>JALMGJ010000004.1:68625797-69250797 GCA_023362775.1 Charina bottae
TGCAACCTTTCCAAAAGTTTCAGGTGTCTTCAAGCCTTTAATGAACTATGAAGAATGCTCTTTGCCTAGCCTTGAAGTACCAATGGGGGTGCCAAGGAGGGTACTCTTGGATGGAAAATGCTGTGGGGCTTTTGGATGGAGATCTATGCTTCTGCATGTTAGAACTAAACCATGTTTGGGATTTCTAGATTTGAATATAGATGAGTCATCCAAGGGTACTTCCACAATCTAGCATTTCCCCTTCCCAGTCCCTTAGAAAGCAATTTCTGACTGGCCTGCAATCTTCTTCATTTCTGCAAGCCTCAAACCACTGAGAACACCGAGAAACTTCCATCCAGCTGATCAATAGAATAAAAGAATATCATTCAGTCAATACCGTACCCTGAGCCACTGCTGATACTGGAGCAAAAACAAAAACAAAAACAAAACCAAAACAAACAAACCTCCCCACCCACTTAAAACAGACAGAAAATAAACTGCTAGTACAATCACCCGTATTTTCAGTACATGTTTTGAGCATGTGTCTGGTAATTAGCATTCACATACACAACTGAATATTTACTTTAAAGGGAAGCTTCCTGGTTGCAAAATGCTATTTGTCCTGCATTAAAAGCTTCTTGCAAACTGTTATGATGATAGCATATAAACATTTTGCAAGTAGGTACTTTTCCCACATTACTGCAATGGTTCGAGTGGAAGAAAGGGTCAGCAGCCCTCAAAATAACAACTGTAGATAGATACCAGGAAATGGACTCAGAAGCTCTATGTGATGATGGTAGAGGAGATAATGGTTACCCTGAGTTCAGGTGGTAGCATGAGACAATAAATACAAAAGTGTTTAATTACTGCAAAGGGAAAAATCAACCTTATTCCAATTTCAAATAAAGCAGAAATAAGCTAATTTAGCACCTGAAACATGTCCTGAAATTAGGCAGATCCCAGACTGCTTCTGGACTGCTGGAAAACCTTTCTTCATGCCACTAGCATTTATTTATTTATATTTATTTATATTTCTAACTTATATCACCGCCCATCTCCCCCCATTCCGGAGGGGACTCTGGGCGGTTATTTCATCTGAGCTTCATTCTTAAGGATCTTTCATTCATTGTAGCATCTTGTATGTTCTGGATACCATCATCATCATATAGCTGTAGTTTAGTTGGGCCGCTCTTCAGCTTTAGGCTCAATGCAACTGATGTTCTGTAGTACCACTAGATGGTGGTTGTACTCTGTATTACTGAATGAATTACATTCTGGTTAAATTTGTTTCAACTTTTCATTCTATACCATGTATCTCAATAAACAACACAAATATACAGACATTAAAGTAGTGTCTAGTACTAAAACTATTGTATTGATGTATATAGCTGCCAGATTTACTGTGCATTCAGGAATGACAGTAAGCTACAATTCCTATGACAACTGTCTAGCATGGATGTGGAATGAGAGATGTGACATAGCACCACTTTATTTTCATAGAAATCCTTGTAGTGGATGTTCTGCCCAATGGACACATTTCCTAGCAACAAGTACATGCATGCATGGATCAATATACACACACCCTAATTTTCTCTTCCTCTTTGTAATTTTTTTAATGCAAATTTTACTTCTGCTGCCTCATGCTTCATTACAAATGAAGGAAATAAATTTCTCTAAAATGTTGTTAAAGAAACATGGTAATGTCATTATGCCTAATTGTTTTCACTGTAATACAATGTTCACTGAACAACATCCCTGCTGGGAGTGCTGACTAAGCGGCACACCCACTGTGAAGATAACAGTCCTACTTATTGATCAGGGACACTGAAGTAACAATTTTTTGTTGTTCAGTTGTTTAGTCGTGTCCGATTCTTCGTGACCTCATGGACCATAGCACGCCAGGCCTTCCTGTCCTCCACTGTCTCCCGGAGTTTACTCAAATTCATGTTCGTTACATCGGTGATGCTATCTAACCATCTCATCCTCTGCCGTCCCCTTCTCCTTTTGCCCTCAGTCTTTCCCAGCATCAGGGTCTTTTCCAGTGAGTCCTCTCTTCTCATTAGGTGGCCAAAGTATTTGAGCTTCAGCTTCAGTATCTGTCCTTCCAATGAGCAGTCAGGGTTGATTTCCTTTAGGATTGACTGATTTGACCTCCTTGCAGTCCAAGGGACTCTTAAGAGTCTTCTCCAGCACCACAGTTGAAAAGCATCAATTCTTCGGAGCTCAGCCTTCCTTATGGTCCAACTCTCACAGCCATACATTACTACTGGAAAAACCATAGCTTTAACTATACGGACCTTTGTCGGCAAGGTGATGTCTCTGCTTTTTAATATGCTGTCTAGGTTTGCCATAGCTTTCCTCCCAAGGAGCAAGCGTCTTTTAATTTCATGGCTGCAGTCACCGTCTGCGGTGATCTTGGAGCCCAAGAAAATAAAATCTGTCACTGCTTCCATTTCTTTCCCTTCTATTTGCCAGGAAGTGATGGGACCAGATGCCATGATCTGGGTCTTTTTAATGTTGAGTTTCAAGCCAGCTTTTGCACTCTCCTCTTTCACCCTCATCAAGAGGCTCTTTAGTTCCTCTTCACTTTCTGCCATTAGGGTGGTATCATCTGCATATCTGAGGTTGTTGATATTTCTCCCAGCAATCTTAACTCCAGCTTGTGATTCATCCAGCCCAGAATTTCTCATGATGTACTCTGCATATAAGTTAAATAAGCAGGGTGATAATATGCAGCCTTGTCGTACTCCTTTCCCAATTTTGAACCAGTCGGTTGTTCCATGTCCGGTTCTAACTGTTGCTTCTTGACCCGCATACAGGTTTCTCAGGAGAGAGGTAAGGTGGTCTGGTACTCCCATCTCTTTAAGAATTTGCCACAGTTTGTTGTGATCCACACAATCAAAGGCTTTAGCGTAGTCAATGAAGCAGAATTAGATTTTTTTCTGGAACTCTCTTGCTTTTTCCATGATCCAGCGAATGTTGGCAATCTGATCTCTAGTTCCTCTGCCTCTTCGAAACCCAGCTTGCACTTCTGGTAGTTCTCGGTTCACATACTGCTGAAGCCTAGCTTGTAGGATTTTGAGCATAACCTTGCTAGCATGTGAAATGAGCGCAATTGTACAGTAGTTTGAACATTCTTTGGCATTGCCCTTCTTTGGAATTGGAACGTAAACTGACTTTTTCCAATCCTGTGGCCACTGTTGAGTTTTCCAAATTTGTTGGCATATTGAGTGCAGCACTTTAACAGCATCATCTTTTAGGATTTTAAATAGCTCAGCTGGGATACTGTCTTCTCCGCTAGCTTTGTTGTCAGTAATGCTTACTAAGGCCCACTTGACTTCACTCTCTAGGATGTGCGGCTCCAAGCTCAGTGACCACACCATCGTATTTATCAGGGATATTAAGATCTTTCTTGTATAGTTTTGCCACCTCTTCTTAATCTCTTCTGCTTCTGTTAGGTCCCTGCCTTTTTTGTCCTTTATCATGCCCATCTTTGCACAAAACGTTCCCTTGATATCTCCGATTTTGTTGAAGAGATCTCTAGTCTTCCCCATTCTATTGTTTTCCTCGATTTCTTTGCATTGTTCATTTAAGAAGGCCTTCTTATCTCTCCTTGCTATTCTCTGGAAATCTGCATTCAGTTGGTTATATCTTTCCCTTTCTCCCTTGCCTTTTGCTTCCCTTCTTTCCTCAGCTATTTGTAAAGCTTCATCAGTCAGCCACTTTGCTTTCTTGCCTTTCTTTTTCTTTGGGATGGTTTTAGTTGCTGCCTCCTGTACAATGTTACGAACCTCCATCCATAGTTCTTGAGGCACTCTGTCTACCAGATCTAATCCTTTAAATCTATTCCTCACCTCCACTGTATATTCATAAGGGATATGATTTAGGTCATACCTGAGTGGTCTAGTGGTCTAGTAGAAGTAACAATAGCTTTGCTCAAAACTACAAGTACATGGAAGGATAGACAGACAGACAGACAGACAGACAGGCAGACAGACAGACAGATTCTATTATGATCAGAAACACTCAAAACTATATACATTTTATAAATAATATAGTAAATATTATCATATAGCAAATATATATTCAGATACATGTCTTTTTGACACTGCATAGATGGGCAGATGATGGTCATGATGCCCATGGACCAAGTGGCCCCTTGCCCTTATTAAGTAACCCCCAGATCCCTTGAAAATCTGCCACTAAAATTCAGAGGCAACCCACTGAATTACACAAATGCAATTTTCTATTTTTTTTAACTGATACTGTTTAAAATTGTATCAGTCCTGTACAATCCTGTTTGAACTGTATGTTTCAATGAATCCCTAAGTGAGGGTTTCTCCACCAGGGTTCCTTAGAACCCTAGGGTACCACGAGAGGTCACTAGGAGTTCCTTGGGAGATCATGATTTATTTAAAAAAATATTTATTAAAAAAATTATTTCAAATTTGGGCAACTTCACGTTAAAGAGGTAAGTTTCATTCCTTATTTTTAGTTTAAGAACACTGTTAATGCATATATACAGGCCTACACATGAAACAACTATAATAATGTTGTAACTTCTGGCCTATATTTGAGCCTGAATGTTCAGGGGTTCCCCGAGGCCTGAAAAACATTTCAAGGGTTCCTCCAGGGTCAAAAGGTTGAGAAAGAGAAGAGAAATATACTCCTCCTCTACAATGTACAAAATTAAATGCAACTTTCTGGAAATCAGAATGTATATTTCAGCAAGACAACCTGAGCCCGAAAAAACTGCCACGAAGCCAGTTCTGTCTGCGGAGCTCGCGGACACAGCTGCTCAGTCCGCCATATTCTCACTGGATGGCCTTTTGATTTCTACAAGAAAAATGCCTTGAGTGTAATTGGGAGATATGTAACTGTTTTAGTTTATTTTGAAGTGGAGTAAAAATTTAAGAATTTATAATTGGATTGATTACAAAGGTATTATGATTTCATTACTTTCTAATGACTTGGATTAAGTTTTTTTAAGGTTTGTTTGATTTGTAAGATTTATTAGATATCTATAAGATATAATAATAATAATTTGATTTTTAGGTTTAATAGGGTTAAGAATATTGTAGTATTATTAATTATAAAAGCAGACAATTTATATGTTTTTATAACTTGATTCTTATTATAGTGGACAGAAATATATAGAAGAGTGATAGGAAGGAAATAATTCAATGGAAGTTGTTTTATGGGGGAGGGAAGTTGTATATATATATACACACACACACACACACACACATATACATATACATACATACACACACACACACACACACTACTATACACACACACACACTTTATATAAGGGGGAGCAATTGCATTAGTGATCTGTATATGTGCTAATGGAAGGATTTATAGAAATGATGTGATCTTGTTTCAGTTTCGCACTGAAGATGTTGCCTAATCTTGCAATTAAATGTCTGCAAGAAAACAACAAGGCTCAGAGAGCACCAAAGACTCCACAGACATGATCTTGGTTTGATATAGAGTAAGGGATTGATTAGAGAAATTGCTGTATATTCTTGCTGTTTAAAGTCGGAACTCACCTCTGTATGTAATCTTTAAAATTCTTTTTTCTTGTGTTTCACACTTTTTAGTTTTCTTTTTTCTTTTTGTAGGTTTTTTTGTTTTTTATGTAGTTTTTATCTCTTTCTTAAACTTAATAAAATTCTTATTATTAAAAAAACAATTTTGCGGAAAGACGTGTTTAACTTCGTACCATGTGAAAGTTACGTCTGCTTCTGTTCACATAGGGATTCAACGTATAATTTGACTAGGAGTAACTGAACATTTGCATGTAACTGCCCACAAGCAATGAAAATCTATGTTGTTTTCAATAAGCCTAACAAATCTATTTTACCACAGAAAAGATCTTGAATCCAATTTTTGTTTTAAAGGGAGAAAACGTGGTTGTGCCCCTCCAGTCACTGCCATGCCTTCTATGATCATAGGTGGCCACTTGTTGGAAAAATACCATCTACTTCTCTGTTATTTCATAGGTATCACTATTTCTTAATTTCAGCTCAGTGCTTATAAAATGAAAAGCTGTAAAAATTAGTGATCTTGTAAAATACTCCTGTACATTAGATAAATAAAATAAATTATTGATTAAAATGCTGAATTAAGTGCAGAAAACTTTGAAATAATATGTTTGATTACATTCTAGAATTTACTGTATTTGTGAAAGAAAATTCTACTTCAGAAGGGATGCTTGTGAACTGCAAGTGACCTCTTTCACTTTCACTTCTACTTCCCCAGTTATACATATAAAATTCTAACTCTTTCATCCTCAATGCGGTTAATGCCTTTATATGGCACTGAAATGTGTGGCTTCTTTGAGATTTGCTCCTATCTCTAGAACTGTATTTAAAGTTGTATATATTTGTGACACACATAGAAATGACATGAATGATTCCATGATCTGTAAACACTGGAAACTCCCTTTGCTCAGCCTCTGATACATTTCTTGTCATTGGAAACATTCTTTTGTGAAGGCATAATCGGAATACTGCACAACATGTAAACACTGTTGATCCAACACAGATGCAACACGCTAAAGCCACGTGTCCTTTGAAAAACTAACTTAAGGCCTTTTGGAATATTTGACTTTAGTACACAAATGTGAAATTGCTGTAGGAGACATTCATTTATGTATTTATTTGAAAGATTAATACCTTTCCATTTAGGGCATATTGTTCTCATAAGACATAATTATGTGTAAGGTAAAGGTAAAGGTTCCCCCCGCACACTTGTGCAGTCACGTCCAACTCTAGGGCCCGGTGCTCATCTCCGTTTGTTAGCCGAAGAGCCAGCGTTGTCCGAAGATGCTTCCATGGTCATGTGGCTGGCATGACGCACGCGGAACGCTGTTACCTTAAACAGTAATTACAGGCCATTTCTTACTTCAGAGGACTCTTTGGCCTTGATGGTATTTTCAAATACCTCCTAGTGTTTCTGTGGAGTAATTTATTATAGCCTAGCCCTGAAAACATTCTTTCTTGCTTTATCTCTGGCCTAGAATGACTGAGTATATAACTTTCTTGAGGTCAAGATGTGCATTCATCCTTTGCACAGTGTGCACTCCAGCATGAGTGGGACCAAGACAATGAATGGGGCCAGTACAATTTTTTTAAAAGGTTAATTTCATTCAATGAATTCAACTGAAATCAAGTTAATATGGTTACGTAGGATAACTCCTTATGTATTTAATAATTATTTGCCTTGTGTAATATTAAGAAGTATACTTCAATGGTAATTTTGGAGCGATTTGGGGGGCTACACTCTAGACTTTGAATGCCGTAGCATTATTTATTTATTTTGATTTATATGTTCTATGAGTAATATAGAACTGTGATCTTAGCACGTGCGGAGTGCATTTTTTTGCTCATTCTAGCCCAACCCCAAAGGGTTCCCCTGGATGCATCCTAATGCTCAGACATGGAGAACTGCAGGATGAAAATCAACACAAAAAGATTTCTGTGCATGTAGATTCTCCCAGAAGCTGAAGCCTACATGGTCAGACTTGTAGAATATATGACGGCATCTTGAACACAGTATCCAAATCAGAATGGGAAGACTTGGATTTCAGCTTGAGAGCAGACATGACATCCTGGAGGTTTAAGCTTTAGTCACCCCTACTAGACCTCAGAGATCGATCTTTTTCATACATCTGACTGGCTAATGATGGGCTTGTGCTTGCAGTGTTCTGTGATTTGGAGATATTCTCCTACAGAAACCTTGCTTAGTCCCTTTCACACAGTAAGAGTCTCCTGGGAAAGGGAAAATACTCCCCTCCCCCCAAAAAAAGTGGAGTCACCAGTTTTCAGGTAGTATTTAGCCATTATATGATTTCATTTAGAACAAACCTTCAGGACGACTGCCTCTGATTTAAAGCAGAGAGATTTATTACTTTGTGTATTAAAAAAATCAGTTGCAAAATTCAGTCACACAAACTAACTATTGGAAAAGGAATATTATATAATAGAAGTATTATTTCTGGAGAGCAGCTATTAATATTAAATATTAAATGATACCTGAATGTCTATTTTTTGTAAATGCACTCTCTGAAAACAGAATTGAACATGATATATACACATTTAAAACCTAATGTTATTACTGGCTTTTGTACAGCTGGTTGGCCCTAGATAAAGCAGTACTGTGTATATTAGAAATGGGAAGTCCTGCTTTGTAATCTGAACTTAATGCATTCATGAAGTGACTTGAACAAGGCATTTCTTCATGGCTGGAACCATTAATGGCTTTCTCAAAACAAGCCGTGAAGTCAGTTGTGTTGTGTTTGTTCACTGATGTTTTATTTTTTTTTAACTACATATTTTGTTCCATAAAAGGGTTATTCAAAGCTCACCTTTATTTTTAATTAATTGCAGACCCTTTGGAAAGCTGGCCTTGTGGGTGCTGGAGACATTCCAGCCTGGTTTCCATTTAGCCTTTGGATGAAGCTAAGCATGCTGTGATATCCTGCCAGCACAGAGCGGTATATGAGTTCAGTTGCTTGGTAGATGCTCACAACAGAATTACAGTTACTAATATAAGGGTGTTTTAAAAATATTGTTAGTAATTGCCAGCAAGGAACTACAGGGTTTTTACATTCCCCTATTTGTGATTTATGATTTATATTTCCCCTATTTGTGATCTATTTTCTCCAGCAAAGGAGATTGTTACCTTGTCGTGGTGCTGGAGCTTGAGCACCTCAGTGAAACCATGAGCTAAACCGTGAAGGGACACCCAAGACGGGAAGGTCGTGGCAGAGAGGTCAGACTAAATACGATCCCTGGGGAAGGTAATGGCAACCCACCCCAGTATTCTTGCCATGAAAACTAAATGGATCAGTACAACCAAAGATATGTCGGTATACCATCGGAAGATGGGACTCCCAGGTCGGAAGATGGTCAAAATGCTACTGGGGAGGAGCAGAGGATATGTTCAACTAGCCCCAGACGTGATGACGCAGCTAGCTCAAAGCCGAAAGGACGGCTAGCGGCCGACGGTGCTGGTGGTGAACGACGAATCCGATCTTCTAAAGATCAACACACCATAGGAACCTGGAATGTAAGATCTATGAGCCAGGGCAAATTGGATGTGGTTATTGGTGAGATGTCAAGATTAAATATAGACATTTTAGGTGTCAGTGAACTGAAATGGACTGGGATGGGCCACTTCACATCAGATGACCACCAGATCTACTACTGTGGACAAGAGGACCACAGAAGAAATGGAGTAGCCTTCATAATTAATAATAAAGTGGCTAAAGCAGTGCTTGGATACAATCCAAAAAACGATAGAATGATCTCAATTCGAATTCAGGGTAAGCCATTTAACATCACAGTGATCCAAATATACGCCCCAACCACAGATGCTGAAGAAGCAGAAGTAGATCAGTTCTATGAGGATCTGCAGCACCTACTAGATAATACACCAAAAAGAGATGTTATTTTCATTACAGGAGACTGGAATGCTAAGGTGGGTAGTCAGACGACACCTGGAATTACAGGCAAGCATGGTCTGGGAGAACAAAATGAAGCGGGACATAGGCTGATAGAATTTTGCCAAGACAACTCACTGTGCATAACAAACACTCTCTTCCAACAACCTAAAAGACGACTTTATACATGGACTTCACCAGATGGTCGACACCGAAATCAGATTGACTACATCCTTTGCAGCCAAAGGTGGCGGACATCTATACAGTCGGTAAAAACAAGACCTGGAGCTGACTGTAGTTCAGATCACGAACTTCTTATTGCAAAATTTAGAATCAGACTAAAGAGAATAGGGAAGACCCACAGATCAGTTAGATATGAGCTCACTAATATTCCTAAGGAATATGCAGTGGAGGTGAAGAATAGATTTAAGGGACTAGATTTAGTAGATAGGGTCCCAGAAGAACTATGGACAGAAGTTCGCAACATTGTTCAGGAGGTGGCAACAAAAAACGTCCCAAAGAAAAAGAAAACCAAGAAGGCAAGATGGCTGTCTGCTGAAACACTGGAAGTAGCCCAAGAAAGAAGGAAAGCAAAAGGCAACAGTGATAGGGGGAGATATGCCCAATTAAATGCAAAATTCCAGAGGTTAGCCAGAAGAGATAAAGAATTATTTTTAAACAAGCAATGTGCGGAAGTGGAAGAAGACAATAGAATAGGAAGGACAAGAGACCTCTTCCAGAAAATTAGAAACATCGGAGGTAAATTCCAGGCAAAAATGGGTATGATCAAAAACAAAGATGGTAAGGACCTAACAGAAGCAGAAGAGATCAAGAAAAGGTGGCAAGAATATACGGAAGATCTGTATAGGAAGGATAATAATATTGGAGATAGCTTTGACGGTGTGGTCAGTGAGTTAGAGCCAGACATCCTGAAGAGTGAGCTTGAATGGGCCTTAAGAAGCATTGCTAATAACAAGGCAGCAGGAGACGATGGTATCCCAGCTGAACTGTTTAAAATCTTGCAAGATGATGCTGTCAAGGTGATGCATGCCATATGCCAGCAAATTTGGAAAACACAAGAATGGCCATCAGATTGGAAAAAATCAACTTATATCCCCATACCAAAAAAAGGGAAGCACTAAAGAATGTTCAAACTATCGAACAGTGGCACTTATTTCACATGCCAGTAAGGTAATGCTCAAGATCTTGCAAGGTAGACTCCAGCAATTCATGGAGCAAGAATTGCCAGATGTACAAGCTGGGTTTAGAAAAGGCAGAGGAACTAGAGACCAAATTGCCAATATCCGCTGGATAATGGAGAAAGCCAGGGAATTTCAGAAAAACATCTATTTCTGTTTTATTGACTATTCTAAAGCCTTTGACTGTGTGGATCATAACAAATTGTGGCAAGTTCTTGGTGGTATGAGGATACCAAGTCATCTTGTCTGCCTCCTGAGGAATCTGTATAACGACCAAGTAGCAACGGTAAGAACAGAGCACGGAACAACGGACTGGTTTAAGATTGGGAAAGGAGTACGGCAGGGCTGTATACTCTCACCCTACCTATTCAACCTGTACGCAGAACACATCATGCGACATGCTGGGCTTGAGGAATCCAAGGCTGGAGTTAAAATCGCTGGAAGAAACATTAACAATCTCAGATATGCAGATGATACCACTTTGATGGCTGAAAGCGAGGAGGAATTGAGGAGCCTTATGACGAAGGTGAAAGAAGAAAGTGCAAAAGCTGGGTTGCAGTTAAACCTCAAAAAAACCAAGATTATGGCAACGAGCTTGATTGATGACTGGCAAATAGAGGGAGAAAAAGTGGAGGCAGTGACAGACTTTGTATTTCTAGGCGCAAAGATTACTGCAGACGCTGACTGCAGCCAGGAAATCAGAAGACGTCTACTTCTTGGGAGGAGAGCAATGGCAAATCTTGATAAAATAGTTAAGAGCAGAGACATCACACTGACAACAAAGGTCCGCATAGTTAAAGCAATGGTATTCCCTGTAGTAACCTATGGCTGTGAGAGCTGGACCATAAGGAAGGCTGAGCGAAGGAAGATAGATGCTTTTGAACTGTGGTGTTGGAGGAAAATTCTGAGAGTGCCTTGGACTGCAAGAAGATCAAACCAGTCCATACTCCAGGAAATCAAGCCAGACTGCTCACTTGAGGGAATGATATTAAAGGCAAAACTCAAGTACTTTGGCCACATAATGAGAAGACAGGATACCTTGGAGAAGAAGCTGATGCTAGGGAAAGTGGAAGGCCAAAGGAAGAGGGGCCGACCAAGGGCAAGATGGATGGATGATATTCTGGAGGTGACAGACTCAACCATTGGGGAGCTGGGGATGGTGACGGCCGACAGAAAGCTCTGGCGTGGACTGGTCCATGAAGTCACGAAGAGTCGGAAACGACTGAACGAATAAACAACAACAATTTGTGATTTGGTAATCTCAAATAGATTAATGCTTTCTAAAAAAATGTATGCGAAATTGGGGAAAGATACACACAACATTTGTAGAGACAAATTTTCCATTTAAAATACAATTGCTATTCCCCCCCCCCCACACCAAACGTTGGGCATGAACAAACTTTGTATGTTTTTATTGTTCTTTTAAGCTATACACTACAACAAATTGGTATAGTGTGAAAGCACAATGCCAGGACTAGCCCAACCAATTTGATCACAGAGAAACTGCTACTGATCCCACATTTTTGGGAGGACTGGGGGGTGGGGGCAGCTGAAGCAAGGAAGCACTGCTTTTTCATGGAGCAGCCTCCTGGTTGACATCAGGCTAGAATGCTCTTTGCTAACATTTCAGAAACTTTTAAAGAAAGAGTTGTTCTGGAGATTCTTCTCTTTTTATCAATCTATCTGTATTTTCCATTTTTATCGCTTGCAGTTTTTGTTGCAGTAGGGTTATTTTATTGTTTTATAATTGCATTGATGTTTTATTTGGTTTTATACCTTATGTAAGCTGCCAAGAGTCTCTGGAGTGTAGCAGGGTAGAAATCTAGACAATAAATAACTAAAATAAATAAATTATTTATGTTCCAGATGTGTGATCTAGGCTGCTAAAATAATGAAATTCTAGAAGCTCTCTAGCTTATGGGATCACTCTTCTCTGCTGATCAAGGCACTCTGGAATAATAATTCATAATTATTAAACCATTCTTTTTTATACATGAAAAGATATGATATAATCATATCATTATCAATAAATGCTGTTGTGTATGCAGTCCTGCCCTAGCTGGCCAAACTGTGAAGCTGACTTGTCTATTCAATTTATGGCTAGTTGAAGTTCTTCTAATAGGGCTTGTAAAGAGAAGTGCTGGAGAAATGGTGACTTGCAGAGAACAAGAATGAGGAAATGGTGGGATTTCCCCATTATGTACATTCACATGTACTGAACGGGGGATTGGACTAGATGACTTCTGAGATGCCTATTAACTGTATGATTCTATGCTTGCATGAAGGCATACACAAATGGAAACCAAGTGTTCTCAAAGACATATCCATGGAAATATCCATGGGGTATGTGGGTAAAGAAGGAGAATCTGGCAACTGGGGGACATGGTAACCACCATCCTGATAGACCATCAGACCAGCATCATTGCCAAAGCTTGAAATCTAGACAGCAATTTCTTAAGCTGGCTTCATTTCCAGATAGTATCAACATGATACTGCTGATGAGAATTGCCCTAAATCTAGTTTATATTAACTACCTCTCGCCATACCTTTCTATATTAGCAAACCATCCTTGCTTCTACCACTTACACATAAATTCATATACTGCCTTTTGTTCTTTAAACTTCTCACCTGTCTTTTTTCTGAGGATCAGAATTCCATCCACTGCATTTTCCTGATCTCCCCCCTCTTCTCAGTTCATTCACTCTTTTTTCATATATCTGTTTTGACATTCACTCATAATTCATTTTCTCCATGTGACCAAACCACGCCAACATACTTCTTTCATAATGGTGACTCAGTTTGTATTCATTCGTCACCCATTCATTCATTTTTGACCCATTCATCTCTTTTTGTTTTAACACAGACATTTCTTAAGTGCCTCACTGCATTCACATACCCAACTCTCATTTCCATATAAGAAAGTGGTTAGAAGCATGCTCATGTACATTTTATTTATTTATTTATTATTTATATTTCTATCACCGCCCATCTCCCCCAAAAAGGGGGACTTTGGGCGGTTTACAGTCAAAAGTAGTAGGTAGAATTCTGATATTTGTAAAATATTTCTTTGTTTTCAGGGGAAATGTATATGAGCATACTTTACAAAGGAGAGGAAGTTTGGTGTAGTGGTTAAAGGCATCAGGCCAGAAACCAGGAGACTGTGAGTTCTAATCCCGCCTTAGGCACAAAGCCAGCTGGGTGACCTTGGACCAGTCACTCTCTCTCAGCCCTAGGAAGCAGGCAAACCACTTCTGAAATCTTGCCAAAAATACTGCAGGGACTTTTCCAGGCAATTGCCAGGAGTCAATACTGACTCAAAAGTACAAACAAACAAATACTTTACAAAGATCAGATTCTACCCACTACTTTTCTACCACTACTTTGAACATATTTTCTCATCTTCATTAAACATTCTACCATGGTCTACAAATTCATCTGATTGTTCTGTCTTTTGCCATGTATGGTATGTATAACTTGCAATTGCTCATTCAATTTACATACCATTTAGCTCTTAGAATGAAGCTAGGAGTACAAGGAAAACTTCCCAACCTGGACTACAACTCCCCATGATTTCCACTCAGCAAGGCAAGCTGTGTCCTTGCTATGAATAGCGATTGTTGGTCCTTGATCCTCTATCCAATGGATAAGGTCAGAAGGTGCAAATCTCCAAGCTCTCTAATTCCAGGGCAACTATCAGTAGGAGCCCCTTCTCTGGCAAGGAGAATGAAACAGACTCCCTGCAGGCTTCTCTGGCTGATGTGAACCGAACTTCTCTTACCAGATGCAACGATTACTCAGTGATCTGAACAGCAAAGGGAAACAAACTTTTTGGCAGCTGACAGGTGGCCTGGTTTTGTACCACTGAGGGCTGCAGGGACACCGTGGGACACAGTAACGTAACTGGAGGGTTATGAGGAGTTTACTTAAAAGAGGTGCTTTAAAGCTACCAAAGGTTCAACACAGTTATATTAAGCCTTATTTTGTTCCTTAAAAACTCAGAACTGCTGTCATAACTCTCCCATATTCTGCTGGATTTTAGTGGTCCTAGCTGATTCTGAGGGCAACAGTGATGGAACTGGGTTGCCTTTTCTAGCCTAGGGGAAACCTGTGCCTCCCACTCAGTTTATGTGGTTGTTTTAAGAATAAATGAAATAGGGGCTGTAATTCTTTTCATAAATAACAACAACAAAAACCTGGTGAATAATGGTGAATTATACACCAAAACTAGCTGTATAATGCAGATCTCTTGAGCAGAACTTAAGCTGTGTATACACACATGCATACACACACACACACACACACACACAGACAAGTCTGTAACACTTTATTTAACCACAGGCGAAGGAAAGCTGGAGCCAAGAGAAATTCCTCATTAGCAAAAAAAAAAAAAAGAAAAGAAATCCAACTTGCTGTCTTTGGGAAAATAATTTCCTCCAAAAGCGAATGAATCACTGAAGACAATCTGCAGCTGTACGTAAGAGGCACTTGTGTGAAATCAACTTCACATGACATGCAAAGTTTCTCTGAATTTGTTTTCCAGTCATTGCTGATGAAATCGTACATTATCTTTGAATGCTGGCTCCATGCTTTATTAATAGCTCCTTTCCTCCTGCCTGACATGTAGTTGGTGGTTCCAGCTGCCTTCGTGGTAATCAGGGCCAATGTCACATAAACCTATGGCTGTACAACACTGACCCAAGCAGACCCCCTCCCTGCCCAAGGTTTGAGAAGCAGTGTTGATGAACAAAGTGGGTAGAAAACAACGGCCACTCACTTTTAAGGCAGACTCTCTCTATCTCAAACAGTGTCAGAGTAACCGGCCCCTTGACCAAAAAGGATTATACCAATTCAAGGGCTACTTTCTCAACTGTATGGGACCTTCAGGTTTACTGGCAATAACTCACTCAGGCAATTACTGAAATCTTAACGGAGGCCCTACTAGTAGAGCAAATGATACTCTGCCTCTCAAGACATGGCAAGAAAAATGAAGTTTGAGCTATCTACCCCAACTGCCTGATTTTTCCATTCCAGGTGTTTCTGGATGACCAGAAGCATATTGCTTTTGTTTTCAGGGAACTAAAGCCTCAAAACAATAAGAGTGGAAAGCTTTTGATGACACATTTTCCTCTGAGAAACGTTAGGCTGGGGTTTCTCCCCTGACCTTTCTTATGCTTTTGACTCAATTTTTGACTCCTGGCAAATGCCTGGATGAGTCCCTGCAGTCTTTTGGCAGTGATTTCAGAAGTGGCTTGCCAGTGCCTCCTTCCTAGGGCTGAGAGAAAATGACTAGCCCAAAGTCATCCAGTTCGCTTCTTTGCAAACGCCAAACTGGCTCTCTTAAAATTGTTTGCCTTCCTTTCCTTGGCTTCAAGATAAAGGAAGAAAAATTGGTGCACACATTTAGCAATGACTTGCCACCTCCTTTGCAGTGGCAAGGAGTTCCAAAGGAACATGCTCCATTAGCTTTTAAACTTCATTAAACAGAAGCATGTTAAACTTCATACCTGTTCTTTTCCTTCTTTGCTAGAATGCCTTCACATGCATCACCAAGGACAAATCCAGACCCAAGTGCAACCATCAATCAGATTCAGACACACCACACATACTGACTTCAAGCTCTCCGAATCACATATCTTAAACCTTCTCATTACTGATCATATCCTCCTGCTCCCTTCCTATCCAGACCATTTTTCCTGATCCCTTCTAGAGCATGGCACTTCCTCAAACCTCCCATCTACATACAGTGACCAATCATCAACTTTCTTTCAAACAAGGCATACACAGTTATAGAAATCAAGCATAGTTGCAAGCATGGCAGCTGTCCTTGGCTGTTACTCCATCAAAGGAGCAAACTGTGGAAGCAGGGCCTTAGGGGCCAATGGGCATCTATGGTAGCCCAGGGCGTCTTCCTCAGAGAACACAACAAAGGGTTCAGACACACACAGACAAACACATGTGCATGCACAGAAACACTTAGAAAACAAAACAAAACAAAGCAGAGCAGAGCAGAGCAGAGCAGAGCAGAACTACTGGTAACTCTTGGTTTTCACAAGCCTGGGGTGCAAAACGTTCCAGCTGGAGGAAGAGATTGCGCAAATTACAGGGGCTCCAAGGAGCATGCATAGAGTGCCGTGGGGCATCTTTAAATGACCTTCTCTACCCACCACTAGTCTTAGTTCAAACATTCCTTCCTCAGGGAGCAGATGAAAAGTTGGACTGCCCTTTTCTGCATAGTCCCATTTCCTGGGGAAGAGAAAGAGAGCTGCTCCATGCCCTCACTTTTGCTGGCCAGGCAAAATGGGCTGGGACTGCCCCCCACCCCCCAGGGACTGGGGCTATGGGTCTTTTAGCTACCTTCAGCAGTTTTCTCAGAAAGTTAAAGATCTTGACTCTGGTAAGAAATATGTTCAGCAACTGCATGTCTCCCCAAGATGCGTAATTGACTACAGGGTCCTAAAGACCATCTACAGTTCCTTTTGAAAGGGAGGAGCATCTTTCTACTAAATAGAGGAAGTAGAGGAAGCGGCGGAGTGGCGGAGTATAACAGGAGCCTTGTGGGCCTTGTGGACAAACACTTTATTATATTCTTGGGAGCTTGGGACCTGGACGGACTTTGACGAACCCCCGCAGTTGTTGATGGACCTGGCGAGCCCCAGAGACTTAATATACACTGGTGGCTTGCGAGACCTTGGCGCTGCAATAAGACGGAAGAGCAGAGCAGCGGAGCGTGTTAGATCTTAAGGCACGCCGACTTGGATGAACTCTTGGTGGGCCTGGTGGTCTCTAACTGTGGGGGGAGGGGGTCTAAGGGGGGGACGATGGGTTCTTGAAGGGGGGACCAGCCATGATATCCCCATGAAATTAACAACTGTTGAAGGTTTTTTATTGGACTTTTAACCTTAGTTTAACAACTAAGAGGAAGCCCCCATCTTCACCCACATCTATTTAAAGGCAGCAGAGATCTTTTAGGGTCCTTGTAGTGTGAATGTGGCCTCCCCCTGGATGTGAGAGAGTCAGGGGGGGAGTCCAAGACTGTGTGATTGTATGTATGAGTGCCCACACCTGAGTGGGAGACAGGTGGTGGGCAGGAGTGGATGATACCTCTCTGCGACCAATGAGAGTGGTTGTGGGGGGACATTGCAGGTGTGTTTGTGGTGGTTAGGCCCTATCAGCGCCGAGAGCTTAGGCTAGTGCGCTGGGGGGGCCTACCATCACTAGAAGTTGATTGAGCTTGAGAGATGTGTGCGTGGGGGAGGGGACCCGTGTTTCAACCCAGAGTCTTTGAAGGTCCGGGAGTGGAGGCATCTGGACCTGGAAACTCTGGGGGCTATGGAGTGGGCTGCCCTATCGAAGTGGTGATGGGCCGGGGATGTTATGACGGGAACTGGAGGGTGAGCCATCGTTGGGGAAGACGCCCCCGGTGTTTGTTACCGGTGGCGTGTTCCGGCCCTCCAGGTTCATACCCAGGTCCTGGTCAGCAGATCCTTGAGGGCCCTGGTTTCCGGCTGCTGCTGCTTAATGCCAGGTCTGTTAACAACAAGGGCCCCCTCATATGTGATTTGATCACGGAGGAGGGGGCAGACCTGGCATGTATCACCGAGACCTGGCTGAGCTCGGAGGGGGGGGGGTAGCCCTCTCTGAAATATGCCCAGCCGGGTTTCAGGTGTGGCATCAGCCGAGACTCCAGGGCAGGGGAGGAGGGGTGGCGGTTGTAATTCGAGAGTCTCTAGTGGCCTTCAGGGGCGCTGCTCCGCAAGTGGCCGGTTGTGAGACCCTGTTTTTCAAGTTGGGTTCTCGAGAACAGTTGGGAGTGTTGCTGCTGTACCAGCCTCCCTGCTGCGTAGTGACATCCCTGCCTGAGCTGCTGGAGGCCGTCTCGGGGCTGGCGGTGGAATTCCCTAGGCTTATGGTTCTGGGGGATTTCAATCTGCCGTCCCTGGGACGTGCCTCTGAGGCGGCTCGGGAGTTCATGACTACCATGGCAGCCATGGGCCTGTTCCAGATTATTCGAGACCCAACTCAAGACAGTGGACTCACCCCGGACTTAGTTTTCTTGTCGGAGCAGTGGCAGTTTGCTCTGAGGGGAGAGTTACATCTTTCCCCTTTGTCATGGTCAGATCATGCCCTGGTGACCTTGAGATTCTCTTATGCCGCCCCACTCCGCAGGGAGGCAGGACCCAGTCGATTGGTCTGCCCCCGGCGACTAATGGACCCAATAGGGTTTCAGAGGGAGCTGGGGGTTGTACCTCAGGATCTACTGCACGCTCCAGCGGAGGTCCTGGCCGCAGCCTGGAATAGGGAGGTGGCCGGGACCTTGGACAGGATCGCGCCTATGCGGCCTCTCTTGCCACACTTGACCCGATACTCCCCTTGGTATACAGAGGAGTTGAGGGTCTTGAAGAGGGTTAAGAGATGCCTAGAGCGCCGCTGGAGAAAGACAAAGACTGAATCTGACCGAACACAAGCTAGAGTCGCTGTTAAGACCTACCTTGTGGCGGTAAGAGCGGCGAAACGTCAGTATTTCTCCGCTCTATTGCATCCGCAGAATGCCGTCCGACGGCCCTGTTTAAGATAACAAGATCTCTTTTGGGTAAGGTGGAGTCCGTGACCCACCTACAGGGCCGTGCGGAAGAATTTTCTGAGCATCTGCAGGATAAAGTCGCTCAGATTCGGTCTAAGTTGGACTCTAAGCATGTAGCACAGTCTGGGGAGATGCCGAGGGAACATCTTTGCCCGGTTATCTGGGAACAGTTCGATCCTGTTGGACCTAAGGAAGTGGACAGGATCCTTCGGGTTGTAAGGGCCACCACATGTCATCTGGACCCATGCCCTTCCTGGCTGGTACAGGCAGCCCGGGAGGTGACATGTGGTTGGGTCCAGGTGATGGTTAATACATCTCTGGGGGAGGGGGTGTTTCCAGATGCTTTTAAAGAGGCTCTGGTGCACCCCCTCCTCAAGAAACCATCACTGGACCCTACTATATTGGACAATTTTCGTCCTGTCTCCCACCTCCCCTTTTTGGGGAAGGTGGTTGAGAAAGTGGTGGCGTTGCAACTCCAGAGGATCCTGGATGATATGGATTATCTGGACCCCTTCCAGTCAGGTTTCAGGCCGGGATATGGGGTGGAAACTGCATTGGTCGTGCTTACAGATGATCTCTGGTGGGAGCGGGATGGAGGGAGTGCATCCATCCTAGCTCTTCTTGACCTCTCAGCGGCATTCGATACCATCGACCATGGTATCCTTTTGGGACGGCTCAGGGAGTTGGGGGTGGGAGGCGTAGTTCTGCGCTGGTTCACCTCCTTCCTCCGGGGCCATTCCCAATCGGTGGTAATAGGAGATGAGAGATCCGACCCTTGCCCCCTCGTCTGTGGGGTACCACAGGGTTTGGTTCTCTCCCCTCTCCTATTTAACATCTACATGAAACCGCTGGGTGAGATCATCCATCACCATGGGATGAGGTACCATCAATATGCAGACGATACTCAATTATATATCTCCATCCCTGGTGAGGTAAGTGATGCAGTGGCTACCCTTTCTCAGTGCCTGGAGGCTGTGGGGGTCTGGATGGGGAACAACAGGCTTCAACTGAACCCTGGTAAGACGGAGTGGCTGTGGATAGATGGCTCCTGTGGATCCAGGAAGTTATCATCTTTAGTTCTGGATGGGGTTGCACTACCCCATTCAGACCAAGTGCGTAATCTGGGGGTTCTTCTGGACTCACGGCTCCTGCTCGAACAGCAGGTGGTAGCCGTGGCCAGAAGGGCTTTTGCACAACTTCGCGTTGTGCGTCAGTTACGCCCTTTCCTGGATCGGGAAGCCCTCCGTACAGTTACTCATGCCCTGGTCATCTCCCATATAGACTATTGCAATGCGCTCTACATGGGGCTACCCTTGAAGAGTATCCGGAAGCTTCAATTGGTCCAGAATGCGGCTGCTCGCGCAGTTATTGGTGCGCCAAGATCAGCGCATGTGACACCTCTGCTGCGACAGCTGCACTGGGTGCCTGTGTGCTTCCGGGTCCAATTCAAGGTGTTGGTTATCACCTTTAAAGCCCTACATGGCATGGGGCCAGGTTACCTGAGGGACCGTCTCATCCCCATAACGTCGAACCATCCCACTCGGTCATTCAGAGAGGGCATGCTGCGGATCCCGTCCGTAAAGGAATGTCACCTGACGGGGTCTAGGAGGTGTGCCTTCTCGGTAGTGGCGCCCACCCTTTGGAATATGCTACCCCCGGAGGTGAGGCAGGCCTCATTGCTCCCGGCCTTCAGAAAGAACTTAAAGACCTGGTTCTGCCGCCTTGCGTGGGGGGAGGGGGGGAACAGTTCCTCTTGGGGATGGCTGGTGCCATAGGGCCCTTTTAAACATCTAAACATCAAACCATCACATCTTGGATTTTATATTTAATTTTATTATATGAGAGTATTTTATTATGCTGTTTTAACTGTTAAATTTTAATTGTTGTATCCTGTAAACCGCCCAGAGTTCCCTTGTGGGGAGATGGAGCGGTATACAAATTGAAGCATAAATAAAATAAATAAATAAATAAATTACCAGATCATATGGGGAGAAAGGCATGTGGGTAAGAACAAAATTTGAATTTCCTCGTGCTTGCCAGGTATAGGTTCTCTCTCTTTTTTTCTTTTCAATAAAGGCGCCATTAATTTCTGCCCAACAATACCAATAAGGCAGGTGAGAAGGCTTTATTTTTTTCTTAAGATTTTAATGTAGCAAAGTTGCAAGTACCCATTTCAGACCAAATCAAGCTACCAGCTGCATCTGTGAGCTTAGTCCATTCCAGACAACCAGCGTGCATGGCTTTTCCCTCATCCCAGCCTGGACGGGGAGGTAACCCCTCATTCCAGGCAATGAGTAACTTTCCCAACAGGAAGACAGGGAGACCTTTGACTGGTCATTCCCCATTCCAATCCAAACCTTGGTTAACCTTTTTGTGAACTTTACTTGACACGTGTCCGCCCAGAGGTTTTAAGGTGTGCCTACACACTCTGGAGACTTCTTAGTGAAGTACTGCCCTTCCTTTTGTCCACCTAAAGGTTTTAAGGTGCTCCTACACACCCCAGAGACTTCCTAGTGAAGTACTGGCCCTCCTCCTAACCAAACCCTGGCCCCGGACTAACTTAGGAGCAGAATGCAGACTGGTACTGCCCAGATAAACTCACACATTCAGCCTTTCACTACCTGCTGGGGCACGTGTGTCTAGTCGATCTCACTGGCTATCCAAGCTTTCCTGGTCATTGTCCAACAAGGACTTTCAGGAGCCTGGGGACGTCTTAGACCGATTTGACTCACAGCCCTGGTCAGAAATCGGGGTAAAACACAGAGGAAATCTCGTACTCACACACTCACTGGGCACAAGACACAAAATTTGCAAGGTACTCACAAACTATGGAGAAGCCTCTGTTCAAGCAAAAGTTCTGGTCCAAGACCAAAAAACTCCCTTTACTACCTAATGTTGACGTGGGCAGAGTCTGGCGCCGCACCCTCCTGACATATGGTCCGGCGCTGGCTGGGTGAAGTTGCCCAGGCTCTGTCCATCGACCTGGTTAGTCTCGGAGTCCCTTCGTGGTCGCCAAATTATTGTAAGGAAAACTTACCAAGGGTTCGTCCCGAGCCGGGAATGAAGAATCGCAGGCAATTGCTTGAGCAGAGGTAATTGTTTTATTACCCGAGAGCACGAAATACAGAGTAAACATGTTGTCAGAGGTGGCCACCCATGTAGTTCCCCGCTAGCCCCTTATATAGAGACGTTGATCTTTGTTAGAAAAGAAGAGTGCAGAAGACTATGTTTGTTTAGCTAGATTGCTCTTGATCGGTTCCTGGAATAGGTTTTCTGAGAATTCTAAGAGGGCGTTAATTGATCAAAGGGCGGAGGCATTCCTGTGGTTGTGCCCCCTATTGTGTTGTGGTTTCCCTGCCCTTTGTTCAATTAAGCTCTCTGCCGGACTAGGTCTTTTGCCTGTCGGGTTTAGAATATTGTTAATCTATGGGGAAGCCCTTTCTCCTTTTCTTGTGCTAAGGTATGGGCTCCTTGCTCTTTGTCCTCCCGGATTCCTGTCCCGATTTTGGTATGCGGGAATTTTGATTTGTTTGTGAGGTTTTTATGGCTCATCTTATTATTCTATTATGATCCTTTATGTTTTAGGTCTAAAATCAAATGGAGATGTCTTAGTCTTTTGTCCAGAGGTTTTTCCTCTTCCTGACTGGTTTGGGGAAGTGTTTTTGGCAGGAAGCGTCTATCGGCGGGGAAAGACGTGGTGTGGAGAAGGTGGAAAACGGCAGCTTTCTTTACGGAGAAGGAGAAAGGGGGGGGGGGAGGTTTTTGCTTAAATCCTTCTAACACTATTGTGTGACAGAAAGCTGGGAGCTGATGGGTTCAGCTTCTGCCAGTGTGTCTGTGAAGGAAAGTGCACACCAAATGAAGCACTTTGTTCTCTCTCAACCTGGAGGGATGGCTCCCCATCTCCTCAGGCTTGGAAAAAAAATTACTTAAAAGAACAAGGCTTAAAAAAGAGCTGACATTTCTGCTAAGCTTTGCCTCTTGACACTGAGTCAGGCTTTTCAGCATAAAAGGTTGTTCCAATTTCCCTGTTAAGGCCCGCTACTGACCAATACTATTGATTTATAAGATCTGTTTTCCAGCTTGATTATAGATGCTATTTTTAACCTGGTGTGAGGAAAAAGAATGAAGTATCAGAGAAGCATAGTCAGATTTTAAAATGCCTGCTATTAAGATGAAAATGAGCAACACCAACAAAAATATATTAATTGCCAAGAATAAATTTATTTAGAAGGGTGAAGCCTGTTATTTTCTTACTGTTTTATTATTGTTTGTAGATTTATGTATTGTGATTTTGTATTCTCTTTGTTAGATTTTGTTGGTTGTTTTTTTTTTTTTGCCACCCAGAGTCACCTTGGTTGAGTTGGGCGGCCATATAAAAATAACTGTTTTAAACAAAAACAAAAATAAATAAATAAATAAAATTGATTAATTACAAATCAGTCAGTGTAATGAAGAAAGTGGAAACAATTAAAATTGTAAGTTCCAAGCCAGATTATACAAAATAGAAAATGGATTGTGCTGTGCATGAAGACAGGGCTGATCTGGAGATCAGTTTTTAGTGTAAATCAACCAACTCCAGATTCTGCTGCACAAGTCAGATGGGAGGACATACAGACTGGAAGCATGGCTCACAGGACAGCTCTGGTTTTGGCCGCAAGATGTTACCCCCACTTTTGAGTCTACCATCTCTCTGCCTCTGTCTTCTTCTTCTTCTTCTTCTTCTTCTTCTTCTTCTTCTTCTTCTTCTTCTTCTTCTTCTTCTTCTTCTTCTTCTTCTTCTTCTTCTTCTTCTTCTTCTTCTTCTTCTTCTTCTTCTTCTTCTTCTTCTTCTTCTTCTAGAGAGACAGAGGCCCTGTGAGTGGCCCTGCTGGTCTCATCCGCTTGGGAAAGCCTCTTATGCAATAAAGCTCCCATGATGCAAAAGTATGTTCTGTCTTGAAGCATCTGCTTCTGCCTTAGTTGTGGGGCCATTCATCTCTGTCCAGGAGCAACAAAGGGATTATGCTACCAGATGCAGAACCGGCCACAATGGCACTTTTTTAGGGAGTGGGTGGGGAGAATTTCAGGGTGTCCAAACTCCAAATGTATATTTTGGAGGGAGTACAATCTCCCTGTCCAGATTTGGAGATATAGTATCAGACAGAAGGGGGAAGTACAATCCTATCATGTTCCTGATCTCATTCCCTTTCTAAATTATTTTTCTATACATGTGAATGCAACCAAGGAAAAGGGATTGGGAAAAAAATAGAGATGGAATAGATTCACACCTACTCTTTTAGAGACCCTCCCCATATATAGGAAAGGCTGGAGCCACAAGCAGCACCGGGTATTCTCCAGCCAGTAAAATGCCTTGAGCCAGTCCTGATCCGGTAAATTCAAGCCACGTACTTACAATTACACCTGTTCCATTTCAACCTGCATCCACTAAAGAGTATACTATAAAACAGGGGTCGTTTTACCATATGTGGTGGACGTGTAAGGTTGCAAAGAAATTTTGGAATCAAATATGTACCTTGATGCAGAGTATACTACAAATACAGATTCTGCTCAAACCAGAATTATTTTTGTTGGGGATATTAGATTTACAAATAGAAAAACACCTAGTTAGAATCATACAATACAGTATATGGTTACTGCAGCAAGACTTCTTTATGCACAATTTTGGAAAACTCAGATTTTACCAACAATACAAGAATGGTTGTTAAAATTGATGGACATGGCAGAAAATGATAAACTTACTTGTTTATTAAAAGAAAGCTCAAGTTGTCGTTATCTCAAAGAGTGGAAACCACTGGTGGACTATTTGTGAAATGCAGGAGGGGCGAAGTTTACATGGGGATTTGAAGATTAGGCTATAAATATAATAGGGTATATTAGACAAAGAATTATTCTTATCTATTGCATGAAAAACTAGCACTTAGGACGGATTTTCTTGTTCTCATGACCAGGGATAGATTGGAAGTTACCTATGTTTCCTCCTCCTCCTCCTCCTCCTCCTCCTCCTCCTCCTCCTCCTCCTCCTCCTCCTCCTCCTCCTCCTCCTCCTCCTCCTTCTTCTCTACACTTTTTCTTTTCTTTTCTTTTCTTTTCTTTTTTATTTCTGTTTCTTTTTCTATTTCTAACTTTTAACTATGTATTGTAAAATTCTAATAAAATTTATTTTTTAAAAAAGAGTATACTATAAAACGATTGGATAAATCCACAGTGTGACATTACCAGCAATTTGCTGAATCAACTTACTTCCCAAAATAAAAACTTTGCACTGCTTCTGGGCAAATTTAGGAAAATCATGGCAAGCATGTAAAACATTCCTACATGATAAATATGTGTAACAACTTGCTTAGGAAGTTTCTTTGACTCTGGGGCAGGGTTGAGTTTTTCTTGTGTATTGTTTGTTAAACAGGAAAAAAAAGGAAGTGCTTGGTCATAACTTGCTCAGTTTGAGATAGGGAAAGCTAAACAGGTTTTGAAACTGAATAACATCCAAATTGTTTGAATTTAAAAGGAATTAAAGAGTATCCTTACATAAGCCAACAGAACTCTTATAAAGGTAAATGGCAATAAACTAGTAAAGTATAGAGATATTCCCCAATGTGGAGATCTGTGCTCTGCTATAGAGAACCATCTATTATTTACATTGGCATTAGGGATGTGTGTGTATCTGAAAGAGGGAGGGAGGGAGGGACAGAGGGAGGAGCGTTGGACAAGATTGCTCAATTTAATGTTATAAGAAAGTTAACTGGAAATGGGAATTTGTTTTTGTGCCACCTTGATTAAGGGATCCTTGGAGAGAACAACTTCCTCGTTCCAGCCCCCACCTCCCTTATGCAACTACATAGTGTACAAACCAGTCCTTATTTAGCCATCTGAGAAATGTTTTCTTTTGAAGTCTTCCTCTATTGAGACATGGTTGCTTGTAGCCTTTGTGTGAACAGAGAAAGGCAGCCTCAGCTAAACTGGTATCACCCATTTATTTAGTTTACTAGGCTCATTTACTGTTTTACTTGTTATCAATGGTATGTGTGTGTGTGTGTACACAGACCCCCCCACACACAAACCTAAATATACATGTATACACCTAAATGGAGAGCCAGTTTGGCATAGTTGTTAAGGCATCAGGCTAGAAACCGGGAAACGGTGAGTTCTAGTCCTACCTTAGGCATGAAAACATCTGTGTGACCTTGGGCTAGTCATTCTCTCTCAGCCCTGGAAAGGAGGCAACAGCAAACCACTTCTGAAACCTTGCCAAGAAAACTGCAGGGACTAGTCCAGGCAGTTGCCAAGGGTCAACACTGACTGAAAGGCGCTCTCTCTCTCTCTCTCTCTCTCTCTCTCTCGATCGACATACACAGCTAAATAAGAATAAATCAACATTAACATTAAACAAGGATTGAGGGCCCGGGTATCCTTAAATAAATTATTGTTTAATGCAGAGCTTTCCAAAATGTGTGTCGTGACACAAAAGTGTGTCGCCACACACAGCGTGGTGTGTCGCCACACCACCCGGAAGCGGCGGCGCGTGCGTGCACGGCAGCAGCGGCGCGGTATCAGTGCTTCCGCATTTTAGTGGAGGCTGCCGCCACTGCCGCGCCCCCTGTGCCGCCGCCGTGCACGTGCGCCCCCCCCACGCCGCCGCCGCTGCTGGTGTGTCACCAGCGGCGGCACTTTGGAAAGCCCTGGTTTAATGCTTGCTTGCTAACAAGGCACAAGTGAAAAAAATTAGGATTTGACGCTTGCTGCAGGACTTTGCTTCATGGTGTTGTTTTCTCAGGAACTTAAAGTCTCTGTGAGGAAAACAAACACTTCTCTGTTCCTTTGGCTGCTTGCTTTCTTTCTGGCTGCTGTAAGATCTCCTCCTGTTTTCTCCCCCCCCCCCTTCTCTCTCCCCAGCTGTTACCAGCCGCTCTGCCGTCCTGACGCTGAGAGGAGGTTTGAGGTAGAAGGGAGATAGCCTGCTCTCCCACACTGTTGAACTGTTGAAACGGGAAAAGGGGAGGTATGAGACCGCTAGCTGACCTAGCTGCGACCTAAGGGCTAATTAACATAGTAAAATGCACACCCCTACAGTGGGGTTTTTAGAAAACATAGAACATGCTAAGGGATATTATGGGATAGCATGTAGCATGTAGAGTTACTGCGCAGGTGCTAAAAGAATCAGCCAATAAAGAGATTTATTGCCTTTAACTCCTTGCTAGAAGATGTCTAAAAGCAAAGCCAAGTGTGTGGTTCGGGGCTCTTGCATTTTGGGCAGGAGCCCTCTCTTGTTGCTGTGCACAGAAATAAAAGAGAACAAAGGATCTTCCCGCCTCGGTGTGGTTTATTGGGTGACAACTCGTGCCAAGTCACGGGCCTTCTTGGCCAACAGGATACTAAAAAAACATGTTCCTTATGCTCTCATTTTTGCTAATAATAATAAACTGAGCTTCAGCTTTAGGAGAAACGTGAAATGGTAGCGTTGGACAGAACAGCAGGGACCTTATTTGAGTCTTCATGCCCTTGCATCATACAGTAGTGCAGAGAGGAAAGACTTAATACAAGAGAAATATAACAACATCCCAACAAACATTGATTATATTCCCGCCAGTTGGGAAATGCTGAGTCTGTTATCCATCTTTTATTGCACTGCCAGTTTATAAGGCTCAGCTCTCAGACTAAATTATTCAGGCTGTTCTGAAGTTTAGGAAACTTGTCTCCTTTTGGTTGATGTATCTGCAAAAACAGCTAGTAAGATACCCAAGGTTTGTGCAGCTGCCATTGCTATTAGGAGACTAAAGATTTACACTGCCTATTAAATATTAAATAATGATACATGTTTATCTCTTCCATTCTATGGATAAGATTAAACTTTTTATATCCTTGTGAACTTTTAATTGTTTTCACTCTTTGCATCATTTCTTTCTTTGGTACATGTATTCTTCCGTGATGGCTGGTCTTTGACCATAAATAAAACTAAAACTAAACTTGAAAGCCCCACAGTCTGGATAACAAACGGAGATGAGCACCGGCCCCTAGAGTTGGACACGACTGCACAAATGTGCGGGGGGAACCTTAACCTTTTTAAGGTAGATTCAGTCTGCAGATGTCAGCCCTTCGAGGTAATCCAGACAAGAATCACAACCAGGAATACTAACTTTACCTTTATTGTAAGGTTACATTAACAGAATCTTGCAAGACAGAAAGTATTTCTCCCTCTTTTCCTTTTACTCCCCAGACAACTAGGGAGGGTCCCTTCTGAAACGCTTCCCATGCCCCCTCCCTCTGCTGCTGAGATTTATTTATTTATTTATTTTTCAAATTTTGCCACCGCCCATCTCCCCCAGCAAAGGGGGACTCTGGGCAGTTTACAATAACAAACACTTTAAAACAGTAGAGATAAAAACATTGTTTTTAGAGATACTTTTTACATGCCGGTCTGCATCCAGTCTGCGGCCCTCCCTCCTGTCTCCCAAGGTCATTCCTACAGACCATGACAGCAGACCAAAGATACTCTACTCCTGCCTAAAAAATAGACACCTCTGTTAGGACATCCATAACCTTTTGTGCACAAGTTACTTATTTTTTTACCTTGTGCATTAAAGCTAATCTTCATTTGACAAAGTCACATCATGAAAATAATTACAAATAATTGGGACAAATTGCTATAAAATTCCAGAAAGACGGTTCATAACCCAATGCAGCAAAAATGATAAAAATGAATTTATTATGACACAATTAAGTGCACAAAGTTGAATAATATATATATGATATCTTGCTCTCTGTAATGTGTGTGCATACACAAACACACACACACACACATTACAGGGAGCAAGATAGAGTCTGTAAAGTATTTTTTCATGGATTCAGATCATAATATAACCAAATATATAAACAATAAAAGTAAATAAATTTTATAAAGAGTGAAATCAGAAGTACAGGAAATATAGAAAGCAGAGTGACAGTTATTCTATTAAGGTAAGTCCTTGGGTTATGATGGTAACTGGGACCAGAATTTCTGTCACTAAGCAATGCAGTTGTAAAGCGTGATGTCATGTGACCACATTGCTTAGCGATGGCAATCCCAGCAGTCCCAGTTGCTGTCATAAGTGGGAAGAGGTGGGAGTCCGAGGCAAGGAGTGTGGGGGGTGCAGGGATGCCGTGGGGGGGGGTTGGCAGGGGCCACGGGTGGGCGCTGCAGACTACGAGATCCTTGGGATACTGAGGGACATATGTGAGCTGTGGGCACTCTTCAAATAATAGAATTTGTCCATGTTCTTTGCTTTTTTGCTGACCTGAAAGTGAAATGTCTTCAACAACATAAATTCATAGATAGTCTGAAATTGCTGATTACAATTTATTAGCAAGATTATTCTATTTGAGAAACACAGATCACATTTTCTCTAACACAAAAGCTGTGAAATTGGCATAACTAAACAGGAAGATTGCCTTATCACTTATCACATCTGTTGTGGATACTGATCTTGTATATATTTTTGTTTTGCAAACCAAATGTCACTTACATTTCATGGTATTTCATTGATTGATTGATTGATTGATTGATTGCTTAGTCAGTAAGGCATTACAAAACTATGAGTGTATGATTACTGGAACAAACTAATGTGGCTCCTAATAATGCTGATTTTTTAAATTCTTGAAAAAGTCTTTAACCTTAACTATTCAAAATGAAAAGTCTAAAACAGGGGTTCATGCTGCCTTATAAAGCCACTCTTTCTTTGCCATACATACTGCTTTCTTGGAAAAAGCAAGAAGGAAGTCATGCCATCATCAAGTCTGTTACTTCAGATGGTTAACACACTGGAATACTGTACTCCACGTGAAGAGGGGGAGGGAATCCCAGCTGCTGTCCGCACCCCCAGTTGCGTGTGCAGAAAGCTTGCAGATGCATGAAAATGGTCTGCTTCTGTGCTTTCTTTAAGTAATCAGGCTCCATTCATTCTTAGGGAAGTGGATTAGGTGTACAGAGCCTATACATACACCATCTGTATATGCGTAGACTTTGTGCACACAACGCTAATCTAAATGTAGAGGACAGAAGCAGGAAGAATGGGCCCAATCCAGCTCCTGTATTTGTATATCCTTAAACTTGATCCATCTGAAAAGGGTTAGAGTTAAGCCTTTTGATTCCTGTCCAGTTCATTTCTGTGATAACTTACTTGTGCTTCAATCTTATGAATACCTAACCACGGGGCTCATTTTGTTCTGAACAGTTTGTTTTAGTGGATGTAGATGTTTTTAAAGATGCACCATGACTATTATTCAAGTCCAGCAAAGGACCTGTGATAGATTAAAATTAATTTCTCCTACTTCCACATGATGAGAGAAAGAGGAAGATTATTTTTTTCTTCCTTGCTTTCCTTTAAAAAGGTAAAGGTACCCCCCGCACATTTGTGCAGTCGTGTCCGACTCTAGGGGCTGGTGCTCATCTCTGTTTGTTAGCCAAAGAGCCAGCGTTGTCCGAAGACGCTTCCGTGGTCATGAGGCTGCATGACACACGCGGAACGCTGTTACCTACCCACCGAAGTGGTACCTATTAATCTACTTGCATTTGCATGCTTTCGAATTGCTAGGTTGGCAAGAGCTGGGGCAAGTGCGGGAGCTCACTCCGCACGCAGGGCTAGGGATTCGAACCTCCGAACTTGTGATCTTCCGATCGACAAGCCTGGCGTCTTACCCGCTGAGCCACCTTTGCTTTCCTTTAGCTGAAGATAAAAACATTTTGTTGGGGACAGTAGAAGCATTTTAATCTTCCTTTTATATGTAGGGACAAATAAAGACCTTTCTCCAATATTATAAACAGATGGGTCACATACAAGGAAACCAAGGTAATAAATCAGTATGCATGCCAGGACATTCTAGGATGGGGAAGTGACCAGTCAGCATTTTGTAGGAAACAAAGTGCCCTTGTGTGTGCAAAAATGTAATGTCTAAAAGGCAAAAACCAATACATTAAACCAATACAAAATGGACATATTGTTCTATGCATGTTTATAAGTACTGTAACCATCCTGATTTTGATATCTACTCATGTGGAACAGATCCAACAGTGATCATTGCTCAATAAATTTGCTGTTTACCTGTTTGCTGCTTCTAGTCATTGAGTGCAGATTCTTTATTCCACAATACATAGAGTAACATCCAATCCCACTAGAAGGATACATTCAGTGGATTAACAATTCTAATTCAACCTTGAAATAAATCCTATTCTAAGACCCAGGTTTCTAACAAATTCAGAGAAGATATGTTATTCTAAGATAATGCAGTAAATATAGATAATTGCGTAGGAAGTACCAGATTTTGTTTCAAAAGAATGGGAATATATTCCTAAAACATTCAACCAGATGGTTGACTTCTGTTTATCGCTGAGAGGAGGAAGATAGGATTCCAGTCCCACTGAATACTATAGCACTAAAGGTGCTTTAACCCTATTTTGCAAAGATTCCTAATTTAACCTGGCACCAAGTAAAAAGTGTTGCATCCCTTTTCTTCTGCTAGCCATTGAGCCTGTTGCTGTAGCATTGTCATCAAAGGATAATTCTAACTCCAGAGAAACACATTGCTGCCTACTGGCTTAGGGCTTTTTAAAACAATAGGCATCTTTCAGCCCACTTTAAGTGCAGTCAATCAAGCTTCATTGAGTTGATAGGGATTAATTTAAGCAACTGCAACTATAAGCACTTGTTTCATTAAATACTTCAGGTGGCACAGCAGGAAAATTAGGATGCTAATCAGTGTGCAGGACTCCTTAAAATTGTCTGATTGCAGCTAAAGTCCAATTCATTCAGAAGTCAGGAGAAAAGTGATCATGTTCTTTTATTTTACATTATATGCATAAAGAGAGTAAATAAAGGAAGCCACAATTTGTTATAACCATTTACAGTATTCAGCAGATTGATCAATGTGATGGTAAAGCCAATATTTTTGCTTCTTTGGCAAGTAGGTTTTTTACAAGATTGTGCAAAACATATGCAAAAGAAATGACAACGTCAGAAAATTATGGAAGATTTATTCCTGATGTTAAATTTGCATAAAGGACAAAAGGAGGATGTCTGCAATTTTAAGCTCTTCTAATGTCTCAGTTGATTTGTAAGCACCATTCTCTCTCTATATATATGTATATGTATATGTATATGTATATGTATATGTATATGTATATGTATATGTATATGTATATGTATATGTATATGTATATGTATATGTATATACTGTATATACTGTATATACTGTATATACTGTATATACTGTATATACTGTATATACTCCGTGTGTGTGTGTGTGTGTGTGTGTGTGTGTGTGTGTGTATGTATATATATATATATATATATATATATATATATATATACACACACACACACATACATACATACATGTATATATATAACATAGTACATGTTGAAACTGTGATGGAACATTTAACTTTGACTTAATATCTTAATTTATTTTCTTGTAGGAAGAAAATATTTGTAGCTTTGTATTTATGTGCAACTCTACTCTTAAAATACATTGTGAGAGCAACCTGCATGAAATATTGTTTAAAATCCATACATTGCAAATACATTAAAATAAGCATTAAGAACTTCAGTTCTACAAAACGGCATCTGTATTAATGTGCATTAATAATTTGATTACTTGCCAATAGGTGTACATCTCCTTTTGAGGGTCTGTATGCATTGTGACCACAAAATATGTTTTAAGACCCCAACAATTCATAAATGAAGCTTGGTGGAACGGATAATCAGTAACATGGAGATTGCAAGCAGAATATTATGTAAAAATTCATTATCCAAACACTATTTCAAATGCCCCAGAATAGGCAGGACACTATTTGCGAAAGATGGCGTAGAACAAAGCATTGCAAAGGTACTGTAAATGCTGCTGTTTGTATTTCCTTCACTACTCCAACCCCAAGCCCCCTCCATTTTCTGTAAGCAGCCAGCATTCCAGGAATACCACACATTTTTAGTTTGCATTTGCAAACGTTATCTGCTGATGCCTCTTGTTTGTGCATGGAGGGTCTCACAGGCTATAAAACTCACAACCCGAATATCTGAAATAAAGGAAAGTATGACTAAAGTAAACATAAACGATTAGTGGCTATTCCAGAGAATCTGTATCTTTCAGTTGAATTCCAACCTTTCTTTTATTTTGACTTCATAAAATAAGCATTATTTTGTGAATTGTTAACTAGCTCAGATTTAAGCAGCTGGTATTTGGAAATCTATTTATCCTCAACTAACAGTTTAGTTTATATAATCCTTTATTTTGAGAAAGGAAAGAGATGAAACCTAATCTTGAAAATTGCATAAAGTTCATATTTTAAGACCATATTTTCAGGGTTTTTAGTTTTAGAATTCTCTATCACTGGTCTGGAAATTTGGAAGCCCGTACATACATTTCTGTCTGATGTATAAGTCATTCTTGTGACAGAACTGCTTGCATGTCAGATAATTTAAGTTTATTTTTCCACTTGGAAGACTGACCTACTTACTTACCTACATTTTTATACTACCCAAACTCACTACTCAGGGCAGTTTACAGACAAAATAACCATTACATAGACATGAAGTTCCAAAGCCAGTCACAACTGCACCAATTGCTCAGCTCGCTGAACTCAATGGTTGTGGGGTATCAAAGAACGTAAGGAAGGGAGCATTAATTCTTCCCTCCCAGTTGCAGTACCATGGAGATTCTCTGCTCTCCCGTGACAATTAAGTTCAGAAAAGGTGTTCCATAGATATAATGGAAGCATTCTTTTCCAGTTTAATTTTCATACTGGGGTGATTATCAAGGAGGGTCAAAGGGAGGATGTGGTTATTTCCTCCTTTTAAATTGCCCCCTTCTCTTTTCAAAGGAACTGTGATTTGACTGAGAAAGTAAATCTGGCTCTTGTGGTAAGTATCCCCAGTTTCAGGGTCTCAACAGCTACAGTCCACTGCAGCTAAATATATGTGCTGATTACAAAAGAATCAATGTTACATTGGATGCTTTCTGTCTTCATGAAGATTATGTATAGACATATCATAAACTTCAATAAAGCTTCAAGTCTCTAGAACAGTGTTTCTCAACCTTGGCAACCTTGTGGACTTCAACTCCTAGAATTCCCTAGCCAGCAAGGCTGGGGAATTACTAACCTACAGTTAATAATTAGAAATAAACTAAAAGAGAGCTTTTTTTAACACCGAGTTTCCTTTTTTTAAAAAAGAATTTTATTAAGTTTCAGAAAAAGATACAGAAAACAAAAAACTACAAAAAAGAAAAAGAACTAAAAAAGTGTAAAAACATAAGATAATTTAAAAAAAATGATTAAAAAGAGTTTCCAAAGGTTTAGAAAAATTCACCAAATTTCATTTTAGAAGAATTTCAATCTCACAGATCAATTTCCAATAAATGGTACAAAAAGGGCCCTTTCCAAATAATGGAAAATGTTATTTTTCAGCAAGCTTTGGGGATAGACTCATCAAAACCACTCTAGTTTGATTTTCAAAAGAAATTCCATTAAAATATATATATATGAAAAGTATTTCATTTTTTCCCATGGGGATGGGGAAGGCTTTAACATCTTAACCACATGCCATTTTTCAGCCAAAGCATATTGAAAGTTGGTTATTTGTGTGACTGCATGAACGTGCTTTATGGTTTTCCTTTTGCAAGCATACATGAGAATATAAATGTGTCCGCATGCATGTTGTGGCAGGTGGGCCACAGATAATAAGGGCAGTAACTCTATATGTGTTTAGTTGTATGAATGTCAATATATTTGCAGTAGCAATTTAAGTCTATGGCTGACATATTATACCAGAAGGCAGTCAGACAGCTTATGAAAGTGGGTGGAACATACCAACTAAGCACATACAGTATGCGTATCTGAAACCATGAATTATCAGGAGGTGTTTTGTACATCCCAGTTACTCGAGGTCAAATTATCAACCAGCCTTTTACAGTGCCTCCTTTTTGGGCTTATACATATTGCTCATAGAAATAATTACAGGTGGAACTATTTGATGTCCTCTTGGAAGTACTAGGGCATAATCCAATCTTGCATAGCTTAGAAAAATAGCATCCAGTTTTTTGAGGGTAGAAAATGTAGGCCAACATTATTTAGTTCAAAAGTCAGACTATGGAGCAATTGAAATTTTCTGCCCTGGCTGTAGCAAATTGCAAGTAAGTCCCCCCCGGCAAAGGCCATTTAAATTGAAGCATGTCCTTACAATATTTGCAAAAGATTTTGTGATGCATTTTCATTTCATCTGGTGCGATGCCAAGTTGTGGATGCAAAGGCAGAGCGTAGGCTCACACATTCCACTAAGCCACAATGGGCTGGGTTTGGTTTTGGCTTCACGTTATGTGAACTCAGCCATTTAACATTTAACCTTATGTATAAACTCAAGGAAAGTGTGGTTTATTCTAAGAATAATAGCTGAATCAACCATAGCTCAGTGCAAGGTGACTGTTAAATGATCACAAAGCTGGTTTGGGCCAGGAGTAGAGACAGAGACATCCATGGGAGCTGGAGTGGGGGGAGAGGGGTGCCAAAAAAGTAAAGTCGGTGGCTTTGACTATGCGATTGAAGCCCCTCCCCTGCGTTGCCTGCATGACACATGTAAGAAACGGGGCAGGGCTTCAATTGTGTAGATGGTTACCTTTTCAACACCTCCCCCCACCCCCGCAGACACCCCTGAAAAGCTAAATCAGTCTCCCCCAGTCTCCAGAGGGGAGAATATAGTCATTTAGGGTACCAGAAGAGGAGAAAGCTGAACTAACCCAGAAGAAAACAATAACAAAGATGCTGCTTTAAGTATACTGGTACTTAATATTTATATTAACATTAAATAAAACAGGACTGGCAACGTGACAAGTACTGAGTATTGAGCCAAGGAGGTGGAGTGACTGAATTGCTGGACTATGACTGGAGAAGGCCAGGTGCAGCCCGCTGTGAGCCATGAAGGTTTGCTGGGTGACTTTGGGCCAGCCATTCTCTCTCAGCTCAGCCTCGTAATGGGGCTTTTGTGGGGAAAAAGCCATACAAGACAATGTGATATGTACCTCCTTCAGCTCCTAGTGGAAAAATGAGAAAAAAACTAAACCAATAAGAAAATGCATACACTATTTGATTGGTCAAGAGCTTGTGGTATCCTTGCCTTAGGAGCAGAAATAATTGTTTTATGGATCTGGAAATCACAATGGTTCATTTCAATGGGTTCTGAATGCATGTACCTTTTTCTGCTTTGTAGCACATCTCCTCACTCTAGAACAGTGCTTTCCAAACTGCCACTGTTGGTGACACACCAACGGCGGCAGCGGTGGTGGTGTGGAGGCGCGCGCAGCGGCGTGGGCATGCACGGCGGCGGTGCGCAGCAGCAGCAGCAGCGTCGTGTTTTCCGCTAAAACGCAGAAGCGCTGATGGCGCGCCGCTGCCATTGCCGCCGCCGTGCACGCTGCCGCCGCGGTGCGCACCCCCGCCGTGCACGCCCCTGCCGCCGCTTCCGGGTTGTGTCACGACACACTAAACTGTGTGTTGCGACACACTAAAGTGTCGTGACACACAGTTTGGAAAGCTATGCTTTAAGGGGCACGGTGGCTCAGCGGGTTAAACCACTGAGCTGTTAAGACTGCCGACCACAAGGTTGGCAGTTCGAAACCGCGTGGCGAGGTGAGCTCTCGTCACTAGCCCTAGCTCTCTGCCAACCCAGCGATTCGAAAGCTAATATAGCAAGTAGATAAATGGGTACCACTCACGTGGGGCAATTTGCGGGTGTCCATCGGAGGGTCGTCCTCGATCCAAGAAAGACCTGGAGAACGGTGGTGGCGGCGGAGGACGACGGATCCGTAAATAACAGCTTCCTGGACGTCAGCAGCCGGCGCGGAGCGAGGCATTCTGGGGCATGTAGTCCGATGCCTGCAGCTGAAGAGCCGGTTCCCTTCCCCTCTCCCTATCGCGCGGTAAAAATTTGTAATGATGTATAATTAATATGTAATTGAATGTTGTAAGCCGCTTAGAGTCCTCCAGTAGGGAGGGGATAGGCGGGGTATAAATAAGACAAATAAATAAATAAATAAATGCTCTAGAACTTTGTTCTGAAGCTGGAAACCCCTTCATACCCTGGGATCTTGCAAGAGCTTGATGGATCTTTTAAATACCCATGAAGCTGCTGGTTTTGGACTGTATGCCTATGATCCAGTTCACAGTGACATACGTGCTGGTATCCTATTCCAGTCAATGTGACACATCCTGCACATGCAGTGTGATGAACTGACATCCATGTTTCTTGATTCTTCTTGAATTTTTGAAGAACGCCAAAAAAGTCAGCTTCCTTACTGCATGACAAAATAAAAAATTAGTAATGTAATACAGTTAGTATAGTTTAGAAGCTGATTTCATTCAATTGATTGTTTTTTGGAAATGATCTCTCAAGCCATAGTTTCTTATAAATGTTGGCCATCATTCAAAGTAAAAGTTGAAGCCGGTGAAAATGAAGTCAAATCTCTTGTCTCAAGGCTTGTTATAAACCTGGACAAGATGGCAGTATTTTCTTTATTGGGATAGAAAATTTCAAGGATTAGATAAAGCTTTTGCCTTCATAAATCTGTGAAAGTGCCACAAGACTCTGTTAATTTTGCTGCAATGGACTAATAGTATTGGCTCTATGGAAGTATTTTTGTTCTTTTGTTAAGGAAGAAAACTTGAATACTAGTTTGCCTTTTAAAAGTGCTTTTCTTATAGAGAGTGAAATGAAAAATTGAATCTGAGATGAACACTTTCTAGTTAAAACTATGAGGAAATGCAACCCATATACATAGAAAGAGTAAGGAATTTGTCCAGCCTAGCAATTTCCTTATCTCCTTTCTACTCCTGGCTTCCTGCAATGGCTGCAGCTTTTAGGACAATGTCAGAACTATGCGTGTATTAAAGTCAAATGGAATTTTGAGCCTTATTGCCCTTTCAAAGTCAGCTAAAAATAAGTTTGTTGATTTTGTCCTCTTGTTTTTGTAAATCAAACCTGCACAAGGAGATAAGAGCTTGGAAGAAGAAGAAAAGAAATAGGAAATCTTTAAAGAAACACTTCTATATGCATACACACAAAAGCTAAACCATCTTTTAAAACTGGTATATTCTAATATGAGGAACATCCTAAGCGAAGTTTATTTCGCTGAGTAAATAGTAATTTTTAATTTTTCACTTTTTTTCATCCTCACTGATACTTCTTTTCTTCATTCTTGCAATTTCTAACCTGACCTTCAACAGGTTTCCTAAATGGCTGTTATAAGACCCGATGATAGCACTGTATTTGTAGCATTACATTGAAATGGCTTTGCACATTCAGCAAACCGGGACCTATATCCTTTTCCATTTTCACACTCCCATGCAAAGTGCAAAGAGGGGATCCATGCATGTCTCTCTGGGGGGATATGTGTACTTTTCTATTCCTAGAAATCATGTTTTCCCTTCAAGAAAGCAAAACCCTTTTGCATACATCATGATAAAATGCAACAACAGAAAGTATCCATTGACTCGTTGTTTCCCTTTCTACAATATGTCCGAAGTGGCATTAAGCTACCAACAGAAGTGATACAAGCTGGTAAAATTTGGTGCTAAAACTAAGGAGAATTGCATCCTTCCAGCAAAAGGAATGAATCAGAATTATATACTGCATTGCAAGGAATGCAATTAATATACACCACCAAAAAATAAACACAATAGAGTGAGTGGGAGAATGTTAATTCTGTGCTTTTGTAATGGAGGCATAGCCTAATTTGTTTTAAAAGCAATGAAAAAAAAAACCTAACTTCATATATGAAGCAAAACTATAAAGCATAGTTACCCTGTAACATTCACTAATGCACATTGAAAGTAGAAGTGATTTAAAACTGATCTGCTTTTCCAGTGTGTGCTTGATATGTGTTCTTTTCTGCTGTCTTTGACCAATTTCACATGTGCTTCTTAAAGGACTTCTGAACTGTTCACATGTTTGTGTGAATGATAGAAATGAGCTTTGCCAGATTTTAAAACTGATTGATGAAGGGTGGATTCACAGTCCCTTTCCAGATTTCCTGTGGTTGCTGTTCCAGCTGCGTCTATCAGTGTTTCATCTCGACCCCTGTTTTCCCTTCTTCCACCTACTATCTCTCTTCCTAGAATTGCACTGATTTTGGAACAGCACTTTTAACTTTTTTTCTCACTTCTGGAAGTGGGTTTTTTGGTCACCAAAAATAGCATGGCTGGTGTATATAGTTTCTCCTCCTGTTCCATTTCCACAAACATTAATTGCACCATCATTACTTGGATCAGATCTGGCTAGCCTTTAGACCAATGTTGCTGGCTGGGGAATTCTGGGAGTTGCAGTCCACACATCTTAATGTTGCCAAGTTTGAAAAACACTGCTTTAGACCTTCAGGGAAATGTTGTGAATGGGGCATGGGCAGTAACTACTCCACTCATTCCTCTTGATTCCCTTTGGTCTGTCAGTTTTCACAACCTTCAGTGTAAATCACAGCCCTCCAAATTGCTGGGAATAAAACAGGGTTATAAACCCAGGATGCTTTTTGAGGGCATGGCCTTTAGATCTCAGCATAACATCAGAATGCAGAAAGCATGGAATGTGGGTGGTTGTTTCTAGGGTGCTTATATTGCTCTACCATGCAGTAGCTGTGCATATATGCATTGTAAAGAATAGAACAAGATTAATGCACAACGTAATCAACAATTAGAAGACAGGCAAAAGAGAGGTGTCTTGGCTGTTCTTTTAAAGGCAGAGAGAATGGAGCCCTGAAACCACTCCCAATGCATTCCACACCAAGGAAAGAGTCTTGTGAGTGCCAAATTAAATGGGTTAATTCTGACAGCAGAGACATCCTATTTCTATTTTCTATATTGCATTCTTTCTGTGAGGTCAGAATCCACATAGATGTCCTGTTTCCTATCTATCCTTTAAGTGAGGAGCACACAGCTTGAGGACAAGCACTTGGCCAAAGTGACATGCTATGAACCATATTCCAAAAATATGGGTGGGGATAGAACAGCAAATTTAATTTAATTTTAATGAAGTTAAATGTTAATTTAGTTTCAATACAATTGACATGATTTAATAATTCCACCCTTCTTTCACATTAAAAATGAGAGTACAGCAATAAAGTTTTGGAGTAGCTCTGGGAGCCCCCAGATTAAAAAGACCTGCTTTAATAATATCCAAACAGCCAGGCTGTATGTTATGTGTAAATCCCTGACTCTATCAACAGTTCAGTTCTTATCTGTAAACTGGTAGGCATCTATTCCACCTATTATGCATCAGTCCTGTTTTTCCTCACTGCAGTGTCCAGAGCTGTGTTTCTCAACCTTGGCAACTTTAAGATATGTGGGCTTCAACTCCCAGAATTCCCCAGCCAGCATCTCTTCCTAGGGTTGCACTGATTTTGGAACATGGCTGGCTGGGGAATTCTGGGAGTTGAAGTCCACATATCTTAAAGTTGCCAAGGTTGAGAAACACTGGTCCAGAGAACAATGAGGAATCACAGAAGTGCTTTTTGTTGCTTGTTCGCCAATTTCCCTGGATTCACAGGTTCAGGCATTTTCCTTCCTACCCCTAAAGTAAAAGAGGTCACTATCTAGCACCTTATCAGTTAAAGTTGTCCCATTTTACAGGACCTAGCTAATTACACAATCAAGGCAAGTTCTGCCTCTTTCTGTGACTATTTCTGTGTTGGTGTTTTCACATATATTTTTTTGTTTCACATGTTAAAAACTTAGGAAATACCCAAATGGGATGTGGAAGCCAGACAAAGAAGCCTAGAAATCCTGAATTGAGACCCTCTCCATTCCTGCCGCAGTGCCATGAGTAGTGGGTGTTTGTCCCACTGGCTGGTAATATGCTGCAAGGGGATGGAGAAAGCCATCCATCCTTGTGCATAATGACTGGCACACTCACAGATCAGCACAGACTCATTCCAGACAGACTCAGGCAGAAGCAATAAGCAAAATCAAGTACAGCACATGTCAAGATACAATTGTTTTATGCTGATTCAAGGATAGGTGGATAGCCCTTTAACTCAGCAGTGGGGAAACACCCTCTGAATCCTTCTTAGGCCTCGATGTCTGAGTTCTGAGCACTGTTAAAACAAATGATGGGGAAAAGAATGCCTTCAGTTGTGATGAAGAACTTCAAATAGTCTTTGAGCTTCTAGCACAGATCTGTGTTTCCAAAGACTCTAAACTATTCCATTTGAAAAAACTATTTATTTTTGAAAAATCTGATCCTTATAATCTGAAAAAGCTTTGAATCATTCTTTGCAAATCTGATCCTTATAATCTGAAAAAGCTTTGAATCATTCTTTGCCAATGGATATTTTAACACAATGTAAGAAATGTATTGGAAGGGGCGTGGTGGCTCAGGGGGTAAGACACCAGGCTTGTGGATCAGAAGATCGCAAGTTTGGAGGTTCGAATCCCTAGTCCCGCATGATGGAGTGAGCTCCCGCACTCGCCCCAGCTCTTGCCAACCTAGCAATGTGAAAGCATGCAAATGCAAGTAGATGAATAGGTACCACTTCGGTGGGTAGGTAACAGCATTCCATGTGCGTCATGCCGGCCACATGACTGTGGAAGCGTCTTCGGACAACGCTGGCTCTTCGGCTAACAAACGGAGATGAGCACCGGCCCCTAGAGTTGGACACGACTGCACAAATGTGCGGGGGGAACCTTTACCTTTTTAAGAAATGTATTATGAATGGTGTTTTAATAACTTTCACCTCATAATCAACCATGCATGTTCCCCATCCATCGTGCCATCCTTGGCACATGCCCGTAGCTGATGATAATATGACTGCATCCAGTTTAAAATGTATGGGTGTAGCTTGTAACAACAATAATGACCTTTTTGAGTCATAAGAATAGTCCCTCCATTATGGAAGTGCTTATTCACCTGGAATTTTAAACTAGAAGAACAAGTTGACTGCTCACTTTTCCCTTTATATAGCCAAGATAATTGACAATGTTTGTTGGGATGTGCAAGATGTCAGTCAAAGAAGCACTTGTGCCAGAAACCTGCAATGGGGTGGAGCATGATGTGCTTAAGCATCAGCATCCATATACCTGCATCATTTCCTAGTCTGATTTTGCTAATTCCAAGGGAACTGTTTACGTGCAGAGCTCTTTTGCTAAGAAATTGTGGCTCAATTTATTTTCAGAGTATTATTAAAAGCACAACTAGATGCTTTCTACATTCTTTTTCCTGAACCAGGCATGGGTAGTGGGTGGCCCTCCAGATGTCTTAGAGTATAGGCTACAATAAACTCTCATTACAGATTATATGGTTGTAACTGATGGGAGTTGAAATCCATAACATCTGGAGAATCACATGTAGCCCACACTTTGCTCCAAGCCAGCTAAGGAAGTAACCAAGAATATGAACAAAGAGAAAATGAGAGACCATTAAAAATTATCAAGCAAGAACATCAGATTGTGAAAAGAGTGAGGGAACTCATGAGGAGTTGGCACAAGGAGTGACCAATCAATGGTTCAGTGACTATTACTTTAATGCAATTCCATTTTAATAAGAAATGCTATGACTTATTTTTTAAACTAAGAACGATCCTGACCAACCCTTACAATAAGCATGCATGATCTTCACCATATAAAGCTATCAAAAACTTCTAGTAATGCCCCAACATGAAACCAAAACAAGGTGCGCCTGGTCCAAAGGCTCACAACCTACAGCTGAAGGACAATGTGGGTGCTGTGGTGAGTGTTTGAGGGAGCACCACTGTGGGAGGATCAGTTTGGGCAGTTATCTTTCCTAATTCGCAGAAAATATTTTTCTGTTTGAAGGACTGTCAGAGTGCAGTCCTTTAATTGAAAGTATTCTCTACAGCAGTTTTCCTCAACCTTAGCAACTTGAAGATGTGTGGACTTCAACTCCCAGAATTCCCCAGCCAGCAACGCTGGCTAGGGAATTCTGGGAGTTGAAGTCCACACATCTTCAAGTTGCTAAGGTTGGGGACCCCTGCTCTACAGTATTTGAAAGACTGTCCAATCCAAATCTGATTAAAATCTTAAGAAACTAAAAGGGAGAGCAGGGACCCTAGATTTCTTCATCAAAAAGCATCTGAGGTGGAGGCCCGCCCAGAGTCCCTTCCATGGGAGATGGGCGGGGAATAAATTGAATGAATGAATGAATGAATGAATGAATGAATGAATAAATAAATAAATAAATAAATAAATAAATAAATAAATAAATCTGGACAGCAGTCAGCAGGTCAGGCAGGGTTACAATCTTTCCCATTCAAATTAGATATATTTATTGCCCACATTTCTGCCAACAGATGGTGCTAAAACAGTTGACAAACATAAAAACAGCAATGGAATTAAATACACAATCATAATATAATGAAAATTATTGAAAATACAGTTAAAGATAACAAAACAATCAGAACCACTCTTCGGTTATTTGACAGCCAGAACTCTTGTTTTGCTTTCCAGCAAGAAAAGGGAGCTAATTTGAGGGGCTTTGGAAGGGAGTGCCAGAGCCTGTGAGCAATCACCCAAAAGGTTCTCTCTTCCATTCCTGCCAACCATACCTCCGATGGTGGTGGGGCTGAAGAAGTATTTCACTTAAATGATATTCATTCTCTCTACATTGCCCCCTCTGTCTATAAAGTGACCATACAAATGGTATGCAAATCTATATTGTATGGTGTTGCATTTCCTCTTTTTGAGCAGTGTGTAAATGATCACCCTAGTCACTTAACTGTAGATGACCTTCTTGAACTTCATTGAGTTAAAAGTACCATAATCGAGACAGAATTAGGTATCTTAAATTCCACTGACTTTAGTGGGACTACATTGCACTGTCCTTGTGCCAGTATATTTAAGATATATTCCGATGTAAATTATCCAATTGAGGGTCAGATCTTGATATAATAATTCTGTTTTTGACTAGGCAGATAAAAGGATGCAGGTTCATGCTTTCATCAGCGGCATCTGCTGAGTGTCTGATTATCATTAGTTGCATCAAGGAGATAAACAATTGGCTGCGGTAAGTGGCTGAATTGTGTACATATCATTCTAAACATCAAAGCAAAGATGTTAAAATTGCCAGGCAGACAAGTATAACTTTTCTTCTGATTCCACTGTTGCTTTAACCATGAATGCTTTTTCTTTTACTCATTCTTGAAGCACCTGAATAGACCTATTCACTGGCTCAAGAAATATAAACTGAAAGAAAAGTTTTAAGAATGTTTTATGACACTTCCATAAGCTAGACATGGGACTGTGGTTTTGGGGGGGGGGGGGGAGGAAGTAAACTTTTGTTATTTACTGGAATGTTTTTTTTTAAAAAAAAAATGAGTAGTGTTTATAAAACACTGCAAGTTGCTGAACTGGCAAATACAGAGGAACATAATGAACATGGATGGAAAAAGGAATGCCGTGCTAAAAGTGCTCTTCTGCAAAATCCCCGGGGGAAGCCATCCAACTGTTTGCTCTCTCTTCCTCTTCCTCTGGCTCTTGCCTTCCCCAAGTTGCATTCCTTCACTATGCTGTGGCTATATTGGATACTCTTGGAAAATTAAAATGGTGAACGGACATTCTACTGCAACCACAAATCCAGAATCAGAGAAAAGGGAAAAAAAACATATTTGCCTCTTAACTGTGTGCTTTTGACTGCCTTTCCCAACTTGGAGCTGGCTGGGAATTTGGGGGGAGGTTGCTGCCACCTATCTGGACGGCATGATATTTGGGAAGGCTGGGTCAATATTTGAAGGGAATATTTACTACTCCCATCTGAGAGTAGCCCAAAATCTCATTTCTTGTTATCCTCTTTCTTTGTCTCTCAATCCTCTTTTCTAGGAGTGAAAACAAATACTAGTAGAAATGACTCAGCTAAAACCTAAGATCCAAGTCATTGCATTACTCCTATTGCGCTTGGCTTTTTATTGAATTCAGTGTAGGCCTCGGAAGTCTCCACCCTCTTCCTAACCCATTTATAGCCAAAACACCCTGTTTGGGGCTGATCCAGTCCAGTTCTATTAAAATCACGAGAAGGTGGTTTCAAGGTCAGTTTAAGTTGACTAGAAAGTTGAAGAACCACACCCAGAATACAATTGCTCCCACACTCCGTTCTCCCTATATTTAAACACGGTGAGCTAGTTATGAAAAGCCAAAGAGGTTTTGCTTCTATTTCTAAATGTGCCATGTGGTACAGCCATAACATTATATGATCCTCTGAAAACTGGAAATATCTGGTTTCAGAAAGCTTAAAATCTGTGCAGCTACAGTGAGGGAAATATATGAAAGGCAGACAAATCTGGTTGCAGAAAAACTACATGGCTGCATTTTTATCTTGCTTTTCATTCAAAGAACTGATGTCAGTGTACAGTTTGTCATCACAATAATCTTGAACGAGAGGTTGAGGTTTAAGTTAAGATAGACTTAAGATGGACTCTGGCATGCTGAGGGTGAGCCCAGCAGACTGGCGGCCCCCCCTGGCAGACCTCCTGGTGAGCCCCGGTTATCCTGGGCTGAGACGTAGGAAGGGCTGTATGTTAACTGTGGAGCCCTATAGACTTTTAACATCTATTGACCACCAGAGAGACTTTGAATGCTGGATGTAGGGGAATTCCCATGGTTTTTCAACAATTTTTAACAACTGGAAATTTTATTAAATTTATCCCCATCCACGTAGAGGCGGCAGAAACTTAGTAGGGTCCCCGGGTGTTTGACTGTGGGTTCCCCTGAGTGTGAGGGGGACCCAAGATTGTATGTATGTATGTATGAGTGCCCACCCCTGAGTGAGAGACGGGTGGTGGGCAGGAGTGGATGATGCCCCCTTGCTATCAGTGAGAGGGGGTGAGGGGGCAGAGTGAATGTGTGGGGGTGGTTGGCCCTCCTGGCACCGAGAGCGGAAGCTGGTGCGCTGGGGGACCTATCATCTCCTTGGGACAATTGAGTGTGGAAGATGTGTGCATGGAGGGGGCCCGGAGGACAACTCAGGGTTTCCGGAGGGCCAGGAATGGAGGCATCCGGGCCTGGAAACTCTGGGGGCAATAGGGTGGGGTGTCCGATCGAAGTGGTGATGGGACGGGGATGTTATGACGGGAACCGGGGGGCAGGCCATCTTCGGGGAAGACGCCCCCGGTGTTTGTTACCGGTGGCGTGTTCCGGCCCCTCAGGTTCAGACCCAGGCCCTGGTCAGAGGATCCTCGGGTGCCCTGGCTTTCGGCTGCTGCTACTTAACGCCAGGTCTGTTAACAACAAGGCCCCCCTCATATGCGACTTGATCACGGAGGAGGGGGCAGACCTGGCGTGTATTACAGAGACCTGGCTGAGTGCAGAGGGAGGAGTGGCTCTCTCTGAGATGTGCCCAGCCGGGTTTCAGGTGTGGCATCAGCCGAGACCCCGGGGCAGGGGAGGAGGGGTGGCGGTTGTCATCCGGGAATCTCTGGTGGCCTTCGGGGGCGCTGCTCCACAAGTGACCGGGTGTGAGGCTCTGTTTTTCAAGTTGGGTTCTCGAGAGCAGTTGGGGGTGTTGTTGCTGTACCAGCCTCCCTGCTGCGTAGCAACCTCCCTGCCTGAGCTGCTAGAGGCTGTCTCGGGGTTGGCGATGGAGTTCCCCAGGCTTATGGTTCTGGGGGACTTCAACCTGCCTTCCCTGGGACGTGCCTCAGAGGCGGCTCGGGAGTTCATGGCTACCATGGCAGCCATGGGCCTGTCTCAGATTACTCGAGACCCAACTTGAGACAGTGGCCTCACTCCGGACTTAGTTTTCTTGTTGAAGCAGTGGCAAGGTGATCTGAGGGGAGAGTTAGATCTGTCCCCACTGTCATGGTCAGATCATGCCCTGGTGGCCTTGAGATTCTCATATGCTGCCCCACTCCGCAGGGAGGCAGGACCCATTCGAATGGTCCTCCCCCGGCGACTAATGGACGCTATGAGGTTCCAGAAGGAGCTGGGGGGTATACCCGAGGATCTATTGCACGGTCCAGCGGAGGTCCTGGCCACAGCCTGGAATAGGGAGGCGGCCGGGGCCTTGGACAGGATCGCGCCTGTGCGGCCTCTCTTGCCACATCTGACCCGATACTCCCCATGGTTCACGGAGGAGTTGAGGGTCTTGAAAAGGGCTAAGAGATGCCTAGAGCGCCGCTGGAGAAAGACAAAGACTGAATCTGACCGAACACAAGCTAGAGTCGCGGTTAAGACCTACCTTGTGGCGGTAAGAGTGGTGAAACGCCAATATTTCTACGCTCTTATTGCATCTGCAGATTGCCGTCCGATGGCCCTGTTTAAGATAACATGATCACTTTTAGGGAAGGTGGAGTCTGTGACCCACCTACAGGGCCGTGCGGAAGAATTTTCTAGGCATCTGCAGGATAAAATCGCTCAGATCCGGTCTAAGTTAGACTCCAAGCGTGAGGCAGAGTCTCGAGAGATGCCCAGGGAACGTCATTACCCAGTTATCTGGGAACGGTTTGATCCTGTTGGACCTAAGGAAGTGGACAGGATCCTCCGGAGTGTGAAGGCCACCACATGCCATCTAGACCCTTGCCCTTCCTGGCTGGTTCAAGCAGCCAGGGAGGTGACCTGTGGTTGGGTCCAGGCGATGGTTAATATATCTCTGGAGCAGGGGGTGTTTCCAGATGCTTTTAAAGAGGCGCTGGTATACCCCCTGCTCAAGAAGCCATTGCTGGACCCTACTGTATTGGGCAACATTCGTCCTGTCTCCCACCTCCCCTTTTTGGGGAAGGTGGTTGAGAAAGTGGTGGCCTTGCAACTCCAGAGGATTCTGGATGAAACGGATTATCTGGACCCCTTCCAGTCAGGTTTCAGGCCGGGATATGGGGTGGAAACTGCATTGGTCGCGCTTACAGATGATCTCTGGCAGGAGCGGGATGGAGGAAGTGCATCCATCCTGGCTCTCCTTGACCTCTCAGCGGCTTTCGATACCATCGACCATGGTATCCTTTTGGAACGGCTCGAGGAGTTGGGGGTGGCCGGCACAGTTTTGCGCTGGTTCGCCTCCTTCCTCTGGGGCCGGTCCCAATCAGTGGTAATAGGAGATGAAAGATCCAACTCTCACCCCCTCGTTTGTGGGGTGCCACAGGGTTCGGTTCTTTCACCTCTCCTATTTAATATCTACATGAAACAGCTGGGTGAGATCATCCGTCACCATGGGATGAGATATCATCAGTATGCTGATGATACTCAATTGTACATCTCCATCCCTGGTGAAGTAAGTGATGCAGTGGCCACCCTCTCTCAGTGCCTGGAGGCTGTGGGGGTCTGGATGGCGAACAACAGGCTTCAGCTGAACCCTGGTAAGACGGAGTGGCTGTGGATTGATGGTTCTTCTAGATCTGGGAAATTACCATCTTTGGTTCTGGATGGGGTTGCACTACCCCGTTCGGAATCAGTGAGGAATCTTGGGGTCCTCCTGGACTCACGACTCCTGCTTGAAGAGCAGGTGGCAGTCGTGGCCAGAAGGACCTTTGCACAACTTCGTGTTGTGCGCCAGTTACGCCCTTTCCTAGATCAGGAGTCCCTCCGTACAGTCACTCATACGCTGGTCATCTCTCACATAGATTACTGCAATGCGCTCTACATGGGGCTACCCTTGAAGAGTATCCGGAAGCTTCAACTGGTCCAAAACGCGGCTGCGCGTGCAGTTATGGGTGCCCCTAGATCGGCCCATGTGACACCTCTGTTACGCCAGCTGCACTGGGTGCCAGTTTGCTTCCGGGTGCAATTCAAGGTGTTGGTTATGACCTTTAAAGCCCTACATGGCATGGGACCAGGCTACCTGAGGGACCGTCTCATCCCCATGACTTCAAACCATCCCACTCGATCATGTAGAGAGGGCATGCTTCGGACCCCGTCGTCAAGGGAGTGTCGCTTGGCGGGGTCCAGAAGGCGAGCCTTTTCCGTGGTGGCACCCACTCTTTGGAACATTCTGCCCCCGGAGGTGAGACAGGCCCCATCGCTCCTATCCTTCCGGAAGAATTTAAAGACCTGGCTGTGCCGCCTCGCGTGGTATGGGAATGGGAATAGTTCCTCTTGGGGATGGCTAGTGCCATAGAGCCCTTTTAAAGAGAACCATCTATCGCCTATTGGATTTTTATATTTAATGTATTAGTTTTGTAATGTATTTTAAAGTGTAGTTACTTTTAAAGATTTTAAATTGTTGTACTGTAAACCGCCCAGAGTCCCCCTCGGGGGAGATGGAGCAGTAATACAAGTAAATAAATAAATAAATAAATAAATAAATAAATAAATAAATAAATAAATAAATAGAGATTGGCCCAGGATCACCCAGTAAACTGAATGGTTGATTGAGAATTTGAATACAGGCAGTCATGATGCCAGTCCAGGGATCCTCAACTTGTTTTGGCCAATGAGCATATTTGGAATTTTGTGTATTTGTCATGGGCGCTGTCACAAAATGGCTGCTTGTTTGTACAGTAGTGGCCAATTACAAACTACCCACTTACCAGAAGGAAAATTGGTGAAGTTTCTTGGTACTTCTCTGAGTTCTTCCCAGGATATCCCCATTACCTCATCTTACTCTGGCTAGTCTGGGCAGGTGGGCACTTCCAAACAGCACTGAACTGCAGTCATTACCATTTTATTTTCTAAGATTGCCTTGAGAGCAATGTTTTTCAAACTTGGCAACTTTAAGATGTGTGGAATTCTGGGAGTTGAAATCCACACATCTTAAAGTTGCCAAGTTTGAAAAAACACTGCTCTAGAGTCTATGTGGGCCCCAGATATATAACTGGAAAGAGATCATGGTTCAGATTTTTTTTTAAAGGCATCAAGAAATTTGTTAGCAAGCATAATAACACTCCTAGGTGCTACATTGGGGACCAAGGCCTTAGGGTGACGTTCTAATCTACAGTGACGTTCTAACCTTTCACCGCCTGGGGGCTGCACAATGATTTTGGAGGGGCAAGGACAACATTGGGCAGGGCAATGATGCAAAGTAACTGGAGCCACATCACACTTGTGGACAGAGTTCTTTATCTTTACCCTGGTGGGGGAAGTTGATTGTGGATTTTGCTTGTTTCTTTTGGTTGGTTGGTAACTGTGTTAAGCTTATAGAGATTCAGATCTTTCCCATCTCATCCTGGCAGGAAACCAGGCCACTACGTTTTGGCAATCACACCAAATGGAATTCTGGGGGGCATAAAATGAAGGTTTGGGGGCACATGCATATTCACCCAAGCTCTAAGAGGTCTGCAGGCTGTTATTAGCAACTAGGTGAAGAACAGGGGGGGAAAAGTAGGCAGAGCAAAAGGTTGGCCACAAGCAAGATAACAATGAATACCTATATAGTTCTTGTTTCCTCAATGCTTAACTGGGTCAGTGGGGATTAGTGTGTTGTGGGTACACCAAAAAGCAGTCAATTGACCCAGTCAACTAACCACTACTGTTGGAAGTGCCAATCCAATGATCCTGACTCTTTAGCACCTCATGGCCTACTAACTATAGAGAATTAGGAATTTATTCCCTGTTCTCCCTTTGTCTGCTACTCTTTGTTTAAAAGACTACTTATCTGAGATCGCTTCCTTCTGCCAGGCACACACATGCATGGAGCTCGTGCTCTTAGAATCCCCTGATAGGATGTACAGTAGTTAGCTGGGTGGTAGGCTTTGCCTACCCCTAGACCATATTTCCTGTAAATAGATCTTTTTTCTCTTATAATTATAAAACTTACTTCATTACTTGTCATTCAGGAATTCTCTCTCACACACAAAATGTTTCTATCTCCAACATTTCCCTCCATCAGCTAAGAAAACAATTCTTTTCATTGATTTACAGAACAATCCTACTTGCCCAACATAAGGTGAGGGGATCCCTATGACAGAACATCTGCCACTTCCAAACCCCTGGCAGCTTCCAAGAGGTGGGATCAGCTTTACATGTTTTAATTTTTTAAAATTGCATCTCCTATTGAAACTGATAGGAGAATATTAATTAGCTAGCATTGGGATTGGTGTAATATAGCCTATGGCAGAAGAATAGGCTTGGATCCTCTAAGTTGCTAGAGTGCCCCATTGTACCTAGGAACACTTTATTCTGCCACAGCCCTGGAAAAGGCTCCATGTTTGAGGCTTCAATCTGAACATCAGGGAAGCTGATGGGAATGGAAACAGAGGAAGAACCCAGCATGGTTATTCTTATTTTATTTTCTTGCATGCTTAAATTTGGCTTTAAAATGCCTTGAGGGGAGGTATAGTAAGTTTCTTCCCCATAAAAATAATTACTTTGACTTCTCAGTAACACGCTCCATAACCTAACTATACCTAGACCTTCTCTCAGTCAATGAATAATTGAGGTTTATTTTATTCATGTAAGGCAGAGCTTTCCAAACTGTGTGTCGGGACACGTTAGTGTGTCGGCTGCAGTGTCTGGGTGTGTCGCGGCTGCTGCTGCCTCTGAGCCCTGCCAGGATTCCACACAGGTCCCTGTGCCTGCCTTGTGCCTTGCTGCCTCCAAACCTGCTGTGATTCCATGCAGGTCCTAGTGCCTGCCTTGTGCCCTGCTGTAAGAGTGTGTCGCAAAATGATGCATGTCTAAAAAGTGTGTCACCAACATGAAAAGTTTGGAAAGCTCTGATGTAAGGCAATTATCCTTCTGGCATTTTCAGCCAATTGGTATCACCAGTTGAAGCTGTAAAGCTAAGTTTGATGCAAGGCTGATCCGGAGGAGGACTCTAGGATGCCATTTGCTTAGTGCCACTAGGTTTTCTGGGTGTTGTCCTGACTTGGCCCATTGTGAGCTCACTGGCTCAACAACTCTGGCTTTCCAAAATGAGGAATTAGAAGACTAGTTGTTCAACATGTCTAGCTTGCTGAGGCTTAAACCATACTGCCTTCTAGGGTGAAGAAAACAGATGTTCTTGTTTACTTGTCATCCAGTCTACTAGCATATTGTAATCGTCTATTGAAAGGCTGTGGTATTATAGTTGTTATCAGAGTCTGACGACTTGAATGCTTTTTTCTAGAAAGTCTTTACATATAAATTTAATGAGTTTGATTGCTAAGAGTTACCAAATAATGAGTTAGGCCTTAGAGTGCCATTGAATGGAGACAACCAAGTCAAGTAGAGAGCTGGTGCTTATTTAGACATTCTTCAAGGGCAGACTGTATTGTTTGTGTGTTTTTGGTAAAGTGTGATGTACATATGCTTAGCTACCATACTGTCACACGTTTTAGTCTTCTTGGATATTCAAGGTGCCAGCCTTATGAAGTCAAACATGCACTTAATTAATAGGCTTTATTTCTACAACATGCCTAATTGGGTCAATGGGTGGTGGTGGTGGTGTTTTATGTAAACACCAAAAAGAGGTCAGTTGACCTACTCAATTAATCCTGAGGGGTTTGGTAAAATAGACCTAGTCTTGCATAAACTAACTCCACCCTGTCAAATAATCCTCCCCTATCCCTGCAGTGTACCAGGGAGATAATTGTCCCTTTTGGTGAGCAATTGGAGCCAGTCCTAGAGATTTCTCATGACAACAAAGCCTCTCTAGGCATTCCATTGTTGGTATCTTTGGTTTTCAACCCATCCACAGTGATAGAGATGAGGGGAGGTGAAAAAAGGTAAAAAAGGTGTAGGGAGTGCATACAGCTGTGGCAGAAGCTAGCCATGATAGTTGCTCTCTCACAAATTTCCCCAAGAGGTTGTTTAATTCAGAAAGCAGCACATAATTCTGTTGAAGCACAGGTTGTTCATTATGGTAATGGAGGCAGCAGGAACAAACCTAAAAGCAGGTGGGGATGCAGTGTTTTTATGTAGAGTTATGCAAATTAGAATGTACATATGATTAGATATAGCAACAGGTATTTGATTGGATATTGCAACATGGTATGTTTTAGTGAGATAATGACAGAGAGGTAATGAGGGGGAGTTCTACAAAGAAAACAAACAAAGGCTGTGTTCTATGAATTAGGTACATCAGTGCTTCCCAGACCCAGGTAAATTACCCAAAATTGGGTAAAAGTGGTTTTTCTTTGGGTAACGACACATGAACCCATTACCCAATCACAACAGGGACATTTAAACTGACTTAAAGTGTTTTCCCTACATTGGGTAAAAAGGACTTTCTGATAAGCAGTTTTGGGTAATGAAGGAAAAAGTTTGGGAAGTACTCAGTTACATTCTTAATGGGCTATTTAAAATGTTATCACCTAGCATCCTTGCTTTTCAAAACTGTTGTTGTATCCTTTTATAGGTTTATCAACTTTCTTGTGTCTAAATGTTTTATGACTGAGCTGACAGTTTTATTTCCCGCAGAACAGATAATAAAGAAAGGGGAACCTTTGCTTATCTAACCACCACCACCACATTTTCTCCAGCAACTTAGTAATGTGGTTAGTTTGGTTGTACCTTAGTATATTGGATGAAACCAGTAATTTTGGTTGGTAAGCTATAGCCTGCATTAAATTATGACAATACTTTCCTTGGTATCTCCCTTCAGGCAGCTCTCTTTCTCTCTTTTTTTTAAAAAAGCAAGTATTTTAATTAAAAATTAAGAAATTGGAAGGAAGAGCATTGCAAATCCTCTTGAAAAAAGTCTTTATTACCAAGGTTGCCTCTGGGCCCTGAAGAGATCTCCCATAGACAATCTTTAAAAAATAAAATGGTGGATGACTGCAACCCAGTATTGGTATATGTGCCCCTTGACTAGAGAAAGGGTGGGAAGGAATTGCTACAACATTTAACACTATGGTAACTATTTTGTGACTGTGCTCACAGCATCTTTTCAAAATTCTAAATCTGCCTATCAGGCCAATGTGGTTAAGAAACACTGAGAACTGAGCCACTCAAAAGACATAGTTAAACTGATATATGCATCTAGTTAGTCAAGTGTGGACTTTGGTTTTCATATCTATTGCTTGTGTAGTTTATTTTGATAGATGATTCTGTTGATGCATGACTTCAGAGGCACTTACTCTTTGGCATCTCACCCCTCTTGACATCAAGGGGAAGTGAGATATATATTAAGATTTATAGATTTACTCCACGCCCCCTGTTTGTTTTTCAGTCTGAGTGCTCTTTGTTTAGGAGAGGGCTAATCTCAGGGTCTTCCTTATGCCTTTGCTCTTGGGATACACATATATACAGAGCCTTTTGCTCACCGACTCTGTTCCTGAGAGGATATTGCTTTATCTATTCTCCTTTCCATGTCTTTCCTGTTTCATTCATCTTTGCACAGGCTAGATTCCCACTCTCAAGAAATACTTGCAAATCGACTTTCTCTGTCAATGTTACTGTATACTCCACAAGATCACAATTTTATCTGCCAGACACCAAGTGTTCAACTGACAAAAAAGCAAAATGAAATAAGCCACAGCCAGTGGATTTTAACCACTTTTCTCCTATGACGTATTGTCAAGTGATTCTTTTCCACTATATTCTTGGCTGCCTAGCAGCTCCGGCTTAGTTATTCAGATGCCTTTAAACTTACTTATGAGACAGGTGTTGGCTAAGGGAACGTTCCTTGTGCAAACATCTGCCCAGGGTATGCCAGTCATGAGACTCTGCGGTAAACCTTTCTGGTGTCTTGTTGGCTGAATACACATTACTGCCAGTTAAAAGGAAGAGAACTTCCTGTAAGTCTCTTCCATAAAGAAAATTCTGGTTCCTATTCTTCTTGACAAAAAAAGAGACAAAAAAGAAAAAGCGAAGCCATACTTTCACCCAATAGCTCAACACTGGCTGTTCTCTGCTTCACGGAGCAATCCTATATATGTTCATTCAGAACTAATTCTCACAATGCTCAATGGGGATGACTTTTCAAAAGAAATGTATGAAGGATTGCAACTTGCTGCTTTCCCATTCAGTCTGATCAATTCCCTGGATGATAGTTAGGATTAAACTCCAGCATGAGACTGTGAAGTGTGTTCCCCACTTGTTTTGTAGCACAGTTAATAGCACAGTTATTATAACAATAGCTTCTTTGGTAGCAAACCCAGTGACCTGTTTTGGCTGTTCTCCAGCTCTGAATTTCCATCCTGTTACTCAGCAGTAGGTGCAACCAGCTAATGACGTCAGCATTCTAGCCAGAGGCCCTTTTTTCTCTTAACATGTAATAATTTGCAGATGTTGGCAGCTCATTGTGGTGCCTGAGTTGAACCTCTGTCTGAGTGCCAAACCACAAAGCACATATCATTTTTAAATCTACAATTCCTGGAACTGAATAATGCCGTACAACAGTCAATGTATAAAAATGAATGCACACTATTCCCATCTCGGCAGCTTGCCCACTACTGTTGCTGCTGCCACAAGCTGTGTCCTTGATGCAAAACATTATTACTACATAGCACACCAAGAAGTTCTCAATTATTCACCTTCATTGTGAGCATGAGATTGTCTAATATGAAGGGGGATGTTTTGTATTGCTGCAAGTTTATATAAATGGGTTCACAGAAGCTCAGTGAACATCTTTCTCAATTTTTCCTTCCTTAAAAATCATTAGCTTGAAAACGCCATATAAAAACCAGTTAAATGAAGGCCTTTTCTTTCTTTGATCTTTTTAACTTCAGGACACCTTTGGGCATAAAACAATCACTGTAGAGCCATTTTTATCACTGGATCAATGGGACATGCAAATACATGACTTTGTTTGCATCATGCACCTTGCATATAGTAAACTCATATCAATATAATCTCTCCATCTTGTTCCTGATTATCGGAGATCCCTCAAAACTGTCACATTCATTTTCTGAGCTTGTTGAGAAATTAACTTTAGTTCTGTTAGTGATAATGGAATGTTAGAAGCTTACGAGGCATGGCTTGCTATTGCAACAGAACAAAGCCAGGCTGTGGCATAATGGAAAGGACTAATCAAGATTGGCAGACATTGACATGGAGTGTGACTTGTTTCTCGTGTGGATTTGAAGCATCCATAAAATCCAGTTCTCTTGGGTGGTATCACTATGCAGAAATAGATTGAAACTCTGCTAACAAGTTCTTAGATACACTTCTCCTGTGGCGCAACCCTACAGATGCCACAACTAAGTGTCCTCATCTTGACAGCAGAACACCTATGATGTGAGTTAAACTTTTAATAGATCATAATATGAAGCTAGTTGTTCCTAAGGCAAATATGTGCCTGTAACTTAATATGCAGAGATGCAGCATTCAATAAACTTTGGTGCGTAATTAGATTTTTTGACAGCATGTAACAGATGCCATGTGGGTGGCTTCTTTCTTCATAAAATGGCTGCCATTGTGGGTATGGCCAATCTAAAAACAACTAGTGAGACCTTTCCCTACCATTCCATTTAGTTCCCATAATGTTTTCTATCAGCTTATCTTCATTCCAAAGAAAGTATTCAGCTGTAGTCACGCATCATTTTTAAAGGATGTGTACATGGGTTATGTGGAGCTCCAAAGCATTTTTGTAAGTAAAGATGATGTTAGAGGCTGACATTTTCTCTGGGAGCATGCCAGTTCTCCTCTTTACTTTTTAAAAATAAAATAAAAAATACCTTTAAAACTTAAAGTCAGATGGGACAGGTAACTTGCCATGCACGTAGGGAGATATCCATGGGGACACTGCTGTACACAGAGAAAATCTGCTCAGGTTATAACTCAATATAATTGGCTCAGTGTTTAAATCAGGGAACCTTAATCATTTTATTCCCTTAAAATGTCATGTTTTTCTGGCTGATCTCAAGAGGCTTATATCCCCATCTGTATTAATGTGAGTCCAAATAACTTTAATACACGTTTGATCTAAAAAGCCATAAAAACGCTCTGCTTAAATGGTATTTCATAATTTATTGTAACTTTTTAATGACAGCAGTGTTTAATCCATGGAGGGAGAAGGAGAATGAAGACTACAAACTCAGAAGTAATTAATATCTTGGATAGTAGCTGCAGTCATAGAAATGGTTACCTCAACATCCTCTTCGTTGGTTGAGAGTATAGCAGAAGTGGACAAGGCAGCACAATTGGCCTTTGACTTCTTTTTGAAAGCTTTCCATATCAGACCAATTAGAGTTCCTGACAAGAGTGATTTGTCCTTTCCTCCAGCTGAAAGGAAAAAAAGAGGGAAGCCATTTCCAGGATTACAAGAACAGTTACATTCACTGTGTGAATGGTGCCAAAAAGACATGATATTTACATGGAAGTTTGTACTGAAGAACAATTAGTATGTACTCTGTATGTATGTTTGCTTCTGTTGCAATCCCAAACTATGTTAGCACAGGGTTCAGAAACAAATGGAAGCCAACGTGCACACAAACTTCCCTTCAGTGCGTTCATCTGCAGAATGCATGCAGCGGCATCTGCAACTAGCCATGATGATGTCATTGTGCAGCTGGCATAATTATGCAATTATGTCATGACATCTGACACAAGTAAGTGGTCCTGTCATTTGTGTCATTGTTTGCTTTTCTTTACCCCCTCTAGACACCAATGAGAATGTGTGGATGCTTGCCTAAAAAATTCAGCTTCTCCTCAATCTTAGGGCATCAACTTTTTTTTACTTCTAAGTTGCTGCATTGGTGGAAAATGTACTCCAGTATGTTTCTCTTTTATAATTTGAGAAATTAATCACCATGTCCCCTGCCTCTCACTTGTGTTACACATTCATTCAGCTGGTGGTAGCAAGCTCTAAAATCATTTCTGAAGTGCAATTAGTAAGAACAAAACAAAGGAAAAGTGATTTGGGTTTATAGTACACTGGGAATTATACACAAGTTGAGTGGATTGTGATGCGACAGGACTTATACTCCTAAGCTTTCTGTGTTTTTAAATGTTCGGTAGTGTTAGTTTTTTTCAATTTACCAATACCCTCTCTCAGCTTATTCTATCAACTTCCAAAAGCTTTATTGATTTTAAAAATGCACTTGCTTTATTTATTTAACTAACAGACAAAAATACAAATACATAGAAGAGAAATAATATCACTACAGTCAGGATAAGGACCTCAACTAATATAATCAGAGTTACTTTCATTAGACAACTCAAACTAAAGTTTATGCTAATACTCTTGGATAGTAAAGTATATAGATACCTTGCTAGAGTACAACCCTTCTCTTGTTGTAAGAAACTCTACATGCAATTGCTGAGCTCAGATCTCTTTGCCACTTGATGCCCCTCACACATTTTCTGAAAACCAATTTAGCTTTGTCCATCCCTCCCCCCACCTCCATGAATGATTAAACCCTGCTCAAAAGATTTCACCTAGGGGTGAAACTGGTAGAATTACTGCACATCAACATATAATAAAATTGTTACCAGCTTATGTTTTAGGATTGGCCAGTGATTTTTATCAAGACTTGAATCATATGATTGATATATAGGCTAAACAGTGTAAAGTCTGGGATATATTCCATTCTGTATCAGGTTAGGGGAGGAAATCTGCCTCACTTTATTGCATCAGATCTTGTAAAGTAACAGCTTGATTAAAATAAATATTTTATTAAAAGAAATACATTATTTCTTTACAGTCTGCAGTAGAAGCTACAAGCTTCTTCCATAATGCACATGTGAGCATTCTATTTCCAAGCATAATTCAGAATAATAGCACTCATGGCTTAAAGCCCCAAACACTTGGAACCAGAGTTTTTGTATCCACCAGGCCTGTCCATTGTTACTGTCTTCAGGGGCACTTTACACAGTTGAGGTGAGAATGCAACTTTTCTGGGATAACACTATGTTTATGGAGTTTTATACCAGCAAGAGGCTATCTTGTTACCTATTCTTTTATTTGTTTTTGCATTAGGTAAATACTTCCCCACCCCCTAAACATTTAACCTCTATAGGCTTATGGGTGCAATTCAAAGTGCTACCATCTGTAAAGTCTTTCATGACACAAGGCTAGCCTATTTGTGAGACCACCCTATCTCTGGTTCAGCTCATCCCACAAAATCCAACAAGATGGGCATGCTTTGGGTCCCCTCTATGAAACAATGCCACCTAGTGGGACCCAAGAAGTATGCTTTCTCAGTTACAGTGCCTGCCCTTTTGAACAGCATACCCCTGTGTTTTTGAGATTCATATGTCCCCAACCTTGTTGGCCTTCTGTATGGCTTTGAAAACCCAGTTTCTCCCTGGGGCATTGGGCCAGAACATTAAATAAGCTTGTTCTGAAATGGTTTGGGGGATGTTAACATGATTGTGATTTGACCTTGGTTGTGTCATATTGCACTATGTTTCTTGTGTGTTTTTTTTTTCAATTACTGTCCAACTTTATTTATTAATGTTTTTTTTTTCAGATATAATTTTTTATTATTACATTCAACATAAAACATAAACAAAACATATAACACATAACAATGATCATATATAACACATAACAATGGTTACATTTATGTATATATATTTACATTTGATTTTATATAATTATTTTTATTATATTTAATACAATGTATCCTTCTTTTTTTGTCTCTAATCTTTTCTCTCCTTTATCTTTCAATCTCTTCTAACCTATTCTCTCTCTATCTATTCCTTTCCCTTTCCTTTCCTTTTGATTCTTCCTTTAACTCCTTTTCTCTTTCATCCATTCCCTTCTTCTTTTTTAAGCCTCTCTCTCTCTCTAATCTCTTCTCTCACTTACCTTACTCACTCTTTCTAACCCTCCCATCTCTCTCTTTTCCTTTCCTTTATCTTCCATTTTTATTCTTCCTTTTATCCTTTCATCCATTCCTTTCTTCTTCTTCTTCTTCTTCTTCTTCTTCTTCTTCTTCTTCTTCTTCTTCTTCTTCTTCTTCTTCTTCTTCTTCTTTTTATTTTTATTTGACCTTCTCATTCTCTATAATATCTTCTCTCATACTCCCTCTTTCTCTCTCTAACCTCTTCTCTCTCTTCTCTTCTGCTCTATCTTCTTTTCCTATCTTTCTTTCCCTTTTCACCCTTTCTATCCTCTTTTTCTTTCTAACCTAATCCTTTCTTTTTCTTCTTACTTTATATATATTTATCATTCTTTTTCTCCCTTTCCTTACATTATATTATTTATTTATTTATATATTTGTATCAAATTCAATCTTAAGTTTAAATATTTGTTTTATAATACATAATACATACATATACTCCATTAAAATTCTTCCAGTTTTTTTAACAAAAAAAAAATTCTTGGAAATACTTGATTTACATTTTTCTCTTCTTATACCTCTTTTTTTTCCCTTCGCCCCTTCTTTATTTGTACTTATTATTATTATTATTATTATTATTTGTTCTCTATTTAATGTTATATTCTTTTTGAATATATTTTATGAAGGGGTCCCATGTTTCATTGTACTTCCCCATTTCTTTTCCTTTTATTAAATTTGTTAATTTGTCTGTTTGCATTAAATCCATTACTTTTATAATCCATTCTTCTTTTGTTGGAATATTTTCTTGTTTCCAGTATTGGGCGTATTTTATCCTTGCAGCTGTACTTAGATACTGAAATAAAACCTTTTGTTTTTTATTTATATTGTCTTCAATTTTACCCAATAAATATAATTCTGGTCTCATTCTTATTTCTTTGTCGAATATTTTACATACATATTTATGTATTTTGACCCAATATTTTTTTGCTTTTTCACATAGCCACCATACATGGTAGAAAGAACCCCTTTTGTTTTTGCATTTCCAACATAAAATAGAGTTACTCATTTTTATATTTATCAATTATTTTGTTTTGTGGCTTTGATCCTATGTCAGCCACCCAGAGTCACAATTTGGATGGCCATAAAAATTGTTTAAGTAAATAAATAATCTGTTAGATTTTAATTTCTGTTTACTGGGGCTGTTGGAAATTCACTGATACTTTCTTCTACTTTTAGAGTAATGCATTCTATTAGTTCTCTTTTTTTAAAATTTTATTGGATTTTAAATATACAAAGCTAAAAGTTAAGAATGGAACGGAAATAGAAATACAAATTAAAAGAAAAAGAAAAGAAAAGTGCAGTAAAGGAAAAAAAGAAGAAAGAAAAGCACAAACAAAGAAATTGGATAACCTCCGATCCAACTATGGTCATAAGAATAAAATAGATATTGTTTTTACATGCTGGTTATTCATATAACATTCATATATTTTTCTTGTCTATTATATACTATTTATATATAATCTAATCATCAAAACCCCATATTAGCTTTACTTCTCCTGCTTTTTGCAAATAGTCCATCAAAAGTTTCCACTCTTTAAGAAAGTAACAATTTGAATTGTCTTTTAATAAGCAAGTCAATTTATCATTTTCTGCCATCTCTAATAATTTCAACATTCAATCCTGTATTGTTGGTACACTTTGATTTTTCCAGTTTTGTGCATATAAGAGTCTTGCTGCTGTAATCATGTATTGTATTATTCTAGAAAAATGTTTTTCTATTTGTACCTCCCAAATTCCAAGTAAAAAAATTTCTGGTTTAAATGGTATTCATATCTGTAGTATATTTTGCATCAATGAATGTATCTCAGTCCAAAATTCTTTTGCAATGTTACAAGTCCACCACATATGGTAAAAAGACCCCTCTTGTTTTATACATTTCCAACATAAGTTGGATATGTTCCCGTACATTTTTGAGAGTTTTTGTGGGGTCATATACCATCGATACATCATCTTATAAAAAATTTCTTTTAGATTATAGCATAAGGTGAATTTTAATCCTTTAGTCCACATATCTTCCCATTGATGAAGTTGTATATTATGGCCAATATTTTTCGCCCATTGAATCATACAATCTTTAACTTGTTCCTCTACCATTTCTCCTTTTAACAATAATTTATACATTCTAGCAATTAAGCGTTCATCATTTTCACATAATTGTATTTCAAATTCTGATTTAGTTTGTTCAAATTCTAATTTTTTTTTATGTAATTTAAATTTCTCTATAAGTTGCATATAGGAGAGCCATTGAAAGGTATATCCTTCTTGAGCAAGTTCTTCTTTGGATTTTATCACATAGTGTCCTTGTTCTTTTTTTAAGAAGTCCTTATATGTCAACCACTTATCTTTATTTCTTACTTCTGTTCTATAAAAAGCTTCTTGCGTGGAAATCCATAAAGGTCTCTTATAACATAAAGTTGATTTATATTTATTCCAAATTCTCAACAAGGATCTTCTAATATAGTGATTTTTAAAGTCCACATTTATTTTAGCCTTATCATACCACAGATATCCATGCCATCCAAATCTCAATTCATGACCTTCCAGATTTAATAGTTTTTCATTTCTCAAAACAATCCATTCCTTAAGCCATACCAAACCACAAGCTGTATGGTATAGTTTCAAGTTCGGGAGTCCTAAACCACCTCTTTCTTTTGAATCTTGCAAGACTTTATATTTTATTCTTGGTTTTTTCCCTTGCCAAATGAACTTAGAAATATCTTTCTGCCACTGTTTAAATGGTTCCTCTGATGTCAATATGGGTATTGTTTGAAAGAGATATAGAATTCTTGGTAATATATTCATTTTAATCGCTGATATTCTCCCCAATAATGATAGTTGTAGTTTTCCCCAACGATCTAAATCTTTTTTAATATCAATCCAAAGTGGGATATAGTTATTTTGAAATAATTTAACATTTTTCGATGTTAAATAAACTCCCAAATATTTTACTTTTTTCTCCAAAGAATATCCTGTGATTTCTCTCAATTTCTCTTGTTGGTGATAATTCATGTTCTTAGTCAAAACTTTTGTTTTCTGTAAGTTAATTTTGAACCCTGCTAATGACCCAAAGTCCTTCAATTTCTGCATCAGTAATTCAATTCCATCCAGTGGATTCTCTAATGTAATGACTAGGTCGTCTGCAAAGGCTCTTAATTTGTAAACTTCCTTTTTAACTCTAATACCATGAATACCATCATCTTGTCTGATATCTCTAAGTAGAACTTCTAAAATCAATATAAACAAAAGCGGAGATAAAGGACAGCCTTGTCTTGTGCCTTTTTGTATTTCACAAGGTTTACTAAATTCTCCATTAACAATAATTTTTGCAGATTGAGGTGTATAAATTGATTTAATCCACTTAATAAAATTCCCACCAAAGTTCATAATCTCCAATACTTTAAACATAAAGGACCAATTTAAATTATCAAATGCTTTTTCAGCATCTATGAATATCAAGGCGGCTTGTTTTTCATTATGTTGTTCTAAATATTCTAGTACATCCAAAACATTTCTAATATTGTCTCTAATTTGTCTTTTGGGTAAAAAACCTGCTTGATCTTGAAGAATAAAATTTCCAAGAGTATTTTTCAATCTTTCCGCTAAAACTGTCGTAAATATCTTATAATCATTATTCAATAATGATATTGGTCTGTAATTCTTTGTTGAATTCAAATTTAGTTGTTCTTTCGGAATCAAAGTAATATGAGCCTCTTTCCATGTTTCTGGCATGATTCCTGTTTCCAAAATTGAATTTATAGTTTTTTGGAGAGGAATACTCAATTCATCTTCAAAATATTTGTAGTAGGCTGCCGATAGTCCATCCGGACCTGGTGCTTTTCCACTTTTAATTTTCTTAAAAGCCATTAACATTTCTTCTTTTGTTATAGGATTATTAAGTAATGTTCTTTGTTCATCATTTAAAACAGTTAATCTTTGCTTACTCATATATTCATCAATTTCAGCTATTTTAACATCCTGTTTTTTATACAATGCTGTATAGTAAGAATGAAATGCTTCTTGTATCTCCACATTGTTCACTAAAATTTTCCCTTTATGTTGTATATTAGAAATTATATTTTTTTGTCTTTGTTTTCTTAACTTATGAGCTAACCATCTTCCTGGTTTATTTGCAAATTCAAAATATTTCTGTTTTGTAAATTTCATTTGAGTTTCTATTTCCTGTACCAAAATCATCGAAATCTGTTTTTGTAGAAATTTAATTTGAGTTATCAATGTATTATCCATCGGTTTGTCCCTCAGACATTTCTCTTTATTTTTAATTTCATCCAAAATCAATTGGATTTTTTCTTGTTTCTTTTTCCGCATTTGAGCATTATATTGAATAAAGTAACCCCTCATATACGCTTTACTTGCATCCCAAATTACTTGTGTACTAGTATCCTTATTTGAGTTAAGTAGAAAGTATTCTCTTAGTCTTTTCTTACATATGTCAACAACATCTTCTTTCCGGAAAATTGACTCATTTAACCTCCATCGAAATGCATTCCTTTTTCCTTTAATAGTTAATAAAACAGGGTTATGATCTGATATAGTTTTAGGTAGTATTTCAACTTTATTTACATCCATCATTAAGGTTTTAGAGATCAAGAACATATCTATTCTGGAAAATGATCTGTATCTTTCTGAGTAATATGTATATTCTTTAGAGTTTCCATTCATAAGTCTCCAAATGTCTTGTAAATCCAACATATCTTTTAAATCAAAGAAAGTTTGGGGTAGTTTTCCCTGTGTAGGTTTCACATTTTTTTGCGAATGTCTATCTTCCATTGGGCTAATCACCCCATTCCAGTCCCCCATAAAACACCAATTCTCATATGATGTCCAAAAGTTTATCCATTACGTTTTTATAGAATAATCCTTTATCAAAATTTGGAGCGTAAATCCCAACTATCAATGTTTTAATCCCCTGTATATTTACTTCCACTGCAATATATCTTCCTTCGTCATCAGTCAATATTAATTTTGGATTAAGTTTTTGTTGTATATACAAGACTACCCCCTTAGTTTTTTTTAATCCAGCTGAAATAAATTCTTCTCCTAGTTGTTTTTGAATCAAATACTTAATGTCTTTTTTACAAATGTGAGTCTCTTGTAAGCAAATTACATCCAATTTTATTTTTTTCAAAAAGTGAAAAATTTTCTTTCTCTTTTGGGGAGAATTTGCCCCATTGATATTCCATGTTAGATATTTAAAGTCCATGATATTTGGATATTTAAAAGTTCTTTTTTAAATCCACTCCGGTGGCTCCCATCTCCGATAAGTCCTCACTCTTTTCCTTATCTTTAAATGTCTCTTTCATTTTTTCCAAAACTTTAGATACTTCGCTCATATCTGTCATGTATTTCTCTATGAAGGCCTTTGCTTTCAAAATGGAATTTATTTTAAATCTTTGTTCTTTAAAAGTGAAAGATACTCCTTCTATTCTTTCCCATCTAAATGATATGTTATTTTGTTTTAATTTATCTGTAAAGAAGGAGTATTCTTTTCTTTTTCTCAATATTCTTAATGGGACTTCTTTTAAAACAATTATCTCTTTCCCTGCTATATTTAATCTGTCACTGTAATGCTTCTTCAAAATATGTTCTTTTGTAACTTTCCTCACAAAATATATCAATATGTCTCTTGGCACTTTCTTCTCTCTAGCGTAACGTGAGTTAACTCTAAAAATTTTATCTATTTCTGAGTCCAGATCTTCTTCTTCTATCTGTGAGTATTGAGCTAGAGCACCAACTATATATTCTCTCGTATTCTCATCTGACTTTTCTGGAACTCCTCTCAATCTCAATATGAATTCTTTTTCTCTCATTTCTGCTAGAGCGATAGCATCTAAGTTGTATTCCATATCTTTAGTAATCGATTCTGATTTAATCTCTAATTTCTTTACCTGTTCTTGTGTCTCTTTAGATTCCCCTGATAAGGTATTTACTACCTCTTTAATATTTTGTGTTTCTTTTCTAAATTCTTCTTTTAAGTCTTCTTTCATTGCTTCCATTTTTTTATCTACTTGTTGACCTAAATTGTTGATTTTTTCCCCATTTTTATATCTAAGGAGGCAATTGAGTCGTCCATCTTTTTCTCCAATGTAGCAATTGAATCATCCATCTTTTTCTCCAGGGTAGCGGTTGAGTCATCAATTTTTTGGTTCAGTGCTGCAATCGCATCCAATATTTTTTTCATGTCTGATGTTGGTACTTCAGAAGATGATGCGATGGAATCAGTAGGCATTCTCCCTGTTTCTTTCTCCTTTTCCTTATCTCTGTCCCTCTTCACTCTTGCAGCCAGAGTGGCCATATTGCGTATAGTATTCCTGTAAAAAAAGAGAAAGAAAAATAACGGAAGACAAAAGGAAACAACAACAGACAGCAAAAAAAAAAAAAAAAAAAAAAAAGGGAGGAAAAAAAGGGAAGTGGAGGAGGGAGGGTAAAAATTTATTCAAAAATTCAAAAGCAAAAGGTGAATAGGAAAAGAAAAAGAAAAAAATCAATATACAATAAAAATTAAAAATTAAAAATAATACTGCCTTTTCTTAATAGTTGTTGCATAAAAAAAAGGACAGAGTGTACTTTGGTAAAATCAACAGTTCTCACATAGAAAAAATAGAAGATAAGAGTACAACGGGTATTTCCTTTAACTATAGTCAAAATATCCTTGAAAATTTTTAATAACAATCCAGTTCTCAGGCAAACTTGTAATCAGAAGTCCCAAAGAGGAGAGAGGAAAAAATCAAAAAAAAAAAGGAGGGGGAAAGGGAGAGCTCAGCTCTAGATGTTTTTACTCTCCAGGATAAAATGTAACAAAGAAGTCTATTAAAATCCCATATAATAAGGAAATTCGAAAAACTGTTCAAAGCAAAGGAACTCCAAAAATACCCTTTATAATCCAAATAATATCCAAACACGTTGCAGGAAAAAAAAAGAGAAAAAAGCCATCTCAAGATGAGAAACAGAAATAGAATAAAATAAAAGGCAGACCATTAATCCATTTGAATTCAAAATCCAGATAGGAAAATTGATTAGTCCCACATAAGTAGATAAGCCATTTGTCAATAGTCAATGTCACTCAGTATCACTTAGCTCCGAGTAAAGTCATTATTCTTTAAACTCCCACCATTTTCTCAAGTCGTCTTGGCAAGAAAGTTACACAAGCACCAGCAATATCAATCAGTCATGTCCATAGAAGGATCTTAGCAAATAATACGTAAAACTAAAATAAACACAAATATAAATCAGTGACTAAAAGTGCTGAATTTAGGTGCTACTTATCTGAAAAGATTTCGCGGTTTCCTGTAGAGCAGTAACGATGTTTCTTCCAGTCGCCTTCGCCGCTACAATTTCCTTTTTCCCGTGGTGGAAAGGCGGGAATTGGGAAAGAGCGGCGATTCCAGCGACCCTTGTGGTTTATCTTCTGATCCCCTTTTCTTCAAAGGGGAGATTTCAGCAGTTTCTGTCTCTTTAAAAACCGCTGCAGCCAGGCAAACCACGGAGCCGAGACAGGAGCGCTCGGTTCAGCGCACCGACATCTTCAGCACCCGGAAGTGATCTCGCATTCTATTAGTTCTCATAAACCATCTTAATTGCACTCACTGCAGGAAACTAAGTTTGAGATATTAGTTTCTAAATCTTAGTGATGGCCATTGACAAATGTCTTCCCTCTCCTACATCATTTCTGAAAAATAGTCTGAAGGAAGACAAAGAAGTTGAAAGACATATGTAACATGGATATCTCAAATTTTTACAGTGACAATCCAAATATGCAGTTCTTATCAAGGGGATGAGATATGGGCATATATATTTGCAATATATATTTTTAAATTTTATATATATATATATATATATATATATATATATATATATGCTTAAACCTCTCTTTTTATATAACTAAATTTAATTTCAAAACCACGTATGAAAAGTAACTTTTTAATCTATATTACTTGTTAAACTACAAGGTATTTAGTAGCTGCAACACTACATTCATTGGTTTATGTAGTGGCAACGTGGAAGACCATTGTTATCTCGAGGAGTTAAGTGACATATTTTGATTTTCTCCCTCACACTAAGAAGATTAGAGTTTATTTAGAGTTATACTGATGTTTAACTGGCTTGTTTTTATTTCTGGTTGGAATGGAGGGGGAGATAGATTACCCCAAGATTGTTGGTGTAAGCATAAGTCAACTCCTCCATCAGCCCCTCCAGCAGCTTGGAATGGTGGGGGGAGATAAGAGATTGTTGATGTTGGGCACTGGCTTATCTGTAAAGCTTCCCAGGCTCTTGGATGAAGTGCTCTAGCCCCTGAGAAGTATCCCAGTCAAGGTCAGGCCATGTAGCCTCTGTACCATGGAAACATGGTCACGGAGTTTGAGGGCCAGACTGTGATAAAAACCTTAGGATTGTCTTTTGAGTGGGGGAACGTCTATACAGACTCCGGATGCTGGGTGCTGTAGAACTTAAGAGCCATCCTTTTGGGGGTTATTATCGCTACTTTGGTCAGGAGGTTCCTGGTAGCAAAAAGGGAATAAAGGTCATCTTGCTTTGGTATGTATGATTTCTTTCTTTATGCTATGCTTTTTTATACTTTTGTTTAATCTGCCTAAACTGCGTTTCTGTTTGAACTGTGTTTCTGTTTAAATATGTTTGCTTAAGTTTATAATAAAGCTTAAACTCTCTTTATCCACTGGTGTGCTTATTATCTCTGGATCTAAAAGAACCAATTGTCTGAAGCAACCCTGAAAATAGGAGATTCATCTTCTCCATCTACAATATTTATGAGACATGGAATTTTGAGAACAGCACTATTACGTTTATGATAATCCTGCAACTTGGATGTTGTATGGGAAATTTTTGGAAAGCCTATTAAGGGACTACTAACTTGCCAAAGATAGTTTATCAACGATAATTATTGCATGAATAAAATATTCCATTGAAGCCAAATTCATTGTTGATTATCATAACTTATTTATAAGCAATTCTAGTGGTTAAAAAATGTAACTGAGAAAACTCATCTTCCTTTTTACCTAACATTCTCAAAATGAAATCGTCCTAATCTTTTCTGCTTTCAGTGATGTTATAGAATAGCTTTCTCCAGCTGAAGTATTCCAGGTATGTAAAGACTACTCCTCAGGAGAATTTTGGGGTTACCAGCTGGGATTATCTGTAGGCAACTGTTGGTGAAGATTGTTATTTAGTTCACTTGCTGACACCATGGCTACTGTATGTGATTAAACTGACTATTCCATTCTTCAGTCTTAATTACTGCTGTTTAGAAAACCGCTGCTGATTTGCACAACCTTTTAAAATGCATCATCCAATATGTGGGCCATAATGAGAAAGAAACAATCCTATGGGGACTGAACTCCATTTAGTCCCTTTAACAGGCTAATAAGAAGGTGCCTCCTATGAAAGATGGCCAATAATGAGAGTTAATAAGATGACTTTACCTTGGGTGTTCTCAACCCTCAGGAAAAGGGCAGTCAGCCAAATTTCTAAGAGGTGAATGAACTGTCTCATGTTTACAATAACAACTAGGTTTTTGCTCCTCCTTGCTGGGAATTGTGTTGTAGAAAGAAGTCTGGTGTGACAGACTTACATCCTCTCTAGGCAGGACAATACCCGAAAGAGAGTTCTGAGACAGAGAAAGAGATAACTTGATTAAAATCAGAATTACTAACATTTGATAGATTACGATCACAAAATATAAAAAGAGCAACGGAGCAGCTACTAGAGGTGAACAAATTCTAGGCTGGCCAGCTGCCAACATTGCAAACCTAATGTCCTAGGTTAAAGTACAATGTGTTTGCCCCTGTTCTAGTCAAGCCTGGGCCTAGTAAGACAGTAAACATCTTTCTCTCCGGGTAAAATTCTTTAATTTTAATAATAGAAGAAACTCGCTTGTAAACTCTCTTGTATTATTAAATCAGTTTGGGAAAAATGACCAAAGTCAACATTCTACCATGCAATTCAACACTAAGAAGTAGATGGGGTCAGCTGAAAATAAATACTGCACGTGTGGACAGTTAAGTGGGATAAGACAGGGGCTAGATTTGACAACAGATTGTTCTCTTGTAAAGTTCACACTAAGAAGCATTTTGCATAACCTTATATTTGATATACTAGTTTTCTGTGTGCAAGCAACATTCCAACATGTGTTTCTCATCTACATATTGCTATATAGAAGGGCCACCACTGAAAGCTTCCTTGCCTTACTGTTCCTCCTATTCTCTGTTGCTGCCTTACTCATTTATCATTTCCTTCTGGCCTAGAGGAAAAAGGGAACAGAGTATTAATATCACGGAGAGGAGTGGGTTCATCCACTGACTGACAATGCAGAGGAAATAATCCATGGTGACCAGAAGAATAAAGAGGAGAGGATACACACACTGTTAGCATGACACACTTAACTGGGCCATGGGAGACACAGTGTGTCATGCACATAGGAAATGGGATCAATTGGTCCAGTGAAAAATCCCAGAGGGCTAGTTTTAGCCCCCGAAGCCCCAAGTATGTTTTATAATCAAGCTATTTCCCCACAGTCGGCGATGTTTTCCAAACAGCTGGCCAGGGCTTAACTACAGTAGCTCTTTTCACAGCTGTGGCCGAGGCTGTGTTCTAGAATGACCCCACAAAAACAGGGCTTCTTTACACACGCCATTTCTAGGGCCATTTTAGTTTCAACCCCTTGTAGCCACACAGTGTGCATGTGTGTGCTGTGAAATATCAGGAAAGAGTGGGAGTGGTTACCCTAATAAGGTCTGTAGCGGCACTGACCCTGATTACACTCTGGGATTTTTTTCACTCTGGGTGGAAAAAAGTTAAAAAGGCCAGGAAGGGAAAAGGGAAATGCCAGCCACCGACCTCCTTACCATTCCTCGGTGGCTGGGAGGAATAAGCATGGTCAGAGTATCCCTAATAATCCAATGCCAGCACAGAAAGTTGAGGTAAATAATTTGGGGAGGGTCTATCTATTGTTTAAATACAGCCTAAGAGACGAGCTACTGAAAATATGTACTTTGCCATCAACATTTTATACAGCAGTTTTCATGGCACAATCCAGAAAATCCATGCTCCTATGATATTTCTAAATATATACTTTTGGCTCTCAATAAAGATACTTTAATAAACTTTAGAATAGTAGAATAAACTTTATTCTTCTCTGTGGCAGGTCAGCAACAGCCAGTGGTGCTAGATCTGTGATGTTCTAGAGACGGGGATTGACTCAGCCGTGTGTATTTCTAAACTCTACTTGGATGCCTGCCAGGCCAATACCTCCTTGCTTACCAATGACTCAGGAATCCAACTTTATTTTTCAGTTTATAAAACGCTTCCTTATGAGTAATGGCATACAAATCTAAAGAAGTTCATTATTTGGAAAGACTTTCTCTGTTTATAAAAAGCAGAAAGAGGAAAACCTGAAACGTTACTGGGCTTTTAGCAAGAGAATGTTTTAAAAATAATTATGTTTTAAAACGGAGTCATTCACAAAAGTGTCTTCTTCCTAAAGCATAATCTTGTGCATTTTGAGAACCTAACTATGTATCCTTGACACCATAGTTATCATCAGTTTTAAATTCAGAATTTGTGTGTTTTGTAAGAAGGCGAATCAGTAACAAAATTCTTTTCTTCCCACTTTAAAAGGCAACAGGGGCACCTCAGGCCTGATTTAAAAAAATCAAGATGGCAGCCCTAAGTAAGCAATCCAAGCCCCACCATTTTAATATGTGTCAGATGCATGACACATGGAAATTGAGTGGGGCTTTTCCATGCAGATGCCCCTGGAGGGACACATGGCACAGTGGCATGATAGTACCATGTTTTTAGGGTATCCTGATTCATCACAGACAAGTAGTGAAATCACACCTTGCAGCCTGGAACTGTGGGTTCTAGAATTAGAATTCAAAGTCTGAGGTATTATCATCTTGTGTCTCATTTATTTCACTTAGACTCCTGGCAGACATCCTTTTTAGTCCACCAGCAGGCTGCCACTTCAACTGGTCAGTTGGACAATGTCAAAGCTGTCTGTTTTATAATCTGTTGTTTCGTCAACTGATCGTCATCATATTGTCTGCGATGGTAAAGCCATTTTGTCTCTGAAATGTAACATTTCCATTTGAAACCAGGGCAAATATGGTATCTGCAACCAATGCTCTCCACTCCATCTCAGATTTTTTGTATCTTGTTCATGGAGCTGTCATGACAAGTTCTACATATTTGCATTTTTGCACCTCATTTTCCTTCATCTTTTTCCTCCACTGCTCTAATCAGAAAGGCTGCTGAATGCAGACTTTTGATTTTATCATCATGCCATTATGGTTACAGCCACACAGAAAGGATTTAAATGTATATATTCACTATTATATCACTGTGAAACTGCCATGTTCTGGACATTTTTACAGTTGAGCTTCCGTTGCCACCACCTCTCAGCATCTCAGAAAGAGTCTTTTGTTTTGCTAACTGTCAAATAGATGTAGACAAATGCATAGATCTTTGGTGAGAGAGATAATAACAAGGTGTTGTTGGGTTTTTGTTCTTTGGGGTGTGACAGGCAGGACCTGTAGACCAAGTTAAAAGACAGTCAGCTATTGGTTAGCTTAGCTTGGAGGCAGCAAAATGAATAATGATGGGCTGGCATTCTTTGCATTCCAGATGTCCAAAAATACAAATACGCTCAAGGTTATATTTACAGATCTGAAAAAATAGAGAAAACTCAGTAGTATTCCAAATTCATTTAAACATGCATTGTGAAGGTTTGGTTAATTAAAAATCAGGGTGTACATCCCCATTTAAATGCACAATGTATGCATATTCTAGCAAGTACCATTGGCTGATAATACAATGTAGATGGGTGTGCTTTAAACCTGTTGTTTGTTTGTTTTTTTCAGTTATGGATCAGACCTGCCCATTCATGTAAGTCACAGATTCATCTTCATGCCCAGGCCCTCTTTGGTTCCCACTGATATAATTCCAATTTAGGATAAGTAGCAGAATTATAAACTATATGGAATTAAGTCACGATATCAGTACATTTTAAGAAAAGCATTATATAAGGAGACCGTCACTCTAGGTCACTATAAAATTAAATTATTACTTAAAGAATCTGCTTAAAGTCATGAACAAATTTAAGGCATGAGGTGTTTGGAAATGCTTTTTAATCTGAAATTCCTTTTGTAATCTAAATATAAAATATCCACACAATTACATATATTCTCTTCAGATTCTCTCTTGTACACATGTAATTAATACATTTTTACTTAAAATACAAAAAAAGTTAATGATTTTTTTAAAAAAAAATGGTATAAGGAAACATTCAGTGGGATTATTTATTTGCCTTATTCAATACATCTTTCTTTTTCATTTAAATGTTGAAGATGGATTTTGTTTAAAGAAGTACCCTAAAAAAGATTAGAAATAACTAAATCTGTTAAAATAAATTAGTGGATCAGAATGTCCAGATAAATGTGTACAATGAGTACATTGACGGTTACACAGCATATCATAATGAGGAGACAGGGAGACACTCAGTCCCATAATAAAAGAGGAGGGCTTTGATAACGAGACCCAGCATATATTCCTTTTCAGACCAGTTCTGAACCTTTCATGGGATACAGGTCTTTTCATGTGGAAAAAAGTGGAAAAGCAGACAGATTCCCATTCAAGTCAGGATAATACTGAAGTGGTTTTAATATTGGTTTTAATATTCATTTTTAGTGGGGTTTTAAACTGGGTTTAAACGGGTTATTGTTCTTTATTGATTTTGGTATTTTGTTTATTGGTTGTGTTGTTTGGTTGTTTTAACTATGTGAGCTGCCCAGAGTCACAAATGTAAGATAGGCAGCTATACAAATTGAATACATAAATAAATCAAAACATAATACCACAATCTTGAATGGCTCTGAATTGTTCTCTGAGACCAGACTGCCAATAGTAATAGAACTTGGGGTGCTCCATGATCTATATTTCTGAAAAATTGCTAATTTCAGCCTACACTAAAAGAAATTCTGTTCTTTGGATTTTATATTAATATTTTGGTAAAGGTTAATGCTCCAGCAAAGGAGATCGTTACCTTGTCATGGTGCTGGAGCTTGAGCACCTCAATGACACCATGAGCTAAACCAGACCTTTCCAAACTGTGTGTCCCAACACGTTACTGTGTCAGCTGCAGTGTCTGGGTGTGTCGTGGCTGCTGCTGCCTCTGAGCCCTGCCAGGATTCCGTGCAGGTCCTAGTGCCTGCTTTGTGCCTTGCTGCCTCCAAACCTGCTGTGATTCTGCGCAGGTCCTAGTGCCTGCCTTGTGCCCTGCTGTAAGAGTGTGTCGCGAAATGATGCCCTGCTGTAAGAGTGTGTCGCGAAATGATGCATGTCTAAAAAGTGTGTCACCAACATGAAAAGTTTGGAAAGCTCTGAGCTAAACCGTGAAGGGACACCCAAGACAGGAAGGTCATGGCAGAGAGATCAGACTAAATATGATCCCTGGGGAAGGTAACAGCAACCCACCCCAGTATTCTTGCCATGAAAACTAAATGGATCAGTACAACCAGAGATATGTCGGTATACCATTGGAAGATGGGACTCCCAGGTTGGAAGATGGTCAAAATGCTACTGGGGAGGAACAGAGGATAAGTTCAACTAGCCCCAGATGTGATAACGCAGCTAGCTCAAAGCCAAAAGGACAGCTAGTGGCCAACGGTGCTGGTGGTGAATGACGTATCTGATGTTCTAAAGATCAACACACCATAGGAACCTGGAATGTAAGATCTATGAGCCAGGGCAAATTGGATGTGGTTATTGGTGAGATGGCAAGATTAAATATAGATATTTTGGGTGTCAGTGAACTGAAATGGACTGGAATGGGCCACTTCACATCAGATGATCACCAGATCTACTACTGTGGACAAGAGGACCACAGAAGAAATGAAGTAGCCTTCATAATTAATAATAAAGTGGCTAAATCAGTGCTTGGATACAATCCAAAAAACATAGAATGATCTCAATTCGAATTCAGGGTAAGCCATTTAACATCACAGTGATCCAAATATAAGCCCCAACCACCGATGCTGAAGAAGCAGAAGTAGATCAGTTCTATGAGGATCTGCAGCACCTACTGGATAATATGCCAAAAAGAGATGTTATTTTCATTACAAGAGACTGGAATGCTAAGGTGGGTAGTCAAACAACACCTGGAATTACAGGTAAGCATGGTCTGGGAGAACAAAATGAAGTGGGACATAGGCTGATAGAATATTGCCAGGACAATTCACTGTGCATAGCAAACACTCTCTTCCAACAACCTAAAAGATGACTTTATACCTGGACTTCACCAGATGGTCAAAACCGAAATCTGATTAACTACATCCTTTGCAGCCAAAGGTGGCGGACATCTATACAGTCGGTAAAAAAAAAAACCTGGGGCTGACTGTACTTCAGATCACAAACTTCTTATTCCACAATTTAGAATCAGACTTAAAAAGAATAGGGAAGACCCACAGATCAGTAGATATGAGTTCACTAATATTCCTAATGAATAATCAGTGGAGGTGAAGAATAGATTTAAGGGACTAGATTTAGTAGATAGGGTCCCGGAAGAACTATGGACAGAAGTTCGCAACATTGTTCATGAAGTGGCAACAAAAAAGTCCCCCCAAAAAAAGAAAACCAAGAAGGCAAGATGGCAAGATGGCTGTCTGCTGAGACACTGAAAGTAGCCCAAGAAAGAAGGAAAGCAAAAGGCAACAGTGATAGGGGGAGATATGCCCAATTAAATGCAAAATTCCAGAAGTTAGCCAGAAGAGATAAGGACTTATTTTTAAACAAGCAATGCATGGAAGTGGAAGAAGACAATAGAATAGGAAGGACAAGAGACCTCTTCCAGAAAATTAGAAACATGGGAGGTAAATTCCAGGCAAAAATGGGTATGATCAAAAACAAAGATGGCAAGGACCTAACAGAAGCAGAAGAGTTCAAGAAAACGTGGCAAGAATATACGGAAGATCTGTATAGGAAGGATAATAATATTGGAGATAGCTTTGATGGTGTGGTCAGTGAGTTAGAGCCAGACATCCTAAAGAGTGAGGTTGAATGGGCCTTAAGAAGCATTGCTAATAACAAGGCAGCAGGAGACGACGGTATCCCAGCTGAACTGTTTAAAATCTTGCAAGATGATGCTGTCAAGGTGATGCATGCCATATGCCAGCAAATTTGGAAAACACAAGAATGGCCATCAGATTGGAAAAATTGATTTATATCCCCATACCAAAGAAGGGAAACACTAAAGAATGTTCAAACTATCGAACAGTGGCACTTATTTCACATGCCAGTAAGGTAATGCTCAAGATCCTGCAAGGTAGACTCCAGCAATTCATGGAACGAGAATTGCCAGATGTACAAGCTGGGTTTAGAAAAGGCAGAGGAACTAGAGACCAAATTGCCAATATCCACTGGATAATGGAGAAAGCCAGGGAGTTTCAGAAAAACATCTATTTCTGTTTGATTGACTATTCTAAAGCCTTTGACTGTGTGGATCATAACAAATTGTGGCAAGTTCTTGGTGGTATGGGGATACCAAGTCATCTTGTCTGCCTCCTGAGGAATCTGTATAATGACCAAGTAGCAACGGTAAGAACAGAGCACGGAACAACGGACTGGTTTAAGATTGGGAAAGGAGTACGGCAGGGCTGTATACTCTCACTCTACCTATTCAACCTGTATGCAGAACACATCATGCGACATGTTGGGCTTGATGAATCCAAGGCTGGAGTTAAAATCACTGGAAGAAACATTAACAATCTCAGATATGCTGATGATACCACTTTGATGGCTGAAAGCGAGGAGGAGCTGAGGAGCCTTATGATGAAGGTGAAAGAAGAAAGTGCAAAAGCTGGGTTGCAGTTAAATATCCAAAAAAAAAAGAAAAGAAAACAAGGTTATGGCAACCAGCTTGATTGATGAGTGGCAAATAGAGAGAGAAAACCTGGAGGCAGTGACAGACTTTGTATTTCTAAGTGCAAAGATTACTGCAGACGCTGACTGCAGCCAGGAAATCAGAAGACGTCTACTTCTTGGGAGGAGAGCAATGACAAATCTTGATAAAATAGTTAAGAGCAGAGACATCACACTGACAACAAAGGTCCACCTAGTTAAAGCAATGGTATTCCCCGTAGTAACCTATGGCTGCGAGAGCTGGACCATAAGAAAGGCTGAGCAAAGGAAGATAGATGCTTTTGAACTGTGGTGTTGGAGGGAAATTCTGAGAGTGCCTTGGACTGCAAGAAGATCAAACCAGTCCATACTCCAGGAAATAAAGCCAGACTGCTCACTTGAGGGAATTATATTAAAGACAAAACTGAAGTACTTTGGCCACATAATGAGAAGACAGGATACCCTGGAGAAGAAGGTGATGCCAAGGAAAGTGGAAGGCAAAAGGAAGAGGGGCCGACCAAGGGCAAGATGGATGGATTATATTCTGGAGGTGACGGACTCGACCGTGGGGGATCTGGGGATGGCGACGGCCTTCAGAACGTTCTGGCGTGGGCTGGTCCATGAAGTCACGAAAAGTCGGAAGCGACTGAATGAATAAATAACAAAAACAAAAAAAGGTTAATGCAAGACCAATAATGCTTTTAATGAATGCAGTCCCTGCCTCAGGTATTTTCATTATATTTTAGCATTTGCTTCTCACAAAAAACTCCATTAGCTGTGTAGACATGACTGGACAAGTTATTTCAAGCAAACACAGAAGCATAATTGTGGATACCCACAGACCATTTGCCTGAGTACTTTATAGCAGGCTTTGTTTCACATTATGGTTTTTCTTATTAGACTTACAATAAATTTGTGGTTCTTTACATTAGCATATGAATATTCGTTGAAAATTAACTCTTTGTAATGCACAGAGTACTTCTTGAGTTTGCTGATGGGGAAATGCTATTATTTGTAAAATTTGGGGGGAAAAACAGGGCCAGATTCTTTGTTAGGCAGAGTAAAAAGCCTCATGTGACAAATACTGGGCATTAGAAGGTCCCAAGATATTTTCCAGCTCAAGGCAGAGGCTAAATAGTTGCCTTTGCCTAGACCGTGGACAGAAGTGACCCAAAGAGGCCAGTTGTTTCAAAACTGATGGTGGAACTGGTCCTCCAATGCATCTTTGAATAGTAGGCTAGGTCCAGCATCTGGCCACCAAAATGTCTTGCAGAACATCAGTTACCTGCAGCCACTACACAGTCTATCTAATGGTAGGGCTGGACCCAGCTGTGCCTCTCAATCTAACTTGCTAACTTGAGGTAAGTAGAAAATACTGTCTTAGTTTGGGATTCAAATACAGTGTTATCCAAATCTTGGTGGGTGTAATGGGTATTTCCTTCCCATTGGATTCTGAGGAAGTTTAACATTAGCTAGATTAAGATCCAGTTGTGAGGGTTGGTGGGGTTCACTTACACTTAGAAGACGAAGGAGGTGGCTGTAAGATTCCTGTTTTCTTTCTTTAATTATTGAAAAAAATGCTGTTACTTGAGACCATTTCCTCAAACAATTGAGTAATTAAGCCTATATTGCACATTCTGTAGCACACATGTCTTAGCATGCATGGTAAGCAGAAAGTGGATAGAAAAGGTTTTCCCCCCCATTCTTAAAATTCTAAAATTTAAAGTCATCTCTTTATATTGATTGGCAGCAGATTTGGGAAAGACCAAAATAAAGGGACTCATTCATGCAATATCAAAGGATTTTACTGCTACAAAATGGAGATATTTATCAGAAAAGAGAGAAAAAGAACAGACATTGGGTCAAGGCTGTGGAGAGTTTGAAAAGTAAGGAGAAGTTTCTGATATGTACAGTAAAATGAGACATTGAGGGGGTTCTATGAGGAAAAACACTTGGTTAAAATGCACAACATCAGAACTAAGTTAATACAGACAGAAAGCAGCTGAAATCTTTCATTCTTTCCAGTGTACTTCTAAATACTGAATTAGTTTGTTTTGTTGTTTATTCGTTCAGTCCAGAGCTTTCCAAACTGTGTGTCGGGACACGTTAGTGTGTCGGCTGAAGTGTCTGGGTGTGTCGCGGCTGCTGTTGCCTCCGAGCTCTGCCAGGATTCCGCACAGGTCCTAGTGTCTGCCTTGTGCCTTGCTGCCTCCAAAGCTGCCCTGCCAGGATTCCACACAGGTCCTGGTGCCTGCCTTGTGCCCTGCTGCCTCCAAACCTGCTGTGATTCTGCGCAGGTCCCAGTGCCTGCCTTGTGCCCTGCTGTAAGAGTGTGTCACGAAATGATGCCCTGCTGTAAGAGTGTGTCGCGAAATGATGCATGTCTAAAAAGTATGTCACCAACATGAAAAGTTTGGAAAGCTCTGGTTCAGTCGCTTCCGACTCTTCGTGACTTCATGGACCAGCCCACGCCAGAAATTCCTGTCGGCTGTCACCATCCCCAGCTCCCACAGGAATTATTAGAAAGTCCTAATTTCCTCAATTCCCTGGACAACATTTCCAGCAGATAAAATACATTTATTCCAGCATATCTAGTTCTCAAAGCACACACAGACATGGTGGTTAAGACTATTTCAGTCATTTTCTGGATTATTAATGTGGTAATAATCCAAAAGAAAATTCCTCTCCAATGTGGTAATAATCCAGAAGAAAAATCCCCTTCTTTAGTCTAGTTGGCTTCTTGTTCAAACAAATATGTTCAGCTGAAATGGTTGTTTGGCTAAATACTACACCAGAGTAATATAGTGACTCTGTTAAACTTCAGTCAAGAAGTGCTAAAATATTTAGGACCTCAGATCCAGTTGTAAGGAGGAAGAATGTACTAGTTAACCACTTTAGGTAAATGCAGCATCCCTCAGTATCTACGGAATACTCTGCATTTTATTCTCTCATCCATCTTTAGGGTTTGTTTGTAATTCTCTAGCAGAATACTGAAAGAATACCAAGCACTTAAATAGAAGAATGTCCCATTAAAATAAAAATGTTCATAATAGAGTTGTCTTGAATGTAGAATATGGGCTTTGTCCAGCTATTAATGCATGTAATTGACATTTATTATATTTGAAGTAACATTAGATTTATTAAGAAAGATGTAAAGATGCAAAGGTGTTGTTGTTGTTCAGTTGTTTAGTCGTGTCCGACTCTTCGTGACCTCATGGACCATAGCACGCCAGGCCTTCCTGTCCTCCACTGTCTCTCGGAGTTTACTCAAATTCATGTTCATTACATCGGTGATGCTATCTAACCATCTCATCCGCTGCCGTCCCCTTCTCCTTTTGCCTTCAGTCTTTCCCAGCATCAGGGTCTTTTCCAGTGAGTCCTCTCTTCGCATTAGGTGGCCAAAGTATTTGAGCTTCAGCTTCAGCTTCTGTCCTTCCAATGAGCAGTCAGGGTTGATTTCCTTTAGGATTGACTGGTTTGACCTCCTTGCAGTCCAAGGGACTCTCAAGAGTCTTCTCCAGCACCACAGTTCGAAAGCATCAATTCTTCGGCGCTCAGCCTTCCTTATGGTCCAACTCTCACAGCCATACATTACTACTGGAAAAACCATAGCTTTAACTATACAGACTTTTGTCGGCAAGGTGATGTCTCTGCCTTTTAATATGCTGTCTAGGTTTGCCATAGCTTTCCTCCCAAGGAGCAAGCGTCTTTTAATTTCATGGCTGCAGTCACCGTCTGCGGTGATCTTGGAGCCCAAGAAAATAAAATCTGTCACTGCTTCCATTTCTTCCCCTTCTATTTGCCAGGAAGTGATGGGACCAGATGCCATGATCTGGGTTTTTTTAATGTTGAGTTTCAAGCCAGCTTTTGCACTCTCCTCTTTCACCCTCATCAATAGGCTCTTTAGTTCCTCTTCACTTCTACCTAAACTGCATCTTAAAGAGAAGGAAGCACAAGAGAGAGTGAGTGACAGAAAGGTCCTTTAGTTAACAATAGACCAAGTGAGAAACAGATGCAGGAACAGCCTATGAAGACCCTTCCCCTCATTTATATCCCATCCTTTGCTCCAATGGTTAAATAGGCTCATGGGTGCAAAGAGAAGATGCAGTCTCCAGCAGTTTTTCTCGGTGTTTTGAGGTTGGTACCAGTGAACTGCTTTTGACACACTGGGGAGCAGAAATGGCAGTCTTGGGGAAGTGTCCTAAAAACTCAGTTATGTATTCCTCAGTCAAGACTGTGTCCTAGAACAGCCAGTAGTAAAATCAGTTGCATTTTTGTAATGCACAGTGTCTAAGAGCTTTCCTAATATGTAAAAGATTGCTAGTTCAAGCCCAGCAGATTTTTATTATTATTACAGTTTCTGTCAGCTAGCTAGCTTTTCTGAGCTAGCTGAGGGATGATGATGATTAGTGCAGAGTTGCATTGTTTCACTGTTTTTCTAGTCAGTTTTTCCTTCTAGTTAGCTGAAGGAAAGAAAACAGTTTTTTTTAAAAAAATTCTGCTGGATTTGAAACCAAACTTGATAGCCTGCAGTTCAGTCTGAATATCTTGCAAGCCATTGCCAAAGGCCCTTCCTGGCATGGCACCTGTCGTGTTTTATTGTCCATTTCACTGACTTTAGAGAATTGATGGAGAACAAGGTTTACCAAACTGGATTCTGGCCTTTGAGGTTCAGGTTCTTATCACTAACTTTAGACAGGAACTCTTAAGTTATTCTATATTAAAATTTTCTTATACTGGGTGGCTTGAGAAGAGCTGTGCTGGAATAGGCAGAGGCGCCATCTACTCCAGCTATTTTCCACCCAAGCAGAGACCATGAGAATTCCCAGGCAGGACATGAGCATAATCAGCACTCCCCTGCTTCTAAGTAACTAGTATTCAGAGGCACACTGTCTCTGATTTTGGACAATTGTTTCTAACCCTGGCTAGTTATGGAAATTGAAAATGCAAAATTGTCAGCCCATTTTAGCTGGATCTTGAATTTGCACAAGCGAATGATGTCAATGAGACAATACATGATGAAGGAAAAACAGTTGGACTTACATGCTAGCCCTGTAAGCAAAGCAGTAATGTACTGTAGATAATGCGAATAACAGGTAAATATAAGATAATAGAAGAGGAAGCACATTAAAATGGCAGATTAAGACCTCAGTGCTGTATATGTGAGGTGAAGGCATGTAATCAAAATATCTGGGAATAATATGCTTGGAATTTGTGGCAAGAGCCCATCCTTAACTAGAAGCCATGCCCTGGGAAGGACATAAAAATGGGCGGGGCTACCAAATAGATGTGGGCATGAGTGTGCAGGAGAAAAAAAAAGTGTTGCTCTTACCTTTCTCATGTTTGATGCTAATTCACAAATCGTGGAGTCCTTGGTGCTCTCTGACCTTGGTTGTTTTCTTGCAGACATTTTATTGCCCAACTAGGCAACATCTTGAGTACTAACTTTCTGTCATCAGCAATGGAAGATTTTTAAGACTGTTACATAGGCGGAAGGAAAAACACTTTCCAGCAATGATTCTCCCCAATTCAATCAGATAGAGCAGTAAAGAAAAACATTGTTGGCACCAATCTGAGCTTTTCTAAAAGCCTAATTGTAGTATGAGGAGGTAGGAAGAACAAGCCATAAACTGGATGGGGAAGACATGATTTTTCTATCTTTTTGGGAATGTCCCCAGTTTTCTTCACATGAAAAAAGCAAAGGAGAAGTCCAGGGCAGTCACCACTTTGCCCAACTGGCTGTACTAGAAATATGACAATATCAGCAAACTGTCAAGATACACAGATGCAAGTCTCCTTTGATTTTTAGAGGATGTGTAAGCCATTGGAAAAATTGAAGACATTAAAAAAATACCCCCTCCCCCAAATCCTCAAAATATCCATTGGCCCTAGAAAGTCTGGCTTAATCTATTTATGTGATGTAATGTGGCTGCTTGTAATTTTTTAAAAAAACAGTACAGAGCATAGCAGAAAGAAAGAAAGAAAGAAAGAAAGAAAGAAAGAAAGAAAGAAAGAAAGAAAGAAAGAAAGAAAGAAAGAAAGAAAGAAAGACTATTCTGTCTTTAATAAGGACAATAATCAATTTTCCTTGCTGTTTTTCAAAATCCAAACTGAAATCAACTAGCATTTCATGATAAGCTTGAACACTCGTGAACTTTTTCACATTTCCTGGCGAAAAGTAATAAGGAACAGTTCTTACTTAAAAAAACAAAACAAAACAATTAACTACATGATGACTAAGATGCTGAGCCATAACTACATAGCAATAGGTTTGCAATCGAGGCCATTTACCTGAAGATAATATTATCAGCAGCCAGCTCCACCTGCTTTAGCAACAGTGGACTCACCTTAATCAAGCAAAAGGACTTGTTTGCCAGGAAAGGCCTGAGAGCTGCACATGTAGGAGGCTAGAAATAGGCATTCGCCAGCTCTGCCACCTGATGTCTGACACAACTTAAGGCTGCGTGCTTATTTTGCGACAGGGCTACTATGCTTGTAATAGCTGCAGTGGAAGGCAGAAATTCAATCACCTCTTCCCAGCATAAGGCAAAGCAGCAAGCATAATATCCAAACATATGGGTTAAAATTTCAAATTAACTTTTCTAAAAGCAAAGAATTCTTACTAGATAAAAGTTGGGAAACCTAGTACAATTCTATGCTATATTGTAAGATGTACTTCGTTTTAGCTTTTTAAATTGAAAACAAAATACAGTATTTATTGAAGTATATGCAGTATGGTTGTGGGTTTTCCGGGCTGTGTGGCCGTGTTCTGGCGGTTTTGTTTCCTAACGTTTCGCCAGTCACTGTGGCTGGCATCTTCAGAGGACAGGAGCACAGCTAGAAGCACATCTTGGATGATGGATGATGGCCAACATTTTCTGAATGTCTTGAGGAATCTAATTAACAAAAAATGGATTTTGTTTTGTTGTTTTGCTGAATTAAACAAGTTTTTAACGGCATAAAAACATTTAACATTTCTTAAAACCTCAAGCAATTTTGTAATATAGAATATTGCAACTTTCTATTTCATATTTCTTGTATATTAATTTATTTTGATAAAGTTTTTAATTTTTTTGATAAAAATACAATGTTTCTTCTTCAAAAAAATTTCTTTTGTATCATAGATCAGAACCCTGAAGGCAATGTCTGTCTTGTTGTTAATCTGTTTGGTCTCTGTATACCAAGAGCAGAAGTTGTGAAGTAAATATTTTAATCCTGACTTAACTGTGACAAAAAAGAGTGATGCCTGAGATGGCTTTTTGTTCCTCTTCCCCTCTTGCTGCTGCTTTTTTTTTTTTTTTTGAAATGTGTCATAACTTCCAGAAAGGGATTATTTTAATACTTGTAATCATAGTATAGTATGCTCTGGAGACTTTTAAATTGAAAAGCAATGTAAAAATACTTCAAATAAATTATACACAATTAAATTAAATTGTTTGGAAAACACAAGAATGGCCATCAGATTGGAAAAAAATCAACTTATATCCCCATACCAAAAAAGGGAAGCACTAAAGAATGTTCAAACTATCGAACAGTGGCACTTATTTCACATGCCAGTAAGGTAATGCTCAAGATCCTGCAAGGTAGACTCCAGCAATTCATGGAGCGAGAATTGCCAGATGTACAAGCTGGGTTTAGAAAAGGCAGAGGAACTAGAGACCAAATTGCCAATATCCGCTGGATAATGGAGAAAGCCAGGGAGTTTCAGAAAAACATCTATTTCTGTTTGATTGACTATTCTAAAGCCTTTGACTGTGTGGATCATAACAAATTGTGGCAAGTTCTTGGTGGTATGGGGATACCAAGTCATCTTGTCTGCCTCCTGGGGAATCTGTATAACGACCAAGTAGCAACGGTAAGAACAGACTACGGAACAACAGACTGGTTTAAGATTGGGAAAGGAGTACGACAGGGCTGTATACTCTCACCCTACCTATTCAACCTGTACACAGAACACATCATGTGACGTGCTGGACTTGATGAATCCAAGGTTGGAGTTAAAATCGCTGGAAGAAACATTAACAATCTCAGATATGCAGATGATACCACTTTGATGGCTTAAAGCAAGGAGGAGCTGAGGAGCCTTATGATGAAGGTGAAAGAAGAAAGTGCAAAAGCTGGGTTGCAGTTAAACCTCAAAAAAACCAAGATTATGGCAACCAGCTTGATTGATGACTGGCAAATAGAGGGAGAAAAAGTGGAGGCAGTGACAGACTTTGTATTTCTAGGCGCAAAGATTACTGCAGACGCTGACTGCAGCCAGGAAATCAGAAGACATCTACTTCTTGGGAGAAGAGCAATGACAAATCTTGATAAAATAGTTAAGAGCAGAGACATCACACTGACAACAAAGATCCGCATAGTCAAAGCAATGGTATTCCCCGTAGTAACCTATGGCTGTGAGAGCTGGACCATAAGAAAGGCTGAGTGAAGGAAGATAGATGCTTTTGAACTGTGGTGTTGGAGGGAAATTCTGAGAGTGCCTTGGACTGCAAGAAGATCAAACCAGTCCATACTCCAGGAAATAAAGCCAGACTGCTCACTTGAGGGAATGATATTAAAGGCAAAACTGAAGTACTTTGGCCACATAATGAGAAGACAGGATACCCTGGAGAAGATGCTGATGCTAGGGAAAGTGGAAGGCAAAAGGAAGAGGGGCTGACCAAGGGCAAGATGGATGGATGATATTCTGGAGGTGACGGACGCGACCATGGGGGAGCTGGGGATGGTGACGGCTGACAGGAAACTCTGGCGTGGGCTGGTCCATGAAGTCAGGAAGAGTTGGAAGCGACTGAACGAATAAACAACAACAAAACTATTAATTAATTAATAATGAATTGTACTTGTGTTTTAATTTAATGAAGTTGAGCTTTTTAAAGTCGAGCTTTTTAAAGTAGTGGTATAAAAGGAAAATGCTACTGATGTTTGCTCTTCCTTCCTTCACTGATCATCCTATTTTTGAAAGTGAAATAAAAGATAAGGGAGATTGTAAAAAAAGTGAACTGTGGTAATTCAGCTATATAAATCTGTCATTTTCTGATGCAAAGTCAGCATCAGTATGAAGTAGATAATTTTGATATGGTATCTATATCTATATCCACGTATTAGAACAAACCCAGTGACGGCAATAACAGATGGCGAAATCCTTCAGTAGATAAGTCAATTTTCAAAATATCTGCATTTTTCCCTGTTCTTAGGATTTTCTAAATTTTCTAAAGTTTTTATTTTGGCTTGTCTTTACCATCTAGCAAAATGAAGAATACATTGTTTTAAATATATACTGATCACTTTTCAAATGTCATCATTTACCTGTGATTGTTGCAATACAGTATGTGAAAATACTTTTTTCTGTTTGTCTCACGATCATGAATTATTATATTGTCAAGAAATTTGTAAATTGGCAATAGATAATTCTTACTATTATCTATTTACTATTTTTATATTGGTTATTATCAACACATTTCAGCTCACCATAATGTAGAACCTTACCCATCAACCTTAATTCTCTAAGGATCTTTATTGTTTCTAGGTGGGAGGGCACATTTTGAAATGCTGTGAGAGTATCATGGGTGCCATCACAAAATGGTTGCACTGTGGCGATATGAGACCTCAAAATTCCTGTTGCAATGGATTCTGCCAACCAAAAGCTATCTATTTCACAAAACAAACAAACAAACAAATGGATAACAATAAGAGACATGGAATTTGCCCTGAATGTGAATTCTAGTTCTCAGAACAGAAGCCCATATCTTTGAAACCACTTTTCCCCAATCAAATTTGTCCTCAAATTTAGCTGTCTTATTCATTCATATCTACAGTACATCAGATTGAATCATTCATTTTTATTTCATTCTCATTCATTCATACAACACTTTCACTGTCTGGGTTCATTCAATGCTTTCAACCTCTAGCTAACCAATCACATTTTAGTGATTGCATAAACTTAACTCTGGCTAGTTCAGGATAGCATGAAACTTGAGTGACTTGAGAAAATCATAGTTAAGTTAACCATGGATATGCATGTCATATGACCATAGCTCCTGTCTCTGTCTTTTTCTCTTTCTCCACCTACCCCCATCTTATCTGCTTTCTTCTGAAATGCCTCCTTAACCCTCTGCATCTGTGAAGGAATTTAGACCTGACCTTAGGAAAGGTATGATAGAGTCATTGAGAATGGAAGGAAGGAAGGAGACGTTAAAGGGCGAGACTTGGGAAGAGACTATGCAGTCCTGAAATGGAAGGAAGTGTGATAAATAAACTCAAAATAACCCCATCTTGATTTTGTTTGGTATATGATGAGTCAGAAAGGAACTTAGGCAGGCTTTCAAGATTCTGTTGTCTGACCTTTCTATACTCAGGAGCATACTTGGTATCCCTGGCATGTCTGTTTCTTGAACTGGCTACCCCAAAGAGCTAACTGCAACCATTCTTTTAGAACCCCAAGCTCTCTTTTTCATCTCACTCTGTTAAGTTAATACAGTCTTCCTGCTGCCTCTTCTCTTTCCAGCTCAGACCAGTTCTAGGCTGGTTTCACTGCAGCCCCATTCAAGCCTCTTCTAGAAGGCTGTGGCAACATGGTCTGTTGCTTCCTTGCCCCATCCCAACCCCCAACAGCAGCAAGCAGCACTCCATGAGGAAACACTGACCTCCAGCTGCCCGCCACCTTTATTTCCTAAGAATCTCTCTAGCCGCATCGGAGCAAGACTAAACGACTGCTACAAGAGTAGCAGAGTTAGAATGTTCTGTATCTCTTTGCTGTTGTCCAGACGTTTACAACCTTGATCTGGGAGCCCTAAACAAGAAGCGTTCATGAAAATAAAGATATCCAGTTATTCAAGGAAAGGTGCAGATGCTCCAGAGAGTCCCACCACCCACATTTCAGCTACAGGAAGTGCTTCTTAGCAGCAAGCCTAAATGAAGAGCGTTGGTTGAATGGAGGTGGGCACTGTGTGATACTGTGGTTCATGGGGAAGCCAGACTTGTAGTAGACACATTAAAAGCAGCTGTTTCAACCCCAGAGGTTAATGAAACTTTTTTATATGTGAAACTCGAAAAACATTTGAATCTCTAAATTACCTTTATTAATGTGTTGAGTAATGAGTTAATCAGAAGGGAAGAAATCCCAGGCACGCGCAACTCACTTGAGATAGGGAAAGAGAAGCACGTTTAGGAAGTGTTTCATTTTGCTTCCACAGAGGCAGCTTTACTCTCAAATGTCAGTGATGTGCATAAGGAAACCTCTCATTGTAATTAATGGAAAGAAAATATGCACTCCACCCCATGAGGTATGTGATAATTTATTGTAAAGGGAAGGAGAACAGGTTGAATTCCTATTTTTAAATGAGATTGAATGTTCACACATGTATCTTTAGTCCTTATTCCTTACTATGATCTGAGACATCTGGGGCGAAGGATAGTGTGATGGGCTTGTAAATCCTATGTAATGTTTACTCAGAAATAAGTTGCATTGTGTTCAATGTGACCAATTCTCTTGCTTCAAGTTGTCACTTTGTTTTCTTTGGATGACTGAACCATCCATCCATCCAATTTAGAGGCTGCCCAACTCCCGGCTCTGGGTAGTTTACAATTAAATGTAAAAGAAAATACAAAATACAAAAAAGAATCATGAATGGCCCCAGAAACAACATATAACCAAAGAAAATCCACCCATCAGAGGCTCAACCCTCGCTCTGCCCCAGAGCCTGGGAGAATAGCCAGGTCTTTAATAACTTTCTGAACATCATCATCCAGATTTCTGGGGGGATATCTTTACAGAGGACAGGTGCTGCGACAAAGAAGGCACACTTTCTGGGTCCCACAAGATGACAGTGTTTAAGCAATGGCAGCCTGAGCACACCCACTCTGCCTGATTGCACCAGACAGGCAGAAACAACTGGAGACAGGCGGTTCCTCAAATAATATTATCTGAATGAGGGTCATTTTCGTTCAAACACAGAGATATTTCCAGTCACTGAGGAGCATCAGTTCAGACTCTACTGACAATGGGACAATTTAAAGTTATCAAATTCTCCAAGCAGTGGCTATTCCTTTAAGAATGCAGAGAAAACAGGAAAATGGTTTTTCCCTCTCTTCCCCAGCTGCTTCAGTACAAAAGGAGAACTACAGTCTTCCTTGTTCTAACAGGCAGGAAAGGAGGCGGAATAATGGGACACAATGTTGAGAGGTGTATCCCTTATGGCCTCTTGGCTTATGAGATAAAAACACTGCCCGTACTATGGAGTTGCTGAAGATTTGTTGAAATATATGCAGATATGTCTCAACCACAAGATTTGGTTTGGACTTGATTTAGTGTTTCAGGAAATAGCCAATTGCACTTGGACTGAACAGAGTTTACCTGATCAGGGCTTGGTTCTGGAGCACAATTTACATCTCCCGTTGCCTAGGCATGAGAACACTACAACTAGCTTTAACTTGTTAACAGAATGGGGTGAAATGTGAGGGGATGCTGTCTGCCCTATATACGGGTATATACAGAAATCATGGTGTAAGGCTCGTTCATGTCCTGTTTTTTAAAGAAAAATTAGTGGGGGTGGAGAGTTGTTTTGAGATGGAGTTAAATGACCAGTTTGGTCTAGTGGTTAAGGTGCTGGGCTAGAAACCAGGAGTCTGTGAGTTCTAGTCCCGCCTTAGGCATGAAAGCCAGCTGGGTGACCTTGGGCCAGTCACTTTCTCTCTCAGCCCTAGGAAGGAGCCAATGGGAAACCAGGAGACTGAGAGTTCTAGTCCCGCCTTAGGCATGAAAGCCAGCTGGGGGACCTTGGGCCAGTCACTCTCTCTCAGCCGAACTCACCTCACAGGGTTGTTGTTGTGGGGAAAATAGGAAGAGGAAGGAGTATTAGGTATGTTCACCGCCTTGAGTTATTTATAAAAAAATAATTAAGGCAGCATAGAAAATAAAATAAATAATAATAAAATAAAATAAAATAAAATAAAATAAAATAAAATAAAATAATAAAATAAAATAAAATAAAATAAAATAAAATAATAAAATAAAATAAAATAAAATAAAATAAAATAAAATAAAATAAAATAAAATAAAATAAAATAAAATAAAATAAAATAAAATAAAATAAAATAATAAAATAAAATAAAATAAAATAAAATATAAAATACTTGTGATAACTGATTCAATATTCACTGAGATTGGGGAATCCTTGAGAAACCTTTCCTCTTGATTAGATCTGCCAGTCATCAACAGCAATCTTCTCCCTTTTCACCAAATTCTCAAAAGGCAAAAGATGAAAGTTGCACTTTCTTTCCTACAAAGTATGCTTTTTTGCTGAAAGTGGAACATTGCTCACAAAGTGCTATAAGATTCTTAATTCAGTTCAAGAAACTTCATAAGGATCCTGTTCCACCTTGTGAAACCATAGAATGGGCTCCCAAATGGTTCAGTTTGATTGAGGATTTGGTTAAATCTGTAGCATGTTCCTAATAGGAAGTGTTTTGAACATGCAGGAAATCCATTACATCAATAATTATTACTGTTGTAAATCTGCCATTTGCGGGATTTACAGAGCACCCTGCAGTCAATTCACTTGGGCGTTCACTGGGTGGAAGCTGAATTACGATAAAAAGGACATACCTGTCAAAAGATGACTTGCCTCTGTGGCTTGCATAGCATCACACAAACATTTTACTCCCTCCCCCAACACATGCTCTGCCCTAAAGGAATAGTCTTTAATAGGTCCAGCCAAACAAGACATGCAGATGATGAACTCATTATGTTTACTTCGGGTATAGAGAATGTTTTATAGCCTAATTCTGGGAAAGACTTTGAAGACTCTATTCCAAATTTGATGGAGGCAAAGTTCAAGAGGGTAGAGGTTAAAAAAGAAAGGCTACTAAAGAAAGCCACGACATGAGCTACATATACCTTTCACCATGCATGACTATGCAGGAATAAGTAAGGGCAGTAGTTGAACAGGCTGCTCCTCCAGCTGCTTACTCAGAAGTGAGTTTCACTTACCTTATTCCCAGAGAAGCAGATATAGAATGATAGACTCTTTACTGAGAATTAAACAATAAACTGATTATACTAACAATATTTATCTATTTATTTTAATTGATATGGCCACCCATCTTGCCAAGAAGTTTTATTGGGTGTCAGTGCAGCTCACAAAGCAAAGTTATAACATGCAACACCTTTACAACAGGTGTGATTGCTTGTGCCATCGCATTCTGGACCAACTGCAGCTTCCGAAGTTCTTCAAATCCAGCTCTGTGTAGAATACATTTCAATGATCCAAATGGGAGTTGGCCTAAGCATGAATGACCATGCACAGTAACCCCTGATCCACGAAGGGGCCCAATTAGTGCACCTGAAGTTGTGCAAAAATCCCCCTGGCTACATCTACCATTTGCTCGAGCAGGAGCCTTGAGTCCAGGAGCACTGCCAGATGTGCACGGAGTCTGTTGGGGTAGTGCAACACCATCAAGAAGGTAGAAAATCACCAGATCCAGGAGGCCCTAAAACCGAAAGCTATTCTATCTTGCTAGGGTTGAGCTGAAGCCTGTTCTTCCCCATATAGCTGACTACAAACACCAGGCCGCCAGGGCAGAATCTCCACAGCATTACTTGGTTGGCCTGCGGTGGAGATGTACAACTGAGTATCATTAGCATACTGATGATACCTCACCCTGTGCTGTTCAATGACCTCATTCAGTGGTTTCATGGAGATTTTAAATAGGAGTGGGGACAGCGTGGACCCTGAGGTATCCCAGGGGTCCCAAAAAAGAAACCCAAACGTAGACTAATCTGAAAAACAAAATGGGCAAAGCTCCTAAACTTCTGAAATCAATGAAGAGGAATTCAGAAGGAACTTTTACATTCCAGATAGAAGTAGTTGTTTATGTGAGCAAAGTCCAAAAGATCATAGAGCTTTACAATATGTGTCCACTTTTCAATTGATGTTTTGAGATATGTGACTGTTGAAAAATCAGATGCACATGTCAATAGTGACTGCAGAAGAGTAGGTGGAAATGTGGGAAAGACATTTTTTATTGTAAGCTTTATTTATTTTATTTGAAAAATAAAATAATTTGGCATGCCTACATTGCCCCCCCCCCATCAAAATACCCTTTAACAGTATAGCTTTGCTATTTTTGTGTTCCTGAAACTACAGATTTGTGGCCCTAATGTGCTTAAAACTGCTACTTTCTTTTCAATTGGTTACTGTATTTTCAACTGGTATAAACCACCCAATTACCTGATTTAGCCAGGACTGATACACTATTTCAAGAAGTAAATGGTTAAAATGGCTGATTGTTCTCTCTTCAAGCATTAAAGAAATTTCTTAGGACTGAAGCCAATTTTATTATGAATGATGAATTTTGTGGATTACCACATGCTAGGTTTAAACAACAAATAAGCTAGCAATGAGATATCAAAAGTAAAAATGCAAAAGTGCCTCCAGTCATGGGAAATTATAGAAATGTGCGGTGGAAGCAGAATAAATAATAATAATAATAATAATAATAATAATAATAATAATAATAATAATCAGATTCTGGGCAAGGTTTATTCTATATCTTCCTAAACTAGATATTTTCATTCAAACACAAACAAAATTAATCTGATTATTGTGAATATATAAAGCTGGTTGTCTCAGAGTGGAGTTTAATAGAGCAGGGGTACCCAACCTTTTTGGCACCAGGGACCAGTCATGGAAGACAATTTTTCCATGGACCGGGGGGAGTGGGGTTTGCAGGCAGGAGCCAATCGCATGGACGGGGGGGCAGGGTTTGAAGGCGGAAGCCAATCGTGTGGATGGGGCGGCGGTTGCAGGCAGGAGCCAATTGCATGGACGGGGGCAGGGTTTGCAGGTGGGAGCCAATTGCGCGGGCCAGAGGGGTGGGGTTTGCAGGCGGGAGCCAATTGCGCGGACCACCATCGCTCACCTGCTGTGCGGCCCACTTCCTAACAGGCCATGGACCACAAGTTGGGGACCCTGTAACAGAACCTTACCCTTAATGTCATTCCATCTGGAAGATATTGCTCTCTGTCTCCTCTTACCTGGAGGAAAAGGGAATAATTTGCACACGCCCTCTTCTCTAGGGGAAGATGCATATTGGACAAACTGATCAGGAACAAACTGATGGTACGGATCTTGGAGGGGAAGGATGAGGGCTCCACTACTGCGGTTGTTACAGATTTGAACTTTTGGGTCTTATGCAGTAAGAGAGAACTCAAGAAAACACAGCACACAGAGAATCTCTATTAACCTCTTAGCTTTATTGATTACAGTTCTTTAAGCTCCAAATATTTGCACATACTCTACAGTAATTCTGGCTCGGTAAGAAAACTCTTCAATCCCGGATAGCCATACAATGAAAGAAAGAAAGAAAGAAAGAAAGAAAGAAAGAAAGAAAGAAAGAAAGAAAGAAAGAAAGAAAGAAAGAAAGAAAGAAATGACTTCCAATTTTCTTTACAGCTGTTACAAACAATCTTGTTATCCCTTCTCCCTCTTTAAAGTTACATTAGAAAGAACCCTTCTATCCCATATTCAACCCTTTTTTCAAACAGCAGATCCAGAAATCACCATTTCCTTTTTTTTCCATTTTCAGCAAAAAAGTCCATAAAGGGTCTCCAGTCTTTTATAAAAGTACTTACAGTATTGTTTTTTTCCTGACCAGACAGGTCAGTTTTGCCATTTCTGCTAATTCTGCCATCTTTATGATCCATTCCTCCATTGTGGGTATGGTATTGCTGCAGTCACCATATATAAAATCAATCTTCCATAAGTTTTTTCTAAATGATTATCCATAAGTCCCAATAAAAAAAGTTCTGGTTTCATCTTAATATTAGCGTTTAAAATTCTTTGCATCAACATATGAATTTGTATCCATATTTATTTTTTTTTGCTTTTCACAAGTCTACCATGCGTGATAAAATGTCCCTTCATATTTTTCACATTTCCAGCATTGAGCAGATGTAACTTTCCACAACTTAAATAATTTCTCTGGTGTCATATACCAACGGTATATCATTTTATAAAAATTATCTCTTAAATTATAACACAATGTAAATTTCAATCCTTTTACCCACATTCCTTCCTATTGATCCATCTGTACGTTATAACCAAAATTCTTAGCCCATTTTACCTTCATAAACCTCAGAGTATGTTCTTCTAATTCTAACATTCTCTTATTTCTCAACAACATCTACTCTTTCATCTAAACCAAACAGCAGGTTACAAAATACAATTTAAAATCAGGCATTCTCCTCTTTCCTTTGCATCTTGAAAAATTTTATATTTAATCCTTGGTTTTTTCCCCTGCCATATAAATCTGGATATATCTTTTTGCCATTGCTTAAAAGGTGTGTCATTTTTCAAAACAGGTATTGTTTTAAATAAAAACATCATTCTAGGCAATACATTAATTTTCACCACAGAAATTCTTCCAAACAATGATAATTGTAATCTTTCCCATCTTAGTAGATCTTTCTTAATTTCATCCCATACCTTAACATAATTATTTTGAAATAACATACAGTTTATTTTATTTATTTATTTAATTTTTATCCCGCCTTTATTATTTTTATGAATAACTCAAGGTAGCGAACATACCTAATACTCCTTCCTCCTCCTCTTTTCCCCACAACAACAACCCTGTGAGGTGAGTTGGACTGAGAGAGTGACTGGCCCAAGGTCACCCAGCCGGCTTTCACGCCTAAGGCAGGACTAGAACTCACAGACTCCTGGTTTCTAGCCCGTTGCCTTAACCACTAGACCTATTAGACCTATTAGTCTAATATTAGACATATTAGACATATTAGTCATGACAATGCCCAGGTATTTTACTTTTTTCTCAATCTGAAAACCAGTTTTTTCAATTAGTTCTTTTTGATCTTCCATCCTCATATTTTTTGTTAACACCTTTGTTTTCTCCTTATTAATTTTGAATCCAGCCAAAGCACCAAATTCCTTCAACTTTTTAAGTAATACTGTATATCTCTTCCTTCCATAGGATTTTCCAAAATTAGAACCAAATTATCAACAAATGCCCTTAATTTATATACTTCCTGTTTAACCATCACCCCATCTATTCTCCCAACTTATCTTATATCTCTATTCAAAACTTTAAGGGCCAAAATGAACAACAGTGGTGAAAGTGGATAACCTTGATGTGTCCCTTTTTGTATTCCATAAGGTTTTGTCAATTTCCCATTAGCTATTATTTGTGCTGTTTCTAATGTATATATTGATTTCACCCATTGAATAAAGTTTTCTCCAAATTACATATTTTCCAAAAATTTTAAACAGGAAAGTCTAGTTCAAGTTATTAAAAGATATTACAATTGATAACATCTAATAACAAAGTTATTAGTTATAACACTTGTTAGTAATAGCACTACTATAAGCAATATATGTAGCCATTCCTTGTTTAGCGACTACCTTGGTTAGCAACTATTCACAAATACAGTATGACCAAAATAATGGCCAACTGCTGATTTGTCTTGCCCTAGTGCCTAAGTCTTTTTTTTTTTTTTTATAAGTTTTATTAATTTTAAAATACACATTAAAAGCTAATACAAAAGAAAAGAAATAGAAATACAAAGTAAGAAAAGGGAAAAGAAAAAGTGAAGTCAAAAAATAACAAACAAGAAAAAATATAGAAAATAGATGTCCTCCAATTTATCCTTGAACTTTAAGTACAACAATTAACTTTAAATGTTAGTCCTTAATACAATATACAGAAACTTTTCTTTGTCATATACCCTTTGATTTCTCTAATCCAATCTTCTGTTCTTCATATAGATTTCGCCTTTCTTGATATCTTCCAACAATCCATCTCTGGTTTCTACTCCTTAGAATAGTAATCAAATGTTCGTTGTTGCATCAATTAAATGTTTTCCATTTGCTCTTTCCATTTTTACATCTATATTTATATCTTCAATAAAGTCCAATTAGTATAGCAAATAAAGGCCTTATCTACGTCTAATAAAATACAGTATATTCTGTTCATGTTATAACTATATATTCCATTAATACATAATCTAACATATTACATAACATAATACATAATATAGCAAAAATACAAAACCTAACATAACATATAACCTAATACATACAACATATTCTTGTAATAACCTACATTCTAATTCCATCTCAACATCTCATTGTCTTCTCATAAATGTGTCTCCAGAAAGAGTAATATATAATATCAACATATTTATTTATAATCTTGTATCTTACACTTAAAATATCATGTTTTTATGCATCTGTATATTTCTCATATCTGTGCTTACTCTGTGTACAATAACAAATCCACATTTTCATTCACCTTGCATTCCAAATCAATATCAATAAATCTCCTGTTTAGGTTATGCCAATATCACAATATGCAACTTGTTTATTTCTGTAACTCATGTGGGATATCAAAGTGTTTATTTTGCCATATCTATCAATTTGCATATTAAAATCTTCCTGTCTCAGCTGCCACAATGTATTTATGCCCAAACATTTGATAGACCACTTCCTGTAAGATATCATAATCTTCTTCTGTACCAATACATTCAAAGTCCTCTTTCCCTGTTTCTCTACTGGTTCGAAAGATCTTTCCTCTGTTTCTAAATCTGTCCCTTGTACCTTCTGTTCCTGAGCCACCAAAACTATTAATATACGTTCTATGGATTTCTTAATTTGCAAAAAAATTTTGCTGGTTTCTTCCTTAAAATCCTGAAGTACTGTGAGAGAGGCCATTATTTATTGTTCAAAGCGTAATCAACTGCCGTAGACAAAACAAAAAAAAATTCTCAGGGAGCAAGGAACAGCTGTTCTATTATTTATCAATAATGTCTATTTCTTTAAGTAAGAAAAGCTTTTAAAGTAAGAGATGAAAAAATTCCACAGAGCAGTATTTCAAACAGTTTGTAAAGGGAAAGATGAAAGTATATTCCAAATGAAAAATAGTCCTTTCTAAAAAAAAAATAGAAAAGGAGAAAAAAAAAGGTAGAGAGGCACACACTCTCCACACTTTATTCTTTATTCTTCTTTATTCTTCAGGCTGCAAGCCGCTTAACCCAAACAAACAATTTCTCAAAAGTCAGTAAGTTTGTCGAGTGAGAAATACCAACAAAGTCTCTTAAGTCCCAATTTCTCTGATACAAAAGAAAGGCAGAAAAATACAAAACTTGTTCACTATGTTGCCAAAATAAAATCTATCAAACTTCCACCAAAATTAATTATAGCAAAGAAAACACAAAATTAGCCAACACCTTGAACGAACGAAGTCCAAAGATAAATTTTAGAATAATAAAAATATACTAATCTAAAAAGAAAACTAATATAAGGTGATCTAAAAGCTGGCTGTCACTCTTGTGTCTCCCAAGAGACTTACTGTTCTCTGCAGAGCTAGAATCCTCTTTCGGCCATTTCATTGCAACCCCCGTTCTTCTCCGCGGTGGAAACAACAAAGAAAAACAGGAGTGAGCAATTCCAATGGCTCTGTGAGCAATCTTCTGGTTCCCCCTTCTCCAGGGGGAAACTTCAGAGGTCCGTAGACCCCTGCAAACAAGATAGAAAGTTAGCCAGGTCTCAGAGCTCAGAGCTCTGAGAAACTCTGACTTGTCGAGCTGCCAGCCAGGCTTGGAGTCGCCCTAGTGCCTAAGTCTTTAATATGACTGTTTGTTTTCTCCATGTAAAGGAAGGAAATGACTGTAAGGTTGTAAGATTTTTTTTAAATAACATCTAATGTCTGGAGAAAAAAAGTTCCTCAGTTTAGGTATATAATTCAGCTTGCATTTGTACTTTCTACACCAGTTTCTCAGCTGGTTCTGATATAGATTCTGGTGTAGGGAATAATTGCATCATCCAGTGGAGGTGTGACCCACACAATGGGTACTTTGCTATAATGTGAATGCACCAGAGAATTAGCAGTGAGGGAGCAATTATTTTCAACCACAGTTATGAAATACATACAGAAGGTATGTTTTTACTCTCCTATTCTTTGCAGAATCCCACAAAACTAGTCTTTGATCCTTTCAGAATTTGGAGGTAGCTGGAAAGTTTGGGAGTTGAGTCCCAACACATCTGGAAGATACAGTTGTCCATTGTTTAAGGCTCCTTATGTTAGTCATGCCTAAGATTTGTGCATATTTCTTTTCACCAAATTTCATATTCCTTTTCACCAAATTTCTGCTGTCCTCATCTGCTATCCCCCTTATATTAACACTTATTCCTTCCTCCATTTATTCTGGCATGTCTTTTCCAGGCTTGGAACCATTTCTTGTTCTCAGTCGCTCTCACCAACTCCTGTTGCTGTCAATGTAGCTGCCTCCCTCTCTTGCATAGTGTGCATTCTTCAAGTTCATTTTGCCACAGAACCTTTGCTGATTTTTGCTTTTGAGCACACAACCTCCCCAGTTTTCAGCATTCTTTTCAGCATTGCCCCCGGAGGTGAGGCAGGCCCCATCGCTCCCGGCCTTCAGAAAGAACTTAAAGACCTGGTTCTGCCGCCTTGCGTGGGAGGGGGGGGGAACAGCTCCTCTTGGGGATGGCTGGTGCCATAGTGCCCTTTTAAACATCGACCCATCAAATCTTGGATTTTGTATTTAAATTCATTGTATTGGAGAGTATTTATATATGCTGTTTTAATTGTTGAATTTTAACTGTTGATTTTTTGTAAACTGCCCAGAGTTCCCTTGTGGGGAGATGGAGCGGTGAATACAAGTCGAATTATAAATAAATAAATAAATTCTGATATCAATCCATTTCCTTACCTCCTTGTGTGGTCCTTTGTCCATTTAATTTATCCTGTAAGGGCCAATCAGAAGTAGGTACACCTCCAGCACATTCTTTTTCACCAATAGTTCAGGTCAGTTCCTGCCACTCTCCTTTTAAAGGAGAAGGATCAGGAAATACCTTTGCCTGAGATCTTCAGGAGCCACTGCTGGTCAAAAAAGGGTCTTGATGGGCTCATAAAGCAATTGCTTAATGTGTTACAAAAAACAAACCTAGCCTTTTAGGTCCATGGGGGGGGGGGAAGCTGAAAAAGTCATAGCTAGGTGACACCTTCATTGGAACCAATTAGAGCAATAAAGAAAGGTGTGCAAGTTTTCGAGGTCTCCCGAATTTTTCATGATGGAACGAAAAGCTCGGGATAAGAAAGAATTGAGGGAGTCCAAAAACTTGGCTGGGCATTTAAGCCATGATGTCTCCTGTCAGAAATTATTCTGAGATGAAGTTTGTGGATGGAATGCAGAGTTCCCTGTTAGGTCTTGATTCCATTTGCCCTATTTTTGTAACATCTTGCATGGTAAGGAGTTCTGGAGAACTCAAAACTTACACACCTTTTTGGGTTATTTTGGTAACTTCTGATAAATATATCATCCAACTATATATTCTGGATTTCTTTTATTATGATTCATGGTTTTGGCTCTAACAGCTCAAAATGCTTGTTTCAAGGGTCTTATTCCAACAGAGAAATTCTACCTACCTACATTTTGAAAGCTAAATTGGCTGTGATTAGACACTGTTGGCCTCAGAATAATTAGGCTATTTTCTGAGGTTGGGGAAGATAGTCCAGATTTCCAAGACCAACTTCAAAGGAAGGTTGTGGGTATAAAAAAGGGAAGTGATGTTTGGAAAAGACTGGCCAAGGAATGCATTTTTAAAATATATTTACACACATTTGAATTCTGTCCTGCTCCAGAGACTCTGAGTAGCTGACAAGAAGTAATAAAGCCATATATGATAACTCAAAAGTTATCTGTCAATTTTTCCATAGAACAGTGCTTCTCCACATTCTCCATATGGGTATGTATGTGCACCCCCACTTCTAAGGGCCCTTCCAGATATCTAGCTTTCCTTTTTCACAAATTGTGTGATTTCACAATATAACATCCAACGGGGCTTGTTCAGTTGTTCTGATTATTGGAATGGATATGTTTACATTTCTATGAGTCTACAGTCCCCACCAGGAACTGATAGGCATCAGAGGTTACCTTTATTAGCCAACTGGACAATGAACATTGCCATGCCCCATCTGCTCAACTTTATGGCCAAACAAAAATTCCTTCTCTATTGGGGGATTTTAGCTCCAGTCACATATTACTTGCTAAGCTCTAAAAACTATAAAAAAAAGACTAGATCCTTGAGAAATAATCAGTCTAATTCTCCCTCCCTCCCCCATCAAATTTTAGACCAAATACTTTACAACTGTATAGAGTCTAGTGCACGTTGGCACTAAACCAGCATTAACAATTAGTTTTAGGAAAATGTAATTTCCATCAGTTCATGGACACTGTGGCTTGATCACAGCTATGCAAATTTCATGCTTGTTCCCTCTCCTTCCTTGGCAGCAAAAAGAAAGCACATTTTAATGTTTCAAGGTGCCATGTGGTCAGTGGCAGCAAACAACATGATTGAACGTGATAAACATGACTGCCTTTGAAGATAAGATGGAAGAGTGTGTGTACACACACACACACACACACACTTCCATTGAAGATAAAATGGAATGGAAGAGAGAGAGTATATATACACACAGACACACTTCAATTTCATTTTATCTTCAAAGGCACACAAAGACACACAAACATATTTCATAATGATTGTTTGGCTATTTCTTGTCTATTATACTAAAGCAAATCATCTGTAGGCTTGAAGGCCAAAGTTCTGCACGTAGGTGATATGGCTGATCTGGCAACCCTGAACTTTTGTTCCGAGAACTGCACCTACGCTGCTGGGCAAGCTGCCAAGACAGCTGCACCCACATAAGAACTCAATCCTGCTAAGATGAAAGAAATTCGTCTTTATCAGAAAGGGCTGTGGGTTACCACACCTCCCTCCTCATTTTTTCTTTTCCTGTCAAAACCAATAATTTTACTGTTATTACCCACAAAACTTTATAGCTATTTGGTATCTTGAGGATGTATTGAATGTTTTTTTAAAAAAATATTATTATTTGCTAGGAAGTTTTAAGGACACTTCACAAAGACCTGGAATGACAAAATGTATTCTATTAATTATCAAGCAGCAGTACTCACTAGGGTAGGCTGTGAAAGCTGTCAGTCCATCTTCTTCCCCAATAGTTTTACACCAGCCTTCTCTTGGCAGCACTGCTTATTGCAGCTGTAGTCTAACACATCTGAAAAACAGCAGAATGGGCATACAGTAAGGTTTCTCCTCCATACTGCCTTCATACAAAACTGACCTTCCATGTGTACTGTATGCTATGTATCTTCCCAACTTTCCTCTGTGCAGTTCATTCTGTAGTACCAAGGGAGATTCTATCTCCAGAAGCATAGGGTTCTCTTCTGGAGCTGTATCAGCTCTTTATTTCATTCAAAACAACCATAGCAACCCTATTAGCATGAATAATTGTGGTATGGATCACTGATTTATGGCAGTGTCCAATTACTTACAGTACTGTTTCTTAAATGTGGTGATTTCTGCTGAGTACCTTTCAGGTTGTTTAGGATACTCTGAGCCATGTTCACAGTTCCCAAGTTCTCCTTTGAGGAACTCAAGACGGCAAGCAGGGTTTCCCACTCAGATGCTATATCAGCACATGCACTTTCTTTCTGTGCCAGGGACCATGGTCGCATGCTCAAAGCTGCATTCCAAAAAGTAGTGAATGGGGCCAGAATAAAAGCTACATTTGATTTCATTTTATGACATTTATATATAATTACAATTGAATATTGCTGATATGATTATTCTCCAGTCACTTATTTAATAATCTCCTTCTATCATATGGCAAAATAATTTATTATTTATTCTATTCAATGTATAACAACTTGAGTCTCTGAGGGCCACACTCAAGGCCTTGGCAGCCATGTGTGGTCCTAGGGGCTCAAGTTGTTCACCTCCAAGTATTGTTCCATGCATAATTAATTATAAGGGATGCTGGGAATTGCAGTCTGGCAACATCTGAAAAGCCATATATTGCCTATTGCCCATCTTCTGATTAGGGCTATTGGCAGCCTTGCCTAAGCGACCACTGCACAGTGCTGACGTTTCTTCCATCCTGTCCTGCAAGACGCTGAAGGTAATGTGGTCAAAATGAAAGTAAGTCATACCAGCTCAACAAGCAGCATATGAACATCCAGAAATAATGTGTCAAAGCAAAGGATGCATGCAAGGGACAGATCTATTGGTTAATCAAGATGTTAAGTTCTAGGTTTCAGCCCTTTTTCTTTTTCTTTAAAGAACAAGATTTATAAATTTAAAAATATACATAGCGGCTTGACTTGTAAAAAGCTGGCAACACCCTGAGCTAGGCTGTCTGAATGGCTATTCATCGCCATTTCTATGATAATAGCTACCTTGGGGGAAGTATTTACTCCTGATGTTTTCTTGTCTTGTTCCTGCCTTCCACAGTTGCATCCCTTGAGCTGCCCTCTTGGCATGTATGCAGCCTAGTTTGCTTACCATATTACTTTTTATAGTAATTGAATTTCTAGTAATAGCTGCTTGCTTTATTTATGTTAACATGCCTCTCCCTGGCTCCATTAACAACAACCTGGGAGGAGTATACATCCACACAAACACACATAAAACACACAAGCCAACTGACATCCATCCTGGCTATAATAGCAGAAGGTACATCAGCTTAATGGAACATATCCTAAAATGGCAGGTTAATAGGTTATTGTTACTCTGTAGGATTTGCTTATGTGGTTTTCAGTTGGGGAGGGGGAAAAAAATTAAATCATCCTGTTTCGTTCAATCCCCTTCATCAGGCTAACATGCAAAGGTGACTAGTGGCAACTTAATTTCAGCGTCATTTTCAAATTAAATTGAATCTGGTAAGCACTGCCTACTCCACCCAAGGTCCCAGTTATTTGATTAAAGATGTATCTAGTTCTATGATATGAGATTCATGACCAGACTTACCTATATGCTTTTATTTATTTGAAAGTGGAATATTAAACACAAGGCCTGCCTCTTCCTTTTGAAGGATGTCTTCTGCAGTGAAGGACTAAGTGAATTTGAGGCAAAATGTGAAAAGAAGGGTCTTGTTAAATAATAAGTATACAGTATGAGGACTTGGATCAGAGTATGGGTTCAAATAATTGCTCAGTTTGTTGTTTCTACTATCTTAAGATGATAGACTGGTAAAGTAGTCTACTGCATGCTTTCCAAAACTGGGAATATTGGGTGGCAGCTAAGCCAGCAGGAGTTACTTGGGTGTCTTCCTCAGTGTAGGAAAACATGGGATGGGAAGTTCATCTGTTGGGTGCTTTTGCCCATAAGGAAAGATGCCCAGCAACTCGATCTTCCTCCATTCCAGAAGAGCAGATGATGCCAGCAATGGCAAGGAAATAGAGAGAGCTCTGGGAGAAGACTGGAAAGAGCACACTAATGGCTCTACAGACTAAATTGACCAACCTGGCTGGCTGGAAGTTCCCCTTCTCTAGCTTAGTTCTTCCCAAATGGAAGATTGGTGTCCAAACTCATTACAGTCCCAAACTGAAGCACAGTTAAAGTCTTGCACTACAAGGAGATAGCTCTCCCCCATCCCATCCTGACACACGCATGCACATATCTCTGGCAAAGCATCTAAGAGCTTTGAACCTCAGGTCTAAGCAAAGCAGAACAGCGGCTGAGGGCTCAGCATTGCTTTGGAGGTGGCTTAGAGCAAATTATGTTATAGATGGTCCCAAAGCCATCTTCATAAAAAGGCTGCTTTTGAATTAAAGCATACCATGTGGCAAAAGCAAGCTCAGTCTTGTCTGACCATTATCATATCCTTGAACATTCAGCCCATTCCTAACTTGCTGGAAATTGTCAGGGCATAGAAAATGGAAACAAGTTTTTACAAGCAAAACTCACTTTGAAGTATATATGGCTCGTTCCCCCCCAGTCCTCCTTTCTCCTAACCAATTAAAATACTACTATTATCAAATATGTGCTATAAATGAAAGTGGCACTAAGAACTGTGTTCAGCTGTGAATGTGTAAACCGTTTCCTCTTTCCCCATCCTGTATGTCATTTGAGGGTTTTGTTGGGTTACATTCAGATAAAACTTGTTTAAAGCTGCTTAAATTATTCATATCTGTTTTGTTTTGTTTTAGTTCTGCTGGAGAGGTGAGATGCATTACTTGTGGGTACAGCTTTTTACAAACTTGGATCCCAAGTCCTAGATGTGAACCTTCCATTTTTTTCAGCAACAGTGTCCTATAACTTTCTCTTCTGTGAACCTTTCCTCAGTGGCTTTCAAATGCTTTATCTTCTGCGATTCCACACACAGGTTGGGATCACACATCATGCGAAAGTATAATGTGATTTGATTGGTGATGCCTTCTTGTATTGTGAATACAGCCATTGGAGGTTAGGTTAGATTAAACATTTTATGGGAGCTCAGTCAGCTGAGGTGAGTTTAGTAAATCATGATTGTGCCAAACCATGGTTTACTTAATGCGTCAACCTGATTACTGAATTGGCTGTTGAGAACATCTTGATTCATTATAGCTGATCATGGGACATGCCCATCTTGGTGGCCTAAGTTTGCATGCTTATATGTGTGAGCCCAGACACATAAAACCCAGTAGAAAATAAACAGTAGCAGATGAAGTGTTTGAATGACAAAGGGAGGAACAGAGTGGGCTGGTTCCCCTAAACTCTTCTTATGAGGCAGTGACACAAAACCCTTTATTTCTGAGCAGTAAAATGTTTCACAGTACTTGGGATGCACTTTCTTTAGAAGGAAATCATAGGAGTTGTATTGTTTTCTGTGCTATAATATTTCCTGATACATTTATACAGGCTAAGCAGTGGGGGAGGGCTTACAGCATTGGCACTCCAATAGATTCTGTTCCCCATCAGCCATAATGGAATCATTATACCAGAGAATTAAGGTAATTTCCTTTTAAAATCCAGCTCCACTACAAATTGATTTCCTACTACAAACCCAGATTTCACTAACCCACTCCTGTTGACTACTGATCATTTATGCCTTCTTTAGCCATTTTAGCTTAGATTTCTGTATCCCACCAAAATAATACTAGCTGTCATCTGTCTTTTTTTCAGGTCTTGCTTGCAGGCATCCACTCTGATGCATATCCTTCGATCCCCTGTGGTCCTGTCCTTTCACCTGAAACTGTATATATCAGCCTCCCCCAATCGAGTACCTTCCAAATATGTTGGAACTCTATTTTCCAGAAAGCTGAGAACTGTGGGGACCACAATCCCTTTCTCACCCACAATATAAGCATTGCTAGGATGCTGGGTGGTGTGCAGTCATTGCTTGCTCAGATATTGCTGCTGGGTTTGTCTGAGTAACTATCAATCTGGATGTGCCATAATTTCTGACACTCTTTCGTGTAACTGGTCTTGCATCAATCTTATTGTAATCATCATACTCATCCACATTTTGCAATATTTCTCACCACGCACTCCCTGACTCTTCATAAATGGAAACCACCAATGAGGGATTGCTTCTTCAATTAATGTTCCAGCGTGTATCACTTGAGCATGTTCTTTTCAAGAACCCATCCACATCAATGTACAACGTAGAGAATTTTTAAAAAAAATAAGCGAGGACCATGGAACTGAGTCATTGGTCTACTATAGGCAAGCTGAGGACCTGTAAGAAGCACAACAGAACACTGAATCAGAGCACATGATTTTACGAGTGAAATGCAGACTGGACCAAGTCAGCATCAGCCATTATTCCAGTTACCAAGGAGCAAACTATGATCCTTGGGAAGAGTATACTGCTAAATTAGTAAGAGATTTTCTTAATAATTGGAGTTATTTCACAGGATGACTATGAAAGAGAAGAACAACAACAAGACAAAAAGACAACAAAACAGATTCCTCAAAAGAATATAGATTGTGAGGAAGAAAAATATTCTGATTGAGCACAAACAGCCTGCTAACTTTGGCATTATGTAGCACTGTTTTTAAACTAAAATTAACTATTATCTATTCTCCTGATAAAGCCAGACTGCTCACTTGAGGGAATGATATTAAAGGCAGAACTGAAGTACTTTGGCCACATAATGAGAAGACAGGATACCCTGGAGAAGAAGCTGATGCTAGGAAAAGTGGAAGGCAAAAGGAAGAGGGGCCGACCAAGGGCAAGATGGATGGATGGTATTCTGGAGGTGACGGACTCAACCATTGGGGAGCTGGGGATGGTGACGGCCGACAGGAAGCTCTGGCGTGGGCTGGTCCATGAAGTGACGAAGAGTCGGAAGCGACTGAATGAATAAACAACAACAACATTCTCCTGATCCTTCACAAGCCTGATTTTTTGTGTGCTAGTCTAGGCTCTTGAAGGAAACATAGAATGGGAAGGGTTCTGTATGTCCAAGATGAGGGAGGAAAGGGGCATAACTGCAGGTGAATGAGCAAATAGAGCCAGCGCCAGTTCCAAACATTTGTCTTGTAGCTGCCATTCAACTCAAAATTCTGTTCCCAATATTTAGATAAAGATATTAATAAATTTTGTTGACACAGTTCTCTTGATAGGTATGTATGGACTCAAAATCTTAAGTAAACCTTGTCTTCCCTCTAAACCAGGAGTGGGCAGCCTATGGTTCTAAGCCTATACAGTATGTTGTCCTCAGCCCAGAAGCGTCCACAGGGAATGGTAAAAAAAGTCAAGATGGTGGCTTGTTGTTGTTGTTCAGTCGTGTCCGACTCTTCGTGACCCCATGGCCCACAGCACGCCAGGCCTTCCTGGCCTCCATTGTCTCCCGGAGTTTGCTCAAGTTCATGTTCATTGCATCGGTGATGCTATCTAACCACCTCATCTTCTGCCGTCCCCTTCTCCTTTTGCCTTCAGTCTTTCCCAGCATCAGGGTCTTTTCCAGTGAGTCCTCTCTTCGCATTAGGTGGCCAAAATATTTCAGCTTCAAGATTGTGGCTACAACAGTGCAATCAAAGCTGTGCCTGGTTTTTATGTGTGCTGCGGACTCTGGGGGCACCCTTGTGTCTCAGAGTGCCTGAGTTTCATGAGACCCTTTGATGAATGTCAAATATACCCTGAGTTGGCTGGGTTTGCACAACTTGCTAGGCCAAAACTGAACAGACTACACCAGTGTTTCTCAACCTTAGCAACTTTAAGATGTGTGGACTTCAACTCCCAGAATTCTGGGAGTTGAAGTCCACACATCTTAAAGTTGCCAAGGTTGAGAAACACTGGACTACACTGGGGCTTAGCACTGTGTTGGAATCCAGTTAATTTGTTTTAGTCTGGATATTACACCAAATAACAATTGTAATCAATAAGTTAGCAACCAGTTTTGGTTTGTTTTAAAGGAAGAAGGTTTATTCACCAATCTCCCTTTCACAATATGGTAAGCCAAACCCATACTCTAATGAGTGAAGCCAATCAGTAAAAGGAGCACAATGTAATCCTAGGAAATAGAATTTCTAAATCCTGCTGGAAGCCTACATGGATGAAAATAGATACCTGCTGCAGACGTTCAACTCTCATATCGTGAATATTACTATCTAGATAATAGTAAGGGGGGAGGGAGGAAAGAGAGCTTGTATGTGCACAGTACCGATCCCTCTGGTCCTATGTCTGTTATTTCTGATACTGTACAATATTAAAGCAGTTCTGAGTAGATGGATCAACCCAGTAACTAGTAGCCAAAGCAATTAAAAACCAGCATCTTGTAGATCTCAGTAACCACTAAACAGCGTGACTTAATTGCTCGATGAGACTGGCCCTCAATGTACTTGTGCATATGAATTCATCAATGGAGGTGGCATTTCCTTAAAGAGTTTAGAGCAGACGCAGAAGAGATGTAAACTTCCAGAAAGCTAGGTTTCCTTTGCCTTTAACCTAATTGGGAAATAATGCCAGCAGAAGCTATTATGAGTCCCCATGGTGATTTGCATCAGTGTCACGGATCAGCAAGGAAGTATAATCACGCCTGACTAAGCCCTGATTAATTTGGACCGGCAATTCTTAAGTTTAGTTGCACTTGGGGACCACCCTCCCCTTTGCTTATTCCCTGAGCTTCCTATTTTTAACATTTGGGCTGTCCAGTCTGTCCCGTGCAGTTGCTATTGCTATAGGGAGATTCATAGTTTAACTATTATATATCACATGTCCTATGTGTTTACTTTCCACATTTATGGTAGGATCAATTAGCTTTTAACTTTGTAACTTTAGTCGTATCCCTATGAATCAGCACATCTGTATCTTATTTTATTGTTGCTTTGTTTTATTTTGTTTGGCAATTGGTGGTATTGTGGGAGTTGTAGTCCAAATTATAAACTGTTTGGAGGAAGCTGACTATCTAACCCACCCCTTTTGGTTATGCCATAGATGTTATGCTCCATAAGAGTATCTGTTACTTAGCAGCGCTAAGTTACTTATCCAATATAGCTGAATCCAGCGCAAAAGAGCTATACAGACAACCTGAACTTTTACCACAGGACCATTGATATTCTGAGAAGTACAGACATGATTTAAGAATATTTATTTTTTTTGAAAAAAACTTGCTCTAGGATAGATTTAGGTATTCTAAAATGTTCTATCTTTTAAATTTAAATACAAATGCATTCTTACCAATGCTTCTGATTATGTACAATTTTTTAGAGTCAGGGATGTGGTCAGTGTGAGCCTTAAATGGTGGTGTTAGCTTTCAAGCTACATTTTATATAATATGAAGAGCTTTATTTATTTATTTGTTTGTTTGTTTATTTATTTATTTATTTATTTATTTAATCAATTTATATAGCCTCCCATCTTGACAATGAATCTGGGAAGTGAACCATAATAAAATAAAACAAATACATATTCAAAAATTAAAATACACAGCAGCCAAGAAAACAAACCATCATCCACATAGCCAGGAGACAAGTCCCATCAACACCAAATAGAATTGGCCCCGGAGGAAGAAGGAGAACTATCACAATACAGTGCCACCCACCCTCAACTCCCAGAGCTGGTCTAGAAGTATACTATGATCAATGGTACTGAAAGCCACTGAGAGGTCAAGAAGAGCCCGGATGGATGCACTATCCCCATCCTGCTCCTATCAGTGGTCATCCAAGAGCATGATCAATGCTGCCTCAGTCCCATACCCTGGCCTGAAACCTGACTGAAAGGAGTTCAGATAATCTGTTTCTTCCAGAGTCCTTTGAAGCTTCAGTACAGCCATCTTCTCTACAATCTTCCCTAAAAAAGGAAGATTAGAAACTGGACGAAGGTTGTCCAGACTAGTTGGGTTGAACAATGCCCCCCCGAGGAGAGGGCACACCACTGCCTCCTTAAGAGCTGTGCCTGAACCCAATCACACATCCCCTCCCTGTCACCCTTAACCAACCAGGAAGGGCATGGATCTTGCCCTGTTATCTTAGATCAAAGGCCCATCAGGTCTAACATTCTGTTCCCACATTGACTGAAGGTGGCCTGTGTGAAGATCTCAAATGAGGGATAAAGCAGTCACACTCATCCCTGCTTCCAGACTTTCTCCACTACTGGAAGTAAGATATATTTCTCATGACTAATAGCCATTAACAGCCTTATCCTCAATTTGTCTAATCTGCTTTTCTAACCATACAAGGTGAGGGCTGCCACTCTATTTTGTAGTAGCAAAGTTAACAGTTTACCTACAGTATATGCTGTGTGAAGAACTACTGAATTGCTACTACAGAGCTTCATTGCATGACATCTAATTCTAGTAACTATGAAAGATAGATAAACACATTTCTGTCTTACTTTCCTCACATCCTACATTAGGGATCCACACAACCCTTTTGCACTAGAGGACACATTCAGAATTTTGAGAGTATATACTGGGCAATCTCCCCAAGTGGTTATCATGGTGGGTGTGCTCAGTCACAGAGCACTCCTTTAAAAGAAAACAAAGCTACAATGATTTATTTTCTAACAATGCTCAAAGCATAGTTGGAAATACAAGCTATGTTTGTGCATGTTGCATTACTTTGCAGTATGCTGGATTTTTTTTAATGAAAATAATATAAATATGTAACATTAGGGCAGAGAGCTTGGTGAATATTAAGGGATATCCTGGCATGCACATTGAGGTATATTCACCATTACTCATGTGTTTTTCTGTGCTAACTCCCCCACCCCAAGTTTATAGCCCTTGTTCACAGGGAGTTGCTCCCAACTAGAGTTAGGAGTTAGGAAAGCTTTCCCATTCAGCACCCATATTTGCAATTTTGATGGTGCATCATGGGCGATCTCCCAATGTGGCTGCCATGACAGCATAGAGAATCAGAAAGCACCATTTTAAGGAGTGAGCTCCCGCACTAGCTCCAGCTCTTGCCAACCTAGCAATTCGAAAGCATGCAAATGCAAGTAGATGAATAGGTACCACTTCGGCGGGTAGGTAACAGCGTTCCGCGCGCATCATACGGCCACATGACCGTGGAAGCATCTTCGGACAGCGCTGGCTCTTCAGCTAACAAACGGAGATGAGCACCGGCCCCTAGAGTCGGACACGACTGCACAAATGTGCGGGGGAGACTTTACCTTTACCTTTTTAACTGGGGAAGGGGGCACTCTAGATTATTTTTGATGTTTTTTTCAAGGCATGCTCCCAATCAAAGCACTAGTCTGTACCACCCAACATATTTATTTGCTAAGAATGTCCTTTGTGAAGTCAGTGGCTTTCTTGGACATTTAACTTTAACCATTTAACTTTTCTGACAGATATCAGGTTGTATACCCTTGCTATAGGCCATTAATCAGTTGATCATTTGAGACAAGACGACCAGAAGTGTAACAGCACAACACAGATTTGTATAAAGGCAACGTAACAATGGCAGTTTTAATTTTTTTTAATTGATCCCCAATATGGAGTTTGACCTTTTACTGCACCTTGTCATATTCTCACCGAGCACTCACTGAGAAGAGACAAGGCAAAACCTCAAACCCTGGGGTGCAATTATTTGTGGATAGAAAAATGTGCCTGGAAAAAGAAACGTTGTTTGTCTTTCTGTTAGAAACACCAGGAGAAGTGGGCATGCAGGAACTTGTAAGAGAAATAATCAAAGCAAATGGTGTTTGTGTCATTCTGATCTTTTCATTTATATTTTGATGGTATGGTTTAAAGTTAAAATTGGGGAATTTTCCATCCAAGTAAAATTACATATACCCAGCTAAGAATTGTGGCATTATAGGAATAGAGCCAGGATTCAGTGAATGATTAAAAAAAATAATTGGCAGCTCTTGCATGTCAAGTTTCCACCAAACTGTTTGAACATAGGATATGCCTTTATAAACAATCTACCTCTTCATCTAAACATGCTCAACATTACTTGAAGTATCAGTGCTATCTAGATCTGAATCTTTGCGTTCTCTGTGTACTAACAGAACTTCAGAAATGCCTGAACTGTTACTTAACAGTGAATTTAGAAGGTCATGTACTGCCTTAAGGCTAAAATATTTGGTATGTATTTTTTGTGTCTTTTATAAAAGCCAGCCCCATGCTCTAGCATGACCAAGAAATTAATTGCAGGTTCTGGGAGGGGGGGGGTTGGGGAGGGTGCTACTAAGTTCATGTTTGCCTCAGTTCCAGGCAAACATTTGCCTCATTTATTTTATGAGGCACAATAAATTCAAGGATATACAGTATGTAAGAAAGATTAAAGAAAAACCCAAACAGTAGGCTTCTTAGTAATAGGAATAATTTAGACCTCATTCAGCAGATATCCCCAAGTTCACCCTTAACTATTCCCCTATAAACAAGAAGTGGGTTGGGGAGAAAAGCATTGCTTTTGAAGATACCCACAAATGATGGGAAAGCAACTCTGTCTACCCTCCCTGACATAGGGATGTTCAACCTCTACTGACAATCACTTGATGGTTCTACTGCGTTACAGAGATATTCGTCACCACCCAGTGTCTAGGCTTCCTTGTAAACATGTAGACCTCCACAATATAGATGTTCTGCCATCAAAATAATGAACAATTTACTAATTTAATAATATATGTGTCCAAGGGTAGGGCTTTTTTAAAGAGTCTGAAGCCTGGAGCATTTTGTTTATTTGAGCCATCACTCATGGTATCCTATGTTAATGTAATTTTCTTCTCCATTAGTTTATATCTATTGAAATCAATGGTCCGGTAAACCAGAGTGTGGAGAAATGTAAACTACTAACATAACCCTTGTGATTATGATTTAAATGATTTGTTTGGCCTCCCCTCCAACCATCAAAGGAGACAGTTACAAATGAACTCCTTATTTCCTTAGTCAATCAGCTCCATTTTTCAGGGACAGGGGAAATAGATCCCACGAAGGAGAGGACAGCACACTTGGACCTTAAACTGTTTAACAAACAAGCAAAGCTGTTGAGTGGGGGAGGGGATGCAGAAAAGGGGATCATCACATAACTCTCATTCTATTGCTCAGCCTCCAGCTGCAAGCTCTATGTGGAAGAACCAAGGCATACACTGAGCATAAGTTAGGGCCTGCCACCACAACTGCCCTTGCTACTCCACATGATGTGTCTAATGCTGTGTGTAGATGTGATATCTCTGAACACATTCTGCCTCTAATTACTCTCTTGCAGTGAAGAGGCCTGGTTTTTTGCTTGTCTTCAAATGCTCCATTTCCAATAGCTGTTATTTGGTCCATAGATTTACAACCCTGGGTTAAAATAACTATCTTATGATAGGACTGCAACCCACTCTAGTTATGATGTTATCCTAGTTTGAACTGAAAAATACAACCCAACTTTTCAGTTATGCCTCAACAGAAATCATGACAGGAGTTGCTGGCAGTGCAGGCTAAAGGTTGCTTTTGTTACTGGGCATCAGTTACCCAACTGGGCTGGGAATGTGTATTGCAGATTGGTCTATGTATATATTTCAATAGAATCTGATAATTCATTTGCTTCTCCCCTTATATCTGTCCACCCCACTGCATGCCCCCACATTTCATTCTCCATTACCTACAAATGATTACCATGCACAACAGTTATGGTTTCTATTGGTATTAGTGCAGTTGTTCTTAATGCATTTTCTAAAGTGCAGTCTTACCTCTAGGCAGAAACTTAGAATGGCTCTTCCTAATTTATCTTATGATTAATGAGACAACATTGCCAATTCCTTTAGGCTTATTTTTTCACATTCAAGAAAGTACAATTATTATCTCAAGCATAAATAAATAAATAAATAAATAAATAAATAAATAAATAAATAAATAAATAAAATATTCAGATATGTACTGCAGCCAAGGGGAGAAGGTGCAAAACTAACCACAATGGGGATTTCCAACATCTCCTTCCCCTTTGTGTGTCTGTTCCAGAGCCACACTTCAGGAAGTGCTGCCACCGCAATGGCCCCAAAAGCTCCGGACAGAATTGCACTTTCCCAACCTAGTAAATTGGAATGGGAATGGTGGGAAAGTGTGATCTCTCTGCAAAAGTGTGATTTCTAGAGATAAGAGATTGAATGATTGCAATGAATGAGTTTCTGCATATATATTTGGTTGTAAGCTACTATCTAGAAAGACCACTAAAAATGAATGAATTGGCAAACAAATGGCAATAACAGCAAGAAATGTGTGTGTGTGGTGGCAGTCCAAAAATTAAGATTTGTCTTGAGGCCTGCCACCACAACTGCCCTTGCTACTCCAGATTTTGTGTCTAATGGTGTGTGTAGATCTAATATCCCTGAAATACATTCTGCCTCTAATTACTCTTGCAGTGAAGAGGCCTGATTTATTACTTGTCTTCAAACGCTCCATTTCCACTTTAAAGATGGAGAAAGTTTAAAGCCTGTTTTCTAAGACAAACTTGAAAAAGCCTCTCTGCTTTTCTCTGTAATAACTTGCCAATATAAGCATCTTTTGTGCTCTTTGGGGCCAGGATAGAGGTGTATTAGGAGTATAAAACTGGTTGCTTTTCTGTTGGGCAAGAGTTGGAGCAGGTCAATTTACCATCCCTGTTTGTATCAAGCCCTGATTCACCACATATGATGTAACTCCACCCAGAAATGGGAGGTAAGTGGAGGTTTTCCAGATGTGAATGGTGGTGTTTTTACTGATTTATTGTTTTGTTTTAACTCAAAAGTCTTATGGAGTTGGATGGCCTCTAAGTGCATAAATAAATACATAACCAACCAAGCAAGTTTCCTCTGAATACTAGCACTGATGGAAAAACCCTTTCCCTTTAAATTCCATGAGTGACTGTGGGCATACTTTTCTCATAGTCTAGTGCCAAGTGTGGCTAGTAAAAAAAAAGGCACTCACAGAGTTGACTTCTGAGCTCCAACTGGCCTCTGATTTCAAGTTGTCCCCTGAAAGTGTGGCAGCCTAAATTAGTTTATCAATGTTGTGAATAGTTGATGCAGAAAAATGAAATGCATCTGTTCTGCCCTATCAGAGTTTGACTGCAGCGCTGAGCAGATAGTTAAATGCCAAAAGAGCTGATTACATTTCGAAGGCTACTTTAGTAGCCTGGATTGTTTTTTACTGCTGTGATGTAACATCTCTTCTGCTTTTATTGTAAATGATTGTAGAACTTTGTATTCCATATTATTCAATAGATGTACAGCAATGTTAAGACACCAAAATTTACCACAACATTACCACATTCACTTCGACGTGTTCAATTTAGAACATCTTTCGTAATTTTGGAGGCATACATGTTCCCATAGTATGTGAGATGAGCTTTAGCTTTCAGTTCCTAGATTTATTTTTAGCCATACTGGCCAATAGGAAAATTTTGTTTCTTCAGTTTCAGAGAACAATGTCTGCCCCAATTCTTGTTAGAATAGATGTGTTTGGTTGTCATGGGAACCTAACCTATGGACCTTGTCTATGACATCATTAGAAATGAGCAATTCTTAATAGTTTGTAGATCCATATTTACTAAGTGCAATATAGCCCTCAAAAGAAAAGGGCAAAGCAGCCTGTTTTACAAAGCTCCAAAGCACTTTACTTGAAAAAGGAAACAATTCAATTGTTTGTCCTTCTCTTCTCCAGCAAATGTTAGCATTTCTTCTTCCCATCTTTCCATAACCAGGGATGGATAAACTTATGGGCCTCCCACATGTTGCCAGCGGCCCCCTTCCCAAGATTGCCAATAGGTGAAGGATACTGACAGTTGTTGAACTACACTACAGTATCTAAAAGGTCATTGATGTTGCCTTCTCCTGTACTTATATAGCTACCAGAATGTTTGTTTAGGTAATGACAGAATTGTGGATATTGCTCTCACGATCTCCATTAATTGTTGTAATTAAGCTGGTTGCAATATCTGTATTTAAGGTAATTAAGTATAGACTTAAATCTAAGTATTACAACCAGTGTAAAAGACACTGGGAAAGATTGTAGTGAATTAAGATATATCATATTTTACTCACTGGCAAGGTTATTTCCTTTTCAAAAAACCATCTTGCATAATAAAATAACTGGCATTAGGAACATCAGGTATATGAAGAGTCCATCTTTTTGTATACTAATGTGCAAAAAATATGATGCAAGAATCTCCTAATCTGTATGTTTCAAATTCCATTGCATTATTCAGAGACTAAAAATCACAAAATAAGTAGAAACTGTGAAAGAAAATGCTTGCATTAAATTCCCACTTCTCACCCCATAACTGAAAATTGTATTTAAGATTTGCTTTAAAAAAAACTGCCAGACTTTGTGGGTGTTACATCACATTTTCCATACTTAGTACCTAGCAAGACATGAACTATTTTATAAGAGAAACATGTTGATTTATAAGTTTCTACCAGTTTTTACCCATCACATGCCTTGGCATATGAATAAAAAAACATAGTCACTATTAAGAAATAGCTTCTTCAATAAGTTCATAGAAAAATGAAGCCTCATGGAGAAAAGCTTAGATGCAACCTGAATGACATATAAAAGGGACAAGGTCTTTATAAATGCTAATAAAATTAGCACCATATTACATTTCTTCTCTTAAAGGCTCAAAAAGGAGAAGGCTGGGAAAATGAAATACAAGATGCATTTGCCATCAGAATGTATGCATGGAAAAGTTCCCAAATTCTCCAAAGCTGCATTTTGATGTACATTTTACCAGCAAGTGTTCTTTTCTTGGGCAATGTTTATATAACCCAGAAAAAAGTTCATGTGATCTTAGAATTATTGCTTTTAAAGAACAAATCAAGGCTAACTTGGAAGCAAGAACGTAAGCCCTGATTTAGTTCTCCAACTTAAAAGAACATTGAATGAAAATGAAGTTACAGATTTACCAACTTTTTTAAGGCCTACATAATCTACTCTACAGTATTTATTTAAGAGCTAACCGAGAATGTACCTGAACATATATGCCTATCCCTTCCATAGAAGGATGTTGACCAGGAGATGAAACATATGCAGCTGAATTCCTGCAGCCCTCACAAATCACTGTACAGTACAGGCATGTAAATCTGGAACTGTATCTGTACTGGGACTATCAGACAAGTAGTTTGTCAACTGTTTAGAGATTTACCAATGAATTGTTTAAGATGAAGGTAAGTAACAACTGTGAAACGTAAATAACTACATAATTATTGGCCTTTGTTCAAGATGTTTTAATAAAGGTCAATGTTTTTCAAACCTCATTTTGTAAGTTTACATCATTTTCAACTTAAAATTTTTTTTTACAAATTACATGTTTTCCAGTGAAGCTTTTTGTTTTTGCAGTAAAAATAGCTGCTATATATCTTTATTCTAATTGCAGAAAAGGAATCAGAATTTTTTTTTCAAAAATAGAATTCATATTTTAATCAGGATAATTCATTATAGGTGAATGAAAGGGATGGGAAAGGGTCAATTGAAAGAATAAGAATTATATATGAATTGTTTTTAAAAGGACATGCATAGAAGAGATTTTCCATTAATAAATATAGTTTTAGCAACATTGCTATTTTCAGTTACAGCATCACTCAAATGAGACTTTATGACTCAGACTGAACAATTAGCTTCTTGCCACAAATGTTCAGGTGTGTGTCAGCCTTGGATTAAACATTCTTCTACGACAGGGCCACTTGGCATGCGCTTATTCTATATAAATTCACTTGGGAAATTAAATTCTTCCAAGATGCTGTAGGAGCTGCTCTTCTGAATTGAAACACATTCTTCCTCTTCAGATGTTTACATTATTTTAAATTACAATATACAATATTTATTAAATAGGAGCTTTTCACTGCAATAGAAACATATGAACATGCTTAAGCATACACACCACACACAAATATATAGATTTTTTGAAATGGTCTATCTTTTCTGTGCTTGTACGGAATCTCTGCCATTGCTCCTCCTGGTTCCAAGGTGTGTATGATGAAACACACAGAGCTCTAAAAGAATGCCCTTTGCAGATTTATGGTGGCACCTACGTTAAATAAAAGATACCTGGCCTTTTCTCTCTCAGTCACACAAACAATGGTATGTAATGTCTGCAAGGTTGTTAACTGTAAAATGGGAAGGGGGAGAATACTGGAAATTCCAAGGGGTTTGGCCTGGTATCACTCTTACTTATATAGAAGTTGACATAATTGGAACCCTGAACCCTGGAGCACTTTGGTATCTTCAGGTTGCAGTCAGGAACTGGGTTGACCTCCAGAAGGGCTGCCGAAAAGGCTGGATACATAGTTCTTATTGTCCCTAAAATTGAGGCCTCTTCTTTCCCTTGACTTCCCCGATTATGAAAACACTTCTTTTAGGAGTTCAACAGTGTACCACTCCAAACAGTCAGAAGATAAAACCAGTGACTGATGCAGAAGGTCCCAATTCACAGATTCATGCGTTCTTGCATCCAGTGCTCACAAGGCAGCAGTGCTCAGTCTTCAGTATCTGGCTGCACTCCTAGCATTGCATGGAGTTCTTCTGCAGTATATCCCAACAGGTTTTGCAGGTCACATACAAAACGGTATACATAACGTTTGCCTGACGTTTTGTGAATAATGTTCTTATCGTAATAATAACGCAGGCCACGGCTCAACTTTTCATAGTTCATTTTGGGCTTGTTTTTCCTTCTGCCCCATCTTCTTGCAACCTGAAGTAAGAACAGGGAAAGCAATTTAATGTAGTTATTTAGATTCCAGTGAAGTGGTATTAAAAGCTCTACTTTAAAAGCAACAGAATCATTAGTCTTATTCCACATGCCGTGATTCTCAGTCATTAACAGTGATACAAGTCCAACTATAACTCTCAGTTGGGTTCAACCTTAAACCTCAATTACAATATATAACCGGGTCCAGCTAAAACTTCAGTTGCAATAATCAGTACCAATTCAAAGATAAGGTGGAATGAATTAATCTGCTAAGTATCTGTTAAAGCAAATGTAGACTGTTTCTCTGACATCTAAAATGTCAAGCTACTTCCAAAAGTCTTTTCTTAGAAGCCATAAGATTCTTCAACTCACATTAAATCTCAGAGCAGCATCTGAACAGAATTATTTCAAAACATAACTAATATCAAAACAGAAGTTAATTTTATTTTTTATATATAAAAATTAAGTTTTGTTCTGAAATCCTGTTATACTAAACAAAATAAAAAAGTAAGCTACTGAGCAACTGCTTCATGCTGCTGGAGCTCCAAAGTCTGCAATCTCTTTTTTTTAAATATATTTTATTGAGTTTTAAATATACATAGATTAAAGTTTGAAAAGGAAAAAGAAATAGAAATACAAATCAAAGAAAGAAGAAAAAAAGTGTAGTAAAGCAAAAGAAAAAAAGAGAAAGATGAAACATAGAAAATAGTCAACTTCCGATTTATCTCTGGTCAAGTTAATTTAAAAAAATTATCTTACATGCTAGGTCTATATATAATATTGAAAAACATTTCTTGTCTAATATATCAATTTATATATATTTTAATCTTCAAATCCCCATATAAGCTTTGCCCCTCCTTCATTTTGCAAATAGTCCGTTAATGGTTTCCACTCTTTAAGAAAGTAATAATTTGAATTTTCTTTTAATAAACATGTCAATTTATCGTTTTCTGCCCAAAGTCTGCAATCTCAATAAAGAGCATAATTTCCATATTGGTTTATAACTTAGCATGCCTTCAAAACAGATCTTGCTTTAAGAGGCTATGAAGTACCATAATTGGATGGCTTGTATTTAAGTAGCTAAGTGTATAAACTGTTCTGTATACAATGTAATTAATCAGAGGCTTGCCTATAAAATTCCATATTAATATATGAAACTGAGGCTATAATCACATATCACTGCTTTTGAACTTGATGTTTGAAGCTTCCCTTTTCTTCCTGGTGGCTCTGTATAATTTGTTAGTTTACATCCCGCCTTTTCTTCAGGTGCTCAAAGTGGCTTAAATAGGGATCTTCATTCATTTGATCACCACAACAAATCTCTGAGGTATGTTGGGCTGAGAGTGAGAATGACAGATCCAGAGACTGGCCTGAAGTCACTCAGTGAATTTCCATGGCCATGAACAGATTGAAATCTGGGTTTCCCAAGTCCTAGTCCAACACAGTAACTACCAAAGCTATAACTTGCTAGCTGCTATCAACATCCATTTATCTCTAATGATGAATGACTTGAACTACTAACCTCATCTGGGTCTGCAAGTTTAAACTCCCAACCATCTCCAGTCCAGCTAATGAATGACTGACAAGATTTGTCAGTCAGAAGTTCTAGAAGAAACTGCCACAGCTGTATAGGTCCACTACCTATCAATATCAAAATAAAATGGTTAAGGTACTGTATACACACAGGGAGACATATATGCATATACAAGCATTCACAGGAATACCAGAGAGGTTAGTTTGCAAGATTTAAATATTAAGTATGTGGTTCTTTTAAAATCTTCCTGGCTGAAAGATCAACCAGACACCAGAATTTGTATTAGAAAAAAATGGTAAATGATAGGAATTTCTTACAGCAGATCAGGTTTTTTTATTATTTTAAAATTAAGAACAATAGTCTGAATTAATCTTTTTCTCTCTTAAAGTGTTGTTGCATTCCAGAGTACACTCAACTTCAACTGAATGAAATTTATTTGAAAAACATAATTAGAGAACAAGGCAAGTTGTGAAATTATGGCCTTTATATGCAAATAATCAGTCCAGATTAAGCAGAGAGACCTGAATAGGAGTCCTAGAATGTACAATTTTCATTCAGATCTCCCTACCCTCAGTGAAACAAGGAGGCCTAAAGGCAAAAGGGGACAAGAAAATATTTTACTTGCCTGTAAATCCTGCTAGTATTGCTGCTGGTATAACTGGTTTCCCTTGCTCTACAGGGTCACTCCTTTCTTGAATATAGTCTTTAAAGGACATTGTGGGTTTGTTCAGACACAAGGACTGGCTGCAGTCATCTTCAAAGCTCTCATAGGATGGGACCCGTTGAACATCTACTAAGGAGGATTGACTATTCCAAGACTGTAGCAATGAATCTGAGCTCTCGTAACTTTCTGTGCCACTGTCACTTGAATCATGCTCCCTAGGTTTACCTGGACAGAAGGAGAAAACTTCATGAATATGGATTTGCTTAAGTCTGAATAACTAGTATAGCTGAAATTGGATTTTAAAATATTGTACTTATTTAACTTACAAATAATTGAACTAGGATTGCTAAAATTGAGAATACAAACCCCAAATTTCACCATGCTTCAATTTCACAAATGCATTTGATTATGCTAATGTGAACAGTTATGGAAAAATGTATCATACTTCAGAGATGTTTAAACCTCCTCCAAGTTACTGTAGCTTTGTCCAGTTATAATCAGTAAAAATATCAATTTAAAGTCAAGACTGACTCCATGAAACCCATTAAAATGCACTATTACTAAAAAAAAATCACTTAACAATACCAGTTTATGACTAAGTCATAAACAATGAAGTGGGCTATTAAAACAAAAATAAGCAACCTGGTATTTGAATATATAATTACTCATAAACACAAGGAAATACATGTCTTACTTGTGTTATCCAACACCAAGTTCAGATTATTTCTTGTGAAATCCTGATTCATTGAACAGTAGTTCACATTGACAGTTTCTAGTTGTCCTTTAGGAAACATCTGAAATTCCTGTTTTAGATTAATAAGATTTGGTCCAACTGTTGTCTGACATAAATCTCCCAGAACTCTGTTTTTTTGGAAGCTTAGAGTTTTTGGATAGCTGGGTACTTGAGTGCAATATTGCACTTGTTCAACATTAGTGCCTGGAAAAAACAACACTGTGATTATAAATCGTTTAACTTCTACCATAGTACCTACCCTCCAATTAAATAGAACTTTATTTGAGAGCTTTCCTGGACAAAAATATAGTGCCACTATGAATAAATGTCATTATTCAGATTCTCAACTAAATAAAAGTATGATTTCTTATAAACTGCTTCTATAGCGTTTAGAACTTAAACATTTAATAATCTTTATACTGTTTTGAAAGAGGGAACCAGATAAATATAAAGATATTTATAAAGATAATATGACTGCCTCTTGCTAATATAACTATGTTAATGATCCTCCATGAGTTCTACAGTTGCTTTTACAAGCTTTAAAGCATCTACAGCAGCTAGTACTTCAACTTAACATAGTAATTTAAAATACTGAAACAAGATTGTAAAACTTTAGCAAAGCAAAACTGAATATATCATACTTGTTTAATATTTAATATAACATACTTATTTAATATTCACAAAGACATGAAATAATAGCTATTTCTTACATTCAATTCATATAATAGATCAATTATATCAACTGGCATATTTGTATTCTGTGTAGTGTTTGTCAAAACAAAGTAAGTACATCTGGTCATTCATATCACATGAGATATTTTGCATTTCAAATATCAGCTTCTGTTTTGCAAGTTTCTAGCCCTCACTGATCTGAAAACATATTTTGAACCATACTTTTTCCTATGGCCATTTCCTTCTTTCACTGACAACCCCCCACCAAAAAAACAGAAACAAACAAAAGGAAAAAAAAACCTGGGTAATCCTGACTTGAAAAATGTAATCAGGAATTAAAACATATATAAGAAGCACTTTCAGTAGTTTGTATAAATTAGTCCAGGGCCCTTTGTTGTTGTTGTTCAGTATAGATACTGAATGGGGAGCCTTATTAACATTAAAAGGAAATTGAGCACCTCTAATTTTGATAGTACAATTATTGAAATTAAATTTACCTAAAGAGTTGTTGTTGACCCAATGTGGAGATGAAATAAGATGAGAATTTTCCACGTATTGATCCTGTGGCTTCTCTTCATTGTCTGAAAACAAAGGTTTTTAAATATGTATCTTAACAGGAGAATTTGCTTTGAGAATACGTCATGTATACGTGATAGCATTTTCAGCAAAATATATTTTGTGCCAAAATTACCTGCCATGTTGAAAACAATTTAATGTTTTGGAACTTAAAAGGTCTTAACTGATCACAGTTAAGTCCAACTTATAGCTCTAAAATTATAATATATAAAATCTATTTTATTGTAAGCTGCACACAGTCACATACGTGAAATGGATGGCTATATAAAACAAACAAACAAACAAACAAATGTTAAGTCAATGAGATATATTTGTTACATTTATTTCACTGATTACCCTGACTACCCTTTCTTCCAACAGCTCAGGACAGTCTCTCCTCTCCTTCAGTATTCCACCCCAACAGTAATCTTTATGTTGAATTGAGAGATGTTGACTGGTCCAAAGTCACAAAGTGAGTTTTCCTGGCTAAGGCTGGTTTTGATGGGATTGGGCTCCACTGATTTCAAAGTATCTGCTTCCAAGTATGTTTGTGGCTAGGTTCACATATCCTAAGCCACATTATGTTTGGTTTGGGCTTAGCACTGTATGTGAAACCAGCCTAAATCAGTTCTAATCTACGTCTTCCGTTTAATCAAAGCAGACAAGAATTCCCATATTAAGGTAACCTCAAATATTATGGGAAGCAAAAGCAGACAGTCTTGTTCTTTTGGATAACATATAACTGGCAAGTTAGAATTCACTTTGAAGTTTCACAAGTGTTTTCTCAATGTTTACCTTTACCTTTAGATGATAAAAGGACTTAAAATAACATCTCAATATAACCATGACCTAGCCCCAGGTGTAAGGTCACACAGCTACCTAGAAACATATTTAGGATTCCCTTACTAACTTTGCTCAGACTGAAGAAGCTCCTTGGATAAGGAGTGAAACGTTTCCACTGAGAAAATAGAAATCCAGTTGACATGATTCAAGCTACAGACAATTCCACCTGGATGACTGAGAACCTTCATAGACATGTTTTCTCAATGTTGTCACAATAGTACTGACTTGTGTATTCTGTATATTTAGCGATCACTTTGATTTAGCTTATTCACCTTTTATCATCTGATCCAAATGTTCCCACAGTATGTCACCAACATAATCAGGTGCTAGTTCCAAAAAATGCTCCTTTCCCAGATGGCATAACTCTTGGCCATTCATGGCAAATCTCTCAAAGTTTACATTCACTAAACTAAATTCATTGGTGGCCCAGAGAAGCCACTGACATACATGGCGATGTGTCCACAGCCAGGGATCTGCAGAAAGCAAGAAAACAAACAAACAAATTACGTTATCAAGATTTTTTTTTCCTAGAGAAGCTGTAGCAGCATACACTAAACTATAATGGCTACTATCCCTTTTACTACCACCTGAATCCACACATTTTTGGGGCAAAAATTCTTAATATTTAACTCAGCCTACAACTGTAAATATATAAGATACAACCTGAAGCATACTCACATGAAAGTGACAGTTACTGAGATGAATTGAATGTATTTGCAACTAATGGGTTAGGATAAGAGAACTGTATGGTAAAGATTTTATTACATTAGGAGGGAAAAAAAGCTAAAACAACCAATTAGCCTAAACCATATTAAAAAAAAACACTTACTGTTTGGAATGCCTAATCTGTGCTGTTCTTTTGTGAAGCCACTGAAAGTAGCATTTAAGGCCTGACTCATCACAGCCTTACTGCACGGAGTTAAGAGCGGTAATTCACAAGAGTTTGATTCTGAAAAGTAAAGGAATTGCAATGTTAGAAATAACAAGAACAAAGAGGAAAAAAATCTGCAGAAAAAGAAGGGATTATTATTATTATTATTATTATTATTATTATTATTATTATTGGTTATGTATAATGTTATGTCACTTTTTAGGGCCAAATAAATCCAGTCAATGGCAGCTTTTGAACTCTTAAATAATATTTCAATATTTGAAATAGTGGAAATCCTAGTTAGAATATTTAATACAAACATAGTAATTGTTCCCAGTTATTTCTTCAAGGAATTGCTGATAATTTTAACTTAAATTTTCTGCAAGAAGAAGCTTGCATCCAGATTTTACTTTCTCCTTGTCTACCACTACTATGTCTACATAATACCGCCCAGAGTCCCCTTGTGGGGGGAGATGGGCAGTGATATAAATCAAATAATAAATAATGATTATGAGGATTTGTTCACAATCAAATCATTTTCTATATAAACATTTCTAAAATGTGAATTTTAGCAATGACTTTTGATAATCTGTAGTTTGTTTCCTCTCTAATTTCTCATGTAAATGACTTGGAATTCCTTTAATTAGCATGACAAAACTGCTATACTTATAAAAATAGGCTTTACCAAAAGAAATAGAATCAAGGCCTGTTGGCACTTCCTGGAGTGTCTGATCTTCATTTAGTGGTGGAAAGTATCCCGTAAACAAAGAGTTTGCACCTTCAAAGCTATCAAATGCAGGTTGGCGCTGAAACATAAAAAACTTCAAAGTGAGTATCTTATTACATCCACAGCAAGCTTAATATCTTATGACAAAGCAAATGTGGCATTCTAAATGAAACTGTTATCATCTCCAACTCAGAATTGAAAGTGCCTTGGTTACACGTTCTGAAATGTTAGTGCAACTCATAAATCACTGAGGAGGAATTTGGACACTTGCATTCTATACTAATGAGTCATTTCTAAAAAATAACTTTCTTTCCATGATATCAACTAACAGCATACAAAGGACTGAGATTTCTCTGAAATACAGGTATAGACCTAGAAACTTAAAAAGCTCCTCTGATAACAATCAGTATGTTTTGGGACATATTTAACATTTAGTAATTCAGACCTTTTGGTACTATTTAAAGAGTTGCATTTCTTACGTGCATCAGTACTTGCACTAAATACATTCAATGCACATTCAATTCATTTAAATGACTACCCAGCACTATATGCAGTTAGGAGGGTGAACCATGTATTATGTTAAATGTTTGAATCAGTTACAAATATTAAGAAAGTTGTGTTCAGGAGACTTTTCTCAAACTACATGATAATAAGTGTGTTAGCCAAAGGTGAGGCCCTTCTCATGATTATGCCAAATATGTTGTCAGTAATAGTTAAGGCGGTGAGAATAGCTTTTTCAGGGGCCATAATATATGGGCAGATCCCTATGGAAGAATGGGGTCTTCAAACAGCCTGGGCCTAGGTTAAGTCACCCAGAGTCACCGGGAGTTAGGTGGCATGCAAGTTTGATAAATTAACCAACCAACCAACCAATAAATGCAAGAAGCTCTGGACCAATGTGTGTCTGGAACACCTCAGTGTGCATACAGAAATGCAATTATATCTCATTTTGACCATGGTGCAATCTGTATTAATTACATTATTTTATGTGTATCAAAGTGATGGGGCAGCAGTACCTCCGGGCATTTTAGTATCAACGCAGCACAAGTTTCTAATGAGTTGTTATAGAATTCCATCTTCAATTAAAACAAACACAGCAAAAGCAACTGTTACAAACTACAGCATTCTTCAGATATATTGTCTAAATGAGTGAGTCTAAGTAACACAAGATCTGTATAAAATTTAGCCAAGGTGTTTCAGTCTAGAATAATGAACTATCCTTATGGATTTTACAAATTAGAAAGTTCAACATCAAGAACTTGAGCAATTTGCGGTATAAATGAAATGATTAGAAAGCCAGATAGCTGGCTCAGTGATGACAAATTCGTTCAGTGTTAACAGATAAAAAGATCTGAGTCATCACTAATATTTAGAGGAAAGGCCAAACACTTTCAACATAATCTGGAAACTCCTCTGTTTTGTGTAAATAAATGACCCTTACACTGAGTCACTGGAAAAAAATGTAACAGTGTAAGAATGATTAAAAGGGATGCTGTACTTCAAACATTATTCTGCATTTTTAAAATATAAAATTAAATAGTAAAATGAGCATGTTTAAAGTTTCTATAGATTAGAGCCTGCCAGCTCTAATAAAATGTTATTTCCTATGCCAGACCTGCTATGGAATAGAAAACGGAGTTTCCAAATCTTATACAATGATGGGCCTGTGCCCTCTAAGTCAATGTGAGCCAATCATTATGCACTCAATATGCTTTACAACTAGCTCTATCAACAAGTGACATAGCCCAGGTTAATAAGAATTTATCAAAAGTGTTACAGTACTATTTATCTTTTTAACTTAGTGAACATATAGCCCTAAGAAATAAGTAAATACTGTCTTGTACATATTCTGTAAATTATTCTTTAAAGAATTTTGAATTTGAGGCAATACTGACAGAAGGGCTTTTTAATATAATTAATTGTACTATATAAATAATTATATCTAATTAAATATGTCTATGAAGGTTCTCAGTCATCCAGGTGGAATTGTCTGTAGCTTGAATCATGTCAACTGGATTTCTATTTTCTTAGTGGAAACGTTTCGCTCCTTATCCAAGGAGCTTCTTCAGTCTAAGCAAAGTTGGTAAGGGAATCCTAAATATGTTCCTAGGTAGCTGTGTGACCTTACACCTGGGGCTAGGTCATGGTTATATTGAGATGTAATTTTTAAGTCCTTTTATCATCTAATGGAGGGTCGTTAAAATCACCATCTAATTAAATGTACTTACAAAATCAAATAGTTGATTTTTAAAAGGTTATGTTGATATCAAAGCAAGCAAATACATGTGAATTTGAATTTTTAAAAATTATATGGAACTATTGTGTATAAGTAATATCAAGACCATTATATGATAGGTAATGGTTATGGATATTGCAATGCAGATTGACAATGATATGAAAATTATTTTGGTTATATCAATAGCATCTTAGATATCTCTTGCAGAGATGACCAGCCAGGAGTTAATTGCTAACTGAGAGCATTAGTAAATCTACATTTTGTTCTCTTTTTTAAAAAATGTAATTAGCATTAAAATGACACTACACATTTCTAAATTTCATAAAAATTTCATAAAAATTTCATATTTCTAAAACTTATTAAATCAGTAACAGTATTAACTCATTACTGAAACTATTAATTATTTCTGGCATAGCGCAATATAAACAAATACAATTCCATATTTATACATTAAATTGATATGCCTTGCCCAGGGTTTAAACTGTGCTTTACTATACATGTCTGTTTTTCCCTCATAGCTTACCTTGAACAATCCTCTATATACATTGCAAACAGGTGCTACTTGATCCATGTTTTTAATTCCAAACTCACTCATCTAAAAGTGGAAACAGAATACAATACATAAATATTGGTTCACAAATAGAATAAAAAACAGCAACTCATGCTTGCATCCAAACAGTGCATCTGTTGTAGCTCACAAAGATATACCTATATCAGAATTCTTTCATTCTGAGGTGGTGAGGCCAACTTTCTCATATACAATACACACACAAACATGTAGTCAAACTACCATTAAATATAAAAGTCTTTAAAATAATGGATGAACAAGAGAAATCATTTTCATACCGCACACTGTGGAATTACTTTTGAAAGTGAAAACAATTCTCTTCAAGACTAATGTATAAGGCTTGACTTTTTAAATTTAAAATGGAAAATTATTTTAATAGGAAAATTCTTAACACAAATGTAGGCCAAATGTTTTGGGGTTTTTTCTCCTCACTACCTCTAGTGTCTGGGCCTTTAGAGCAGAGCTTTCCAAACTGTGTGTCGGGACACAGTGTGTCAGCTGCAGTGTCTGGGTGTGTCGCGGCTGCTGCTGCCTCCGAGCCCTGCCAGGATTCTGTGCAGGTCCTAGTGCCTGCCTTGTGCCTTGCTGCCTCCAAACCTGCTGTGATTCTGCACAGGTCCTAGTGCCTGCCTTTTGCCCTGCTGTAAGAGTGTGTCGTGAAATGATGCCCTGCTGTAAGAGTGTGTCACGAAATGATGCATGTCTAAAAAGTGTGTCACCAACATGAAAAGTTTGGAAAGCTCTGCTTTAGAGAATATGGGCCATGCAAACTCCTTAGGCTACTCATGCCTGGCACCAAGATATGAATCCATTTTTTTAAAATATTGTTATAGATCCTTGAAAGGATAACAGACCCCCAGTACAGTAAAAGTAAATGATAGTATACTGCATTTAATACTGCCAAAAATGATATAATGTGGGGTTTTATTAAAACTCTTAAAACTATAGTTGATGGAGATAAGATAAAATCTGAGAACCTGTATTCAGTATAAGAATATACTGAATGAAAAGGTCATAAAGCCGCCGTGGGGATGGGGGGTTGTTCAGTTTGTCACAATGGACTCAAATTGTTTATCATAATGCTTTCTTGTTTTAGTTTAACTCTTTGGTATCAGTTTTGGGCAGTATCACTTTGTTTGTATTACTCTTAAATACCCATCAGTATAAAAAAAAACTTTGATTTGTAGTTTTCCACAATACCACACCCATTATATAAAATTAAAAAGTGCAAAACTTGTTGGGGGGAGGGGTCAGACTAGTCAAAATATTTTGACAACAAAGAAAGCTAAGCTGGTTTGCTGTTATTACTGCTGTTTATACATATATACTTAAATGACTAAAATATACAATTTAACATGAAGAATAAAGATGTACTGTCTTATTCAAATATAAAAGAAGCTCTAATTATATGGAAAGTTTAAATATTATATTGAATTAAAACATGACTTTTTTAGGTATGTATATCTCATCTTAATACCACTGCTGTTAATTTTTCTACAAACTATATAAACATAGTTTTTGTAAACAGCTTATTGCATCAATGGTACTTCTCCTTCTCCTCCTTCTTCTGAAGTTTCCCAAACAGTTTGGCCTTTTTGGCCTCAAAAGTTTATGGTATTTTAATATTTTGAACTTCAGCAGTTAGTCATATAACTATAATATGTTCTAAACCTGTATCTTCAGTTTTGAATGTATCTTTTGTATAACAACATAGAATGCAAATCTCTATTGGTTATATAATTAGCTGACCTTTCATCAGCACAATAATCCCCAGCATTATTATTTTGGAATATTTTGGAGTTCAGGAAAAAAACACATGCATTTACCAGAATAGATTAATGAGTTTCAAAAAGATGGTACATTATTTCCTGACAATGGCATGGACAACTTTAAATACATGAACACCTAACTATATAACAAGCTTTCAGTTAATGTATTTTGGCAATGCCGACTAGTAAGCTGCAGGGCATAAATAAGACTTCTAAGTACTTGTTTGGGACAAACACAAAAACAGGATTAAGGCCTTGGGCCAGTCACTCTCTCGCAGCCCAACTCACCTCACAGGGTGGTTGTTGTGGGGAAAATAGGAGGAGGAAGGAGTATTAGGTATATTTGCCACCTTGAGTTATTTATAAAAAAAATAATAAAGGCGGGATAAAAATTAAATAAATAAACAAACAAACAAACAGAATCACCCCCTATAAAACATTCTCCATTATGGTGCAAAAGGCCTGTTTTAATTCTATTAAGTACAGACGCAACAAAGGATTGTGTGACACATTAAAGACCTACAAAGAAAAAAGAGGGCAGGCCCTGAAAAACAAAAACAAAAACAAAAAAAGGGGGGCAGAGAAAACATCTCAAGTGCTAGTAGGAAATTATTTATTGCACAGAAACCCAATCAATTTCAGTCACATTCTTTATCAAGGATACTGTGCTTACCAGTTTTAGCTGCCATGAAATTAGGGTTACCATATCTGGACTGCAAATTTCTGGGTGGCCACCAGATGGTAGTAATGAGTTTCTCAGATCTGTCACAGCCCAGATCTGGCAACTCACAGCAGCTTGCCTTAAACTAGTGGTCAAGCTTGCCAGTCAACATCATAAAATTCAGTTATGCATAAGTGATCTCACCAGGAATAAGTATTAATTAACAAATGCTCATACTGTAATTTCAGGTTAACTTCCTCATTAGCATAAACAGGCATTTGAACTCAATTTGTGTTTTTTTGAGAAACCCTATCTGAGTATGTCACAGAAAGATCAAAAGAAATTTAAATACTGGAAATTCAGTAACGAGATTACTGATAATTCAATACTTTAACTAATGTTTTCCAAAAGAACACTCCAACTTGCTACGTTTTAAGGCTTAATCAATAATTACACAATATAAGTGTGAATATGCAACACTGCTTTGCAACCAACAACCTACACACGCATATTATAGGCTTGAGAGATATGCAGTTCAGTCATACCTTTTAAGAAAATCAACAGTTCTTTCTCTCACCCACTCTTAACACATGAACAAACACAAAATGATCCCCTAAACAGACTTAATGCCATGCCATGTCTATACTTGACACTTTTACAAAAGGGAACAAATGGTGAGCAAACTACTGATATAAAAATTTTCAAAAGCCCTCCAGATGGAACTTACAATATTTATTAGATTGATGACAAGACAACTGTAAACTACTTGAACACTTTCATTCACCGCCAGTCTACATTCACATTTTAAATTTGTAAACAGATCGTTGGAAAAAAAAATCAATACATTGTAGTTGCCTTTCTGGGTAGTAATTTAGGCATTTAATGAGAAATCATCCAAGTATTGTTTGGAAAGTGGGCGTCTATTCAAGCAAGAAAACAACAACTTGGCCAGAATAATTAGATGGGGAATCCAATGAACACCTATCCTTGTCTTTGATTGCCACATAGTGATTGTCTCCCCCATCGACATAGTTTTTAAAGTACTATCCTAATAACCTCTCTTTTAAAGAACTCCACATTCAGCTACGGAGAAACCGAGGGATCTAATACAGTACATCCTCTCCAAACAAGCCACTGCTTTTATGTTGCTCGGCAAGTATGTCGTACGGTTCTAGACAACACAAAACAGAAACAAAAATCCCCACATCTTCACCAGGGATTGTCCAGACCACATGAAGCCACATACACTAAATAGAGCCGCCTCCCCCATTCAGGTACATTTGATCACAATTCCATCATCTCCGGAGCTGATGGCTGAGGGTGATGGGAGTTGTAATCCAATGCGGCTGGCGGGCACCAGATTATGTTGAACAAGCCTCTGGCCCACTCATTTTCAGAGAATGACAAAAGTGGACCAGCCCCGGACAGAAAGCCTGGACGGAACCTAAGCGCGTCCTGGGGAAAAGGGACAGGCTGAGTCCGCCTCTTCCCTAATGCCTTCCTCCCCACCCGGCCGGGGGCTCGTCCGCGCGTCAAAAATGCCCCTTGGCCTCGGCGGCCGTGCCCTCCATTTCTCACCTGGACGCCGCCGAGCCGAAGTCCCACGAGGCGCGCGGTCCCGTCACAACCCCGTTGGCGAAAGCTGCCCAGCCTCCTTCGCGGACCCCAGAATATCCCTGCGCGTCAGCCGAAGACACGCATCCAGAAAACAACACCTCACGAGGCGATGTTATCCCAACCGGCTGAACGGAGTGGAGGAAGACTCGCCGTAGCAAACCACGTCGCCGGAAGAAGAGGAAAGGCTCCTGCCCAGGGCACAAGGCAACGTGCTGGTGACGGAGCGCGCGTCAGCTCTCGGCGGTCTTGGCTGGCGGCCCGGGAGAGAATGCGTCGCCCTGGCCCGCGTTGGGCTAGCCTGCTCTTGACGGGGCGAGGGAGGGAGGCGGAGCGGTAGGCCAGGCCCAGCCAGCCTCCTCCCACCCGAGAGCAGGAAGACGTTCCGTTTCCTTCGGGGAGGCAAACGAAGCCTGGGAGGCTGGCGTCGCCCAGCGGGTGCCCGCCAGATGTGTAGAACCGGAACGCCGACCTCCCTTAACCGGCACAGCAAGGCCGTGTTGCGCCTGGAATGGTGGGAGCGGTAGTTCAACACATCTGGAGGATACCTGGCTGGCGGGTGCCTTAGAAAAATCTCCCACCTTCGCAGTGTACGGCAGAGGGAAGGATTATCCAAACTCTCTTCTGTGTATGAACTTTATCGGTTTACCGAGTCAGGCTTAAAATATAGATTTACTGGCTCAGGAGCTGGGTTTGCACAGTATTCTAAACTATGCTGTCTTATGGTTTGTTTGGTTTTTGGCTTAGTGTGTTGTGTGAACCCAAACTTTGTGATTTGTAAATTACATGTTATGCAAACCCAGACAAACTTTCAGAGTTTCTAGTAGTCTTTACATGAGCCTTGCTGGATCAGATCAAAGTGTCCAAAATGCAGTGGCCATAAGTAGGATGAGGAGGGCAAAAATACCCTCCCCTCTGCTATTCTTGAGGAACAAGTATTTAGAAGTATGCTGCCTCTTAGTCTAAGTAGCTGTCATGACTGATCAATATGTTAACCTTAAAAATGTGGATGTATAATGGATAGACATCCAATCTATTTTAAACCTATCTGAAACTGTATGCAGGAGCCCACTATAAACCAAGAAGAAAGAGTATAATATGTACTTAAATGTGGCTTTGTGCTAAGTGCAAAAAATTTTCAGCAAGTAGGCACATGGCTGAAAATGGTGGTAGGGGATAACATGGGCATATACATAAACAGTTTAGGCTTACTAATTTATCAGCAACTCAGCAGTGTCCTATTCTTAGGAGAATGGAGGGAGAAGCTATTGTGACTACCAGAATTTATCTGGTGTCATGAAGAACATTTGTAATTTGCTAGAAAATAAATAAATAAACAAACAAACAAACATGTCTATGAAGGTTCTCAGTCATCCAGGTGGAATTGTCTGTAGCTTGAATCATGTCAACTGGATTTCTATTTTCTCAGTAGAAACGTTTCGCTCCTTATCCAAGGAAGAATGACTGAAGAAGCTCCTTGGATAAGGAGCGAAATGTTTCCACTGAGAAAATAGAAATCCAGTTGACATGATTCAAGCTAAAAACAAACAAACAGTCATTCCAATTAAAAGTATAATAAATACATGCATAAAGTGTCCATCAGACTACTTCTGTTATAAAGTACTTCCTTTTGCTTTCTCCAAAATTCCTGACATTCATCTTCACTGACACTTTCAAGAACTGTAAAAAGTTACATTTGCAAAAGCCATGTTGATTCCTGTTCAACAAGCCTTGTTCTTCCATGTATTTGATCATTTAGAGTAATACTTTCCAACCATTTATCCATAGCAGATGTTAAGTTATCCAGCCTTTAATTACCTGTATTCAGCTTAAACTGTTTTTAATACTAACATGTTTTGTATGATATAATTGCACATTTAAGTTCTTTTAAAACTCTAGAGATTTGTTCATGTACATTTTATCATTAAGACCCAACATTTGGTTTCTGCATTTAATGGTGGTTAATTTGTCCACAAGGTAGATAAATAATGTCTAGCATATGTACTTGATTTGTAAGACAGTTGTATATTCAACATCATGCTATTCTGCCTACACTTAATTCATCCTCCAGTTATATAATGCTTGATAGTTCCCCAGGATTTCTCGGATAATACACAACGGCCTGGGCAGACCATCAGATCGTTTCTTCTGGTCCTGGAGAGTTAAACTTAATCAAAATAAGAGGCATTTCCTGACTGTTTGTATCAGTCTCAGGCTTCAGTCCTGTCCCTTCATCCTGATCCTCACAATTTATATTTTTTATTGGAGAAGATTGAACCAGACTAGAAGTGGAATAGCTCTGACCTTCCTTTGTTACTTTGTCCTTTGCATTTCACTTTTTTCATTGAGAAGCTAGTATACTAATTCTTTTCCTTTTCTGTTGTATATAGCTAAATATGTCCTTTTTTTATTCTTAGCATCTAGTTGCAGACTTTGGCAGCATAAGTTTGAGAAGGATACTCTTGAGGGCAGAGCCATGTGAAATCATATTCTTTTAATTTGGTTTAATTGCCTATAGCCTTGTAAAGTTTATTTTAAAACAAGCATTTATAAGATGGACTAATAATCTATCATTTCTTGAGTCTGTGTGTGTGTGTGTTTGTGCGTGGATGTGTGTGTGTATACGTGTATGTATGCATGTATGCATGTATATGTGTGTGTGTGTGTGTGTGTATATATATATATATATATATATATATATATATATAATGTAAATTCCCCTGCACAGTCATGTCCGACTCTAGGGGGCGGTTTCTTAGCCGAAGAGCCAGCATTGTCCAAAGACGCTTCCACGGTCATGTGGCCGGCATGACGCTCGCGGAACGCTGTTACCTTCCCACCAAAGTGGTACCTATTCATCTACTTGCATTTGCTTGCTTTTGAATTGCTAGGTTGGCAAGAGCTGGGGCGAGTGCGGAAGCTCACTCCGTCACGCGGGACTAGGGATTTGAACCTCTGACCTTCCGATCGACAAGCCTGGTGTCTTAACCACTGATGTGTATGTCTACATTACTGTATCATTGTACTGCTGCTTGCTGACTATGTTTCTGTATTTTAATATTATGTTTCTACATTTTGATTTGTATTAATGTTTGTGATGTTCATTTTGTATATTGCTGTGGTGCCTATGTAGAGCAAGTGAGGCTGCTACAAGATATCACAGACAATAAAGATTCCTGCTGTGTGCTTCCTTTGGCTTTAATCTCCTCTCTGGAATACTGCCTAATTAAAATAAGCTATATATATATATGCAGTTATTAATATAGTGAAACAGGTATTAGATAGGATATTATAGCTATCTTGTTGCAATAAAACTCCACCAGTTCTTTCTCAAGGGCTAGGGGGTTTGTTTCAATTCAGCTTCCTCCTTCATTTACCAAAGGACACTCATTCTTATTATTCTATCTCAGGGCTCACATGCATATGTATTCTGTTAAAAATCACAGAGTGGCTGAAAAAAAACATATTAAGGTCATTTAAAAGAAAAGAGGTCCCTTTTATGGCAACAGAGAAACAATGTCATAGAGCAGAAGTGGACAAACCAAAGCCTCCTAACCATTTGGGGGTGGGGGGGGAGAACTACCTCTAATCACAGTTGCTGAAAACTGCTGACAGTTGTCTATCTTGTGAAGCTGGGAAACAATAAAAAACTGAAGGCTACTGGAACTGATGGAATATCTAGGTTGCATTGGAAACAGATGAACATGGTTTCAAAATTGAAGGAAGAGACATCAATGACTTGTGCTATGCTGATGATACCACTCTTACAGCTGAAAATGCAAATGATCTGCAAGCTCTAGTAGTACAGTGGAAAAAATGGGAGATACAGTTAAATATAAAGAAGACCAAACTAATTACAAAAGGTACAGCAACCAGCTTTAACATTGACAACAAAGACACTGAAGATGTGGACAGCTTCTGCCTTTCAGGATCAACTGTCAATGTAAAGGAACCAGCAGTCAAAAATACACTGTAACCTAGCACTTGCTGGGGTAGCAATGAAGACCTTTGTCTATGAGTACAAGGATCAGAATTGTGAAGACAATGTGTTTTCCTGTGACACTCCATGGAAGTAAAAGTTGAACTTTGAAGAAGCAGTATCCAAAGACAAGACAAAATATTTATTACAACGATAGACCAGTTCAGAGGATTGAAGGTGTAGTGACATTTTTTTTAAACTTTGGTGTTGGACAAGACTTCTGAGAATGCCATAGACAGCCAGGAAAACAAATCAGTCCAGGGTTCTCACTGGAGCACAAATAACCAGACCCAAGTTATCATAATTTGGATACAGTACATTATGCAAAGACCTAGCTTTCTAGAAAAAATGTCTAATATGGGAAAAGATGGAAGGAAAGAGAAGAGGAAGACCAGCAGCAAGGTGGAGGGACTCGATTACAGCAGTGATGGGTATACCATTGAAGGACAAAATGGGGGACAGATCATCCTGGAGAAGGTCTATCTGTGTGGTTGCTAAAGTCAACACTGACTTGATAGCACATAATCAAGTATACAGCCATACACTGTTTTGCTTCCTAATTCCTAATTTCCTGTCTTAACTTCTATTTTATCTATGCTTTCTATGACATACTTATGGTTTTATAGTCTACAATTCTACCTGCTATAGTCCTATTTTTTCCTATCTTCTTTGTTTCCCTTTAGAGAGCCTATGCCATATTTTAAATTTCCTTATCTGGCCTAATATTCTGTTTAGTCTTCAATCCTATCCCTGGCCCTGCCTGACCACATATACTTGTATGGCTTGACTAGGTGCTGGGAAGATCTGAGCTGTCTTCCCTTGTCTGTTGCTGCTGCTCTGGACTAGGTTTCAGTTCCTTAGGTGCACTTCCTGAAGCTGTCAGGACCTGAATCTTTAAGATGTGGTGGTGGCTAGTATCCTAGACTTCTCCTGAGCTGACTGAATGCCAGTGCACTGCTACACAAGTGCCTCAGCCTGGGCCATGCACAAAATGGGCTGCTGGCTAGCACCTGAGCTGCTTGCAAAGGTTGGCCAACATCTTGGGTGCTCTGCTGAAGCTGATGGGATCTCACTTTAGTTGTTGCTGAGGCTCATCTCCTCTACCCACTGCCTGATCAGTCTATATGGATAGAGTCCTTAAAGGAGATGGAGAAGGAGGAGTGGGTGTCCAGTTCATTGCACAACCTGCTTTCAATACCATACTTTGGAATAAATATGATTTTTAGTGAAGCTGTAAATTCTCCCTTCTTCTGGTCAATTTCACCAGTCCAACTTGTTTGACAATTTAGTTTTGATTTTTCACTTGATTTTCTGATCACTTTCACAATTTGGCTAGGGAACTTTCCAGTCGAGTTTTCAAATTTGCTTTAGATTTTGGGACAGTTTCACAACCAGAATTTATTGCAGACTTTTATTTTATTTTAACCTCTCTCCATCCTTTCGTTCCAGATTTCCAGTGGCCACCATGCATGCTGACTCAGAAGAAATCAGTGTGATGTGGAGTTAAGTATCTACTCTCTTTCTAAAATTGCAGAAACTTTGGGAGAGGGAAGGGCTTCCTTTGAGAGACATAAAATGGCTCTGTATGCAAGCAATAGAGAAATATATCATCCACGTTCTCCAAAGGATTTTTTATTGTTCTTCAGTTGCACATTTTCCTTTCTATGCCTGCTGAAAAATTGCATGGTGTCATGCCTGTTCACTCCTTATAATTTTGTGGTTAGAAAAATAAATAAGGTGTCCAGCAATGGGAATACAATTCTATTACAAATGGATCGTGAGGTGGCTGTCATAAAATTCCACAAATCAGCAGGTCACAATAAAAGCACTTTTAAACTGGAAGTTCTTCTGTCACTCTGATTCCTGGAGGACAATTTAAGCTCTATGTTTTGCTCTTAAATCGAGCTAGACTCAGGTTGAGGTGAAACAGGAAAAGCTCTTCTCCAGACTTTCTTTGGACAGTTTTCACCCTTATATGAGTTATCCATTCACAAGCTGTGGGTTTTTCCACATAGCTGCTCTTGCCACTCCCCAGTCCCTCAAAAGCTTCTTGCAGTAACCCGTTGCCTTATTTATTTCTGCTGACATGGAAATGCTGAGAAAAAAAATGCTATGGTGGCAGAACGGTTAGAAGAGAAAGGAGCCAGAAGGTGGGTCAAGGGTTCCTGCCAATGGGAAAACCAACTGCCCACAGGCTCTGCAAAGCTGCGAGGCTTCAGGCAAGAAGACCATCTGGCTTGCAATTTCAGATGTGTTGCAGCTGGGCTATTAGTAAATAGACATTGAGAGATCAAACCAGACCAGAGCTAATTCTGCACTGGTTCAAAGACCCTGGGTGCAAGTACTTGCTGTTATTCTTCATGTGGTCTTCAATGCATATTATCCAGTCTCTTCTGAAGGGGAGAGAAATTAAGGGAGGAAGAGTCATAACTTTCCCCACATCTATAATATTATGCTCCTCCCTGCATCAGGGTTACTCTCTTTCATTCCCAGTGCATGTGGGCTAAATATTATGGCATAGTGTTTGAATGAGGATCAATACAAAGGCTAAGTACAATAGTAGAGGTACCAGCTAGTGTGGAATAAGCCTCCTGAGATCTGATAGCTGATTCCTGTTCTCAAGTGCCTACAATCAAGATTATGCCAACAGACATTAACCGAGGCACACAAAAGTACTGATGATTATGACAGAACTTCTTAAAGCAGCAAAGTCCTGATCTAATAAGGCAACATCTGGTAAACTCATAAGGGAAGCCTTTGCAAATTGTATATCAGCTGGATAGTGATTTTAATTATAAGACTGATGAGAACAATTATACCATCCTTTATACTGAGGAAGCAGCTGTCAAAAAAGATAAGATGGCAGAATGGGAGTTCTTTGTTCTTTCTTTCTTTTGCTTATTTGATGCTGTAAGAAAAAAAAATGCTTAAATCTCTCTCTTCCACTCCACTCTTGAAATAATTAGGTATTTCTTTCAATTCTGGATCCTTCCAAGAGATATATGTATGCCTTTTTAAGGTGTCAGTGCACTTTATATCCAGACATCAATTTTCCAAATTAAAGTATTTGAGAGTCACAGTTCACAGTTCTTAGGAATCCATTCATTGATATGCAGACGTTTGCAATAGGTGACTTATATAATCTTGTGGTTATAGTCATGGATTAGATATGGCTTCAAGTATGTGTTTTTAAGACATGGTGACATGTGAATAATACTGCTTGGGTCACTGAATAGTGACACCATTAATACTGTTGGGAAATCCACTGACAGTTATAAAGTTGTGAAATATCTGTCATTATTTTCCAATGTGCTCTATTGCAGATTATTTTTTTACAGTATTGCCAAATGCCTAAAGATGTGGATGCCAGTAGAAAGGAAACTAAAAAAAGGGTTGTTGCAATATGATTTACTATAAACAGCCATGAAGCGGGAATTCTCTACTCTTTCATTCACAGAACATAGTTACAGACAACCAACTTCTCTTAGATGCAAGATTTTATAGAATCACAGTGCTTATCTAGGATTGGTTTTGGGATTTTTTGAGAAGGAAGTCACCAAAAGTACTGAATTAGCAATATTTTAGTTCAATAGATGCATACATATCAAGCATAGAGAGAAGGCCAGCCTAATCATTCCAGTGGACTATGAAAGCACATTTCAGCACTGAGTAGTTTACAGTGACTGCTCTAGCAGTTGATGCTGCCTTCTACTTTTGCTGTGTTGAGTGAATCCTAAGACCACTGTTAATGGTGGTTTAATTAATTAGCAAACAGGGTAATCTGAGAGGCAGAAAACTGCTCAGTTCTCCATTCTTGATATAAACATTTAGGTTGCAGTTAGAACTAGAACTGTGTACATCCTTTCAAGAGTTGCTGTCAGATTTGTGAACACATTTATTTCTGGCTCTTTTGCAGTGGTCTTTTTGTGCAGCTGTGGTGAAGCTCTGCAGAACTTGTGGTTGGTCCATTTCCCCACTGAAAGGAATTCTTGGTTCATCCATTTCCCCCTTTTGTTTGTCAGGAGACCAGCAGGCATGTAGAAATGCTTGTTTGTTTATTTTAAAATTTATTTTCTCTCTTTCTTTGGATGTGTGTGTGAGAGAGAGAAGATTCTGAGTATATCATTCATTCATTCATTCATTCATTGGCGATCACTCGTAGCCGAGTAAGATTGTCTTCCAAGGGTAAAATTTTAACAGTGGATCCGTAAGTGGCTGTAAAGGCCAATTCTGGATCCGCACAACCTCCCACAATGAGGGCATAGGTTTCCGAGTGGGAGACGGTCATGATAAGGGTTTGCTTGATGTGCCTTCCTTTTAGCTCTTTTCTCCCTTTCGCCCTGTACTTGTGCTTCTTCAAAGTCCATAGCGCCTTTAATAAAGGCTGGCCTCCAATTGAAACGCTCATGAGTTAGGGCTTCCCAGTTCTCAATGCTGATATTACATTTTTTAAAATTAGCTTTGAGAGTGTCTTTGAATCTCTTTTGCTGTCCACCAATATTCCGTTTTCCATTCTTAAGTTGGGAGTAAAGTAGCTGCTTTGGAAGACGATGGTCAGGCATTCGAACAACATGGCCGGTCCAGCGAAGTTGATGTTGGATGATCATTGTTTCAGTGCTGGTGGTTTCGCTTCTTCTAATACGCTAACATTAGTCCACCTATCTTCCCAAGTCATTTGCAGAATTTTTCGGAGGCAGCATTGATGGAATCTTTCAAGAAGTTGGAGGTGGCGTTTGTAGAGGGTCCATGTTTCACAGGCGTACAGAAGGGTTGGTGGTACAATGGCTTTGTAAACAAGCATTTTGGTCTCCCTGTGAATGTCCCGATCCTCAAACACTCTACGCTTCATTTGGGAGAAAGCTACACTCGCAGAGCTCAGGCGATGCTGAATTTCAGCGTCGATGTTGGCTTTTGTAGATAGATGGCTGCCGAGATAAGAAAAGTGGTCGACATTTTCTAATGACACACCTTTAAGCTGGATTGATGGCGCTGCGGAGGGATTGGTTCGAACTTGGTGGTAAAGCACTTTGGTTTTTTTAATGTTAATAGAGAGGCCGAGCTTTTCATATGCTTCTGCAAAGATGTTTAGGATAGTTTGAAGATGTTCCTCGGAGTGTGCAGAGACTACGTTATCATCAGCATATTGAAGTTCTATAACAGAAGTTGTAATTACCTTATTTTTTGCTTTCAGCCTACTAAGATTAAAAAGCTTTCCATCTGTTCGATATATAATTTCTACACCAGTAGGAAGTTTCTCTTCAACAAGGTGTATAATCATAGCGATGAAGATAGCGAATAAGGTTGGAGCAATAACACATCCCTGTTTAACGCCGGATTCCACTTTAAATGGATAGCTTTGAGAGCCATTGTTATCCAGTAGGAAATAGTAGTAGTAAGGAAATGCCCTTTTACTGTAATGGGTTCCAGTTCCTGCAGCCTTCAAAATATGCAACTTGTTTGGAACGTACTACCTTTCTACAATACTTCAGCACTACTGCAAGCTATAAACATGGTAAGAGGCATTGGGGAAAGTGCCCCATTTCAATGTTGATGCCATGTTCAGAACTCTCAACTGGATCTTAGTAAAAGTGTTAGCCAGGCTGCTTTTACTATTACAGATACTCAGATGATTTTGCAAATGACCAAAAGTGCACAACATGGACTGAAAACATTTAGAAATAATTTTATTGTGCTAAAGTACAAAAGGAAAGTGTAAATACACACAACATATTAATGAAATAATGTAAATTTAAACTTAATTGTAATTAGGTTTAGTAAAAAAAAAAAAAGAAGAAGAGGGGGGAAGGGGCATCTATGTTATAAACAGAGTTTCTTGAAAAACACTGACCATATTGCTCAAAAGATTTCTTTCTTGCCCCATACTGGGGGAAAAAAAATTCAAATGCCTACAGCACGTTTTACCAAGTATCCATTGCTGCAATTCAGGTGTAGATTTTTCCATCCAATGTTGTATAATAATTATTTTAACTAATACCCATGCCCCAAACCCATAATTCTTTTTTTAATAAGAATTTTATTAGAATTAAGACAAAGATAAAAACTACAAAAAGAAAAAAATAGAAAATAAAGAAGTGTGAAAACATAAGAAATTTTTTTTTTACAATTACAAGAAGTGGTGACTTCCGACTTTTAACAGCAAGAATATGCAACAAGTTTTCCATAATCAATCCCTTACTCAATATTAAACCAAAATCATATTATTTCTATAAATCATTCCATTGGTACATTATAAAAATCACTAAGTACAGTTGCTGCATCCCCTTATAGTAAAAGAAAAAAAAGGATATATATACATATACATATACATATACATATACATATACATATACATATACATATACATATACATATACATATACACACACACACACACACACACACACACAGTATGTGTGTGTGTGTATACACATATATACAGTATATATATATATCTCTCCTAATCAACTTCCCCCCCCAAAAAATAACAGTTATTTAATTACTTCCTTCCTACTACTATTCTATACATTTCTGTCTACTATAATAAAAATCAAACTAAAAAACATATAAGTTGCCTGCCATTATAATTAATAATACAATTATAATAATCTTAATCATATTAAGCCTAAAACCAAGCATTTATTATTATAGCTTAGTAATCTTAATCCAAATCATTAAAGATGAGTGAAGTCAAACAAACCCTAGAAGCAATCCAAACAAATATTCTTAAACCCTTATTCCACTTCAAAATAAACCAGAGCATTTATATATCCCCAAAATACACACAGAGCTTTTTTCATAAAGAAATCAAACAGCCCAACTGCCCCCCTTAAAAACTCCGACTTCTCAACAGAAAGCCTCCCATACATAATAACCCCTTCTTTTCCATAACATTCCATCAGAAAATCAATTTCCCTTATGGCTTGCAACTTGATCTGTCCCTTTAATTTCTTCAACTCAGCAATCCAATCTTCATCCAGCATTTCAACAGAAGCCCCGATCTCGCTATTAAAAGAAACATTTCTATCATTGTTAAGCTCTTCAATTTCTTCCACAACATCCCCAACCAGATGGCACATTTCTGACCTCACGTTCTCCACAGTGTCCTGAATGCCTTGCATAAGAACTTGACATGAATCAAAGAGAATCTGTTTAAGGTCTCGATGAAAATCCAAGACAGTCTGATTGAAATCCTCCATGTCCATGCAGTAGATTATGGCACCCCCTAGGAGCTTAACCAGCAAAAGTGGGAGGTAATAGAAAAATTGTGAAATGTGTTTACACAAGTGAAAGTATGATAACAGGCAGCTCCCCAGTGAAAGTAGCAACAGAAAGCTGAAAGTTCAAAACAGCAGATTCCACGTGTAGGAAAATGCAGAAATCTTCAAATTTAGTACAAAAATAATAACAGGGAGATGATTTTGTAGTCTCAACCTTCCTTAATAATTGGATGGAAAACAAACCAAAACTTAAAAAGAATTTTTAAAAAATTAATCCCAAAAATGATGATAAACACCAAGAGATCGGCTTCTCCTTGCTGTAAAAAGCCTCTCTTAGGGTACATATACTTAAATATAAATTGGGTGATTTAGAAATGGGGTGGCCGGTCTTAGTGTCCCTTTAAGGCTATAGCGCGGCTTGGAAATGGTGACATCCCAGCCTCCCAGCAGCTCTTTCGAGTGCAAACGCTGTTTATGATCTTCTGGCTGCAAACCACCGTCCTGGAGGACAAATGGGGTGTTTCCGAAAGTTTTCCTTTCCCAGTAAAACACTCTTGGGCTTCAGGAAAACCCTGCCTGAGCCCCAAAAAACTGCCGCATTGTCAATTCTGCCCATGGAGCCCGCAAGCACAGCTGTTCAGACCGCCATGTTCCTACCGGAAGTCCCCAAACCCATAATTCTTGATAGTTTGAGAATTCTGTATTTTGAAGATATAGCAAAAAAAAAAAAGCCTCTTTAACACAGAACAATTAATTCAGAATTATATTAACAAACCTGATGTCAGCCCAAAATGTGACATTAGGACAAGACCAAACCATATGAGTTAATGTTCCCACATTTGATTTGCATCTCCAACAACAAGTGATGTCACAAACATTTGTAGTACTATAATAAACTCATTTTAAGGTCATAAGAAACTAGTTTCGTGTTGTGCTGAAAACACAGGTGAAGGGTTAGCAGTTAATTTTATTTCCTTTCTATGGTGTTGTTCAAGGACTGGCAGTAAACTGAGCAGGGAATTAGCTGAATGGCTTTTTGCTCAACTGGAGACAGAGCACTCTTCATTGCTTATGGAGTTCTCAGTGTGAACTCAACTTTCAAACTCAGCAGAAGATGGTTTGCAGGCCTGAAGCAAAGGGCTCTGAAAGGTTTGGGGAGTGGAATCTCCTAAGCCAGTGCTTTCCAAAGTGCTGCCATTGGTGACACACCAACGGTGGCAGCGGTGACGGTGGGGGGGCGTGGGGGGGCGGCGTGCACGGCGGTGGCGGCAGCAGCAGTGGCCTCACTAAAACGCGGAAGCGCTGATGGTGCGCCACCGCCGCCGTGCACACTGCCGCCCCCCGCGCCGCCGCACACGCCCCTGTGCCGCCGCTTTGCGACACACTAAAGTGTCGTGACACACAGTTTGGAAAGCTATGTCCTAAGCCAAACAGGTAAGATCTGATCATGCCCTCAGAGCCTTCCACATTGACTATATGGAAGTTAATCCATCCTCCTTGCTGAAGAGCAAAATTTTTTAAAAAGAAAATTGTTGAACTTCAGGTGTGCGACTGGCCATGACAACGTGTGTGTGTGTTCATGTGAGCAATACACATGTTATGTTGCTTACAATCACATTCTGTAATATTTAGGCACTGAACAGGAGATAATCTTTACTATTAAGGAATAGACAACACTAATAAAATGATAATGTTAACTCTAATTTTGTATAGTTATGTCAGCAATATAAAATACAAAGGATAAAAGAGGGATGAACAGATACAAAATAATACTGTATAACGTCCTATTAGGAATTCATGTTGGTCATTTCTGATACAGCTGCTCTAACATAACAATGACAATTATACATGTTCTCAAATGGTTTTGGTTTTTTTTTAGAAACATTAATGAACATTTTGTTGAGAATAACAGCAGAGTCTCTAAGATAGGGTAAGAGAAATGGATATGTCTGATCAGCATTTTAGGTTTCTAAAGGAGCCTGTGATGTTCACCCTTGGTTTGGAGCACATGTTGAAATTCTTTAAGGAAGTTTAAGCAAAGATCACTGTGTACTTTGACTATGTTGCATAAAAGCAAAGTAGTTAACAGTAAGGTTGATTTTTAAATGTATGAGTTATTTAGAATACTTAGCAATTGACCCAAGTTTGCCATTCATAGAGTTGAGTAATCAAATTTGGTTATTTTCTGATATACAATATGCAAATATTTATTTAAGTAGATGTTTAGCAATCTTTACCATTGCAGTTATTATTTGAAAGAATCTTCTCTTAATGCTTTTATCACTTTTTATAGTGACTTATGATAGCTAGGGCCTCTGTTTCATCTGCATCCTGGAAGTAGAGAAGACTTTTCTCCTTTTATGCCCTAGGCTGCACTTCTATATTGCTATTGTTTCCATGCCTCAATACCTCAAAGTCACTGCTCCATCAAGAACTCTCCCAGGTCCTGCAATAACAAAAATCCACAAATCCTTACTCCAAGCAAAAAGGAAATAAAAAAGGATGTATACTCCCCCAGTCCACGTCCTTCATGCTGTGTACATTGGTCTGGTCACACGCACACAGACACAAAATCCCAGTAATATCTATGAGGGGGACCTGAAAAAATACCAGGCCACCTTTCACCTTGAAAGATTTAAAGTTCATTAATTGGGAGGTAGGATGAAACCATTCTCACAAGTAAGGAAAGTAATTTCTCATGTTACACATAGCCATAAAGTTCTTTTTTTAAAAAAAAGTCTAGTCTTTTTTTTTTCTGTCCTTAAAAAAAAAGTCTTGTTGCATTTCCAAAAAGACTGCAGCTGAGTAAGAAATAAATTGGCTCAGTTTTCAAATCAAGCTGAGATTGTGGAATCTCAGAGGTCTAAAGCTGTTTTCAAATTGGCATAGGGTTCTCATTTGGGACTCTCCTTCATATGAAGCTAATGCTATTACATTCATTCAGCAAAAAATGATTCACAACTATATTTTCTTCACTATCCATGGGCTCCTTCATACAGCCACATTAAAATGCTATCCATCAGTCCTTGAGCTGGGAGAAAAGTATATTGACACAAACTGTGCTGCCCCAGTTGCTAGTCCCTATGCTGGTCCCTATGCTGCAATAGTGACAAGGCTAATAAAAAGCACTGTCCTTAAGTACCTTTTGCAAACCAAGTTAAAGGAAAGGATTTGTGGATTCCCTTGGCTTCACTTCCCCTTATATCTTTCTGTGGGTAAACAACTACTACTCTCCTTAACATGAGGTGGGGTGAGGTTGGCCGAATGCAGAGATGTTTAGCTGCATATAGAGTTGCTCAACTAACAGGTTGCAATTATGAAAGGATGAACAAAATGAAGTGACAGGAAGCTGGTGAGTAGAATGGCTCTTTGGAACCTCTCTGGATAAAGAGAGGATGGGAGATCGCCCACATGTGCTCCGAATGGTTGCTCCTCATGAGGAGAGTGCAGGATGGTCTCCAGGGGGTCTGAATGCTGGGCATCATCAAGCTCACAACCACAGTGGCACTTTTAAAGTTTGCTAACCTCACTTCTAATCACTTTTGGAAATTGCTTATTTAAATATCTTAAGGCTATTAGAGGTCTTCAGAAGGACAAGACTAAAAAGTCACTTGGTGAGTGTATCTTTATACCTTTATTTATTTATTTATACAAAAGAAAAATAAATTATAAGTTGAATTTGAAATAAATAGCAAAAAGCTAAACAAGATTTTGAACTATGAAAGTTACAAACGAACAAAGGGTCCAGACCAATTTGGAATATTGAAACTTTTACTATAAGATTTTGGAATTAACTATATAAAATAAACAGCTTTTTTTGAGAACCAGGATTATTTTGACTACTGCAAGTCATAATAGAGATATGAGACCTTATGACTTAAATTGGACACTAAAGGGGACTAAAGTCCAGACAAAAAAGAAAAAAAACTTGACTTTAGGATTGGGATTTACAAAATGACACAAAATATTATAACATTTGAAATATTAAAGGAGATCTTCAAAGAATGGGGCCAGAAATTAGTGGCTACAATATCAACAATATCAGCAACAGTGTCTGCTTCTATGGATAGATTATGTCTAAAAGATGTTAATGAAGGAATGACGTGTGAAACAAATTTTGCTTGATGCAGAAATAGTGGACTCAGAAATATTGGATTAAAAAAAGTGTGGATTACAAAACAGACAAGGCATTCAAACTGGAAATACAAATGAGAGGAAAAAGGGTGGATTACAAGATAGAGAAGAGCCAAGAGAACGGCCCTGATAAGGACTTTTTATTGGATACACAAAAGAAGCTGGTTAAAGCTTTGAAAATCAAAGGGGAAATACAAAAGACAAATCAAGATAATGACCTGGATAATAACTTTCCACTGGATTTACAAAAGGGGTCTGCTAAAGCCTCGAAAAAGCCTCTGTGATGGGAAAAAGAAAGACAACATCTGAATGAATTAAAGATCAGGATTATTAGAAGTAAAAGAAAGGAATATAAAGTTGGTTTGTTTGATCAAGGTTAAAATAAAACATGTTTTATAAAGCTGTGTTTTTGCTGACACCAGGGCTGAAAAGTTGATGATTTATGGTTTTGCATATAGAAGGGATGGGTTATAGGAAGAAGATATTTGTTTGTAACTTTATAGGGGGTGCTGAGTTATCAAATTTGTTTTTACTTGTTGTGATGAAGATTGGAAGCCACCTCTTTACATACTTCTTTTGTTTTTCTTTATTATATTCTTACTTTTCTCTTTTCTTTCTTTGCACTTTTTATTCTTTCTATCTCTTTTTCCTCCAGCAAAGGAGATCGTTACCTTGTCATGGTGCTGGAGCTTGAGCACCTCAATGAAACCATGAGCTAAACCGTGAAGGGACACCCAAGACGGGAAGGTCGTGGCAGAGAGGTCAGACTAAATACGATCCCTGGGGAAGGTAATGGCAACCCACCCCAGTATTCTTGCCGTGAAAACTAAATGGATCAGTACAACCAGAGATATGTCGGTATACCATCGGAAGATGGGACTCCCAGGTCAGAAGATGGTCAAAATGCTACTGGGAGGAACAGAGGATACGTTCAACTAGCCCCAGATGTGATGACGCAGCTAGCTCAAAGCCGAAAGGACGGCTAGCGGCCGATGGTGCTGGTGGTGAACGACGAATCTGATGTTCTAAAGATCAACACACCATAGGAACCTGGAATGTAAGATCTATGAGCCAGGGCAAATTGGATGTGGTTATTGGTGAGATGTCAAGATTAAATATAGACATTTTAGGTGTCAGTGAACTGAAATGGACTGGAATGGGCCACTTCACATCAGATGACCACCAGATCTGCTACTGTGGACAAGAGGACCACAGAAGAAATGGAGTAGCCTTCATAATTAATAATAAAGTGGCTAAAGCAGTGCTTGGATACAATCCAAAAAATGATAGAATGATCTTAATTCGAATTCAGGGTAAGCCATTTAACATCACAGTGATCCAAATATACGCCCCAACCACAGATGCTGAAGAAGCAGAAGTAGATCAGTTCTATGAGGATCTGCAGCACCTACTGGATAATACACCAAAAAGAGATGTTATTTTCATTACAGGAGACTGGAATGCTAAGGTGGGTAGTCAGACGACACCTGGAATTACAGGCAAGCATGGTCTGGGAGAACAAAATGAAGCAGGACATAGGCTGATAGAATTTTGCCAAGACAACTCACTGTGCATAACAAACACTCTCTTCCAACAACCTAAAAGACGACTTTATACATGGACTTCACCAGATGGTCAACACCGAAATCAGATTGAGTACATCCTTTGCAGCCAAAGGTGGCGGACATCTATACAGTCGGTAAAAACAAGACCTGGAGCTGACTGTAGTTCAGATCACGAACTTCTTATTGCAAAATTTAGAATCAGACTAAAGAGAATAGGGAAGACCCACAGATCAGTTAGATATGAGCTCACTAATATTCCTAAGGAATATGCAGTGGAGGTGAAGAATAGATTTAAGGGACTAGATTTAGTAGATAGGGTCCCGGAAGAACTATGGACAGAAGTTCACAACATTGTTCAGGAGGCGGCAACAAAAAATGTCCCAAAGAAGAAAACCAAGAAGGCAAGATGGCTGTCTGCTGAGACACTGGAAGTAGCCCAAGAAAGAAGGAAAGCAAAAGGCAACAGTGATAGGGGGAGATATGCCCAATTAAATGCAAAATTCCAGAGGTTAGCCAGAAGAGATAAGGAATTATTTTTAAACAAGCAATGTGCAGAAGTGGAAGAAGACAATAGAATAGGAAGGACAAGAGACCTCTTCCAGAAAATTAGAAACATCAGAGGAAAATTCCAGGGAAAAATGGGTATGATCAAAAACAAAGATGGTAAGGACCTAACAGAAGCAGAAGAGATCAAGAAAAGGTGGCAAGAATATACGGAAGATCTGTATAGGAAGGATAATAATATTGGAGATAGCTTTGACGGTGTGGTCAGTGAGTTAGAGCCAGACATCCTGAAGAGTGAGGTTGAATGGGCCTTAAGAAGCATTGCTAATAACAAGGCAGCAGGAGACGACGGTATCCCAGCTGAACTGTTTAAAATCTTGCAAGATGATGCTGTCAAGGTGATGCATGCCATATGCCAGCAAATTTGGAAAACACAAGAATGGCCATCAGATTGGAAAAAATCAACTTATATCCCCATACCAAAAAAGGGAAGCACTAAAGAATGTTCAAACTATCGAACAGTGGCACTTATTTCACATGCCAGTAAGGTAATGCTCAAGATCTTGCAAGGTAGACTCCAGCAATTCATGGAGCGAGAATTGCCAGATGTACAAGCTGGGTTTAGAAAAGGCAGAGGAACTAGAGACCAAATTGCCAATATCCGCTGGATAATGGAGAAAGCCACGGAGTTTCAGAAAAACATCTATTTTTGTTTTATTGACTATTCTAAAGCCTTTGACTGTGTGGATCATAACAAATTGTGGCAAGTTCTTGGTGGTATGGGGATACCAAGTCATCTTGTCTGCCTCCTGAGGAATCTGTATAATGACCAAGTAGCAACGGTAAGAACAGAGCACGGAACAACGGACTGGTTTAAGATTGGGAAAGGAGTACGGCAGGGCTGTATACTCTCACCCTACCTATTCAACCTGTACGCAGAACACATCATGCGACGTGTTGGGCTTGAGGAATCCAAGGCTGGAGTTAAAATTGCTGGAAGAAACATAAACAATCTTAGATATGCAGATGATACCACTTTGATGGCTGAAAGCGAGGAGGAGTTGAGGAGCCTTATGACGAAGGTGAAAGAAGAAAGTGCAAAAGCTGGGTTGCAGTTAAACCTCAAAAAAACCAAGATTATGGCAACCAGCTTGATTGATAACTGGCAAATAGAGGGAGAAAAAGTGGAGGCAGTGACAGACTTTGTATTTCTAGGCGCAAAGATTACTGCAGATGCTGACTGCAGCCAGGAAATCAGAAGATGTCTACTTCTTGGGAGGAGAGCAATGGCAAATCTTGATAAAATAATTAAGAGCAGAGACATCACACTGACAACAAAGGTCCACCTAGTTAAAGCAATGGTATTCCCCGTAGTAACCTATGGCTGCGAGAGCTGGACCATAAGGAAGGCTGAGCGAAGGAAGATAGATGCTTTTGAACTGTGGTGTTGGAGGAGAATTCTGAGAGTGCCTTGGACTGCAAGAAGATCAAACCAGTCCATACTCCAGGAAATAAAGCCAGACTGCTCACTTGAGGGAATGATATTAAAGGCAAAACTGAAGTACTTTGGCCACATAATGAGAAGACAGGATACCCTGGAGAAGAAGCTGATGCTAGGGAAAGTGGAAGGCAAAAGGAAGAGGGGCCGACCAAGGGCAAGATGGATGGATGATATTCTGGAGGTGACAGACTCGACCATGGGGGAGCTGGGGATGGTGATGGCCGACAGGAAGCTCTGGCGTGGGCTGGTCCATGAAGTCACGAAGAGTCGGAAGCGACCGAACGAATAAACAACAACAAATCTCTTTTTCTTTTCCTGAGTTTAATTTATATTTGCTTTTACTATTGCACTTAATTTATATAAATTAAAATTAAAAAAATTTATAAAAATTTATAAAAATTAAAATGGAAAAAAAAAAGATATGGCACTGGGTGAACTAGACGGGAGCTCTCCTAAAGCTACTGCTGGATGCAATCCATCCTCCATACCTGTTGGGCTATTTCTGGTCACATACAGTAGCTAGCCTTCTTCTTTAAGAGTTCTAAAACAATGTTGACTCATAATTGGCACAGAGAAGCAAGGTGAAGCAGAAAGCAGCCTAAAGGGGCCAGTAGGAGCTGAGCTGATGCCTTCTCTTGACTGCATCAATAACCACATTGTTGGTGAAGTATACTGGATCATATCCACAGCAAAAACTGTACTGGGAGAATGGGGAGACACAATTTAAAAAAGGAATAGCTAAGGAGAACTTTAAGCTGCCTCAGATGGAAGCTGGGGATGAAATTAAGACAATGTCATGAGGATATGGCAGGGGAAAGGTATTTACAGGGGTATGTTGTGCCTCAGAAGAAAGTGATGAAGAGCCCTTTGTGTGAATGTGTGTGTCTGTGAATGGACATGTGTATGTGAGAGAAAGGGGGGGTAATGTGTTCCAGGTTCAGACATACCTAAATGCAACAGAAACCTAAATATCTTCATTTCCCATATGCTTTCACATTTGATAACACTACAAGAGATAGTAGCACTGTTGAATATTCAATTTGCAGAGCTTATTTCTGATCTGTAATGGCAACTGGCAATACATTCCAAACACATTTTTTAAAACAAGGAGTTCCTCAACTCATCCAGAAATAAAAGTGCTTTGGAATGCAGCTGTGGAGATCACAACTCTTTTTTTTCTTCAAACGGCAGCTTAGCAAGAAAATACTCTTTGGCTCTGAGTGGCATCTGCCCTTATTTCTGCATGTCTTAACATTGGTATTAATGTATGAAAAAGTAAACATTAATTTGTATACCTTCCTGTTCTGACACACTTAAAAATCAAAGCTGGGTTGTTCCCCTTCCCCCAAAAAACTATTGTTTTGAGAAGGGTACAAAATCAACCTATCAGAGCCCTAAACTACAACGATAATACAGATTAATTATATTGTCTAGTCATGATATTTTGATTTAATCTTTATGAACTGATTTTTGAAGAGACAAAACAATGTGTTGAATGAGTCATTTATAGTCTAAAAAGTATATCTGGGCACAAACAACAAATTAAAGTCCAAAAAGTTTTATAATATTGAAATGATTGCAAGGAAGCAAATGTTAAGGCTGCACAACACATTTTCTATACTTAAAAATATATCCAGATGTTAAACAATTTCTTCTGATGAAGGCATATATAAAAGAGGATTATGTGTCTCTTTTTCTGGCACATGATGACATATAACCCAGTCTAGGATTACTACAGTGATGATGATATTATTATTATTATTATTATTATTATTATTATTATTATTATTTGATTCATTATGTGCCATCAAGACGTTTTTGACTCCTAGCAACCACATAATCTGGTCCTTCAGGTCTTCCAACGGTGCAGTCATTGCCACTGTACTGTAACTGAGTCCATCCACCTTTCTTCTGATCCTCCTCTTCTTCTCTTTCCTTCCACCTTTCCTGGTATTAGAGCCTTTTCCAGAAAGCTTGGCCTTCACATAATGTGTCCAAATTGGATGATTTGAACCTTAGCATAGTTAGTAGCATAGTGCCTATTGTGACTCCAGGCAGCATACAGTAAATATAATAAAAGTATGATACAAAATATCCTTAAAACATACAGAGGGGTATTTAGGGGGAGGAAAAATAATAGAAAGCTAGAAGGATACTCGACTTGTAATGGCCACTCCCTCCTTTCTCCTCTTATTCTTCAACACTATTATCCCCCAAATTGGGATTCCAGACTTGTTTTGGATATCATTGTTCATGTCATCAATGAGTCTTATTATTCTGGAAGAAAGAAACATATTTTCCCCTCCTTTAGTTGGCTAAAGATAGAGATGAAGCTCAAAGTTGCTTAAGGTTGCTACATTTTAAAAAGAGAATGTGAATAGAAATGAGTGATTCCTTCTGAAGTTGCATTTTCCTCCCCATCTACAAAATCTTGGCTGCTGTATGTTGTTCTTACCAGTTTTTTATATGTTTCTTACATTCAGTTTCTCAGTAGAAGTAACTGGTGTACGTTTTATATATCACAAACATCAGGCTAACGTATTTCCAAAATCTAAAAGCAATGGCCATTAAATTCATTTGACTTGAACCAAGTTAAAAATGTGTTTTTCAGTTCCTTCTACAAATATCCAATTAAAAGTATCATACTCAACTGAGAATCTGACAACTGTTTATAAATAGGTAAAGGTAAAGGTTCCCCCCGCACATTTGTGCAGTCGTGTCCGACTCTAGGGGCCGGTGCTCATCTCCGTTTGTTAGCCGAAGAGCCAGCGTTGTCCGAAGACACTTCTGTGGTCATGTGGCCGCATGACATGCGCGGAACACTGTTACCTACCCACCGAAGTGGTACCTATTAATCTACTTGCATTTGCATGCTTTCGAATTGCTAGGTTGGCAAGAGCTGGAGCTAGTGCGGGAGCTCACTCTGCACGCAGGGCTAGGGATTCGAACCTCCGAACTTGCGATCTTCCGATCGACAAGCCTGGCATCTTACCCGCTGAGCCACCACGCCCCCATATATAAATATGTATATATATTATAAATATTATAATATATTATAATTATAATATATTATAATTATAAATAATATAAATATGTATGTAGGCCAAATCTTACTGAATTTAACATTAGTAAACAACCCTGACTTAAAATTCTTTTTATTATAATGATTTTTATTATCATAAGTAATACAACTGAAGAATATGTGGAAATAAATATTATCTAGGAAAAAATAAAGGAAAAATAGTGCAAAATTATAAATGATCTTAAAATAATATTATTAAGAAACAAAGAGTAGTGGATGGGACATGTAATGCAGGAATAATGGCTGTTGAAAGTTTTATGAGTTGTGGGGGAAGGTACTAACTGCATATCTTTCTTTCAGCACAGGATCATGTAAGCAATTGTAATTTTAAAAGCTGGTCAATCTTGGCCACAATAAATCCAGAATTTACTATGTGGATGGCTGAAAAAAATTGCCTTTGAGATTGCAGAAGTTGCCACAGCCAAGATCTGTATCCATTGAGTCATAGAATATAGCTGCTTTCATGAACCCAAAGTCAAGGATAGCCAGGAAGACATCACAGATGTGGAAAGAGTTTCTTCCAATATTATAAAAGCAAATCACTGGAGATTGTAAAACAACAACAAGCTGTTTTTTTATGGATTGTGATAATCAGTGGATATTTAAAACAGCGATTATGGAAGTCCCATGGAAATCTCCTGAATGTATGTGTGTAAACAGCTAGTGCCAATTCCATTTCCATATTTGAATTCTAATGTTATATTCACAGTAGCTTTATTTTCCCAGTGAAGTTCAATCAAAGGTAGATAGTTTTTTAATCAATGAAGAAAAGAATATGTACTATGGTAAGAAATAGAATTAAGTAATTAAGTAATACTGAACTTTCGGAATTTTTTCTCCTAAATTGAATCTGAAATATTTACTAAACAGACTATATGACAGGAGTCCAACCCACTTTTCTACTTATATTTCTTTATCCCTTGTAACCATTGTGGGCAGAATGCAATGTCACATGAGTGACGTTTGCTTATGCAAGAGACCTTTTCTTCTTCTCTCCCTCCCACTACAATCTACATGCCATCAAAATCTCTGGTGGAATTTGGAGGGCCTTCCAGTGCAAACATTCAGAACAATGAGGACAACATGGAAGGGAGAAATTGTTCTCCTCCTGTTCTGCCACTGGAAACCTTTTCTGCTGAATCATGTTGATGAATTCATCTGCCTTGTCTTCCCAACACTCACTCACAGTGGATAGGCTGCTGAGATCTTTATCTGCAGTGCCAGTGCCAGATATTTAACTCCCTTTGGAGAACCTGCCTTAATGCAAGTTCACCTGAATCCACAAGTTTAATTTGACAATGTATTTCCCAAGTGATACCAGAACTGTCAGAGATGTAGTTTATGAAGTATAGTTCTTCCATTTTCCAAATAACAATGAGGTGGGGAGTGGGTTGCTCCAATTTACTTATAATATTGCAGGCAGGAATATAATATTGGAATATTAATTCTCCAGAAGTACATCAAAAGCACAATTAGGAAATTCTCCTTTGCATCTCTCCCTTATTCCTCCCACCTTCTTAATTCAGTAGAGATTGCACTGGAGAACTTCCCAGTTGTTTATGTCCCAGATGTTTAGCAATGTAGTCCAAAGAATCTTGATGAATAGGTCATCCCAGATGTCAATACCAGTAGCTAGTCTAAAGCATAGTAAACAAAGTTAGAGTCACCCCTAATTACTGGGATTTAACTACCTGTCATCAACTCCTCCTCTTCACTATATGCTATTATTTATAGAAATGATTGCTACACTATGTTTAAAATTGAGATACACACTTTAATTGAGATTTAAACGTGAATTTGTCTATGGTGATCTCAATTCCTCTCCTTACTCATCCAGCTATCATTCGCATAGATTATACATTTGAATGTGACGTGTGCATAATTAATATCCATTAAAGCCACCTACAGTATGCTGAAAACTTGCAGTTAAAAGAGGAGTCAAACAATTAAACCAATTACCCACTGGTTGTTGCAATAACCTCTTGAAAACACTCTAGTAAGGATTCTCAAAGATGCTGATGAATGAAGCAGGAGTTTTGAAAGAAAGATTTTGCAAATTCCTGCTAGGTTTATTGTGAGTGTCATCCATCTTCAATAATATAGTTTGCTTGTGAATTTATCCAGCTTGAGGAACTCCCTTGCCCTTGAAAACGATCTTTCACTCACAAATCAAACTGAGAATAAGGAGGGACAAGTCAGTCAATTTTGGTCTCTTCCAATTTCATACATATATTCATAAGTCGGTTCCATTCTTTTTCCGCATTAATTTGTGATTTAGGTTTTCAAACATTACCACATTTCATATGTATTCATTGTTTTTCAATGTATTTTATTACAAAATATTATTTTTAGATTATTTTCTCACTTCATAACATAGTGTAACATTCATTCATAGGGTAGTAGAGCCATGAACCATACCATAAAATGTGGAGAACTAAAATCTGAAGGATATTTATTTCTTATTAACCTTTCAAGTGGTAAAGAACTATCAAATCACGATTTAAATTAGACTAGGTTAAAATAAACCAGCTCAAGTAAATCTGAGAGGAATGGATAAAATAAATTGTTATTAGGATGATCAAAGAACAGATCTCTCAAGCTCTGTACCTGAGTGCATGCTTAATGTGATGATGACTGATAATTTCTGTCTTGAAAGGAATTTATACAAGGAATGGCATCTGGGCTCTTTCAGCATTTCTGTGAAAGAGAATTAAGCCTTTAGTTCTCCTTCACAAAAGAAATGCATTTAAGCATTTCTTATGTGGAGAATTAAATGGAATTTGCACAAATACCCCTCAGCTCCAGTGGCCTCTTCAGTGGAAACACCTACCTGTCTGACAGGTAACACAGCTTCTGGTGTTGACAGATCTACTGGCACCATCACATGGGGCACTAGGTTTATACATGAAATCAGCAATCAATCCAGGCGCCTAAGGTGCAGAGAAAACAAACTTGTGGAATTTTATTCCTCTACCTCACAAGCTTCAGGTGGTAATGTGAGAATGCACATGGGCATTTCTTTAAAAATTGGCAAGCCAATATAGAACTCTTGAAAAAATTATTTTAGATTTTTTTTTATGTTAGGCCATTTCTAGCCATAAATCTAGTGAACACCTTTTTTAAAAAAGAAAACTTTAAAATTCTAGTAAATCATATTTACTGTATTGAAGATGTAACTGTTTTTCATTCTCAGCTGTCATGCTGTCAAACTAACTGTTGGCTTTTGATATTTAGTTTGTGAACAAGATACAACATGGCAAACTTGCTCATGTTTTTTCCCCCTCCCTGGAGGCATAATTAATTTTCTATTTATCACAGGTACATTTGCAATCAAAAGGTGAAGGAATTTAACACCCACTCTCTGGAAACTAACCCTTTTGTCATCCACACTGATAGCTATTAAATAGAAATGTAATCTGCATACATATTGTACATACCTATCACACTTATTTTTCAGGGTAAGCAACATTATGGGAACCATAGAAAAAGAGTAAGAAGTAGTAAGCAAAAGAAATTAAAGGAAGAGAAAAAGAAAGAAATCTAACTAAATCTAGTCTATATCAACACTGCTCATTCTACATCTCTATATCTTTGTATCCTTGCAAATCAGCATCACCGCTGCTTCATTCATTGCTCTTCACATTTCTAGCCTCTCTGTTTCTGAGATCTTATCAGCCCTGCCCAACCACAGATTTCCTTGTCGTCCCCTTTCTTTTATCCCAATTAATCTTCCTTTAAATATCTGTTTTGTAGTTTGATCCTCATTCATTCTCTCTATATGACCAAACCACCTCAGTGTATTTCTTTCATACTGGTCATTTTGGTATTCAGTTCACATTCATTCATCACCTTAGATTTTCTTGTTTTGCCACATATACTTTGCATTGCTCTCTTCTCTGGACTTTGCCAAAACTTCCAGTGCCAAGGTAGTTCAGCTATATGGTGTGAATAGATAGATGGAAACAGGGTGAGAGCACAGTATCAAAAACAGACAAAAACAACTTGATTGGGCTATTTGGAGACACAGGAATGAATGAATATCGTGACAATTTGATCATTTTTTTAAAAATGCAATATTATACTTTGAAAAGATTCAAGTTTCCCCTGACTTTCTTGCTTTAAGCAAAGATTAAATATCAAGCTGTGAAAGCATCCAGCAGCACAGAAACAGGCAAGGGTTTTTCCAGATTTATCTATTTCACCAGATACAGAGACTGAGAATGGTGATGGAAATAGTCATGTGGCAGGCATCAATTTTCCTCCCGGAAAAGGAATTGAATAATAAAAAAAGTGTCCTTGTTTTATGGTGACTGAAGTGACTTCCGTTTCTTTCTTGCATTAGTTACTTACAACCGTTCCTCACTTATACCTAGCTGTGACATTAATATCCCATGGCAACACAATTTTCTGATGTGTCCCTATGATGTTAACTTCATTTCATCTTCAGGTCATGAACAAGACAGGCTTAAACTGTCCTTAGCTGTCCAGGTGTTAAAGTAGCATTTCGCCCTTTGTTCTGCCATGGACCAAGGGTATCCTTACATAAAATCTGTTAGACTTGGACACCCATTATCTTGAGGGGAAGTCAGGTGACCTCAGTGACTTCAAACAGAGACAATAGACACAAGACAGAGATTGCCAACAATGACAGCAAATGTCATGCCAGTAGTTTTCTGCCGATTCAAAGATGGGTGGATACCATTTCAGCCCAGTGAGAAAAGGTCCTTATAGCATCATCCAGCCATTGCTGAGGTGAAATAAAGCCTGTCCTCATTATTGTTAATGTCAACAAAACAGTAGTTGGATAACTCTAGAAGACACACTGTAAGTCACTGGTGGGGAAATGAAGAAAAGATTGAAAAGTAGAATAACCATTTCCATATATGTTGAAGCTTGTGGACAGAATGATAGCTGAAGGATTAAACATGCACTTCAGCTAGAACACATCTTTTAACAGCTAACAGGGAAGAGAGGTGGGAATCATAATGGAGAATGTACTGAAATAAATGTCTATTATCACTTAAAAGGCCAAGGTAAATATAAATTCTAAGTCCCTTCTATCAAAATGATTTTATATAAATCTATGTGGCATCCATCCTTAAGATTCCGGTCACAGTTCTGGTTGTCTCATCTCAAGAAGGATATTGCAGAAAAGGGTCCCCAATAGGCAGTTGACTGGTAGAACTCACCAATGAAGAGTTCTAGTATAGATATCTTTATCTATTTAGTATAGATAAAGAAGGAAGAGCACTATAGAATTATGGAGAAAAAGACAAAGTTGCTCTTCTCTTACCTTACTAGAATTCAACTGAAACAATGAAGGGAGGTTCAAGACAGACAAAATGAAGTACTGTATAGTTATTGATTTCATTACAACAAGATGCATTACTGATGGCCTCCAACTAGTGACTTAAAATGAAACTCAGATTCACAAAGGATAAGGCTCTCTGTGACTAGTGATGTCAATATGCTACTCCTAGGTGCAGGATGCCTCAGAATACTGGGGAATAGCAGTTACAGAAGGCAGGGCCTTTTTAAGACTTGGAGAGGACAAGGGGCAGAATGTCCATTTGAACACATCTTGTCCCACTTTCGTCATGTTCCATCCTACCTCAGTAAGATTGCAGTATTTTTTTTCCTCCATTGCTTTTTGTTGGCTGAAGCCAGGGGCCTAATCATTGGAATTATGTGGGTAAATCTGAAATAATTATTGATATTTTATATTTTAATTGATTAGTTTCATTGCCTTCATATATATTGATCCATCGGATCATTAGATGGGGCCCCTTCATATTTGGGGCCCAGGGCTCTTACATTCATTTTAAAAGGTCCTGGTAATGAGATATCATCCTTATGTCCTGCTTGTGGTCTTCCTAGTGGCATATTGTTAGTTATCATCAGATAGTGAATGCTAGGGTAAATATTATGCTCTTGATAGGCAGGCAGGCAGGCAGGCAGGCAGGTGAAATGACATCAAACAAAAACTTGAACAAGCAAGTCTGTAGCTTGAATCACGTCAACTGGATTTCTATTTTCTCAGTGGAAACGTTTCGCTCCTTATCCAAGGAGCTTCTTCAGTCTGAGCAAAGTTGGTAAGGGAATCCTAAATATGTTTCTGTTAATGTAATCTTACAATATTATTAGGATTCCCTTACCAACTTTGCTCAGACTGAAGAAGCTCCTTGGATAAGGAGCGAAACGTTTCCACTGAGAAAATAGAAATCCAGTTGACGTGATTCAAGCTACAGACAATTCCACCTGGATGACTGAGAACCTTCATAGACATCTTGAACAAGCAAGCATACATAAAACTGCATTTCTGTTTTTCACATGTGGACACTAACAGCATGGGAGAAACTCAAAACCACTTGAAATAATATCCACACAATAATCTGTTTTATGCCTGTAATTCTTTATACAACATTGTTCTAATTAGAGGAGTAATTTAAAGCCATTAGTTTCAGTGGTATTCAGTTTAATTTGTTGTATCATTTCATAATCATCTTTGCATTAGTATGTAAAGAATACTAAGCACTCTTGTTTCAACATGTTATTACTTTTAAAAGGTAAAGGTAAAGGTTCCCCCCGCACATTTGTGCACACATCAGGGTCTCCTTTCATGTTATGTCCATCACAGCAAACCTGTGAAGTTGGCTGGGTTGTGTTAGCCCTGCCAGTTAGTCCAGACAAGAAGCACACCCGGGAGGGCTAGCTCTATCTTTATTGTAAGGTTACATTAACAGAATCTTGCAAGACTGAAAGTATTTCTCCCCTCCTTTCCATTTACTCTCTGGAAAACTAGGGAGGGTCCCTTCTGAAACATTTCCCATGCCCTCCCCGCTTCTGTGGGCTGAGACATCTTTTGCATGCCGGATGTCCTGTCTGCGGCTCTCCCTCCTGTCTCCCAAGGTCATTCCCACAGGTTGATAGGTAACAACCCACCTAAATCACCTCAGTGAGCGGGTTTCCAAAGCGCCAGATGCTGTCATCAAAATGATGCAAGCAGCAATGCACTGTTGTGCTACAAATTCTGCCTCTTTGGGACATATGTGCAACATCACAATGTACATGCAAATGGGGGGGTCATACATCACAATGGCACAATGCTGAAACTGACCAACATAACCCTCCCCAAGGCCACTACCACTTGAGACTTTTCCAATAACTTAACCATTTCATCCCATTCCTCTTCCCATGCAGAGATTAACACAAGTCACCTGAGGTGATGCACAGACTTATTTAGAAAGCCAGCTTAAAATGTGTGTCTTTGTAGTAAAATATAAAATACAGCGAAACCTCATTTTAATGGACTAGTGAATATAAGGGATGTGTATTATTGCTTGAAGTTCATTGAATTGGAGAGTAGGGCAATGTGGGGATTCATGTCATTTGCATGCTAACATCATTGCACAAATTACATCATTTCTGTTATTTGCATTATGACATTATACAAATGATGTGAATCAAAATGAAAATGTGGTCTGCAGCATGTGAAGTCCATTACCCTGAGCTCCATTCAATTGCAATTTCACTATATAACACAGCACAGCAAGGGTGCTTCCATTGCTCTCTATTTTTATTGGCATTAGAGCCACTGGCAATGGAAATACATCAAGAAGATAAAAATTCAGAAGTTCAATTAGCAAATCACAAAAATACATTGAAATTGTATGCTGATGATGTTGTTCTTACATTTATTCAGTCAAAGGATTTGTTAGTATTGTCACTGGAATATATTCAGCAGTATGGCTCTGTGTCAGGTTTTGAGATCAATAAAGATAAGACTCAAATGCTGGCATGGAAGTTAATAGAAGAAGAAACAACTTTTGTACAGGAGGATGGCCCAACACAGGAGACGTAACACCACAGGACGAGGGTCAGCAGTTTATCTTCATCTAAAGGAAAAAGGACACTCATTTGAGGACATTAATGTTCACATTTTAGACAGAGAAGATAGGTGGTTTGAGAGAGGGGTCAAGGAATCCATTTATGCCAACTTGGAAAATCCTTCCTTGAATAGAGGTGGGGGCCTCAGGCGCAATCTTTCCCCCATCTTCCTCCCTGCTTTGTCTTCTGTGCCTAGGAAGATTAAGACCATTTCGCAAGCTCAACAGCAGCATGGTGATCTTAACGATCCTCCTTTAGATGATAAAAGGACTTAAAATAACATCTCAATATAACCATGACCTAGCCCCAGGTATAAGGTCACACAGCTACCTAGAAACATATTTAGGATTCCCTTACTAACTTTGCTCAGACTGAAGAAGCTCCTTGGATAAGGAGCGAAACGTTTCCACTGAGAAAATAGAAATCCAGTTGACATGATTCAAGCTACATATAATGGTGGATATTTCAAGATGGAGAAATGTGAATATGTCTTGGTTAGGAAGAATTGCAGCTGTTAAAATGAATATTCTACCAAGACTTAAGTTCTTGTTCGAAAGTATTCCAATAAATATTGAAAACAAGGTATGAAATGATTGCCATAAAGAAGTAATGAATTACATATGGTCTAATAAAAGATTAAGGATTAAATTCAAGATCCTATGGGACTTGAAAGAACAGGGCAGATTGGCAGCTCCAAACTTCAGATTGTAATACAGTACCAAGATTGGACAACCATTTGTCCGAGATGGTATGAGGATTCCAACCTTGGGCAGGGGGTTGGATTAGAAGACCTCCAAGGTCCCTTCCAACCCTATGATTCTATGATAAGCCCAGATACCTAACTAGGATCACAGACTGGATCACATCTCCTTATAGCCCGGCCACCTCTGTGGAGGGAGCAGGACTTCCAGATGGTCTGCATAAATATATCTGGATTGATACAAATAGAACCAAACAGTTTGTAAGAGTTCATGCAATAATAAGTAGCATATTGAACATTTGGAATAAATACAGGAAAATAATCAGTCCAAGCTCATCCCCTCTTGCTTCATTCTTAAATGTTTATTTTTAGGAAAAGGAAAGCAAACAAAATTTGGGCAGTGGGGAGACAATAATGTTTACAGATGGTAAGATTTTATTATTAATAAGACAACATATAAAATCTTTTCAGACTCTTACTTTGCAGTGGCCTAATTTTCTGGCTGGTTTTGATATGTTCAAATGAGTAATATAGTAATAACTGCAGAAACAAAGGGGAATACTTGGAGCAGAGCTTTCCAAACTTTTCATGTTGGTGACACACTTTTTAGACATGTATCATTTCGTGACACACTCTTACAGCAGGGCATCATTTCGCGACACACTCTTACAGCAGGGCATCATTTTGTGACACACTCTTACAGCAGGGCACAAGGCAGGCACTAGGACCTACGCGGAATCACAGCAGGTTTGGAGGCAGCAAGGCACAAGGCAGGCACTAGGACCTACGCGGAATCACAGCAGGTTTGGAGGCAGCAAGGCACAAGGCAGGCACTAGGACCCGCGTGGAATCCTGGCAGGGCTCGGAGGCAGCAGCAGCTGCGACACACCCAGACACTGAAGCTGACACACTAACGTGTCCCGACACACAGTTTGGAAAGCTCTGACTTAGAGATTTGGCTGAATATGAAAATCTTCTTAACGGGACATTTGGAGCACTTGCTGGGCCTTATTTACAAATTGTTGGTGAAATCGGACTCAGAAACTGAACAAGTCAAAGACTTTTGATTAAAGGGGTGCAGAATTTAGACATTGTAATAGATATACAATGATGGGAATGAGAAGAACATTAAATTTACACCAAATATCATACTTAGAGAAAACTGGTATAAGACATTTTATCATTAGTATATTACTCCAGTTCTGATAGCTAAAAAGGATAGCTAATTTTCTAAACATAGTTGGAAATGTAATTATTAGGTTGGATCTTATTTGGCGGCAATATTCCAAAGTTCAATAATTCTAGAAAATGATTTATATTAGAATGAAACAACTTTTGAAATTTCTAATTTCCTTTTCAACCAACAACATTCTTACTAAACTTTACTAAACTGTACATTTCCATAAAGCATTTTGAAGTAGTTTTGTACATGCTAATCTGACAAAGGATTTAATTCAATTTGGAAACTATTTCTAGATTACAATTTTATATATGGAGTTGTGCCACATCCAGAATTTGGGTTTCTCTTTACATAAAGTCTTAATATTTCAGTTTTATAGGATTTCCTAAAACTTTAAGATTTATTCTGTGCTGGGTACTTTTCCTGACATTTATATTCTGTTTAGAGCTCAATACTTGATGTTTTACTTTTTGTAAATGATACAATAGGCTTATTTATTTACACTGAATCAATTAAATACTGAAAAACTTTAATTTCTATGACACTTGTAAATTCCCTGCTTATTCATTTGTACCTAATTTTGATCTCTTTCTCTTCCTTTTTAGTTTACTTATTCTTCTTTAATTTTCTAAAAGATGCTTCCATGGCATAGTGTTTCTACTTCCCAGTCCCTCGTAAAGCAGCTTGAAGCTGACCTGTAGGCTGCGGTGCTCACTTCTGTAGCTCATACACAGAACAGCATGAGCCAAATGAATGCTCACCCTCCATCAGACCCCTGGGAGAGTACCCAAACCATCATCCAATCATTATTGTGTCCCCTCAATTCTTGCAGATCCTAGAGCTAAAAATCCCCTCATGCCATGCAGCACAAAAAGAAATACAACGATCACTGGCCCTTCCCCACCCCAACCCGTCATGGTTTTACTACATACTGTGTGCATTTGTCCAGTCATTTGCAAGGAAACAAGCCAACAAAGTAGTTTGCAGAAGGGAAAGCTGGCCACAAATATACCATTCTTCTGCTGTCTTTACAAGCAAACTGTGAAGGTGAAATGATACTGTATTACCATAAGTGCAACCAGGCCTTTTCACAATAGCAGTAACAATAGGCTGACCATGCGTCCTGTTTTGAATGGGACAGTCCCGTTTTTTTAGCATTTTTCAACTGTCCTGTTGTTTTGATAAAAATCCCAATTTTGTCCCGTTTTTTAAACCCGGCAGGAATGGTGCGGAAGGAGGATCTGAGCTGGAGCTGCCAATTGGAGGCAGCCCGGAAGAGGAAGCCCTCCCGCCTATCAGCGTGCGGCAAAGGAGGGATCGGGGGTGGGGTTTGCAGGCAGGAGCCAATTGCGTGGACCGGGGGCGGGGTTTGCAGGTGGGAGCCAATTGCCCGAACCGGGGTGCAGGGTTTGCAGGCGGGAGCCAATTGCCCAGACCGGGGTGCAGGGTTTGCAGGCGGGAGCCAATTGCCCAGACCGGGGTGCAGGGTTTGCAGGCGGGAGCCAGTCGCCCAGACCAGGGGGCAGGGATCCCTGTCTTTTTCATGAATACGGAATATTACATAAAACCCCATCCCGTTTTGCCATCCCAATGTCCCGTTTTTGTCTCAAGGAAATATGGTCAGCCTAAGTAACAACCACTGTTGCATATTGCCGCAGTGACTGGAATGGGGAAGTGGACATCAGGAATAGGATGCTGAAGTTCTCCATGAACGGTGTGTGTTTGTGTGTGTGTCAGCAATAGCTGCTGTGAGTTCAGGAGACAGGAGATTCATAAACTCCCACCACTGAAAAAATAGCTGCAACATTGCAAAAGGAAAAACAGCTCTGGTCAAGTTTCAAATAAATTGATGCTGAATCAGAAATTATAGTAGTTGGCTTAGCAACCCAGACCAGCTAGTGTCATGATGTCTAAAAGACATGAAGATGCCCTGGAAAGTCTTCATATAAAGATAGTCAAGTTCTGCTGATTAATGTAGGAAAACTGCTCTTGTTGATTACGCAATACCTCATTTAATAAAGTGCTGAATATGTATAGGTCGTTACTCACTCATACGGCAAAGCAGCATTTATAAGCTGCTGTGCTGACAAAGCAAAACTACTTTACAGACCCCAAACTAACCATTAAAAAAAGGTTTAAAAAGGGAAGAAAAATATTACTGTATGTCATGTAACATTTTTTTTAAAAAATGTTGCCTACTTGTACCTTAAGAGGAACAAATTGTCTAACTTCCTTCCTATCGAGTCACTTTATTGCTTACAAAGATGGCTATTACTGGTAAGCTTCCTATTTAAGGGCCTGATTGTGACATGAGAACATAAACTTGAAGTACTAAATGTGCCAGTAGAAGAGACCTAGGGTAACTCTGGGAATCATCTGGCCTTAATTTAGGGAAAGCATTTTCTCCAAGTGATTCGTCACACCCCTATAGTAATCTCAAATACAGTTACGTTCCTTTAGAAATAAATCCAAACATAAACGCACACTAATGTTTACACTGGGATCAGCTAAAACTCACAAGAACTGGACACACTTTCCAGTGTTATAAAGACTTTCCTGGACTTAAAAATAAAGTCTCTCTTGAGTTGAGTTTGAGTGCTTGTGACTTCACAGATGTGTCTATATTGTTTTCTTAGTAACAGTATAGAACTGGTTGCCATTGCCTTCTTCTGGGATGTTTATTCAATTTTCCAGTCTTATCTATAGCCCCAGGATTTCCTGATGGTCTCCCATCCAAGAACTAACCTTGCTCCTTGGTGTGAAATAAAAAAGACAATAACTGTGCAGTGCAGAAGTTGCTGGTAGAGGGCATGATTCCATCTCCCCAGCTGCAACTCATTAAATTGGGGCGGACAATTTTTGGCCCTTAGACTGGTCTCCTTTTTGAAGCCCACAGAACTGCCCGAATTTGAGTTGGTTCCTGTGTGTCACTGAAATACAGTGACAAGTTTTTAGTATGATTTCTCACCAATCTCCTGTGGGAAAATAGAAAAAGAGCAGATTTGGAGCAGCTCTCTGTCTAAGAAATACTAGGCACCCCCTTCCCTCCTTTAACATTGAGCCCAATGGTGGTTTATTTGTTTGGGCATGGCCTGCTATGAACACAGTAACTGTTTTCTGTTAATTTAGATTTAGGATTTAGTGTGTTGTATGAACTCAATCTATGAGTGTCCCATGGACAGAAACTCATAAAAGCAATGACAACAACCCAGAAGACCAAGGAAATAGAGCAATTTTTCTATGAAAAAGGTAATTTGAAGCTGTATACCAGAGAAAAAAGATTAGTAACACAGTATAATAAAGGATGATAAAAGTTTAGAAAAGATTTTTAACATTGCTGTAAGTTACAGCAATCTGTGCTAGAATAAAAGAAGCTCATTTGCTGAGGTCTTGACTCTTTCTGATAAAAGTCACAAAAAGGACCCCAAAAAATTGGCATATAAAAATAGGATAATGTGGATACTTTGTACAATTTGTGTTAAGGAAACAGACTACTTCCATGATAGACCACTTGCCCAGAAATAAGTGACTTGTCCAGAAAGGTTTGCTATTATAAAATCACAGAAATCTTGATTATAATCAAGTCTATTAAATACAGATCAACGTTTTCTCCGGCCACAAAAGTCTAGTGATTTATGCAATAAAGCTCAAGAGTGCGTTTCACTCAAGGGTAATTTCCACACTCCATTAACAGGTCAAGGCAGGTTTTTTTAAAAAAATAATAATAATAAGCAGCCTGGTACCTGTGATCACAGAACAGAGAGTCCTTTGAAATAATGCATCATGTTATAGAGTAAACACTTGCCTGAGTAATTCTTGGCATTATCCAGTTATTCCTCGTGAAACCTTTTGTTGAAGTGACGTAAGGTTACATATTGTGAAGTAAAACATTAATCCACTCCAGCGTAATATATACAGCTCCTAAGCGAAATGTAGCTTCAGTCATGTGAATCTGTGCCTGGCCAGAGATCACTGTTATCTCTATGGACTGTGTTGGGGAGCTGAGAAAGAGGCATGTGAGTGGACAGTGGGAGGGGTGGAATGAGTGTGAATGAGTGTGCTGGCTAGCGGAGAGGGTTTGGCTCCTTAAAGGGAGGGAAGGCGGGAAGGAAAAGGGACAACAGGCTCTGGGGAACTCAGAACCATTAAAAAAAAATTTTTTTTTTTTTAACTTCTAATCAAGACTAGGCTTTTAAGTGAAAGACTCTGAGATCCATTCTGGCACTGCAGAATGAATTCTTCAGCTCAGAAAAAATGATTGGAATTCTCTTTCTGTATAATTCTCTGTGTATGTGTTTTGTACCTGCCTCTGATTGATGGATCGTGGGTTTCTAATAAGATCAACATGTAGACGTACAAGATGGAAGTCTACTCATTTCTTGCTGAAAGAACAGAGTCCACACAATCTCAACTATAGTTTGTTTCTGAATTTATGCCATATTAGGAGGAGGAAGGAATATTTGGTATGTTCGCTGCCTTGAGTTATTTATAAAAATAATAAAGGCGGGATATAAAATATCATAAAATCATAAAATCATAAAATCATAAAATCATAAAATCATAAAATCATAAAATCATAAAATCATAAAGTAAAATAAAATAAAATAAAATAAATATTAACTGATTTGAAATAAGAACAACCCCAAGCATTTACATTCTTATATACGAGTGCAGTTTACATTAGGCTATGCTGCCAAATCTCTTTTTCAGTGAATATGGATTTTGATTAGGGTTTGCTTTTAACCCCACTGCCATCATTCAGTAAAGCACAGACATGTGAGTGACAATTTACATTGAGAAATCCTGGAGATATGCTTGTCCACATGAATAATTATGTTACATAATTCTACATCATGTTGAGACAGTTTTCAACAAGCCTTTCTAGAAAAAAAGTTCTTCTAGGAGATACATGTATTTTGTAACAAAAGAGACAGCTGCTTTTATTGGCTGTGACTATCCCCTGAATAACTCAAGTTCTAAATGTAATGGTTGCAAATTAAAAGTGTGAAACCAATAATCTGCCTTATACTGTATTGAGAGCATTTCCTCAACGTAAGCTCATTGTCTCCCATGCATAAACTGTACAAACAGTGGCTGGAAATGAACCTAGCTTTTCCAGATGTTAACTCCATCCTTCACTTTGGCCACAGTGCCGGCAAAGTGTTCTGCCTGGATCATGGTTAACGTGCCCCCCAATTAGTGGATTCCCCTGCTTCTTTTCCCCTCCCACCCATGCCAAGAAAACATGAAACAATTGCTTTTCTTTCTGTGCAGATGTCTCTTGAGGACGGGTGGGGGGGAAAAGTGGACAGCGGTTTTACAGTTCTTCAGGTCGAGAAGAGGAAACTTGACAGAACTCCTGTCAATCTCATCCAGTTTTTTTGTTTTTGTTTTTAAATAACCAGCATGTCATCTTTCCACTCTGAACCTGTTAATACAAAATAACAACAATACAACAAACAAAAGTCCAGTGACATGCAGCCTAGGGTGAAATGGTCATTCAAGGCAGAGAGTGGGACGGGGGTCTGGGGCCATCCCGCGAGAGCACTCACCAGCCAGTTGGAACGGAGGCATTTCTGGAAGAAGGAGTGAAGCCAGCAGGTGGACAATTCTACGCTGCTTGCACCAGCAGAGGGGGAAAACACGACTTCCACGTGGACAAAAAACCCCAGGTGGCTAAGAGGATTCTGCCCTCCCCAAATGGCAGGTGTAACATCCTCAAACTGGGGCTGGCAGGAAGTACAGATCTGTGTCAGACAATGCCCTGATCCATCTAGCATCTTCTCTCTTCAGATTCTTGGAGTTGTCTCTCCCAGCCTGCCCTCTCCAACCCCAAGTCTGTCTATAATTCACACATATAACCAAGTTGTTAATTCCCTTGTGGATTTGTGTACTTTTGGCAAGCATTGCAGACCCCGTGGAGGGCCAGTCCTTCCTGGCAGCCATTGCTTTGCCTACGTGGAATGCCAGTATTTTGGAAAATAGGGTAGCTGCTTTGTTTGACAAATGTACAAAAACATCACTGTGGCTTCTCCTCATCCTCTAGAGAAAATGCAAGTGTATTATCACAATGGAGAGTAGCCACTTTTCTTTGTAGCATATTAATTGCTTTTTTACATCATATGCTCAGAATACATTAAAATGTAGTGGCTTTCTTTCAACTTCCAACTATATGCTTTTTATCATAGTTTGAAATGTAAATTATTCACTGGGGTATGAATGAGTTCAGTTTTTAAATTTGATTTTATGAAGGAAATGTCCTTATATGGATACAAATATTAAGTCACTCAGGAGATGCTTTAATATCCGTGTAGGTGTTTTAATATGTTACATCCCTTAATTGTATTTCCTGTTCACAAAATTACAAAATCCCTGAGTTAGGGGAATTAGTCTTTTGATATTCTTACCTCTGGTTTTAATTGTAACAGACCTTCCAGGCAGATAATAGTAAGAATCTGCTTCTAAGAGATGCCCGTAAACAGAGCAACAGTGCATTTATCTAGACATTCTGTATTTGGATTCTGCTCCTCTCCACAGAGAATCAATCATTTCCTTATTGGAGGATCCTCATAGTCCTAATTTCAATTTCATAGTTTAGAATCACCAATCACTCTCCTTCAAGAGTGGTAAGGCAGGGCTGGCTGAGTGTACATGGATGCTTTGAATGATGGGTTAGTCTGGCACCATTTCCATTGACTAATAGGTGGCAGACACAAAGGAGGGGTTCAAGGACCATTGGGGTGCTTACTTCCACTCACTTTGCACCTCTCCTCTGTTGGAATTATCAGCGGTCAACTCAGCATTGTCTCATAAGCATAAGGGGGTTCTTTCTAGTAAACGCATCTCTATTGTGCTTGTGGGATGTCACATGGGTCACCTGATTTCCACTTCCTTTTTCTTCTTGAGTTTGGGGGATTAACAATCTCCATTACTCTTTGAGCACATCTGCAAGCAGGAGGTGCTGCAGAATGCAGCTTTCGTCCTTTCATCTCACTCGCACACAGATCTACTATGAATCTACTTGTATCCAGTTCTACTGAATAAATGTAAGCTATCTCTATTTTTCTTCATCTAACTACTATGTGAAGACTGAATTTATTTCTGAATGTAATTAAGCTTAATGTGCAAGTCCCTTCTGGTTCACGCTTCTACTTTGCAAGATTGTTGTTAGCTGCTTGGAGTTCTTTTATTAACCTTCAAAACTCCATCATCCTCCATATCTATACCAGGCTAAATGGTATGGAGGAGATGAGCAGGGTGAACAGCAGTCAATAATGAGTGAGCTCCATCTTTCACCTGCACTGCAAGGGAATGGCAGTCTTGGCAGTGAGTGGCTGTGGGTGGTAGCATCCAGAAGAAGCCTGTGGAATAGGCAACATCCCTCCCCCACCCAAGTAATAAAACCAGTAGAAAATATGGCCACACAAAATCCTTTGCTGGCACAAGCAGTGGAAACCCTGTAATGCACTAACTTTGGACTGAATCAGCAACACACAGGTAGCAAAACCTGACTCTCTTTCCCAGATTGAAGTGTCTTTCTGTGCCACACAGATGTGGTGTTGAACTAGAGTGCTAGTTCTGTTTTTTAAAGAGTTTTTTAAACCTGTGTTCCAAAACCAGGTGCACCACTTGTAATGGTATGTGGGAACGACCTTGGGAGACAGGAGGGAGAACTGCAGACAGGACAACCGGCATGCAAAAGATATCTCAGCCCACGGGGGGGGGGGGGGGATGGCTTGGGAAACGTTTCAGAAGGGATCCTCCCTAGTTTTCCGGAGAGTAAAAGGAAAGGAGGGGAGAAATACTACTGACCATGTCATGGCTTACAAACCCCAATAGCTGGACTCACATATCATTAGGGCTTAGCATGATGTGGGAACCCAGCCGTTATTTGTACATAAATTCACAGGAGCTGAAAAAATACACTGTCTATATCTCCCAGTTGGTGGAATGAGGGCAATAGTATGCTGGCTTACAAGGTAGTCTTTAGATTAGAGATCCTAACTGGCATAGAGTAGCATGAGTATGCTTGGGGTAAAACTGGGTTGCTTGGCATACTGGCCAAAATGTGCTGCAATGATTGGCACTGTCCTTACTGTTAGTGCAGAATGCAACTAGGTGCAACTAAGGCTGGTAACCTAGACTACCCCTTCACCATCTTAGTAAACAGTGTTATGCAAAATCAGAAGATTGAGCAAAACCACAAGGGGCAGTAGAGGTTAATATCTAGGGGTCATCTCGTGATGACCACAGTGTAAGAAAGATTGTCACTTAGATGTAATAGGAGTAAATGAAAAAGGGTATGAATTAAGAAATGAAATGAAAAAGGAAGGAAGGAAGGAAGGAAGGAAGGAAGGAAGGAAGGAAGGAAGGAAGGAAGGAAGGAAGGAAGGAAGGAAGGAAGGAAGATCTGCTGTGTATCTGTGTAACTTAGAGAATGAAGCAGCATGAAATAGATTTGAATGAAGGTAGTCTGACCTTGTGGACTGTAGCTGAGTAATACATGCATGGAAATCAAGGTGCAGGCTTATGAATCCAAAGGCTAAAATGTACATTAAGAAGTATAAATTGATGAAAAAGGTTCTTGTAGGTATATATGAAAGTAGGCCTCTGCTCCAGTGAATGCTGATAATAAAAGAACTAGATAGAAGTTTTATGAAAAATTGTGCAACATCCTGAATATATGTAATCCAGAGGAGAATTCTGGATGAAGCGGATTATGGGACTGAGATGGCATTGATCGTGCTCTTGGATGACCTCTGGCGGGAGCGGGATGGGGACAGTGCTTCCAACCTTGCTCTTCTTGACCTCTCGGTGGCCTTCAATACCATCGATCAAGGTATCCTTCTGGACTGGCTTCGGGAGTTGGGGGTGGGTGGCACAGTGTTGTGCTGGTTCTCCTCATTCCTTCGGGGTCGGTTCCAGTCGGTGTTGGTAGGAGGGTCCAGTCCATGGCCCCTGCTGTGTGGGGTGCCGCAGGGCTCGGTTGTCTCACCCCTCTTGTTTAACATCTACATGAGGCCGTTGGGTGAGGTGATCCAACAGTTTGGGGTGAGGTATCATCAGTATGCCAATGATACCCAGCTTTATATCTCCACCCCGGGCTGTCTGAGTGAGGCCGTGGATGTCCTGTCTCAGTGCCTGGAGGCTGTAGGGGCCAGGTGGAGTGCAATGGGCTCCGGCTCAACCCAAGCAAGACTGAGTGGCTTTGGGTGTTTGGGCCTCCCAGTACCAAGGTTTTTCCATCTTTGGTCCCGGACGGGGTGGCACTGCCCCAGACACATCTGGTGCATAATCTGGGGGTCCTCTTGGACTCACGGCTCCTGCTGGAAGAGCAGGTGGCAGCCGTGGCTAAGCAGGCCTTTGCACACCTTTGGGTTGTGTGCCAGTTGTGCACATTCCTGGACTGGGAGGCTCTACTCACTGTCACTCATGCCCTCGTGACCTCCCTTTTGGACTATTGCAACACGCTCTAGATGGGGCTGCCCTTGAAGAGCATTTGGAAGCATCAGCTGGTACAGAATGCAGCTGCCCCGGTTGTAAATAGTGTCGGCTACTCGGCACATGTAACACCACTGCTTCGGGAGCTGCATTGGTTGCCAGTGTGTTTCCGGGTGCAAATTGAGGTGCTGGTTGTCGCCTTTAAAGCCCTTCATGGCTTGGGACTGGGTTACCTGAAGGACCGTCTTTTCCCAGTTGTTTCTACCTGTCCAATTGGTTCTGGCAGGATGGGCATGCTCTGGGTCCCTTCAGGCAAGGAATGTCGGCTGGTGGGGACCAGGAGATGTGCCTTTTCTGCCATGGTGCCTGCCCTCTGGAACATCCTCCCTCCTGAGATTAGGATGGCCCCAACCCTTTTGTCTTTTCGGAAAGCCTTGAAGACCTAGCTTTGTGCCCGGGCCTGCGAAGGGCCCCGTTTCATGGTTGTGCTGATACCGACAGATTTTAATATCTCTTGGCTGTATTTATATTTAATTTTCTGTATTGTTTTAATTGTTTTAATTGTTTTTTATTATTTTTAGCCACCCAGAGTCACTGGTCTGAGATGGGTGGCTATATAAATTAAATAAATAAATAAATTCACTCTGTTAGAAGAGGTGAAAGTATATGTGGGAAAAAGATAAGAGAGAAGAGAGTACAGAAGAAAAAGACAATTTAGAGCCCCAGGAATTAATGAGAATGGTAATTGTATCATGGGTATCTGCTTAGAAATAAAATCTGCATTGAATATATTAGTGTAAATCAATTCACATGTATACTTGGAAAAGAAATTAATAAAAAACTAAAAGCATATTGATTTGATTGTTTGTTATGAAAGGTTGACAGAACTAGTTGAAGGATACAAAGGTGATAAGAGGTTCTAAATATAGGACAATCCATTATTTAGCATTGTCAAAAGTAATCTTAGTAAAAATGGAAGAAAAGAAAGTAGAGTGAAAGTAGAATGAATACAAGAAGAGAAAGTAGGAGTCCTCTGTGAAAAAATATTAGAAAATAAATTAATCTCCCAACAGAATAATGGAAACTAGACATAAGGAAAGAGGATATGGAAGCTGCTTGGAAAAGAGTAAAAATACTTACGTTACAGAATGCCACAGAAGTGTGTAGAGTGAAGCTAACAGGGAATATGAACAAGAATATTTGATAGAATATCAAGAAGCCATGGATGAAGAAAAAAATGTATTAAAAAGATGCATTAAAAAGAATGCTGCAAAAATGAGAATGAAATATACTGTATACCATACACAGTGAGAAAAAGTTGGAAAGATTGTGGTTAAAGAGAGCAAGTAATGGTAAATTAATTATTGTAACCCGCCCAGAGTCCCTTGCATGGGAGATGGGCGGGGAATAAATTAAATAAATAAATAAATAAATAAAATAAAAATAAAGATTAAAAGTGGCAGAGAAAATGCAGAATGATTTTGATGGAAATTTTAAAAAATAGTTTAGAAGTGGGTGGAAAGAGATAAACAAGACCGTCTAAGGGACTGAAAATGGAATTAAAAATAAAAGTGATGCTCATGGTTTGAGATGAAAATTTTAGAGATTTGTATGAAAATGATAATGCTATGTCAAAGAACGACATCTCACTTCACTAACACATAAGATGCTATTACACTCAATCATATCCAATCCAATTATCTTACTATATCCCATAAGGCGTACATTCTAATTTTATAGAGAGAGGTTGAATCCCCACCCTCTTCAGGTTTTGCTTCTGCTGCTTCCAGCACCATAATAAAGAATCTGTGCTTCAGTGGAACTGTGTGCTGGTCTCAGGTTTAAACAAACTTGTGGGGAAATTTGTGAGAGAAATTTCTCTTCCTCCAGTGTGGCATATGGGTTTCAGTGGCCTGGCCTGGCTGCTGTTCTGCTGGCGTGAGCTGGCCATTGGAGTGAGTAAAAGGGGAAAAAGCAGCTCAGTTCTGGCCTTGAAGGGCAGGTGCGCTGTCATGAGGCCTGATGAGCTGACCTGGCTGCTAACCAGGGCTGTTGTAATGAGATGTCGAGACAGCGGTCCCATTGGTCCAGCCTGGCATTTAGGTGTTGGGGACTAGAGCCCTGGGGGGACACCCACCTCCTCAGTTGCTGGGGGACATGCTGCCAGTCTGACCTTAAAAATTGGAGAGAGAGAGAGAGGAGAGAAGGAGAGGAGAAAAAAATCTGTACAAAACAGAGTGAATGGAATGGGTGGAGAGAAAAGTTGGAGAGAGAAGTTGAGTGTGTGGAGCAGTTGTTGGTTCCTGGTTGGGGAGGAAGAAGAAAGGTCCTTGGATGGCGTCCCTGGAAGAAGGGAAGATTCAGGGGACAGGAGCTTCACCCAAGACCCAAGACCAGGAAAGAGGGACCCGGTTGGCTTCAGACAGCGGCTTCTCCCAAGACCCAAGAGGGAACGGAGGAGATCGGCTCTGGTGACGAAGCCCTGGTCTCTGGGGAAGGACTGGGCAGAAGACCCTGAGAGAGGTTCTTCCCCCAACAGAGAAGCAGTAAGTGTTCAGCTGAGCAGATCCAGGAGAAAGTCAAGCCGTGCTGAGCACACTACAGTAAATTCCAGCCCATTCCTTTCTTTTCACTCTCTCTCTTGTCAAGCCCAGAAATGGGGGAGGGAGATGGAGAGAAAGGGGGAGGAAGCAGGAGAGCTAGAGGGGGATAGTCTCGGGGAGGGAGACTCAGGAGGAAACCTGTCATCAGGTGAACACCGGGACTGTGTTGTAAATACTTGCTGTAAATAACATCACTGTATATAGTAAAAAGCATAAGAAGCCTTCACTGTCTTGTTTTCTGTGTCAATTGCCACCCTTGCAAAAACACAATACACTGCCCATTCAAAAAGAATCTGTCACACTGTAACAACCAGTAGAAAAGAAGTGAAGTGGTTTGGTCATAAAGACCGAATGAGGATGGAATTACAAAAAAATATACAAAGGAAAAGTGAATGGGTTGAGAGGTAGGGAAAGACTGTTGGATGATGTTGGTGAGAGGCAATGTATTAACTGGTATACAAATATAGTGGAAGTAAGGATGGTTTCCATGTATAGAAAGGTATGGAGAGGTATGTTTAAGTGAATTCTGTTGGTGTAAACCTGATTTACTTATTATTCTTTTTTTTCCTTCTGAGTTCATGCCTATTATCATTGTTATTATTATTATTATGGCTTACTATTTCTTCTTTTCTGTGCTCTGCATAACATACCCCAAAAAGGAATACTGCATAGCGATGGTAGGCATGTTGAAAACTTAGCTCCTTGTACAAACCCAAATTTAGCAAATTTCTGTAACATGCATAAGCCCTAGATTCAAGAAAGGTATTATTTCTAGAACTTTTAACTTATTTATTGGTGATGACAAATATGAATCAGATAGGAATAGCTAATATGAAGGGAATTATTTATTTATTTATTATTTTCTATCCTGCCTTTATTATTTTTATAAATAACTCAAGGCAGCTATGACGGAGTGAGCTCCCGCACTCACCCCAGCTCTTGCCAACCTAGCAATTCGAAAGCATGCAAATGCAAGTAGATTAATAGGTACCACTTCGGTGGGATGGTAACAGCGTTCCATGTGCGTCATGCTGGCCACATGACCGTGGAAGCGTCTTCGGACAACGTTGGCTCTTCGGCTACCAAACGGAGATGAGCACCGGCCCCTAGAGTCGGACATGACTGCACTAATGTGCGGGGGGAACCTTTACCTTTTACAAGGCAGCTAAGATACCTAATACTCCTTCCTCCTCCTATTTTCCCCACAACAATAACCCTGTGACGTAAGTTGGGCTGAGAGAGAGCGACTGGCCCAAGGTCACCCAGCCGTCTTTCATGCCTAAGGTGGGACTAGAACTCACAGTCTCTTGGTTTCTAGCTCGTTGCCTTAACCACTAGACCAAATAGCCTTGTATCTGTTGAAAACTTAATATTCCATCTCTTTCAAAACTGACATTATTTCCCTTAATTCCTTTCTTAAGAAAGAGGACAGTCCTGTTTCTATTGTATAATCCTTACAATTAACACAATATTATTAGAGATACCCAGTTTAGCTATCATTTATTAACTTGGCACCGATGTTAAATATTAACATAGTAGCATTTTGGAATATGCAGTGTACTGTTTCCACCCGCAGGGATAAACACCTGTTCTTGTATTAAAGAATAAAAAGCAAACATTTTGGTTTATGACATGAAAGAAAATTATCTTGATATTGTGCCTTTGTCTGTTTACTGTGTTGTAAAAAGCATTACTGTATTCTGTCTAAAGACAAGGAAGTGCAAAGGGAGGCTTAATGGAACACATTTTATAGGGTAATAAATATACTGACGTCTAAGTTAATATCCGCCTTTTGGCTCTTCCAAAACAATAAAAAAAATTATTCAGCTTTTTCTGTGACTCTGATCTTATATATGAATTTAGTCCCAGGAAAGTATTTATTATTTGTTCAGGGTTTGGGACCAACTGGCAGTTTGTTTCTTTGAAGAACTCAAACTTTTAAAATTGGTATTTTCTGATATGTGAGACCAGAGAGGTAGGTCAAGACAGTCATTTTCATTTTAAAAGGTAAAGGTTTTCCCCTGCACAGTTGTGTCCGACTCTAGGGGGCAGTGCTCATCTCTGTTTCTTAGCCGAAGAGCCAGCGCTGTCCGAAGACGCTTCCACGGTCATGTGGCCGGCATGACGTGCGCAGAATGCTGTTACCTACCCACCGAAGTGGTACCTATACATCTACTTGCATTTGCATGCTTTCAAATTGCTAGGTTGGCAAGAGCTGGGGCGAGTGCGGGCGCTCGGGTCTCGAACCGCCGACCTTCCAATCGACAAGCCTGGCGTCTTAACCACTGAGCCTCAAGCTTAAAGGAGGCCTCACATGTAGACATTTTGCTATATAAAAATGTTCAGATCATTATTATTGGGGATGGGCTGATTTCATGCGTTATTGTTTCTTTTACAACTGGAAGCGGCCCAGAGTTCTCTGGGTCTCTGGAAGGGCCTGGCTAATTGTAATATTTCTCCTTGATGGCAGAACAGCACCACCACCCATAGGAGGCAGGTTTCTTTTTGAGAGATAATATCATCATCTCCATCACCACCATCATCATCATCACCACCCACTTTATATGACTGCACTCACCATGGAACTCCAGATGGCTAACAAAAGGCTAGAAACAGCAAACACCTAACAAAGGGATAAAAACCTATTGCACCAAAGGCAATTCAAACATTTAAAACATGCTCATCACCACCTGGCCCAGTGCCTGGGGGAAGAACCAGGTTTTCAAAGCCTTTTGAAAGTTGGAAAGGAGAAGGGTCATCTTGAACTCAGGGGGAATGCTATTCCATAGGGGAGGCACTTCAATGGATAGAGCACGCCTTCTGGGTCCCATAAGATCACATCCCTTAATAGATGGGACCCAGAGCATGCCACCCTGTCACCCCTCAGTGGATGGGCAGAGGTAATTGGAGACAGACAGTCCTGCAAATAGCCAGGTCCAATAACAACAACAACAATGCAAATGTTGCCTAGTTTAGGTATCCAACAGAAAGCACAATTACCCTAAAATAAGATTGTCAAAGTTTGTGTCATCTGCATAATGACACAAATGTCATTATGTCATTATGCATGATGACACAAATTATATACATGCTTCATGGATACAAATACATGATCCATGTCATTTGCATAATGATATCATGGTGCACGTGACGTCACCTCCCCCCTTGTCTGCTCCTATGGGTGCCTGTAAATGTTGCTAATGTGTCTGAAATCAACTCATGGGTAGTTGTAGCAAGAAAGATATGCTATGGCAGGGCTTTCCAAAGTTTTTCCCGCGGCGACACACCAACCGGCGTTGGTATGTCACCGCGGGAAAACCCGGAAGCGCTGATGATGATCAGCGCTTCCGGGTTGTGTGGCGACACACCAGACTGTGTGTGGCGACACACTTTTGTGTCACGACACACAGTTTGGAAAGCTCTGTGCTATGGTCTTGATGTCTTTGGATTGGGAAGGCTGCATCAAGGCTTCAGATGATAAACACAATTAGTCATCTATATATTTAACAAAACAAGTACTGTAATTGTGGTGGCAATAAATATGTGTACATAATTTTAAAGGTGCAACTTTTAGAAGGATACGTTTTGCAGAAAGAACTCAAGTTTGTTGTGTGTGTTTTTTATAGAATAGGCTCATGATCCAAACATCGAAAAAGGGAATGTTATTACATTACCAGATCTAAGAGGTTCTGGTCCAGACTACAAGCAATTTCACTGCCAAAATATCCACAGGCCTGCATCAGTCATCTTATTCATTCACACTCAAAGCATTTTCTCACTTGCATACACAATTCACTATATTCACTAACACACTCCACATGGAAAGGCATTGCACTCTCCCTCCATAAAGGATTTACTGCCTTCCCAAAAAACACAGTGGCAAAGAGAACTACTTTCTTACTTTTCATGAAGGGAACAAGTGGTCTAATGAAATGATTTGGATTAGAAGCAAGCAGGCCAAATCCAGAGCCTTCTTTGTCTTATTTGGCCTGCTGGCTGGAGGTTTTCAGTGCCTGATTTAAAAGTCATCCCCATCATTTTAAAAAAGGAAAAAAAAAAACCCTCTTTCCAGATAAATGAACTATTTACTTACTGAAGGCTTTTGGAATTAGTAGAAGGTTATATGAGTTTAGACCAAGAATTGCAGGTTGCACTATTACCTATCTTACATTGTAGAACATAAGACACAAAGTATACCGTAGGTAAAAATGTTTTTACTGTCACAAATATACCCATTCAAACAGCCTGTGTGATCTGTTTACTATTTATTTTTGCATTTCCTGAAATGGAGCCTAATCCCCAACAAAGAAAAAATTAGAATGTCTGAATAAGAACTGCACAATTCTATACATATTGACTTGAAAATAAATACACCCTGGGGAGTGGGTATAACGGGACTGGAAATCATGGCTCTCCAGATGTTGTAGGATTTCAATCCCACCTGTCTAGCTAATAGTAATGATGGAGCTCACCAACAGTTGGAGGGCCAGTTTCCCTCCTGTATAGGGTTGTCTCTTAGAAATGGGAATGTAAATGTATGGAAGCCTCAGAGGATTTAATCTGACCACAACAAGGCAGTCTTGCTCCCACACTTCTAATTTTTATATTTTAATGTATTGAATTTGCTCACACACTTTCCTAATATTGTTCCAAACAGTTGTTGTTGTTGTTGTTGTTGTTGTTGTTGTTGTTGTTATTTTAAAGTGTTATTATACGGGCAGTGCTCCCTTGTACTGTATAGTATAAATGGGAATAGTTACAATAGTTATCAATGCATGTTTGACTAATTTTTTTGAAAAAGAAAAAAAATGGGTGTGAGGTGAAGTACAGACTGGTAAGTCTTATGAACCTTAACGTGTATAAAGGAGCCACAGTGTGTATTTTATAGGAGTGGCTGAAGAAAGTGATTTATTGTAGAAGGAATGTTTCCTGATTTGAATGTTTGAAAAATGAAATTAGATGCTGATTTCAAGGACCTAATCTCTTTTAGCACTGCAAAATTCAGTAATTGTGTGCAAGAATTCAATTTCCTAGTACCACAGATTGATCAAAGCAATGAATGCAGTCCAGAAATGAAGCATCAAATCACTCTGAGTCACACAGCGATGTTGAGCATGAATCAAGTATGGAGAAGCAAGGACATCAGCCTGGCACTAAATGCAGATTAGTCTGCACTATCGTGTTTTCCATAGCTACCTATGGTTGCGAAAGTTGGACCATGAGAAAACTAGACAGGAGGAAAACTGATTCATTTGAACTGTGGTGTTGGAGAATTCTCCTGCACATTCCTTGGTCAGCAAAGGTGACAAACAAGCAAGTACTGGAGCATATAAAACCAGACATATCACTGGTGGGCAAAATCACAAAATTCTGCCTTACTTATTTCGGCCATGTCATGCATTCAAACTCACTGGAAAAGGCAGTTATGCTCGGAATGGTCAGCGGTAAAAGGAAACGAGGCTGGCCAAAAAACAGGGTGGCTAGACACCATCAAAGCCAACACCAGCCACAGCATAAAACAGCTAAAAGAAGCTGTACAAGATCGGAAAATGTGGAGAGAGCTGGTCCATAGAATCGCTGAGAATCGGACATGGTTGAACCAATAGCAGCAGCAGCAGCAGCAGCAAACTTTAAATTTAAAATCTATACATATAGATCAGCAAGTTCAAACTGAATGCCTTCTCCCTGGTTGCTCGGACATTATTGAACATTCTGCTGCCCCAGAAAAAAGGCTGACCTTGTCATTCTTGGCATTACATAAAGCCCCAAAGTCTCTCCTTTTTTAAGCAGGCATTTGATTTGAGCTGATGGTGATCAGGCAACCATTTTTAATTAGTTACCATAGTTAATTAGTTCAACCTTTTTTTTTTTAACATGGGGTTACATGACTTTGTTGTGTGCAGCATCTAACTGAGAACACAACTGAGTGAGGCAGATGAATAGGTACCACTTTGGTGGGTAGGTAACAGCATTCCGTGCGCGTCATGTGGCCACATGACCGTGGAAGCGTCTTCAGACAACGCTGGCTCTTCGGCTAACAAACGCAGATGAGCACCGGCCCCTAGAGTCGGACACGACTGCACAAATGTGCGGGGGGAACCTTAACCTTTACCTATGAACAATGAATTAGGAAAAGGCGCATGGCAGATTGTTTTTGTATATGGTAACTGCAGCAAGATTATTGTATGTTCAATGATGGAAGAACAGTGACATTCTCACAGTGGAGGAATGGATTGTGAAAATGTCAGAATTGTGGAGTCCTTGGTGCTCTCTGAGCCTTGTTGTTTTCTTGCAGACGTTTCATTGCCAGGCTAGGCAATATCTTCAGTGCGAAAAGGGAGTGGGACTTGCTCTCTGTTTATATAGCCTTGCTTGTCCTGCCTGTGTTGGTGGGGGTGTTGTACTCTCCTTGGTAGTACTTTGATTGGGTTGTTGTTTGCTGCTTGGTTGACTGACTGAGTTAATAGTTCCTTGATTAGGGTCTATTGTGTTGTTTGATTGCTCCTCTGCTGCTAATCTTGCTGTTAATCTGCCTATCTTGTTGTTGATTGCTGGCAAAGAGGTGTTCTGGTCTTCTGGCTTTTCTATTGTCTCTTATGAATGGTATGTAAATGTTGTTTACATACATTTTATTAATTGATAATTAATAATAAAAATAATAATAAAAATAATAAAAAGATATTTGGAGTTATCTACAACATACAGTGTAAGGACTGTAACAGCCACTATGTAGGACAGACCAGCAGAAGACTAGCAGAACGCATCCACGAACACCAACTAGCAGTCAGAAGACACGATGAAAACTCCTTAATTTCACAACACATGGACAGACTTAACCATACTTTCAACTGGGAAACTGTGAGCATTTTAAACCAAGCCAAATCCAAAAATGCTAGAGAATTCCTGGAAGCTTGGCACTCAGACAAAGCAGCCATCAATAGACACATAGAGGTAAACAACATTTACATACCATTCATAAGAGACAATAGAAAAGCCAGAAGACCAGAACACCTCTTTGTCAACAACAACAACAACAACAACAACAACAATCAACAACAAGATAGGCAAAGATTAACAGCAAGATTAGCAGCAGAGAAGCAATCAAACAACACAATAGACCCTAATCAAGTGAGGGGCTGAAGGGATTTGTATAACAGCTAAGAGGGAGAAGGGTTTATAAGATTGTAATTATCTGTTGAAGATAAGGTCGGAAGTCATTATATTTCATAACTTTAGTCTTTTCTTTTCTTTTCTTTCTGTTTAGATTTGTCTTTTCCTTTATGTAAAATTCTCAATAAATATAAATTTAAAAAAATAGTCAGTGCTTATCCTTGAAGCACACTAAGTAGAGAAACTCCACAGTTCAAACCTGAACTACATATATTCTATTGGCACACTAAGTACTATTTCAGCCTTCTGCAGCCTGGCATGCTCCAAATGTGTTGAATTCAGTTCTCAAAACTCAAAGCTAGAAATGGCTGGGAACCATGGAGTATGCCTTTGAAGAGATATAAAGTGATATAAAGACAGAAGGGTATATGGGGAAAGGCTTCTATATCAGCCTGAGATAGTTCTAGATTGAGGAACTCTGGCATTTCTTTCAGTACTGTAGCCATGAAGCGCTGTGTGCCTTTGACAAGACCCTTGCATCTGTCAAACTTACATACATGAAGGATGTTTGGCAGATGATGTTTTGTTTCTTTATGAGGGGAGGATATGCATCAGCCCCCTGAAATGTTACCTTTGAAGACAATCATGTTTCATACTGGATATGACAATTCTAAAAGGACAAGAAGAAAGAACATGAAACTTTGGCCAAATATTTCTCTGTAAAGAATACATAGAAGAAATACATATTGCTAGCAAGGAGAGTTAGTGTTAGGGATCCAGTATAGTCTTTCACCTCTGCATTGTGGTGTTCCTTGCAGAGCCAGTAATTACTGTTACCATGTGATTGTGTTAGTTACCATGATTCATAAGTCACATGAGTCATCTTTGCTTTCCATACCCATTGAAATTATCTGCCATGTTCCTTTCCCAAGGACCAGTGCATAGCTGCTTTCAAAGAGTGTTACTATTTTTTAATCATGTCACTTAATTAGCTGTAAACAAATATTCCAAAAACAACAGAGTCTTGTGGCATTTTACAAACAAGTACTGTATATTGATTAAGATGTCAGCTTTAATTTACCACAAGATTCTTATTGTTGCTGCAATACAGAAAAACCTCCTGGAAATTTGCTTGCAATTGTTCCAAGTCATTTCTAAAATGTATTACATTTTACTGTTATGCATACTATATACATTTTTTTTCAATATAAAAAAAACCCTAGTAATTTCACTTTTTAAATCTCCCTTTGAACTGATGTTGTTCAGAAGAGAAGAGATATTATAGTTTGCAGTAGATTAAAAAAAAAAAAAGGGGGGGGAGCATTCCTGACTTATTTAATTGCGAGATTAACAGTCACTTTCTTCCAGGAGTTTAAACAGCATAATTAGCGCTGCTTCTTCGATTTTCCCCCTACAACAAGCACTCTACAAAGTAGATTGAAATAAGCTTCCATGGTTGAAGAGGGGCTTAACTTGGAATCATCTGTTCAGTGCTGACTCACCAACAGAATTAATTTGAGAGAGAGTCTAAGAAGGAAATGAATCTGTTTTAATTTAATTTAATTTGTTTTTATTCTAAAGCTTATGCAGAAGAGTAGCTATGGTAGGTTTGTGACTATTTACAGTATATCAGGGATCGGCTACATGTGCCCCTCTAAATGTTCTTGGGTGAAAACTCATCATCACACACCGTTGGCCATGCTAGCTTAGACTGATGGAAGTGAATTTCCACATCATCCAGAGAGTCATATTTTGCCCATCCCTAAAAAGGTAAATTGTGCAGTCGTGTCCGACTCTAGGGGCCGGTGCTCATCTCCGTTTGTTAGCTGAAGAGCCAGCGTTGTCCGAAGATGCTTCCACGGTCATGTGGCCGCAAGATGCGCACGGAACGCTGTTACCTACCCACCGAAGTGGTACCTATTCATCTACTTGCATTTGCATGCTTTCGAATTGCTAGGTTGGCAAGAGCTGGAGCTAGTGCAGGAGCTCACTCCGCACGCAGGGCTAGGGATTTGAACCTCCGAACTTGCGATCTTCCGATCGATCGACAAGCCTGGCGTCTTACCCGCTGAGCCACCACACCCCTTCACCATGCCCATCCCTACATAGGATAAAAAAGTGAGAAAAGAGTAATGAAGGAAAGGGAGATTATAGCAAATTAATTCTGTCTCACATACATTCCCCAGACTCAATTGAAATGTTCTCCACCCATCCTTATGTCAGCAGCCTTGAAATGGGCTGTCCCCATTGCTGATTCTTATCCTGCCTCTATTGCCACTTTCCAAGGCACTGCAATCGGTGGACTACCTTCCACAGTATAAGATGCAAAAGCAGCCCTAACAGATTTTACAAACCTTGAGGCTGTCTGTGGATGGTGCTCGAATAAAAGGGAAAATTAACCTTCTGTGAAAGAGTGCCATCTTATGGGATTTAGGAGGTGTGCCTTGTCTCCTGCAGCAACTGCCCTATGGAGCAGCACTGTTGGCCTTTTGGAAAGACTTAGCTTAAAAGTAAGGCTCTTCCCTCAGGTCTTAAGGCCAGGATTTGAATGGACCCCAGCTTGTGTTCTTGTTTTAGAGGATTATGGAGATTTTTTTACCTGGCATCTTTTACTCCCCCCCCCATTTTTTATTTTTTTATTTTCTGTCCTGCCTTTATTATTTTTTATAAATAACTCAAGGCGGCGAACATACCCCATACTCCTTCCTCCTCCTATTTTCCCCACAACAACAACCCTGTGAGGTGAGTTGGGCTGAGAGAGAGTGACTGGCCCAAGGTCACCCAGCCGGCTTTCATGCCTAAGGCGGGACTAGAACTCTCAGTCTCCTGGTTTGCCATTGGCTCCTTCCTAGGGCTGAGAGAGAGAGTGACTGGCCCAAGGTCACCCAGCCGGCTTTCATGCCTAAGGCGGGACTAGAACTCTCAATCTCCTGGTTTCTAGCCCGTTGCCTTAGCCACTAGACCAAACTGGCTCTCTCTTTTTTATAAGGATGTTTCTATTTTTATGCTTGTTAACTGCCCAGAGTTTGTGTGTGTGTGTGTGTGTGTGTGTGTATGTGTGTGTAGAGGACCCGAGATTGAGGAAGACACATACCACCCATAAGGGTGAGAAGGGAACTTTTTATGTATATGTATGTATATACCTGTTTGTGCATGTCTCTCTGTGTGTATATACTGTATCCTGTTTATATTTATGTCTATTTGTTTTTAATGATTATTTAAGAATGTTTTAATTGTTGGTTTTATTGTACACCATCCAGAGTCATATTTGTGAGGTGGGCGGCTATATACTGTAAATTTCATAAATAAATATACACACACATTCACATACACACACACACATTTTGCTAAGCAGCTTTATGCTCTATGGTTAGGTGCAAGTGGGGAAAGGCCCCCCCACAACTAAATTGCTTTTATGGGTGGGGGGGGGACTGAAGAAGGAAGTAAAATAGAAATAGCAGAAGAATTTTAAGTTCAATGGCTGTTGTGGGTCTTCCGGGCTGTGCGGCCGTGTTCTGGAAGTTGTGGTTCCTAACGTTTCGCCAGCATCTGTGGCCAGCATCTTCAGAGGTGCTCCTGCCCTCTGAAGATGCTGGCCACAGATGCTGGCGAAACGTTAGGAACCACAACTTCCAGAACACGGCCACACAACCCGGAAGACCCACAACAGCCATTGAACTCCGGCCGTGAAAGCCTTCGACAATACAATTTTAAGTTCAATTAGAAATTAACATTGCAAGGTCCCTATGGCTCCACTCTTTGAAGAAGAGAGTTTTTCCTAATCCTGTCAGATAAGGAATCTATAAATGAGAGATGCTGCTATAGACTTTGGCTAATTCTGATCACAGGAAACTGTGAACAGAACAAGGGAACTGACAAGATCCACAAATAAGACAGGTGTGAAGTTTAAATAACAAAAATTGAAGTATGAACATGATGTATCAATTTTTTATTATTTCGGTCAATGACCAGCAAAATTTAAAAGAAAAAGAGACAAAGTACAATCAGAAGATACGATGATAAACTACAAACTAACAAAATATATCACATAATAATACAGCATTTACTCTGCTATTACTGTGTTAATACATTTGTTATCATTATGGGGTAAGCCTAGAACATTAGAAGTTATATAATAAGAAATTATAACATAAAAGTAAAATTGTATATCCCCTGACAAATTATCAATTAAAATATTTCAATTTAAAAATATACATTTAAAATAGGGAATTATTCTTTCGTCTGGACTTGTCTTATTTTCATTGCAGCAACACAAAATTTGGCAACTGTACATGTAATATAAGGTTTTAAATCCTGAAGTAGATAATTCACGTAAAAATTATCTGGATACCCATGGAGTTTTTCTATTAGGGGCGCAATGTAAATTGACCTGATATCCCTATAAAATTTACAGTGTAGCAGTACATGTAAAATAGTTTCTACTTCCATTTCACCGCATGGGCAGATGCGCTCAGTTACGGGGACTTTGTTGTATCTGCCTTGAAGTAGTGCAGATGGGAGAATATTGAATCTGGCTTTTAAAAATGCAATTCTCAGCTTAGGGAACGTTAGATTTAGGAGATATCTTGCTGGTTCCTATACGCTCCTGTTTATCCAAATTCTATTATGTTGTGGGAGCCTACTAAGTTCATTTTGGAACTCCATGTCCTTTATTCTTTGGGTGACTATTTGTTTGGCTTGATCATAGGTAAAGGTAAAGGTACCCCCGCACATTTGTGCAGTCGTGTCCGACTCTAGGGGCCGGTGCTCATCTCCGTTTGTTAGCCAAAGAGCCAGCGTTGTCCGAAGACGCTTCCACGGTCATGTGGCCGCATGACACGCGCGGAACGCTGTTACCTACCCACCGAAGTGGTACCTATTAATCTACTTGCATTTGCATGCTTTCGAATTGCTAGGTTGGCAAGAGCTGGGGCGAGTGCGGGAGCTCACTCCGCACGCAGGGCTAGGGATTCGAACCTCCGAACTTGCAATCTTCCGATCAACAAGCCTGGCGTCTTACCCGCTGAGCCACCACGCTCACCACGCTTGATCATAGCCTAATGATATTAAGAAAAGAGGAGAGAGTCCATATGAAGCCAGCTTGTGTTCTACCGCTTGCTTCCAGGGTGAAGAGAAATTATCTACTAGGACTAAAGGAGTTAAACCAACTGGGAAAAATTGGATTTTTAGCCAATAATGTATCATCAGCTTCCAGGCCCTCACTTGAATTGATGGCATTCCTGTCTCGAGCCTTAACTGGGCATTTGCTGTACCGTTGGGTGCGGCCAAAATTAATCGCAGGAATTTTGTTTGGACTGTTTCCTGTGGCACCTTCTTCATATAAATTCCTCTCTGTGCCCCATAAAGGATTTGGGCCAATGTTTTGGCCTCAAAAAGTTTTAAAGCTGCGGGTACTAATTGTCCTCTGCCAGTATAAAAAAAACATTTAATGGCGTTCATTGACCTGAGGGCTGATTGGGCTATGTAATTCTGGTGTGCATTCCAAATACCTTTTGAGTGGAAAACCACCCCAAGGTATTTAAATACATTGACCTGTTCTAATTTGTGTGCTTCTACTATCCAGGAGTGCTGCCTAGCTCTCTTAGCAAAAACTAAAATTTTTGATTTATCAAAGTTGAGGACCAAGTGATTTTGTCTACAGTATCTTAGTGTTGCTGCAATTGCTCTTTTCAATCCAGTGGGGGTTTGCGAAATTAAGGCAGCATCGTCAGCATATAGGAGAATTGGGATTTTACGCTGTGCTAAGTTGGGTGCATGAATATCCATATTGTGTAGGAGGTCCACGAATGAATTAATATAGAGATTAAAAAGAGTGGGGGGAAGAATACAGCCTTGTCGCACTCCTCTCTGCACATTTACTATGCCAGAGAGGGTCCCAAGAGGGTTACACCTCACTCTTAAGGAGGAATTGGAATATAATTTCTGCATAAGGAAGAGAAGACGCCTATCAATAGTTGTATTTTTTAATTTTTCCCAAATGACATTTCTGGATATTGAATCAAAGGCTTGTTTAAAATCAAGGAAAGCAACAACAAAGAGGGATGATTTCTTTTTGTACGTGTATTTTTGTACCAGATGATGGAGTACCAGTATGTGATCTACTGTTGATCTCCCTTCTCTGAAACCTGCCTGTTCATCTTGGATTATGCCCTCTGACTCAATCCAGTCTTGTAATTTAATATTTAAATGTTTGGCGTATAGCTTACTAACCACACTCAAGAGGCTAATGGGCCTGTAATTACATGGCTCATTCTTGTTACCCTTTTTGTAAATTGGGACAATTATTGCCAACCCCCAGTCTCTTGGGATGTGACCAGTCTGGTCTATAAATGTGAACAGGGATGCTAGTAGTGGTGCCCACCAACTAGAATTCTTTTTAATCATTTCAGGCATAACACAATCAGCACCTGGAGCCTTGTTGACCTTAAGAGATTCTATCAATCGAGATGCCTCTTGGACTGAAACTGGTGACCAATTCTGTACTTGCTCCAGAACAATCTGACTCACATTCTCAGTACTGGCTGGGTCAGCATATAACTCTCTAAAAATTCCTCCCAAGCTTGAGTTGGTACCTGATTAGATGGAGGGGTCAGCGATTTTCCCAGCCCTCTGGTAATAGACCAGAAAAGGGGTGAGTCTCTTGTCCTGACAGGACTCCTGCAGTGCTGATTTTTTTCTTTTCTTTTAAAAGAGATTTATACTGAGATTTTAAGTTCTTTAAAAGATTTATTTGATCCTCTGAGGGGAGGTTTTCACTATTTGTATAAGCCCTATTGTATGCACTTTTCATCTGAGTACACTCCTGATCAAACCAATTTTTATTTTTCATACCCCAATTTCTAAGTTGTTATTGTGTTCCTTTATAAAAAAAGTGATTTGAGGTTAGCCATTAACATTCCATAACATTCTAAATATGGTCTTTGGGAATTATTATTTAACAAATGTGCACGAATTTCTATAGTTTTTGGAGCTACCATCCAATTGGCAACTACCATTGCATTCTTATCATTCCATTTAATTCGCACCTCAGTGTTACTATTTTCAAGTATTGGGGGAAAGATTATTTCTACTCTAACATATTTCCAAGGATGTGCCATAGTTAACGTTAGGGGATGGTGATCGCTTTCTAATCGTGGATCTATCTCCAGCCACTGTAGGGCTTTTAGAAGATCGCATGACACAATCCAGTAATCAACTATGGAGCTCCCTCCTGCCCCCCAATAAGTATATTCTGCTGGATGGTCCCCTGCTACAGAGCCATTGAGAATATATAGCTCTAGACGAGCAGTCATCTGTCTCGCACATAGGCCTGCCCAGTTAGATTTTAAATCCTTAGATTCTCTTGTATACAAAGGTTCCTCTAAGATATTCTCCACATAAAAAAGCTTAAATTGACGAAATAATGCATAGTCATTTGGTCCCATCCTTGCATTCAGGTCCTCACCAATAATTATTGATGCTGCAGGATGTTTATCTAAACAGCTATGGATAAAATTTTCTATACTCTCCCAGATAGTATTAATCTGAGCATAAGTTTTAAAAGGGGGAATATAAATATTAAAAAGCAAAATTTTGGCTTGGTTAAATGAAAGCAAAGAGGCCGCTACCCATGGCTTCAGCGGAGGTAATGATACACATTTAAATTGTAGAGCTGTGCTAACTAGAGTCACAAATACCACCCTTAGGTCTCCCTCCTGCCTTGCTTGGGGTAGCCAAAATTGAATTAGCCCAATAGCCGTCTACCTCCACCTCTGATGTGGCCCAGGTTTCCTGGAGAAGAAGAATATCAAATCGTGACAAGTAATCAGAAAAAGATTGGTCTTTTGATGGTGCAGCCCAGCCTGTGATGTTCCAAGTTAAGAGGGAAATTACATCAACATTTGAAAACTGTCATAAGGCTTGATTTTGATGAGCCAATGATGTAAAATCATTATGGTGACCTGGAGAACCAGTAATGGGCGACCGAGCCTCAACCAAACATTGGCTTGTCTCATGTAGATTCTGAGTCTGCTCCTGGGTATCTCTCTCTGAAGGGACGCATTTAACAAAGCGCTGGTCAGCATCTGTCTGTGGTGTAGATTGCTGCCTCCTCAATTATTTGCATGGCCTGAGCCCCGTTTATTTCATATGGACTGGAACAATTGTTGTTTAGATGTCGCTTATCCTTATGTATCAATTTGGTAGAAACTAGGTACTTTGCAAGCATAAAAAGGCACGGTAAAACTTGCTATTTAGTTATGTTTTTTTCTTTTTCTTATCATACCTTTGCTTCCTTTGTTTTACTATTCTTTTGTGCTCTGCATAACACAGCTTACCCTGAAAGGGAAGACATGATGGGGGTATTAGGAAATATCAGAGGTTGGGTGGCTTCACTTCACAAAAAATAGGAACAAAGAGGTAAAGAAAAAAGATATAAAGAAGAGGAAAATTAATAAAGAGAGGTTAGAATTCTATTGTGCCAAAAGAGAAGAATAAAAAAATACTTTATTTCTGGGTTCTTCATGGAATGTCGTACTTGGATCCCAAACTACATAATGGCAGTGATCTAAGACCCTTATGAACACCATCTAGAAATCATTTTTAAAAACCCCAGAAAATGTCTTTTTGAAAGTACACTGCTTATGAAGATGGGAGACCAAATAGAGGTTCAGCCTATTAACAATGATACAAAATCCCAAACCTTTTGTTTAAACATTTTGTAACATTGAGCATTTTCCTCTGATCAGAATTAGCCAGCGTCTCTCATTTATAGATTCCATATCTGACAGAATAACTATTAGCCACAACTGGGGGGAAAAAACCCAAAATCAAATAGAGGATATCCTTCCTGCCAGGCACAAGTGTGTGTGTGTGTGTGTGTGTGTGTGTGTGTGTGTGTGTGAAAAAGAGATTTAGCTGTAAGCTATACCAAGTATGGAATCAGAGTTAGGCCATAAAGGGTGCTTAAGGCAAAGTCTCTCAGTGCCAAGGTAACAAAATGCATTAAGGAAATAAAGTTTAGGAGCCATATTAGAATTGAGTACAGGTATCCAGCACATACCTGTACTCAATTCTAATATGGCTCCTAAACTTTATTTACTTAATGCATTTTGTTACCTTGGCACTGAGAGACTTTGTATGTGCTGGATAAAGGGGCGTGGTGGCTCAGCGGGTAAGACGCCAGGCTTGTCGATTGGAAGATCGCAAGTTCGGAGGTTCAAATCCCTAGCCCTTCGTGCGGAGTGAGCTCCCGCACTAGCTCCAGCTCTTGCCAACCTAGCAATTCGAAAGCATGCAAATGTAAGTAGATTAACAGGTACCACTTCGGTGGGAAGGTAACAGCGTTCCACGCATGTCATGCCGGCCACATGACCACGGAAGCGTCTTCGGACAACGCTGGCTCTTCGGCTAACAAACGGAGATGAGCACCGGCCCCTAGAGTCGGACACGACTGCACAAATGTGCGGGGGGTACCTTTACCTCTTTTTTATGTGCTGGATAAGATCACAGAGGAAGTTATAAGTTTCCACAGAAAGAACAAGTTTATACACCATACTAAACTGGAATAAATCAAACCATGATTTAGAGTTCATCATGAGTGAATCCTGCAAAGTATACTTTATTCAATAATCAATATTTAAGCAAACCATGTGTTAGTGTGATATATGAAGCTAGTCAAAGACCTCAAAAAACCCGATCATTTTGGTTCAAGGAAAGAAAATGTTAAGTGCATTCTGACCAGTAAATAAAATTTGGAATTTTACAAGCAGGCCTAACAAAGATAAAGGGACTAGAATATTTGACATGGCGTTTCTGTTGCCATCAACATAGGAGAAGAGAAAAGCTTTATTAATATTTCACAGTTGGCTATTTTTCCCACTGACCTGGTACACTGGCCATTTATACTGGCAAGCTGGTGTTTATTAATTAGATACTCAGTGCATAATTGTGTTAACTCTGGGGCCTGGATATAATTCAATTATGCATGAATATCTCCAGACAAAATCAATCAGCCATCCTTCTCCTCCTTGTTCTTCTTCATTCCTCCACTCTTTCCAAACAGAAGTGCCTCTTACCAGAAGGACACGCAGACAAAATGGAAGCCACCAAGCCAAGAGGGTTGAGGATCTGGAGGTTTTGCCTGGGGAAAGGGGAGAGTTTAATGATCATTGGTGAAAAATGGCCTAGCAATCATTGTCCTTCTGGTGTGAAACATATTCTAGTTTACCGGATTGTTCCATTTGTGTTGGATGCCTCCTGAGAATGTACTATTAGCAAAAGGTTTTTCGGTCATATGCTAATATGGAAATGCCTATTCTGATATGATACAAAGAATTCTATACAACTGTGGCGTCCTTGGTGCTCTCTGAGCCTTGTTGTTTTCTTTCAGACGTTTCATTGCCAGGCTAGGCAACATCTTCAGTGCGAAAAGGGAGTGGGACTTGCTCTCTGTTTATATACCCTGGTTTGTCCTGCCTGTGTTGGTGGGGGTGTTGTACTCTCCTTGGTAGTTCCTTGATTGGGTTGTTGTTTGCTGCTTGGTTGATTGACAGAGTTAATAGTTCCTTGATTAGGGTCTATTGTGTTGTTTGATTGCTCCTTCTATACAAGCTTAAAACAGCAACATGTTGAACTGCATATTACCTAATGAATTAGTTTTGGACTTACCACCCTTTTATAAAATATATGCCATTATGATTGATTCCATCAATATCACAAGGACTTACACCCAAAGAATGTAGGAAATGCTTTCATAAATAGTTATAAAATAAATGCAACTGGTTTTTTCCCCCAAGCAATGCAAACAAGTATTTGCTTTTAGTGCCACCCCCTGGCTCCAGCAGGAATTGTAGAATTGTAGAATTTTTTATGCTGATTTTGTAATAAAGAAAACATTTAGAAGTTTACCTTTTATAAAGCAACTAGCCTCTTATTTAAGTAGCTGTTACAAGATGGATTAATTCTAGTTTGGGAAAAGGTTCATTTTGAACCCATTTAGATTTTTTCCCTGAAGAATTTGATATGTGGCACAGCAAATTGACCACCTTGAACATAAATAATTGTCTTGTATGTTTGCAGGTGACAGCATCTAGCAATTGTGTGTGTGTGTCTGTGTGTATAATTTTTACAAATTATTGTTATATTAATATTTTTTATTAAGGTTTTCACATAAGTAAAAGATAAACATGAAATTATATAGAATGAAATTAAGAAAAAAAGAGATAAAGGAGAAAAGAATAAGTAGAAGAGACAGGTAGGAAAAAAGGGAAGAAAAGATATATAAAAAAGCGATTTCTGATTTCCTTTACAGCAGTTACAAACAAATTATCTCTCCTCCCTCTTTAAAGTTACAACATAGTTCTCTTCTTCCCATATTCAACCCTTTTTAATCAGCAAACCCATATATCCATAAATCACATTTTTTTTTCCATTTTCAGCAAAAAAGACCCATAAGAGGTTTCCAGTCTTTTGTAAAAGTACTTGTTGTCTTATCCCTGATCAAACAGGTCAATTTTGCCATTGTTGCAAGTTCCACCATCTTCACGATCCATTCCTCCATTGTGGGCATTTCAGTATTTTTCCATCTTTGTCTGTATAATACTCTCACTAGCATCTAGCAATTTTGGTTGATCTCATAAATTAAGAAAAATTAGACCTGGTTACTAAGGGAAAATCCTGGGAATTGGTAAATCATTTCTGCAATGTTGCCATGAAAACTGCATGGATGCAGTTATCAGGAATGAAACTCAGTTTAAGGGTATCTTTACCCTTCTATGTTTGACTAATGAATTTTCTCAGGGTATGCCAGGTTAATAATGAAAGGTTTGGGGTATAGAATACAAATTCTGGAAATTGTAGTCCAACAAATCTGGAGAATACCAGATTGGAAACGGCTGGACATAGTGTGATACGGCAAGAACTTAAACATGCAAATAATCCAATAAGCCTATGGATAGATGGACATACATTAAATAATTTGAAAGCTATTTTTTATGAAATAGAAAAATAAAGAAACACTAGACTTGGTGGTGCTCAAAATATTTCCCTTTGATCCATCTAAATAGGGCTCCTGTGCCACTTTTATCCATTAGGGGAAAGTTCTCAGCCTCATTCACTTTAGACAGTGTTTAGGGTACTTCCCTAATGCCATTAGCCTCATGACTCTCACCCTCTTCTGCAGGTTTGCACCACTATACTATACATATCTCCAATGCTGGTAATCCACCCCCTTACATTGCTGGCTACAGCCAAATGGGGAATGTCTAAAATAGTAGCTAGCTATTGCCTGAACCCCATTCTTCAGGTTCATTATCATGGTGAGGGGGAAGAAGTCAGAAAACCAGTTACCATTTGCAGAGGGGTGAGAGCAGCAACACCACCACTAAGAATGGCTGGAGAGCACAAGGGATGGTCACAGCAAAGTACTATGGCCTCTTTGCTGTAGGAGGGGGAGAGTAAATAATCAGAGCGTGGAAGAGGGATGAGATAGGCATTGCCTGGGTAGCCAAGTGCCTAACCCACCTTAGGCACCCATTCCTAGAAGGAATGCAGCACCTCTTCTGGAGTAGGAGCTGAGCCAATAATAAGTTCAGCGTCCCAAGCTGCAAACAAGCCCCACAACCTTATGAGGATATATGGGGGCTGCCCTGCACAGAGAAAGGTCTTCTTGGAATAGCACACTAATTTTGAACTGTCCTGTCTCAGACATATAATGCATTTAAAACCCTGTAAGTTCACACCTTCTCAGAAATAAGTAGCTACAATGTACAAGTTACATTGAATTCAGTAGTTATATGGAAGTTATATCCAAGTAGCTATTATTCAGAATATGAAAATTATGCTGAGCCTAATAAAGGAGTATTATGTCCTGCCTTTAATATGCACATAGATAAGGACTAAGTTCCTACATTAGAGCTAACCAATCTGGGCTGCAAACCTCCAAATGGCCAGTAGATGGCAGTGCAGAGATTTAGGAAACTCTCACTCTTGCTACAATTGACTGGACTTTGGCAACCCAAATCTAGTAGCCCAGTTTTTACTGAACTCAGCTAATGGTGGTTTGTTTATTTATTTATTTATTTATTTATTTATTTATTTATTATTTGAATTTATCCTCGCCCATCTCTACCATGGTAGACTCTGGGCGGTTACCCAATAACCTAGGTTAAACAAATCATGCAGTGCTGTGTGAACTGAATCACAGGCCTGAGATGCTTTCTTTAAGCATGTTGCTAGACCACTGACTATTGCACAGCCTCAGAAAAAGTAATAATGAATAATGGAGTGCTAAATATATAGCACATAATAAAGAACAGTATTCAGAATGTGGTGCAACGCCATTCCTTAACTTTACACTTAGATGGAAGTCTGTATAAAGACATTTTGTCAAGGTACCTTTAAACTTGATGAAGCAAAATGATCAATTACATTGGCCTTCATTTAAGGTAAAGATTCCCCCCGCACATTTGTGCAGTCGTGTCCGACTCTAGGGGCCGGTGCTCATCTCCGTTTGCTAGCCGAAGAGCCAGCGTTGTCCGAAGACACTTCCACTGTCAAGTTAAAGAACACTTTTAAAAATCATTGCTGGCATTTGTGTGCCTCTGCCACATTCATGTGGGCCAGCTCGCCTTATAGACTGGTCACCACAGCATGATTTTCCTCTTGGCCAGAAGCATACCAAACATTTCTGGTGGTGACTTGCAGTTGTTTGAAAAGAATGAACTTGGCAAAAGTTTGTCTGGATGAAAAATAGCTGCTGTATATATTTTTATGTGGATAGTAGTCAAGGATTGTTAAGAGTTGATTTGCTGTCTAGATGGGATTGTTATCTGGATGTTGTGATTTGAGGGAACTCCTACCTATTCCCATTTCAGTGGTGTGTTGTAGGGGCTGGCTAAGCTCACTGTTATATGAGGTTTTATGGCAATAGAACAGCACACTGGTATCATTGTATTCTCTCATTCAAAACAGAATTACCTCATGACAGAATATTTAACTCAGCTGCCCTCTCTTTGTACTCATATTTCAACACAGCACATGAAAGAAATGAAGAATTGGTTTAAACTCCACTTCAACTGTTTGAGAGTTATGGCCCAGTTTGCTTTTCATTCTGTCAGTCATTTCAATAACCTGTGAAAGCAACAGAGGCTGAGCAGAAAAGCCATTTAGGGGAGGTATCTCCCTTGTGCGATCAGATGACTGACATACTTGCTTCACATAAAAGAGAGTGTTTTGCTTTGGCCTGCTGCAAAATTTCAAAATGTCTTCCCCACTATCCCAAGTGTCTATGCAAACATTAAAACTCTATAAATATGACTCCTGCCATTTTTCTTCTGAAGCAAATATGCAGTGGCTTTCTGCTAATTTGACAAAGGCTTTGCATTATTCAATGTCAAAGGTATATGTGAATGTGTGTGCATTATAACTGAATTAACTGAATTAACATTTTTTCAGGGCCAGAAAACGTATCGCTGAGCCATTAGACTGCCGACCATAAGGTTGGCAGTTCGAAACCGCGTGGTGAGGCGAGCTCTCATCACTAGCCCTGGCTTCTGTCCACCCAACAGTTCGAAAGCTAAGGCAAGTAGATAAATAGGTACCACTTACGTGGGACAATTTGCTGGCGTCCTTTCGGAGGGTTGCCCTCGGACCAAAGAAGACCTGGTGAATCCCGACAATGGCGGCGGAGGACGGCGGATCCTGAATGACAACTTCCTGGACGTCAGCAGCCGGCTCGGAAGCGAGGTATTCTGGGGCATGTAGTCCGATGCCTGCAGCTGAAGAGTCGGTTCCTTCACCTCCTCCCTATCGCACGGTAACATTGTTTAATATATATGGCTGTATAATATATATGAATTTACATGTATGTAAGCCGCCTAGAGTCCTCCATTAGGGAGGGGATAGGCAGGGTATAAATAAGATAAATAAATAATAAAATAAAATCTTCTGTATTAAGGTAAGGGAAATACCTCATATTTTAATATATCATTTGTACAATTCTACATTCAATTCAGGAATCCAGGGTCAATTGGGAGCTAAAAAATTGAATAAAATTGGGGGACCAAATTAGGAATATAAATTACTTTTGATCCACCCTAATTCTACTCTGTCAAATCACCACTTACTAAAATTGCAGTACAGTAACCTATGAAATACTCCAGGATCTGATAGAGGTTCTTATAGAGAAATATTCCTTAGTCCAGGAAAGATGGACTTTTTTGGCAACAGCTTTGAATGGAATTCAAAGTTAGTAAGGGAATCCTTAAATATGTTTCTAGGGTGGCTGTGTGACCTTGCACCTGGGGCTAGGTCATGGTTATTTTGAGATGTTTATTTCTAAGTCCCTTTATCATCCAAAGGAGGATCGTTAAGATCTCCTTACTAACTTTGCTCAGACTGAAGAAGCTTCTTGGATAAGGAGCGAAACGTTTCCACTGAGAAAATAGAAATCCAGTTGACATGATTCAAGCTACAGACTGTTCCACCTGGATGACTTCATCGACATATCTCCTTCATGAGGTATGACTAACTGTGCTTCCACATAGCTACTGTCTGAATCTTCAAACCTGCAATTGCCCCACTGGGCTCAAAACCCCAACTCCTCCTGGTGGCCAATAGGAGAATGTAAAAATGGCATCCAGCCATTTCTTTATTCCTCCTATCCCTTAGTTTGCCCTGCATTTGTTTTCACAACAATAAAACAAAAAGAAAGACCAGTTACTGAAGGGAAGCAGCAAAACTACCCCTCTGCTCATTTTGAAGCTTGGTGAGATGATGGCATGGCACTTTGACCCACTAGCTCCAAGAGGGAGGGAGAGAGCTGATCGACTAGGAAGCAGGAGAAGGCCCACTAATGGGAAACCATCCAGCCCCAAGCTCCAGCACGTCCTTTGTAAGTCTATCTTTGCAATGATTCTTCTGTGCTTCAGCTAAGTTGGAAGCCTTGGATTGTGGAGAGGGAGAAATGTACAGTGTCGTGATCAATACAAATATAGAACTCAGCCTTCCTGAAGGCTATGCTGTCTGTGAATCCTTGGATTGGTCTCTCAATAACTTTAATAGGCAACAGGCTGGAGAGGGCTACAATATATGTTGCAGAGGAAGGAATCTGATGAGTAGGCATTTGTAATGAGGAGCTCTGCCAAGGTTCAGATGGAGGGCATGATGTGGATTACATTGGATTTGGAGACACTCATGTGTACCATCCCCATTGCAATCTGCAATATTACAAGTAGTATGAAATTTCCCAGGATTTCAGTTTGTGAAGACCTTCTCAGCTTTTTCAAAAATAGAGATAAAACAGTGGTGTTTTGTATAGCTGCCATAGACTGAATAACACTTCTGTTTGGCCTGGGCTTAAATTAGCTCAACATTTTCATAATAGTTCAGGTTATACTCCAGAATAGTCAAAATTACCCAAAATTACATCATAATTGGAGTAAGTACAATTGACATTTATTGGATTGCACCTTTGATAAATGATAACGTTCTTCCCTAATCCAGAAGCAATTCTTGAAAGCTAAAAAGAAAAAAAGTTGATATTTTTGTTATATTGAAACATTGTTATAGCTATTCTTGGAAACATCATTTTACCTTTCAAACATAACAAATACAGAGCTATCTGGTTCCTACAGAATGTTCTTCTTCAAATAAATATTTTGAGTCTTTGGATTTTAGTGGATTCTCTATCTATACTGGTACTACAAAAAACAACACTATTTTTTGTATTATAATTATAATTGACCACAGTAAAAACAATAGCACGATGCTAAGCTACTGCTGTTTTAATTTCCTCTGTGTCAGAGGTGGATACCCTAAGTCCTGGGACTGCATGTAGCCCCGCCAAGAGGCCCAAAGTTGTTACTAGATTGAAATATTTAATGTGGCAGTAGAAGAGAATTACTAAATACATGACTAAAGAATAATCTAGTCTCTCAATTATGTCAATAAACTACTCTTGGTTATCTAAGTAACTGGTTATATAAGTAAACTAATCTCTAGATTATATACGTGTAAATTAAATTAAATTGATTTTCATTTTTATCCTATCCTGTCTTATCTGCCAATTTTGGAGCACCATCCCTAGGATTCCCTCAGAGGCTAAGTCTGGACCACGACATGGAGAAAACGGGCAGCCCTGGAATATGAATTTGATATAGTCATACTCTGTGGCATTGTCAGAAATTAAAAACGGCAGCTACACCCAGCCATATGGCAGTGCTTGGAGCACCCAGATTAAAGGGAAAAAATAAAGGATGGCAAGGGCAGGCATCAGCAGTGGGATCTGTCAAAGCTTAGTGTCTCCAGCAGCTGCCCAAGGATTACAATGGCTTTGATCCTTAATCATAGCAAGGAGATTAAGGCAAACTAGCTCCAAGTTTCCCTAGTGGGTTCCTGTAGGACTTGACAGGTGTCTAGTGATGCCTCCTATAATTTCAGTATTGGTCCTATGTTTGTGGCCAATAGTGTAGAGATGTCCAATATTGACTGTCTTCTGGTCTCCAGGTACCACAATACAACTAGGATGGTCAGGTGTCCTACATTACAGAAGACATCATCTGATGGTGGCCTATATTTAATGTGTTGTCCAGTCCAAGTTTGGATTACAGATAAATAATTGTGAAAAGAGAGAAGTTGAAGTTGTCCATCAACAATTAATACAACAGATAGAGTATGCAATAGAATTAAAACAATGCAATACTTTGGCCACCTAATGCGAAGAGAGGACTCACTGGAAAAGACCCTGATGCTGGGAAAGACTGAAGGCAAAAGGAGAAGGGGACGGCAGAGGATGAGATGGTTAGATAGCATCACCGATGTAACGAACGTGAATTTGAGTAAACTCCGGGAGACAGTGGAGGACAGGAAGGCCTGGCGTGCTATGGTCCATGAGGTCACGAAGAGTCGGACACGACTAAACGACTGAACAACAACAACAAAGTCTTCCCATTGCAGTGCCATGGATTTTACTCCCATTTACAACATTTATTTCTAAATTTATATATTCATAACTATATAAATAAAATATGCACATTTAATGCAAAGCTGTTGAAACTTCTGTTTGCTTTTTTGATCCCATTGTTCCTCATTTGTGGTAATTTACAACCATCTTACCTGCCATCAAGTTTCAAAAGTATAAGAATTATGTGGCCTTTTTCATAAATGATAAATATTTGTATGTCTTAAAGAAATCTTAGTTTCTTTAAAACAAAACTTTCTAAGTTTTAAAAGCATATTTTCAGTTTGCATCATTAGACTTTTTTTGAGAACAGTCTGCTATATATATATTTTTTGTAAGCAGATTTTGTTCTGCTCATGCTGTTTGTCACGTTTGTGTTAAGGTGAAAAAGTCAGCTAACAAAACATTAATGCTCTTTGAGGTTTGGCTTTGTGACTTGTTTGCCTTTGAGCTGAAGGAACATTGTTCGGATTTTCCTTGCATATTCATTTTTGTCACTAAATAGATTCATTTTGGCTATGCTTATGTCCCTTTTCATGTTTCCTTTCTTTGAACATTTTGCGTTATTGAATTTCACTGGCAAAAATTCATGGAAATGAATTTCAAAGCTAAAGACATGAGCATGCTTATTATTGTTTCCAATAGCACCCACCCTGCCTTAGATGCTCATAAACATGAAGGCCAGTTTTGTATCCATATGGACAAGATGTTAATCAATTGTATTAATTTCTTTGCTCACTGGTGATATACTTCTTAAGAGTAAATCTACTACTTTGTATTTCATCACATCAAGGAAAAATATACTTCAGCTACAATATATAGGTAACACAGTTAAATACTGCTTATTGGCTCAGATAACCATGGAGCCACGCAAAAACTATTGCATTCACAAACACATCTGGTTAACTAGCAGTGGCTACAATAAAAATAATGTGTATCTGAAAACTTATTTTGGTTTTATTTTGATTGATTGATTGATTGATTGATTGATTGATTATGTGCCATCAAGTCATTGTTGACTCTTAGCAGTAAATCAACTCATCTGCCGAAAAGAGACAAATAACATGGGGTAATAGGTACAGAGCCAATCGGGGAGCAGTGCAAACATTACGGACTAACTAATCTTTTCTGCAATGTCTGATGAAGATTTAACTGTACCTTGGAAATCTGCATATTGATTGATATATCTGCATATTGATTGAGATAACTTAACAGAGCTTTCTAGTTAAGGGCTCAGACTCAAAAAACCCAGCAGCAGCATATTACTCTGTTCCCATTTCACAGCTGAGGGGTTAAAGTTGAATGATAATGAAATTTAGGATGACAGGATAGTAAGGGCAGAGTTCTGAAACAGAAATTCAATTTCATATCCAGTAAAGTGCTATCATATCCAGTTTCATATCCAGTAAAGTGTGGGGATGTGGTGGCTCAGCGGGTAAGACGCCAGGCTTGTCGATCGGAAGATCGCAAGTTCGGAGGTTCGAATCCCTAGTCCCGTGTGATGGAGTGAGCTCCCGCACTAGCCCCAGCTCTTGCCAACCTAGCAATTCGAAAGCATGCAAATGCAAGTAGATGAATAGGTACCACTTCGGTGGGTAGGTAACAGCATTCCACACGCGACATGTGGCCACATGACCGTGGAAGCGTCTTTGGACAACGCTGGCTCTTCGGCTAACAAACGGAGATGAGCACCAGCCCCTAGAGTTGGACACGACTGCACAAATGTGCAGGGGGAACCTTTACCTTTTTAAAAAGTGCTACTAAACATTTTTGACTGCAAGCTTTCAGGCTGGGTGTCCCACTTCAGCAATTAGAACTCAAGGGCAGCAGTATAACCCTGAATGAGGTATTTTATCATTCTGAATTCAATGAATTGATTTACTCTTGTAATTAGGATAGGGTAGCATTCCCAAGTATCAAAAGAATGTCATGGTTGCAGGATAGGAGAAGCTTGAGTCTTCCCTGTCCAAAGCCAACCCCTTGAAGTGAGAGACAGCCATTGCTGTTTCCCCAATGAATAGATTTGAAAAAGGAATTGCTCTATGAGGTGTGTCCTTCTGGTTAACTTTTTTTAAAAACTGATTTCCAAAACTGAGAAACCTGATGTGATAAAATCAATCAATGAATACCATGGGAAACTTTCAGCTTCCTTAAAAAATTATTGTTTGCTTGCAGCCTACGTTTGTAGTGATATTGATGGTTTAGGGAATCAGGCTATACTTAATTTTCCAGACTTTGAGCATATCCTGAAATATTAATCCAATTCAGGGTAAAAAATAAGATGTGGTACTTAGAGCAAATAGCTTGTCTTTCACATTCCTCTTTGCCTCTGGCTCTCCCTCTTCTCCTGTATTTCCACGAGAAAGGCCACGAAAGAACATTTAAATGGGAGAACACCGGAGGAATTATTTGCTTGCAAAAATTACATCAGTGTAACCTCTATGGCATGCTCTGTATGTTGTTTTTATTCTTAAAACCAATAAACACTTTAGGGATGAGAAGAGGAAGAAAGGCACCATACAGTAGTGCACACAGTGTGTGGTTCTGGCAATTTAAGCCAAGAGAGAGAGAACCTGCAAAAAAGCACAGTGAACAAGAGAGTTATGTGTGTGGCCATGTGATTCAAAATGGAAGACATGTGTCACACTACAGATCTGTGTGACTTGGCAGGCATGCACTAGACAGGAGCTGTGGGCCTCCTGGGTTTTCCACCACCCTTCATATTCTTGGCTGTCATCTTAATCCACTTTAAAATCCACCCTTTCCAGTGATTTGATTCCTCCATTTTCCCTCCCTCCCCCCCAGCCTCTTTTTCTTCCAGAAGAGCCAGAAAGCAGCATCTGGTGCAATTGCAAGCTGTTCAGATGCAGAACTGCGGCACAAGACACTTAGGAGAAACCTTGGCTCCTCTTGCTTCTTATGGGTGGCCAAGAATGTGTCCAATATGTATCATCTTTGCTAGCCCACACAAGGCTCCATGATGGATCTCTTCTGGAACTTGGATATTAACATATTCCTCTGTGCTGGCATTTAATTATGATGAGAAAGTGTTATACTCTGTGTGATGTCTGAACAGTGGCCCAAAACTATAACATATAGAAAGAGTTTCTATAGAAGATTAACTGTGTGTAGGCGTGAGTGCATGCACTGTGGCTTTCTTATTAAAAAACATGTCTTGAGTAAATCCTCTTCTGCTCCGTTGGCAGAACTTCCTATTTTAGCAGCCTGTCTCTACCACTTGTCACATTTACTATTGAGGGGACTCAGATTTTCTTTCTTTCTTTCTTTCTTTCTTTCTTTCTTTCTTTCTTTCTTTCTTTCTTTCTTTCTTTCTTTCTTTCGCTTCACCAATCCATAACTGTGAATATTACTATTCCTTGAAGTAAATTAGGAGTTTTCCAATCATTATAAAATTGGTAATGGCCTGCAGTACTCCATCTGCAGCCAAAGAGGAGCTTGTATTTTACTTCAGAATATAGTGCCTTTTACTGTATGGTAATAGTGAAGCCCAACAGACTTGCAAGGGTGCCACATCAATTGAAAGCATATCCTACACACAGTGTTAGCTCTAAGTCTGAAAGAGCCAGATATTATCTGCTCACATGAGCATTCTGAAAACCTCTGCTCCAAAGTATACCAGCAATAGGTTGTGATGCTCAGCCTAACAGGAAGAAGTACCAAATGCAGTGGCTACAGCCACCCTTGTGATTCCTGAATGATACCATTCTTTCTAATGGGAGAATGGAAGATGTGGATTGATAGGGATATTGATAGGGATATTGAAGAAATCCATCAAATTACTTACATACATACATACATACACACACACACACACACACACACACACACACACATACTCGCAACAACTCTGGGTGGCTCATGACAATCAAACAAAGATATTACAATAAAACCGATAAAAGATAAAAGATGGCAAATGTAACAGGCCAGCTGAAATGAAGTAAGGGGTCTCACTCTCCCTTGCCAGGTCTTCCCCATTCTTCTGAACAACAGCAGGGTGGGGGCCATTCGAATCTTGGGGGGAACTTCATACCAGAGGGCAGGCACTGCTACAGAGAAGGCATGCTTTCAGGGCCCAAATAGTGAACATTGTTTAATCAAAGGAACCCAGAGCACACCAACCCTGCAAGATTGAAATGGCTGGGCAGACTCATGGGAGACAGGTGGTCACTCAAGTAACCAGTCCCTGTGCCATGTAGGGCTTTATAAGTAACAACCAGGACCTTGAATTGCACCCATAACCAAACTGGCAACTGGTGCAGCTCGCAAAGCAGAGGTATTATATAGGCATACTGAGGCAGGTCCATCACTGCTCGTGCCACTGCATTCTGGACCAGTTGAAGCTTCTGGGTGATCTTCAAGGGCAGCCCCATGTAGAGCACATTGTAGAAGTCAAGCTGCGAGGAATACCAACAGGAAACTGCACATGCCCAGGTATTCCCCCCCCCCTAGTACAAAACTGCATTTTGACTCTCCATAAACGAGAGCAAATAATTAGAGACCCCAAAATTTGGAGAAATTCAAATAAAAATAACTTGAAATGCATTTTTAAGTGGCTATTACTGTATATATATAATGATTCATAAAATTCCTAGGTAACTATATCAAAATACAATTAAGATGTTTGGCTCAGCTTTGTCCACAATAAATTCAACTTACTGTATATAAATCTATGAAAATATTTTCCAAAGTGTTTCTCTGTTTAAAACCCACTTTGTTTTTCATCCAAGAGATCATCTGTGGTAAATGTTTTCTAGGCACCACCAGATAAATGGTTGTATTTCTCTTGACCACTCATATGTCTATTCTTGGATCACAAGTCTGGGATTTCATCCTTGATGTCTAAATATTATTCTGATTTCTTGCTTCAGACCTGACGTTGGCCCTAATATGTTGACTTGAAGGGATTTATAAGTAATATAGATGTGCACAAGATTTCTGTCAAGAAAAAAGAAAATTATTTACACTTTGTAAACACTTGAATTCTTAAGAAATTCTTTAGAAGCTCTGAATATGTAGTAGATCCTTTGTTTTTCTTATGAGTCAATTTAAAGGATCAAAAAGGTGGTCTTTACAGCCCTGTCTACAGCAAGGGGCATGGTGGCTCAGCGGGTAAGAAGCCAGGCTTGTCGATCGGAAGATCACAAGTTCGGAGGTTCGAATCCCTAGCCCTGCGTGCGGAGTGAGCTCCCGCACTAGCTCCAGCTCTTGCCAACCTAGCAATTCGAAAGCATGCAAATGCAAGTAGATGAATAGGTACCACTTCGGTGGGTAGGTAACAGCGTTCCGCGCACGTCATGCCGGCCACATGACCGCGGAAGCGTCTTCGGACAGTGCTGGCTCTTCGGCTAAGAAATGGAGATGAGCAGTGGCCCCTAGAGTCGGACACGACTGCACAAATTTGCAGGGGGAACCTTTACCTTTACCTACAGCAAGACATGATGTCACAAAAATGGTGACATATGCTTGGAGTTGTCTCGACACAAATTCTACCCTTATGTACTTGTGTCCTGATGTCTGACACAGGTACATTAATAATGGTATATATTTTTTCACTATTCCTGATTGCCTCCCCAGCTGATGCCTGCATGGGCAACACCTATCTTTGCATGGAAATTATGGGATTTTGTAGAACAACTTATCTGGAAGTATCTGTTTGGGGAAGTTACTTACATTATAATTTATTTTCTTTGTTTAAAGTCTCATTACCATTTTGCCCATGAAGACAGTTTAATCCAAACCAAACTACACAACATTTGTAACACTATGAACTGCTAGATTTGTAGTATAGTTTAGAAGTATATTTGATAAAAGTGTGAACTAGTATTTCATGAAATCAAGTTTATTTTATCTACAGTATGCCTTATTTAGTGTAATACTGGATGAGACTTTTGAGGTGGCAATCTGTTCTGAAAGGCTATTTCTAGCCTTCATAGTAATGCATTTGTGTAAGTGTATCGGCAAAAGAGATGTAAAAGCCAAACTGGATAAAACAACAAAAAAAAAACTATAGTCTGAATCTTAGAAGATTAAATAATGCAAATTGAAGATCCATTTTTTTAAAAAAGCTATTATTTCTGAAGAGAAAAAACAACAATTTGTTTTAATGACAATGGGGTAGATTCTAAAAGTTGTAGGTGCTGTTTTCATCTTTCCCTATAATAGGAAAGCCTCAGTGGTTATGAATGGATACAGATTTCAATTTGCTGTCGATTAGCACCAGGGCTAAGTTTTCTGGACTTGAAAAATATCCAAGAATACAGAGGGACTGGGTGACTTCTACTTTGGTGGTAATGGAACTTTCCTGGTGCCATTTAATATTTCACTTCCCCTCCTAGTTGAGTCCCAAAACAACCAACTTGTCCAGAAGTCCTGCTGGGCACTTGGGCCAGATGAAGAGGAGAAAGAAGGGAATCCATCTGCTCCCAGAAGTTCCAGTGGAGGTTACCCAGGATGGGGAGAGATGTCACAGCCTCCCCAAAGGCTGCAACACAAACGCGGCAGAGTAGAGGGACACATATCCCGCTTGTAGAATGTATGGATCAGATAGCAAAAGTACAGGGCTTTCCATCCCAGCCAGGTAGTTTTGCTGATTTCCCTTCCCCCATGGTGAGTTAGCAAAATGAAAGGCATAAAGTTGCTGCAGAACTTTCTTATTGTGACTCCCCCACTGACCTTCCAAAGGAAGAGAAAGAGGTGCACTTACGTGGTATCCAGATTGGATAGAAGGAGGAGAGCATTTCTCTTTGAGCTTCACAATTTCCTGCCCTCCAATACTGTATGCGTTTCTTCCCATTTAGTTTTTGCATTTTTATACCTGTCTTTTTGCCAAGACATGTGAGGCAGATTGTTTTTCTTTTAAATAACAAAAGAAACATAGAGAATAATAAAACTGCAGTTTTCTCAAGCCACTGGCAGCTTCTATAAACATTGATGGGCTCACAGGCTGGGTTTCTCTTCAGACCACCTTCTTGGGGTGCATTATTATTTTTTTATTTAAAAAAGAGGGGAGAGAAGCTACCCAGGTACTCTTGGAACCCAGTGAGTCAGAGGCAGCTTGCTTTTCTCTCTCCAGACTTCCCAGGATGAAGTCGTGGAATTTGGAAACACAAGTAGCCTGCCCCAAGGCTTTGTAAGACATATCAGTTAAAGTGAGGGTTTATTTTTCTGACCTAATAATTCTTATTAACATTATTGGCTGTATATAGGACCCTGGCCGGTATAACCTAGTTGAGAATCAAAGGAAGATTATAACTATGTACCAACTATTCCTGCTTTTCTGATTAGGCAACTTTTTCAGTATCATCTGAGAGTGACTTATTTATTTATTTATTTATTTATTTATTTATTTATTATTTAAACTTATATTTATTATTTATTTATTATTTCTAACTTATATTACCGCCCATCTCCCCCAATCGGGGGACCCTGGGCGGTTCACAGTAAAAGCAGGTTAAAAATACAATACAAAATCATCATCAATAAATAAATATAAAATCCAAGGACGATGGGTGTTGATACCAAGGAGGACATCATAGGAGCAGCCAGCCCCAGGAGGAACTTTTGACATTCCCACCCCAAGCAAGGCGGCAGAACCAGGTCTTCAAGTTTTTCCGGAAGGACAGGAGTGAGGAAACCCGCCTCAGCTCCTGGGGCAAGATATTCCAAAGGGCGGGTGCTACTGCAGAGAAGGCGTGCCTCCTGGACCCCGCTAGATGAAATTCTTTGGTCGATGGGGTCCGTAGCATGCCCTCTCTGCATGACCAGGTGGGGCGGGTCGACTGCACTAATAGTGCAATCCTATGCATATCTATTCAGAGATGAGTCCCAATGAGTTTGCTCCTATGTTAAATGGATATAAAAGTATGGTTTAAATCTAGGCTGACCATACGTCCCGTTTTGAACGGGACAGTCCCGTTATTTAAGCATTTTTCAACCGTCCCGTCGTTTTGATCAAAATCTCAATTTTGTCCCTTTTTTAAACCCGGCGGGAAGGAGGACAGGAAGACAGGAAGGAGGACTGGAGCCGGACTTGCTATTGGAGGCAGCCCAGAAGAGGCCCTATCAGCGCGGCAACTGGAAGCCCAGTTGCCACGTGCGAGCCCAGCAGCAGACACAGCACCACAGTCCACTCGGTTCCTGCCTCCTTACCTGATCCTACCCGTGAGCAGATGAGGCGGAGAGGCGAAGGGAAGACCAGGGAAGACGCCCCCCCGCGCGCGCCAAAAGGAGGAGGGGAGGGGTACGGACCAGGTCTCCCCGCTCCCCCTCGCGGTTGGAGCATCTCCATGGCGGGCACTAGCCATGCCTGAGTGGGACCCGCACCCGGACTGAGGGACGCACATTGGGCACTTCCCACCGCCTGCATTATTGTTCTGGACTGCCTTCTTTTTCCTTTGCTTTTTTCAATCCCCCTCATCGCCTGCCCTCCCTCCTTCCCTCCGCCCCCTCCCCTCCTTCCCAACTTAAAGTGAGCGGTTGCGTGGTTGTGGCGAGAAAGAGGCGCCCGTTTCCTTCCTCGCTGAGGAAGCGGTGGTGGCGGCGGCGGCAGCGGCAAGTTTGGCAAAAGCGAATGGTGGGGAGAGGTGAAGGAGAAGAAAGGAAGTGATCCTCGGAAGCCCCCAAGCAGGGCCGGGGGGAGACTCGGAGAGGGGAGGGGAGGGGGAGGAGTGTGGCAGAGGACAGCGTGTTTGTTTTCGGAAAGCATGCGGAGTGTAAGGAAGAAGCGGCCACTCTCGCTCGCCCACGCGTGCGCGCACATCGCTTTCCTCCCTGTGTACGTGCGCGCGCGCTCAGAGTAATCGCCCTTCAAGACCAAATGCAATCTGGTCAACCACATCTGCATACACATCCGCGTCGGGGCGGCGATGAGCCTCCGTCCTCTGCAGGAGCCGGCCGCGCTGGGGGGCTTCAGCCGCACCACGCCACCCCTTGCCACCCGCCAGGCTGCGGGAGCTCCTGGCGGGCGGCAAGGGGCAGAGTGGTGTGGCTGAAGCCCAACAGCTCGCCCAGCTCCTGCTTCTCCTGTGTGGTGGCAGCAGCAGTAGCAACTCTCCTCCCTCCCTCGGCCAAGTCTGAGGAGGCTGGGGCAGTGGTGAGCTTGCGTCCTCGGCAGGAGCCGGCTGCGCTGGGGGGCTTCAGCTGCACCATGCCGCCCCTTGCCACCCGCCGGGCTGCAGGAGCTCCCACAGCCTGGCAGGCGGCAAGGGGCGGAGTGGTGTGGCTGAAGTCCCCTAGCTCGGCCAGCTCCTGTTTCTACTGTGCGGTGGCGGCGGCAGCAGCAGCAGCGACTCTCCTTCCTCCCTCGGCCAAGCCTCTCCTTCCTCCCTCGGCCAAGCCCGAGGGGGATGGGGCAGTGGTGGGCCTCCATCCCCTCCATCCCCGCCCCTTGTCCCCCGGCTGATGACAGTGCTGTGTGCACAGTGTGTGTGCTCCGGCCTTCCCCAAACACATCAGCTCTGCCACACCATTTACTGCTAGAAGGAAAACAAAACCTTTAAAAATGGAAAAAAATATTAAAATCCGAGCCAATCGCGCTGATGGGGGTGGGGTTTGCAGGCGGGAGCCAATCGTGTGGGGCGGGGGCGGGGTTTGCAGGCAGGAGCCAATTGCGTGGACTGGGGGGCGGGGTTTGGAGGCTGGCATGGTGGCATAAGACCCTGTCCCGTTTTGCCATCCCTAAAGTCCCGTTCTCGTCTGAAGGAAATATGGTCAGCCTATTTAAATCAGGGTTCCCAAAGTGGTCAATTCTGACCCCCAAGGGTCAATGGGACTATCCACGATGTCAATGTTGTTGTTGTTGTTGTTGTTGTTGTTATTCATAGTATTATTCATATTATTAGTAGTACTATTCGTAGTATTATTCATAATACTATTAGTTAAAGTTGTTGTTCAGTCGTTTAGTCGTGTCCGACTCTTCGTGACCTCATGGACCATAGCACGCCAGGCCTTCCTGTCCTCCACTGTCTCTCAGAGTTTACTCAAATTCATGTTCATTACATCAGTGATGCTATCTAACCATCTCATCCTCTACCGTCCCCTTCTCCTTTTGCCTTCAGTCTTTCCCAGCATCAGGGTCTTTTCCAGTGAGTCCTCTCTTCGCATTAGGTGGCCAAAGTATTTGAGCTTCAGCTTCAGCACCTGTCCTTCCAATGAGCAGTCAGGGTTGATTTCCTTTAGGATTGACTGGTTTGACCTCCTTGCAGTCCAAGGGACTCTCAAGAGTCTTCTCCAGCACCACAGTTCGAAAGCATCAATTCTTTGGCGCTCAGCCTTCCTTATGGTCAAACTCTCACAGCCATACATTACTACTGGAAAAACCATAGCTTTAACTATACGGACCTTTGTCGGCAAGGTGATGTCTCTGCTTTTTAATATGCTGTCTAGGTTTGCCATAGCTTTCCTCCCCAGGAGCAAGCGTCTTTTAATTTCATGGCTGCAGTCACCGTCTGCGGTGATCTGGGAGCCCAAGAAAATAAAATCTGTCACTGCTTCCATTTCTTCCCCTTCTATTTGCCAGGAAGTGATGGGACCAGATGCCATGATCTGGGTTTTTTTAATGTTGAGTTTCAAGCCAGCTTTTGCACTCTCCTCTTTCACCCTCATCAAGAGGCTCTTTAGTTCCTCTTCACTTTCTGCCATTAGGGTGGTATCATCTGCATATCTGAGGTTGTTGATATTTCTCCTGGCAATCTTAACTCCGGCTTGTGATTCATCCAGCCCGGCATTTCTCATGATGTACTCTGCATATAAGTTAAATAAGCAGGGTGATAATATACAGCCTTGTCGTACTCCTTTCCCAATTTTGAACCAGTCGGTTGTTCCATGTCCGGTTCTAACTGTTGCTGATCCATGAAGGGGATCACTTAAAGTAGTATTTGTTAAATTATTTTCATGTAATAAATGTTTGGGAGTTGATGAACAATCTGAAACTTCATGAAGGGGTTGATGAGCTGAAGAGTTTCAGGAGCCCTGGTTTAAATAATGGGCAGGGAAATCCAATGTTGGAGCTTTGGCATGTCCAACAATCACTGATTGTTGGATATGCCAGATATGATATGTTGGATATGTCAGATAGGATAGGATATTGTGTGCACTGTAGCACACAAACCAACCAAAACCGTTCAGAACATCGTAAGTAACTCAAAAGACCCAGTAGCCCAAGAAGAAAAAACAGGAGTTATCTACAACATACAGTGTAAGGACTGTAACAGCCACTATGTAGGACAGACTGGCAGAAGACTAGCAGAACGCATCCACGAACACCAACTAGCAGTCAGAAGACATGATGAAAATTCCTTAATTTCACAACACATGGACAGACTTAACCATACTTTCAACTGGGAAACTCTGAGCGTCTTAAACCAAGCCAAATCCAAAAACACTAGAGAATTCCTGGAAGCTTGGCACTCAGACAAAGCAGCCATCAACAGACACATAGAGGTAAACAACATTTACATACCATTCATAAGAGACAATAGAAAAGCCAGAAGACCAGAACACCTCCTTGCCAGCAATCATCACCCAGATATGCAAAGATTAACACCAGGATTAGCACCAGAGGAACAATCAAACTGCACAATAGACCCTAATCAAGGAACTATTAACTCAGACAATCAACCAAGCAGCAAACAACAGCCCAATCAAGGAACTACTAAGGAGAGAACAACACCCCCACCAACACAAGCAGGACAAGCCATGGTATATAAACAGAGAGCAAGTCCCACTCCCTTTTTGCACTGAAGATGTTGCCTAGCCTGGCAATGAAACGTCTGCAAGAAAACAACAAGGCTCAGAGAGCACCAAGGACTCCACAGTTCAACCCTGAGCTACAAATATTCTCTTTGATTGGAATCCACTGATATCTAAGTTCCTTCTCATTTTACACAATAGATAGAAATAACATTTGATTACTTCTTAAGTGGCCTAATTATTCTTAGTTAGATGACATGGTAGAGGGCTGGGAGCCTGACCAATGAACAATCCTCATCTTGTCCTCCTTAATGGAATTTTTGACAGTAAAAAGAGATGGTCTTGGAGGCTAATACTGGTGGCAGAGTGGGAACAATGTCAACTTTGGCCCTTGGGATGTAGTCCCAATATCTTAAATAGCCTTGATTGTATAATGATTATAAACTGAATAAGACTACAATCCTTTGCAGGATTATCTGGGAGTAAGCCCCATGAAAACTGGATTCGTTTTGGATAGGCTTGCATAGGTATGCAATATTAAGGTTGCTTTATATTCCAAAGGCAAATGTTTTCTCCAGGTACTGGGGCTGAGATATTGATGGAGTTGGCACGGTAGGAGTTTTATTGCGGCCTGAATATTCTTTTCCATCGAAATAGGGATTTTTTTAAAGAAAAAATAATTGTATTATTTACTCTTGTTTGCTTGCCCAGAGTTCGTTTTGGTAGACGGGCAACCATAATAAATAAATAAATAAGTAAATAAACTTTCCATAAGATATGATATTTTTTGAAGTTTTATAATGTGTAGATTTTGAGTCCTGGCACATGTGTGTGCATTGTCCTTGGAACAAAAAGCATTACTTGCAACAAGAGAGTCCTGAATTCTTTTGAAAATGAGGTTTGATGTAAACTTATGGAACTTGGATTTGTTATTGCCCTACTTTTACCATCTGGGAGCTATTGAACAATAATGAATTGACCTCATTCTCCTTTGACAAGCAGAGACCCATAATCTTACCAAACTGAGAGTCTGAAAGGACTTCTGTTCCTTTAACAACTGAAAGGAAAATATTGTCAGGTGCAGCTGTTGGGACCGGAGAAACTGCATCCCAAAATATTTTCTCTATCCCAATCTTAGAGGTATAAAAGTTCACTGAGAGCCCAGACTGAACCAAGAGTCAGAATAATGGAACTGTTTCAAGAAACCTAGCAGAAGATTTTTCATTAGGTATTCAGAAAAGCTGATCATTCTGAAGCTGTTCTTTGGCCTTAAGACAGCCTTTTGTTTTCTTTCCAAGAAGAGAACAAGAAAAGGTTCTAGAAAGTTATTATTACATTTCCTTCCTTCCTTCCTTCCTTCCTTCCTTCCTTCCTTCCTTCCTTCCTTCCTTCCTTCCTTCCTTCAAATAGTATTTTTATTTTCACTTCATTTTATTTGTAGATCTCCTATAGATACTGTATAAGCCCAGAAGACAAGAAGATAAAATTAATATAGTTTGGTAAATATAACTTAGCTAAGGACATTGCTATTATTTCAGGAAGTGCTATATTTCCTGTGATTTCCTCATCACCTATGCCATTGTATTTTGAGAATATGGGCTAAACAGGTGATGATTGAAAATGATTCAAAGTATACAATATGGAATTCATTAATAGATATATCAACACTCTGACAGGCTTTCGATATTCTGTTATTATACATTACAACAATAAAGTAGCATTCCTATAATATTTGCGGTGTCTGTTTCCTAACCTGGCCTACCTCAAAGGGCTAACATCAGTCTTGAAGCCTCAAAGTTTTTCACTGTCCCCTCTTATACCAAATAGAATCAAAACAAGGTTATTTTGAGTTTCTTTGTTACACTTCCCACTTTCCCAGGACCGAGTTATTGTTTTTCCTCCCTTAAAGGCTCATTCATTCTCATCCAGATTATCTCCGCATTCCTTTACACCCTAGGAACGTCCTAGGAATATTTCATAGTTCTGTAATTCTGGGATAAAACTGTAATTATTAAAAAAAAAAGAGAGATGAATAAATATGTGTAATGCTCACAGATATTGTTTGTGTTCAGAGGGAATGGATGGGAGAAAGAAGGCAGGGCTGAGAGGCTTAGACAGGTGGGCCAAATACTGTATGGAGACATCTAAGTCAGGTCATTATGATTGGTCCATCTTTGCCACTGAGCCCTGAACAAACTTACTGTCTTAAGCACTGAATTGTCTAGTCATGATGTTGCTGGTTTGCAAGCTACAAAAATAAAAAAGCAAGAATTCAGTGTATAAACAGGTTTGTGTTTGGGAGAGCTGCAGACACAAATTCTGAGGTGGCTGCTGATAGATACTTTCCTTGAATAGTGAGCTCGGTGTCTAAATAAGAGGCAAGATGGAGACAATGCTGCCCTGTCCTGACCTTTGAAAGCCTTCATGAAGGATTTACAGGAGGGCCATTTAGTATAACTTCATTCTTCCTTGATACACTTGGGCCCAAGCTCTCTCTTACACCTGCACTTTCAATGCAAGTGAAAAAGTATACTACGTATATATCAGTGTGAAGATGGAGGTACATCCTAGCCACTCCAGCTTCCTGCTCATATGGAGAGGCTCAAAATTTTCTGTTTTTGAAAATATTTTGAAAAAGGCTTACTTTTCCTGAAACATCTTATTCATAGAGTACTGGGAGGTTTTTTAAAGTTCCTTGTTCCTTTCTCAAAATTCAAATGTTTTAAATATATTTTATGCCACTGTAAAATAACTTTAATCCCTGAAAACACAAACAGCAAACATGCATCAACATGTTAAAATAGGGCTTAAACTCTTGCATGTTCAAAAGAGTGACATGTTTGTGCTTCTTTAAAAAAGAATCTTCTAACATTATAGAAGTTAATTAGCCTAAGTCATAAGGCGATATAAGGCCACTGTACGATATACACACAAAACCAGATTTCTGGTATACCAGTTTCTCTTCAACATCAGTTTAACTTCCTGATTTTGTAACACTACTGAAATCTACTGCAGTTAAAGCAATAATATATCTAAATGAGACTGGGCATACAGATCCCTAAAAATATTTTTATTAATTTATTACCATTATGTTTATATCCCACCTTGCCATTTCAAACCCACATGATGGGTTTTTCTCATTTTATTCTCACCACAATATAACTTTGTGCAACTGATCTATATAGTGAAGGATCCAAATAACTCCTTTGGGTAGAAAGGGCTAGTTCTCAACAATGTTTGCCTTTTAGAATACAGATCCTGAAGTTCTCCATCTTCTAAAGAGGGATGCCATGTTGCAGAGATATAGCTACAATTGAGGAGAAGGAGAGGAAGAAGAGGAGGAGGAGGAAGAAGAGCAGAAACTAGCTATACAGCATATCAAATTGCACCTTGGAAGCTATTGGGAGCCAGTGTAGCTCACTGAGCAGTGATGTAACATGGGTATACTGAGGTGTGTTCATAACTGCCTTTGCCACTGCTTTCTGAGTGGTTATCAAGGGCAGTCCCATGTAGAGTGCATTGCAGCAATCCATTCAGGACATGACTAATGCATGAGTGACTATGTATAGTACCTCCCAGTCCAGAAAAGGACTCAGTTGGCTCTTAAGATGAATCTGTGCAAGGGCCCTCCTGGCCACATATGCCATCTGTCCTTCAAACAGGAGCTGCAAGTCCAGGAGATCCTCCAAATTGTCCACTGGTTTGTCTGGGGCAGTGCAGTCTCACTGAGAACTAAGGATGTAAAATCTCCAGATCTGAGGGGCTCTAAACCCAATGCTACTCAGTCTTGCTAGAGTTTTGCTGAAACCTACTCTTCCCCATTTAGACCCCTGCAGCCTCCAGGCATCAAGAAAGATCAGCAGCACCATTTGGTTGGTATAGGGTAGAGATACATAACTTAGTGTCATTGGCATACTGATGATACTTAACCCTGTGCTGGCAAGAAGCAGTATTACAGCAACAGCTGTAAAGACACTGAAGATGGAAACAGACATGGAAAAACAAGGAAAGTCTTCCAAAACTTCTCCAAACTCAGAAGGGGGTTCCAACCTTGAATTGGTATCTTAAATAACACCAATGGACAGAGAGTAACTGATTCAGAGGAAATTGAACAAAGATGGAAGGAGTATACTGAAATTCTGTACAGTGAAGGTATCAACATCCAAGATACTTTAGAAGATATTCTGTATTTACAGAAACCTCTACTACTAGAAGATGAAGTTAGATCAGCATTCTGTCCATTGCCAAGTCAGAAGACTACAGGAATTGATGGAATATCTATAGAAATATGGCAAGTAACAGAAGAAGAATCAGTAAAGGTTGTAACCAAACTATGCCAGCAAAACTGGAGAATATAACAGTGGCCAACATTTACATATTAATACCAAAAAAGGACACTTAACATATCATACAGTACAATATGCTTAATTTTACTTGCTAGCAAAATAATGCTTAGGATCATCAAGCACATATTGAATGAGTTGAGCTGAGAGCCCCACATGGAAAGGGAGATGCCAAATGTTCAGTCTTGTTTTAGGAAAGGCCAAAGGACAAGAGACATTATTACTGATGCATGCTGAATAATTAAGAAAACCAAAGAATATCAAAAATAAATTAATATGTGCTTCATTGATTGTAAAAAGGCCTTCAGTTTTGTCGACCATGTCAAGCTGTGAAATGCTCTTACAAAAATGGGAATCCCAGTACATTTCATTGTTATCATGTGAAACCTACATATACGATAGATATCCACAAACTGGATAGAACTTAAACAGATTGGTTGGCAAAGGAGTAAGACAAGACTGTATACTTTCTTATTATTTATTCAGCCTACATGCTGAATATATATTGAGGGAGGCTGGATTGGAAGAAAATGAGTATGATTTTAAAAATTGGAGGACAAAACTGTAGGGGTTCTGAAATGCTAGTAACAGAAAATCCCACACAGCATTTATCTAGTTTAGCAGAGTAGAAAGCGTCCAGCAATAAACTTGCACAGAAAGGCTTAATTACGTTCAGAGTAAATAACACTCTCCACACATTTAGTCAGTGTAAAAAGGAAAATAAAGATTGCTTACATTTTTATTTGTAGGTCTTGTTACAAGCAGTTTCATTGTTGAAACGGTCCCATGCGTGAAGCGAGTTGTTCTGACCAAACCCGCTTTTGGCGGATTTGCTGGGTGCAAGTATGAGCCACGAGGAGAAGAGAAGGTAAAAAAACCTTCCTCCCTCATGGACTTCCAAGGAGAGAAGAGGAAGAGGAAACAGGAAACCGGGATTCAAGCCCCTCCCACACAAAGCAGCAAAGCTAGGTTGCAGCAGAGCCGCCCCCTCTCTTGTGTTTGTGTGAGACAGGCTTGGTTGAAACCCCATATTTCCAACAAAAACATCAATAACCTGAGCTATGCTGAAGATACTACTCTGATAGCAGAACATGCAAATGGTCTGCCTACTCTAGTAATGAAAGTCAAGGAGCACAATGAGCAAATGGGATAAGATTAAATATAAAGAAGACCAAACTAATAACAATAGGCACAGGAACCAGCCTTAGAACTGATAATGAAGATACTGAAGTAGTACATAGCTTCTGACTTTTAGGATCGTAAAGAAATAACCAACCAAGACTAGCACTTAGTAGGATAGCAATGAAGGCCTTTTGTAGTAATGCTCTTTCCAGCGCAGTGCAATAGACTCTTTGTCCTTTAGAAGTTTAGCACCATCTACTGAGCGTAAGGGATTTGTACCATGGTTTGTTGGTCCATAGATGGCCTTTATGGCATTAAAAAAGCCCCGTGCATCATGAGCATCTGCAAAATGTTGGGTTTCTTGGGCTTTTTTTATCCACCATATGTTCTTAAGTTCTCTAGTTCTTCTTTGAACTTCTGCTTTTGCACTGGCGTAGATTTTTTTCTTAACGGCACAGTTAATATCTTTTTGCCATATCTGGAAGGCTTTCCTTTTCTTGTCAATAATATGTTCAATCTCACTATCGTTCTCATCAAACCAGTCCTGATGTCTCTTAGTCTGGTATCCGATAGTTTGTTCACAGGCCTTGGAAAAGATATTCAGGTGTTGTGACGTGTGTATACCTAGAAAGATAAAATTTGTGCAGGCAATAGTTTTCCCTGTGAGACTTTATGGAAATGACAGTTGGACTTGAAGAGGCAGGATAGAAATGGTATTGATGCTTTTGAACTTTGGTGTTGGAAACGACTCCTGAGAATATCATAGATAGCCAAGAAAACAAACAACTGGAACATCTATAATGCTGGGATAGGTGCAGGAAAGAGAAGAGAACAACCAGCAGCAAGTTGTCTATGAAGGTTCTCAGTCATCCAGGTGGAATTGTCTGTAGCTTGAATCATGTCAACTGGATTTCTATTTTCTCTGTGGAAACGTTTCGCTCCTTATCCAAGGAGCTTCTTCAGTCTGAGCAAAGTTGGTAAGGGAATCCTAAATATGTTTCTAGGTAGCTGTGTGACCTTACACCTGGGGGCATGGTTATATTGAGATGTTATTTTAAGTCCTTTTATTATCTAAAGGAGGATCGTTAAGATCACCATGCTGCTGTTGAGCTTGTGAAATGGTCTTAATCTTCCTAGGCACAGAAGACAGAGCCGGGAGAAAGATGGGAGAAAGATTGTGCCTGAGGCCCCCACCTCTATTCAAGGAAGGATTTTCCAAGTTGGCATAAATGGATTCCTTGACCCCTCTCTCAAACCACCTATCTTCTCTGTCTAAAATGTGAACATTAATGTCCTCAAATGAGTGTCCTTTTTCCTTTAAATGAAGATAAACTGCTGACTCTGGTCCTGTGGTGTTACTTCTCCTGTGTTGGGCCATCCTCCTGTATAAAAGTATACACCCCCAGGTGTAAGGTCACACAGCTACCTAGAAACATATTTAGGATTCCCTTACCAACTTTGCTCAGACTGAAGAAGCTCCTTGGATAAGGAGCGAAACGTTTCCACAGAGAAAATAGAAATCCAGTTGACGTGATTCAAGCTACAAACCAGCAGCAAGGTGGATGGATTCAATTATAGTGGCAGTGGGTACACTGTTGGAAGACCTGAAGGGACAGATTATTCAGGTTAGGGGCAGATTATTCTGGACAAGGTCTATCTATATGGTCAACACTGAGTTGAAGGTATATAATCAATGATCAATTTAGTTTTAATGTCAATAAATGCATTAACACAAATAAATCAAGGAAACAAATAAGCAAGAAACAAAATTCAATCTGACACAGGACAAGATAGGCACATACACGTACACGAAATACCTTGTTTTACATCATATCTTAATCTCTTTAATTGTCTCTCAGCCTTCTCGTGGGTGTTTGTTTGTTTTTTAATTTTAAACCTTTATAGTTTCCACCATGAGAAAAACAGTAAATAAGGGGATATTTTAGATCAGGGAATAGCCTGAGTGAAAATATTTAATAAATTTGGTAGTGCTTCTCAATTCCAAGAACAGCTATACACTGTACCCAAGATATACGTTGTGTAGCTGTTTTGAATAAAAGAGCAACAATCTGATTGTAATCACTAAATTTAGGCCCTGATCTTTTCACTTGGACAGAAATTCATTGGCACATGAGAAACTCAAATTATGAGATGTATTTTGATGTTTTTAATTTATTGCTTTGTTGTATCATCCATATTTTTACCTGCCCTGTCTGAGTTTTGTTATTCATGTAAACTAGGAACAGCATTGAGATTTTTCTTTGATTCATTATGTTTTCCTTTCTAGTACCCACTTTCAATGTAATCCTCTGCTATATTTAGATTTTTAAAAATATGAACATAATACAGAGCACAATGCATTGCACAAGACCTGAAAGAGAGAGTAGAAAAGAAAGTACTGGATTTTTGAAATGCCAATTTCTGAAATGTTCCAGTTATGTGCAAACAGCCTGGGTAGCTGTAGTGCACAATTGCCATCTGAACATCTATTTTTCCAAGCATTAAAAGGGGTGATGTGTACATTTTTCATGTGTAATTAGGCAGAGTAATGTGATCCCTTTCTGCAGTCAAGCTGCCATGTGCTGTAGCCTCACTGAATAGCTTCCAGATTTCAACTCAATCTCTTCTGTCTAGACTCTACGTTGCTGCTCCCCTCACCCCGCCTTCTGAGCTTAAAGCAGGCTCCAACACCAAATGCCAAAACCAGAAGTTTTTGTCCCTTTCTCATAAAGAAGTGGGACTGATCTCCCAGGGCCAGACAAGAGCTGGATCCCAGACTTTTTAGAACACGTGTCATCTGAAACTGACATTAAAGACTCTGCAAGCTTCTCAGCAGGTCATGCACACACAAACAATGGTTTCAAAAATATGGCTTTCATTAAAAAGTGAGTATTTTTAGAGAGGTGTGGCTCAGTGGAGATGAAAAGGGAGGGTGGGGAGCGTATGAAAGCAATTCCAGTGAGATAGAAAGACCAAACTGCAGCATTATTTACATTATTTATTGAAATTCAGAATGTTCTCCTTAAAAATCTGCTTTGGGGACTGAAACAAAATGAAACAATAGATGCTGTTCCAAATCCAGGTGCATCTTGTCCAGAGAATATTTATAATCAAAACTAAAGTACCGTTGATTTAAACCAGAAAGAAGTCTCCATGGAGAAGCTTGCAACTTTATTATACTTTCTGGGGTAGATATTATAGACTTAAACACTAAGCTTATTGTAAGGGATTAAAAAAAAAGTTTTTAAAATTGTTCCACAGGCCTTTAGAGAGAAGATAAAGTGGGAACAATTTAAAATGTTGCCTTTCAGATTTTCTGCAGTTAATTTTACTCCAGTATTGTCTTTATTCCCTCTTAAAAAACATCCATGCACACTACTGAAAAGACAATTTCATTTATTTAAAATCTGATAATCCATCTTCGCTCCTTAGTCTTCAAATAAATTGAAAATATAAAACTGATAAAATATAAGAAGCTTCACTAAATGTAGCTCATTCTCTAATGTTCATTTTTACATATTTAGCTCACAACTTTTCTACAGCTTGAAGTGCAGACTGACAATGCTTTCCAAAACAACACACATGTGCTATTGCTATTTATTATTACTGTTTTGTTTGGAAAACAGAACAATTCAATGTTTAACATTTTCTTGTTATCTCCTTTGAGGATGGGACATTTAATACAATTTCAATGCATATATTAGTTTATGTTGAAAATTAGTCAATATCTACATTTAATCCCACTTTTTAAAAATAAAACTATTCTATAACACAGTTTGTGTTTTACAGTATGCATGGTTACACTGGATCTTTTCCTAAGGTCCTAAATCTTCTGGGTCTCATTTTATACAGTGGCAATTTAGTGTCTTTTTAAGGCTTCCCTAGAAAGGTCCAGGAAAAAAAATTGTTACTTCCCTCCCCCTTGGCAATTTCTAGTTTTTTTTCCTGTTCCCCCTCTCAATTAAGGGGGGGGACAATGAAATGCTATTTTTTCATGAATAGTTATGCATTTTTTCTCTCAGAGCCTTCCCACTTAAACACCATCCTAAGTACTCAGAGATGTGGTTAGTCACGCACTCGGTAAGCTTCGTTTGGATTGCAGTCCAGGGATCCAACATCTGGAAGTTGCGACAGGCAGCAAGCAAGGCCTGCCTTGCACATCACTGCCAGGATTTCAAATTCCTTTGCAATTTTGCTAGCCTATCTATCAGTATGCTCTACGCTTGCAGTTCTAGTTGCAGCTCTTGAGCAAAGGCTTCTGATGGTTCTTTGTGTTCTCAGTACTCCGGTAGGCTCTGAAATATAAGCATACTTCCACCGCTTTTCATACTGGGGAGTCTTTGGTGCTCTCTGAGCCTTGTTGTTTTCATGCAGACGTTTCATTGCCAGGCTAGGCAACATCTTCAGTGCGAAAAGGGGTTGGAACTTGCTGTCTGTTTATATACCCTGGCTTGTCCTGCCTGTGTTGGTGGGGGTATTGTACTCTCCTTGGTAGTTCCTTGATTGGGCTGTTGTGTGCTGTTTGGGTGATTGACTGAGTTAATAGTTCCTTGATTAAGGTCTATTGTGTTGTTTGATTGCTCCTCTGCTGCTAATCTTGCTGTTAATCTATGCATATCTTGTTGTTGATTGCTGGCCCAGGGGTGTTCTGGTCTTCTGGCTATTCTATTGTCTCTTATGAATGGTATGTAAATGTTGTTAACCTCTATGTGTCTGTTGATGGCTGCTTTGTCTGAGTGCCAAGCTTCTAGGAATTCTCTAGCATTTTTGGATTTGGCCTGGTCTAATATGCTCACAGTTTCCCAGTTGAAAGTATGGTTAAGTCTGTCCATTTGTTGTGAGATTAAGGAGTTTTCATCGTGTCTTCTGACTGCTAGTTGGTGTTCGTGGATGCGTTCTGCTAGTCTTCTGCCAGTCTGTCCTACATAGTGGCTGTTACAGTCCTTACACTGTATGTTGTAGATAACTCCTGTTTTTTCTACTTGGGCTACTGGGTCTTTTGGTTTACTTACAATGTTCTGAAGGGTTTTGGTTGGTTTGTGTGCTACAGTGATGCCGTGTGGATGTAACAGTCTATTAGTAGTTTCTGAGATGTTTCTGATGTATGGCAGTGTAATCCTTTTCATAGCTTCTGTTGGTTTTGCTGTGGTGGGTTGAGTGGTCAGGCACTTTTTGATAAAGTTGTGTGGATATCCAAAAGCTTTTCATACTTTTTGGCTGTTGTGTATTTGTGTGTATGAAGTGTTTCCTTTGTGTTTAATACCTTTGCCTGAAAGTTTTCCATCAGCACTTTCCCACTTGTTCTCTAGAATAGTAGTTCTCATCCTTTTCTCATGTCTACCAATCATTCTGTCAAAAAAACCTGCGTCCTACCATCATAGGATAGAAACTAAGAATTTACTTTTCCTGGAAGGACATGTGTACCCTTCTCAGGCATTCTGATATCCTTAATAGTAAGTTTTAAAATCTAGAGTTATCATTGACTTTTTCTATGTATCATCTAGGTTATTTCCAATGTAGTATGTATATAGGACCATTGAGAATCCTTGCTCTAGAATCCTGAAGATAAGGATACTCTATCTAGAGAAATCAACCCTGACTGCTCATTGGAAGGACAGGTGCTGAAGCTGAAGCTCAAATACTTTGGCCACCTAATGCGAAGTGAAGACTCACTGGAAAAGACCCTGATGCTGGGAAAGACTGAAGGCAAAAGGAGAAGGGGACGGCAGAGGATGAGATGGTTAGATAGCATCACCGATGTAATGAACATGAATCTGAGTAAACTCCGGGAGACGGTGGAGGACAGGAAGGCCTGGCGTGCTATGGTCCATGGGGTCATGAAGAGTTGGACACGACTAAACGACTGAACAACAACAACAAAATCTAGAGAGGATTCCAAGAAGCAGAAAATAATAATAGCTGTCACCCAACATCAAATATCCCTTATGCTCTTCCATCCACCTGAACAGAACTTTATCCTAAAAGCATTGATTGATATAGATAATATATTATAGTCCTATTGCTTTAAAAATTATTTCAAAGATTTTTATTTAAAAAGAAGCTTCACTTACTCTTCTGTTTCAGTATAAGCAGCAGAAGCCAATATAGCCAGGTAGGAAGGATGCTTCTATAGCGAGGCCAACTTCTTAGCTTCTTTCTGGCTAAGAACAGGGATGGGTGAAGGCACGTGCCAGAGGGAACAGGGTCATCTAGCTTTGCTTTGTGGACTTTAGCTGGCCTAGTACTGCCTTCCTTCCCCACCCAACTCTTTTATGCCACATGACCAGCAAGGAGAGAAACTACTCTGGAAAGCAAATGGAAACTTTTGCCTAACACAAAAAGAGCTTATTTTCTAAAAGGAAATTGGCTCATTTTCTAAATAAGCTTGAAAGTGTCAAGTAAGCAAGCATGGACAATTACAGAGCTTTTAATGAATCAAAATGCCTGAAAATAAAAGCAGATATTTTAGCATTCAACAAGATTTTCCCAGCACAGGCTGTGTGTTAGAAAAAAATTGCAGGAGAGTGCTGTGCTAGCTTAGGAGGAACAAATGGCTGGCTAAGGAAAATACTTATTGGGGATATTGTGAAAAAAAAACCTGCCAGTTTCTTAATCAGAAAAAGTTGGGGAAAGGCACATTTAGTTGCACTGTATGAATAAGGTCAATAAAGAAATCTTGCTTCTGAAAGAACTGAACGTATAGCAAAATCCTTGCTTTTCCAACCATGTTCTTTGCTGCTCCCACAGACACTTTGCTCTCTAAATGTAGTGGCTTAGACTTCTTCCTGAATCAAGCCTTACCTTCTGCACATCGGTAAGAGCTGTGTCCTGTGGCACCATGTTTAATCATTGGGCTAGATGAGATCCTCTCTGCAACACAGCTGGAAGAGGGAGAGGGCGGAGTTTCAGCAAGTGATAGAGATAATCTGTTGTCTAAAATGGATGCATTTTTATCTACAACAGATAATTTCCATAGAAGGACATTAAACCACCTCCCAGGACACACTCTAACACTTGCCTGCCCACTCCTTTCCCCTTTCCCCACCATACTCTTTTTCCCCCCTATTCTTCTAGTATGAATATATTTAAAATAATATATTATGGTGACTAATATAGATAGTTTTTATCCATAGTATAGATACTAATATACTGTAGATCAGAGCTTTCCAAACTTTTCATGTTGGTGACACACTTTTTAGACATGCATCATTTCGCGACACACCCTTACAGCAGGGCATCATTTCGCGACACACTCTTACAACAGGGCACAAGGCAGGCACTAGGACCTGCGTGGAATCCTGGCAGGGCTTGGAGGCAGCAGCAGCCGCGACACACCCAGACACTGCAGCCGACACACTAACGTGTCCCGACACACAGTTTGGAAAGCTCTGCTGTAGATAGTAATCACTTTGATTATGGTCAAAGACCAGAGTTAACTAATTTATTATAACACTGGCATATTTTTATTTATTTATTTATCATTCAAATTTATCACCGCCCATCTCCCCCAACAGGGGACTCTATATACTGTCATCAATATCCCTTTTGATCAAAGACTGTGCCCATGTGTCAGAGGAGTAATTGAAACAATGGATCACGTCATTTTATATTGTCCTCTCTATGCAGATGCTCGCCAGGAATTATTATCTCAATTTTTTACCAAATATCCAGGTCATTTGGATTCTTTTTACCTCAAACTGTTTTTATCAGACCAATCTGATTTTACTTCATTGACCACAGCTAAATATTGCTCTATAATCTGTACAGCACGCCACAATATCTCTTCTAATTTTTCTTAGATTTTTTAGAATTTTAAAGGTTTTTTCTTTTATTCTAACCAGATGTGAATTTTTAGTTTTGTTTGCTGGTCTAAATTGATTTGATTTGAAAATATAAGTTAGCATAGCTTTACATTCTCGTAGTATTATACAAATTCTAGTATTACTTTGCCCTTTTATAGCTATTTTGCCCTAGTTATTTATAGTATATAGATTATTCATTGTAAAATTATGCTTTTTAAATATCTGTACTCTGTAATTTTACCTTAATAATTTTATCCTTGTCTTATTTTATGCTATCCATATGACTTTTTATATTTATTTTATTTCTATTTTAGCGTAATTGTTATTAGTTGTATGCTGGACTATGACCGAAATAATAAAATTGATTGATACTGTCATTACTTTCAGTACATGGACATTATAGGGTTTAATTGTGATCCCTAACCCTAACCCTAACCCTAATTGTGATCCTATCCTGCTCATCCGGTAAAAAGAGAGAAAGTGAAAGAAGAGAAAATTCTACCATTAAAACTCTTGTTCAAATTGGCTAATTTTTAACAGTTATTTTTATAGCAGCTGCTCTGATATTTTTAATTTCTCTACTCTTATGGTAGCCCTATTCTTCTCTTAACATTTTTTTTTCATTCTTTACTTGAAATTAGGCTTCTCTGGTATACTGGCATTTCCATCTGTTTTCCATTATTTCTTGCTTCTTTTCACTTGAACTGGTAGTTTAATTAACATTTATTCTGAGGTTAATTCCTTTGCTCTTTTCCTCTGTTATGTTATCGGGAAACCTCACATCTTATGTTTCTTAAATAGATATTATCTGAAGGTTTTGATAATCTAGTCTGCCACAATTTTCTTCCAGTGTATTCTACATTGTGAAGGAAAATAGAATGGAAACCACCTCCTGTAACACAATTTGTCAAGAATGTTGCTTGAAAACTTACTGCTCTTCTTATTGTCCCTTGTGGGGTGAAGATTCAGTTGGTAAAAACAAGGGAATACTTTTCTGAAGGAGATACCAGTGATCCCCCTTTTAACTGCCAGGTCATTAAAGTCTTTTTTTTCCTTCTGTGGTCATTTTAAAGATAATTTTCTTCCCATTTATTTTTCTTTTACGCTTTCCTGTTTTGCCTTTTCTTTCGGGGGGAGGGGGTTTACTTTTCTTGAATATTAGCTCTCTCCTCTCTATATCATTATTTAAGATACTGTAAATAAATAAATAGAATGGGGCGTGATGGCTCAGTGGTTAAGACGCCAGGCTTGTCGATCGGAAGGTCAACGGTTCGAGACCTGAGCACCACGTGATGGAGTGAGCTCCCGCACTCGCCCCAGCTCTTGCCAACCTAGCAATTCGAAAGCATGCAAATGCAAGTAGATGAATAGGTACCACTTCGGTGGGATGGTAACAGCGTTCTGCACACGTCATGCTGGCCACATGACCGCGGAAGCGTCTTCGGACAGCGCTGGCTCTTCGGCTAAGAAATGGAGATGAGCACCGCCCCTAGAGTCAGACACGACTGTGCAGGGGAAAACCTTTACCTTTAAATAAATGTTAGTGAAAAAAGGAGAATATAACATTTATCACAGATATGTATCATTCTTTAAGGAGTCCTATATTTATATGGGTGCACAATAGTGGAATGTAAATAGAAAGATTTTTTTGTTCAAATAATTTAATCAAGCATACAATATACTGTATATAGATCACCCAAGCGTTTCCATTCTTGACAATATGCTGATCCAACCTGTGATCTAACAGCCATTCATAGAGGCCAATGGGGACATAATAAACTTCTATTTTTGCTGTTAAATTAGAATTGTAAAACCCAGGGGAAAAAATATTTAGCTGTGGAAATGCAATATAAGATTCAAAGACCACAGCATTTTGAGTATTTATACATTATTCATATATTTGAATTCTACCTGGTGATTGAAAAATCTTATCTGTGCATAACAGAAAAAGTGATCAGAATCAAAACATGGAGGTATAAATATATATATATTTTTTTAAAAAAACCCCATGCACCAGCAAAAGAACCGAACTATATTAAAGGCAGAAGAGGAAAAAAAAAAGTACCTAGTCTCTTTCTCATACCTAACAGGTCCCTTGTAAAATGACAGAGGAAAGGCCCCCAAAGGATCAAGGACCCCAAAGGCGTAGCCTGGAAGCTGTGTGCAGACCCCCAACCTCTCTTTTTGGATCCCAGAGACAGCTCTCTGAGGAGATGGGGCTTAAAAATGCTCCTCCTCTTGCATTGTGGGGTTTGGGGGAGGGGATTTTGAGTTACCACAGGTGTTTTAAGCCTTACAGATGATTAAGGCAACCATTTCTCCCCTTAAAACACCTGTAAATGCCTTCCAATGTGGGCACTGCTTCATCTTTGCTTATCAAAATCCTGTTGTAGCACTCAGGCCAATAGAACTTGCATACCCTGTTCAGGTCCTAAGGGGAAGCAAGTCCTGAAAAGACCACCATACTCTACTATGACTCCCTATATTTTCCCAGATAAAAGTTTTCCATAGGAAATCTATTGTCCAGACATGATCAAGATTGATGGTTAAAGAAATTATTTCAAGTATAATTCTTTCCAGTCCATTCAGTTGAAGACGTATGAAGAGCGGTACATCTTCCAATATTTAGTATGAGTATCCCGGCTCTCAAACATTTTGGGGCTGCCACCCAATTACCTCCCAGACCTCATCCATAGTGCCATCTGGTGTGGCTGGTTTGTGCAGCATGTCCTGTCCAGACCAAGTCACGAAAATACAAACAAACGTTCTGACTTTAACTCCAACTTCGGACCACAAAATAAAATAACACCATGTTTTCTTGCCTCTGGCATGGGCTGGTCCATGAAGTCACGAAGAGTCGGAAATGACTGAACAAATAAACAACAACAACGTTTTCTTGTATGTATTTTTTTCTTTTATTTTCTGTATAATTTATCTGTTATTTAAGTGATTTTTGCTTATATTTTTGTGCATAGATTTTTCTCATATGCGGTAGATTTTGGAAAAACGTTTTTTGCTCCCTCAGTTCTGATGCCCTGATGCTGCCCCCTTTTCCCTTACCTCACTCCTGGATCTTTCCACCACCCACAGGGTGGCAGCACCACCCACTTTGGGAACCCCTGCTCTACGGTATAGTTCAGGGGTGGGGAACCTTTTTTCTGCCAAGGGCCATTTGGATATTTATAACCGGGGGGTGGGGGCGGGGTTTCTGGGATTTCTGCAGACCGGGGGCTGGAGTTTGCGGGCGGGAGCCAATCACAAGCACTGGGGAGCGGGGTTTGCAGGCGGGAGCCAATTGTGTGGAAGGGGCGGGGTTTGTAGGCGGAAGCCCCGCGGGCCTTATACGGCCTGCAGGCCTGACGTTACCCACCCCTGGTATAGTTGCTTATTCAGATTTGTGGAGGTATATCCTTCCTCACCTGCACCTGTATCCTTACATTGGATCCAAGATTCATGCCAGCATGGTGGTTTTTAGAAAAAGCCAGAGTTCTTGGTTCTTAGGACATGCTGTACGACATCAAATGGAGCTCTTGACAGCTTGTTAATCTCAACTTGTGGAGGGGCTAGTGGGTACAATTGTGCTCATTTAAGGCCCTTGATTCCTTAAAATGGCTATCTAAAAGTGTTAATTTGAAAAAGAAACTGCTAATTTAACCCTGGATAGAATAAGATTCCAAGTTTAAGCAAGATGAGAGAGTGGCCTATTTAATTTATTTTTTCTATTATTATCCTTTTAAAATTCCTTTGCTCCTTGGAGTTTTACCAAGGCTAGAAGAGTTGTTTTCCCAACAGCCATATTCTTGTTTTGTGCACCGAAGAGTTTTTAGGTAAATTTCAATGCCACATAGAAATTATTAGATTGTTCTCTGTACCAGAAGTCTGAAACTTCTGTGATACAATAGAGTTTGGACTGCTCCAGAATTCATGGATTCTGTAAAAAGAATCCATTAAACTTTTTGAAAAAAATCTTATCTTTGCATTTTTTTTTTCTTACTGCATAAGCACAAATACTATTAGGTTTCAAGCATCTGTACTCAATCTATGCAGAAATCTGTATATTACAAATAGATACAGAGAATTAATCATACCTTTTCTGTGTTTAAAGCCGTGAATACAATATTGGTGAGAAAATCTTCGGAAATACCGTATTTTCTTAGCTGAATCACATTTTCACATAGCAAACAAAGCAAGGTGAAACTGGAAGTGTCATGAAATCAAATGCTCAAAGCAAAGCACCACTGTCCTGAGAAGGAACAATGACCTTTTGTCATTTATATACCAAACTATACTGAAAGCTTTTGTCGTGTTTCCTCTTATTCTTTCCACTGTTCTGAAATAAACTTTATTATTCTGGGCCAGCAAATCTTAAGGTTCTAATCTGGATTCAGAGTCCTACCACCCATAAGAGCCTACCCTAAAATGGCATTTGCAGAGCTGCACAATTTACTTTTGCTGTATGGTGCTACACATCTACACATGTGCACAGATACTGCCCACTTTTCTTTGAAAGAAATTGAGAGACTTTTTGGTGCTGGGATCATGGATAGATTGGGACAGAGGAAGGATTCCCATTTGTGACAGAAGTATCTTCCAGAAAATGGCATGGATATATTCATAACAGTACCCAAACACCACTGTACACAATTTCAGTTGCAAATACCATTTGAACATAAGCAACAGTAGTATGAAACTGTTTAGGAGCAAGAGAGAAGAGCTGATATTAATCTAATCTATTTCTTGTTCCTAAGAAGTTAAAATAATCCCCCCACCTTTTCCCCCTGGTGGTATACTTTATCTGGGCTGCAAATTACCATACAAGCACTAGGGAGCAGCAAAGACATAAAGAAAATGCTTAGCCTTTGTTTCCATCTAGTGACCATCCAGATTTTTTTCAGATAAGGTAGTTCTAAAATTGCTGGATGATCCGGCATCCAATGGATTGGCACCAATTCCTCCCAAAGGAATGGATATTAATGCTGTAAAGTCTTTGCCTCAAAATTCTGTGAACTTTGCATATATTGCTCTTGGAGTACAGCCAAAAAAATGATCATGCAGTTTTAGAAGAATGCTTGGTTTAATGTTGGCTTAATGAAATTTAAGCCTTTAAATCAGCTTTGTACAAAAAAAAGGCAATACTGAATAATATGGCTCCATATGGCCTAGGTTCAATTCATTGGTGAAAAATTGAATTACAGCATTGGAAAAAAAGTGAAGAAAGTTATATAAATTTAATCCATCCATCCCCTCTTTTCAATGAGCTATATATTCACTTAGGGTTTTTATTTTTATTTTGTGAGATTCCAGGGATATTTAGTTGATTTTGCTTTTTTTTCATTTTCCCCCTATTTAGTCAGGAGTTTTCAAATGTTTTCAAACATGGAACCTGTTACTTAAAAATGATCAAGAGGCAAAGCTCTATTATTTAAAAAAAATGCCTGCATTCAAGTGAGTGTTTTTTTCCCTTTTGTTTTTAGTCTTTCACAAAACCCTATCAGGTTCTCGCAGGGTTTGAAGAATACAGTTTGAAACACCCTGTCGTGGGTGGTTTAGTAAAATGCTTGGGGTTTTTTGTTTTAGTTTTCTGTTCACCATATAGGTTGTTTTTGTTAGGTTAGGCTTCTTTTTGAAACTAAATAATGTTTATTATTATTATTTATTAAATTTCTATGACCGCCCATCTCCCCCTCAAGGAGGGACTCTGGGCGGTTCACAGCCACAATAACATCATTAAAATACGATAAAAATACAATAAAAATATAAATACAATAAATATAATAAAAACCAAGTGGCAGGTGGTTCATACAGTGAAGCTAAACATATTTAAAATATTTGAGGCGGCTCTAAGAAATCAGCCATCCCCAAGCTTGACCACTTTCCCTCTTGCCCTCTTATGTAATAGTAATAGGGTTATATTGTTATATTGCTATGTAGTTTATATATAACAAAACAAACAACATTTTTGTAAAAGAAATGTTTTAAAAAGCCTTGCCTAATTGAATAAAATTAGCTCAGAATTTTTAAAACATTAGTGTTCGTAGTTAGTATTTTAGGCCTGATTATACAGTGTACCAGAATCCTAAGAAAAAAAGTAAGAATTATATTAGGTAAAGGCAACATAGTTGGGTCTAAGCAGAGGACATCTATGGCATACACATTATCATACACATGCATATATGTAACCCCCCCAAAAATATATATATCCAGGAACACAAATTTTTCCCTTAACATTTCTGTACACATATATTCATATTCATACACATTCACCACTCAGTTCCTCCCAGTGTCCTACACACAACCATATATTTCTTTCCCTCCTTACCTCCCTATCTCCCCAAAAATTGATACTTTGGGGAAGGAAAGGAGCCATGAAGCTGCCTCTTTCCTCTCAGGAAACCAGTTGAAAACAGAAAATACAGTATGTGGAACTGTATTGCTGACCCCAAAACTGTATACCATCAAGGGAAGCTAGTTCTGTATTGGCAAGGAACAGCTGATATGTAGTACATACATGGTCAGCTCCTCCAATATTTCTAGCTTATCATGTATAGTTCATGCTGTAGATATATTGAGGGGGAGGGGAGACTGATACAGTTCTTTGTCATTTGCAGATTAACACCTACTTAGATTTAGAACACCAACAAGGACTCACTACTTTAGGGGTAGTTAACCTGTTACAGTGATCCATCTTGGAGACAATGAGTTTTCTAAAGCCTCTGCAAAAGTTACCTGTTGATCTCACCTGGTGTTCTACAGGACATATATGGAATGTACTTGCTCACTACCAGATACCTTCTCTGCTCAAGTTGTCTCATTCTCTAAAATGCTGTATTCAATAAAGTATGACTAGATGGCAAGTAGCAGAAAATGATTTACAATATAAAAAAAATTAAACCTTAGTTTAGGACCTGCGGTGAAACATAGAAATCATACTTAGGATTAATATTGCAAATGTGTAACGTTACTCAGTCTGCCACAATGCTCAAAGCTAATCCCCTGTGTAACTCCAAGGAAGACACAGAGCAGGAGGCAATACACACTGCCATACTCAGGAAGAAAGTTCAGCATCCTGGATGATGTCTTCCCAACTTGAGCGTGTGACCTTTCAGTTTCCTTAGAGTCAGAGGACAAGTCTGCAGTAACATTTTACAGAATGAAGGCTTCTGATCTTTACTAAGACAGCATTTTTTAACTGTCTGCAATGGAGGGAGATTGATTAGAACACATCTTACCTGACTAAACTCTCTCTTTCCATTCAAATTAGAGTCCTCTCCTCCCCATGGTTGATTTGGGGAAAAATTGGGATCCCCCAATTGTGCCTCTTGATTGGAAAGAGTAAAGGCCAGAACATTCAATCAATCATATAAAGACATTATGGGCTTCCTCCTTTGTGAATATGTGCCCACTGGATTCACCGGAAATGTTACCTTATTTTATTCATTTCTTGTTCTGTCATGTAATGCTCATTTGTAAACAATTGGACTAAAGGAAGTTAACTTTCTGTGTAGCACGTTGGTATTCCTGCACTTAAAAAATGTTTTATTAAATCCTCCAGGCAAAGGTAAAGGTAAAGGTTTTCCCCTGCACAGTTGTGTCCAACTCTAGGGGCCGGTGCTCATCTCCGTTTCTTAGCTGAAGAGCCAGCGCTGTCCGAAGACACTTCACAGTCATGGGGCCGGCATGACGTGCGCGGAACGCTGTTACCTTCCCACCGAAGTGGTACCTATTCATCTACTTGCATTTGCATGCTTTCGAATTGCTAGGTTGGCAAGAGCTGGAGCTAGTGCAGGAGCTCACTCCGTCACGCGGTGCTCGGGTCTCGAACCGCCAACCTTCCGATCGACAAGCCTGGCATCTTAACCACGGAGCCATCGCGCCCCCTCCAACATAAATCCTCCAACATAGGATTATATCTTCTGCTTCCTGCTGGACAGACACCTGACATTTGAGTGACAATATCTAGCCAGTGCTGGAATGCATCAAACCTCAAAAAGGTCTGATTCTAAGATGACACTTATTGTTTATGAATATCATATTATTTTTTATATATTAATCTAATCCATAGATAGCCTTTCTTGACAAAAAACTAGGATAAATAGAAAACTACTTTCTGGTATTGCACTATTTTTGTTGTCAAATTGCTCTGGGGAACCTTCTTGATGCTGGATTTATGGGGAATGTAAATTAAAGTCTATTAGTGTGGTAATCATTTTCCATTATGTATCTAAAATGGAATCATTTACTTCCTCACTAGCATACACTTATTATACCTGAGCTACTTATTTTCATATTGAACTAGCTTGGAAGCCATAAAATCAGGACAAGAAATTTGTGCTCTGAGAACTTGCAGAATAGGAAGCAGAAGCTCTCTTGCAGTCCCTTTCATAACGGAATCAATGCTCTTTTTAACACAGTGAATTGCTTCAAATTTCAGTTCTTACTTCCTCAGTGAACAGCTACTTCATCTTTAAAATATCCAAAATTCTGAAATTTACAAGGCCTTTTTTAAAAACTATAAACGAAGCAATTAAATCTCCAGATTGGAGGATGTAAACCTTTAAAGGTTGCTTTATAGAATTTCAAAAGAAAGAGTGGGTTATATTTGGCAGGTGTGGCAGCCCACACAGGACATTTCATTGAGAGAGAGCCTGACGTTATCCAGCAACAAATACTTAAATTAATATAAAACATCTTCTGAACAGATTTTTTTCCCTTCCTTCCTTTTATTTTTTTCAAATGAGTGCTCGATGATAATTCTTTAGCAGTGAAATCTTATCTTGATACACACATATACTCCACAGCTTGTTGGGGGAGGGGGGGAGGAAGCACCAACAGTCAGAATGTCATCATTTGAGGTCTCTTTAAATGTGACATTTAAACAAAATGGAATGGAAATAAAAGTGCCTTCAACAAGATAAATATGGAAGATATTAACAAATAATATGTTTGTCTATGGTTTATTTTTCCATCTCAAAACCATTATTGGGAGGGGAGACCAATAGGCAAGTGGCAAGAAATTCTACAGCAGTTTTCTTCTTTTTGTAGAGGAAAGGGGCATATGTTTCCCTAATATAGACATGGATGAGCCATGAGTACGAAGAAAGGAAATAGAAATCTGATTATTTGGTGGTAGCTTCTAAAGTCTTAAATGTTATAGAGATAGTGTTGTTGCACATCCTTGTGGATACCTTAGGACTTCTTCCTTCATCAAGTTAACAGTCAGTTCCTCTTAGCTAGTTTTCAACAACATAATAGAATAGTTCAACTGAACCATGAATATCCCATAATCCTGATAAAAATAAAAAAGAAACCCTCAAGTTGATTTTGACTCCTCACTGTTTTGCCTTAAGTCAGTCAGTCAGTCAGTCAGTCAGTCAGTCAGTCAGTCAGTCAGTCAGTCAGTCAGTCTGTCTGTCTGTCTATCTATCTATCTATCTATCTATCTATCTATCTATCTATCTATCATTGGAATTTCATAAAGAAATTAATTTGAATTTCAGTTTTCTGCAGTATTTTGAAAGCCACACAGATATATGAAAATGCATTGTATGATTCTTTTTTCTTATCACTTATCACTGAAGATGTCAATTCAAGTGGCCTACTTTTATTCCAATACCAAGAATATGTGCTGGAAGTTGATTCTGTTAGGTCAGAGCTTTCTAAACGTTTCATGTTGGTGACACACTTTTTAGACATGCATCATTTCGCGACACACTCTTACAGCAGGGCACAAGGCAGGCACTAGGACCTGTGTGGAAGCCAGGAGGCAGCAGCAGCCGCGGCACACCCAGACACTGCAGCTGACACACTAACGTGTCCCGACACACAGTTTGGAAAGCTCTGTGTTAGGTGAATCAGATCCCTTAATACCTCAAGATCTCATGGTTAAGGAAATAATTATCAAGGCACAAAAGTTTCACACTTAAGAGGACATCTGATATAGAGCATGTGAAAATGAAGAAACAGTTTTGAGAGAGGGATTAGTTATCTGAAGTGAATGTACAAATGTGGAGCCTCTCTTGGACCTGATGCAGAATGATGGAAATTGATGCTTCTGTATGCAAATCTGATATGATTAATAGTTTGCCTTAATTTTTGCCTTCATGTTTGTATCTACTCTGACTGGCAGCAAATTTAATGGTGAAGGAATCCTTCCAGTCCTGCTATCTATTATCCTTATACATGGAAATGACTAGACAGACTGACATTAGTGATTTCTCTATGCCAGTTTGGTATGGAAAATATTGAGAAAGCAGTGATGAAACACAATGGATAACATCTGATGGTAAAATTTGCAAAATTCAGGTTTGCTGCAGGTAGACCTGAAATGCTTGAAAGCATGTGTAAATTAAAACCAAAAGTAAAATCAAACAGTTGAAAAAGTAAAACAATTAATACTCTCCAGATTATAGTGGATACCAAACACAGTTAAAAGAGAAAGAAATGTAATCAAGTTCAAGTAGAAAGTAGGATCATGCATCTAGGATTCATCATACCTCAGCCCTTCAGCATAGGCCAAGACAGAAAACAGATAATGGGAACTCTACTTTATTGCTGTAGGAAATAATAACAGAATCTTGAAAACCTGTCAGAATTTCTCTTTGCCCGCTCTTATACCAAACCAAATCAAAGTGAGGTTATCTTGAGTTTCTTTCTCGCCCTCTTTCCTTACCAGGGCTAAGTCGATGTTTACTTAATGATTCATGTGTTCCTTATTTATTTATTTAATAAATATTTATTTAATTTATACAGCCACCCATCTCAAATACATGACTCTGGGTGACTAACAATAAATAAAAATAATATAAAAATACCACAACAAAATCATAAATAACATATACAGCAGCTAAGGTAAAAAAAAAAAAACAGAACCCAACCAACACAATTAACACAACTCTGATAAAGGCCCAAGGCCCCAAGCTGGGCAACAGAACCTCCTTCAAGGCTGTCTCCATGCTCCTCTATACCATGCCCCATTGCTCCACCAACCAATGTAGTGATAAGAACCCAGCAGGGCCTGAAGAACCAACGGCTCTTCTATGGCAGATGGATTTCTATTTTAAAAAGTTATTTGAAGATCGCTGTTACTGGTTGCAAAACTTTACTTCCTACAGTATGTCGTAAATCTCACCAAGGAAGTGAGAGGCTCTCTAAGCTAGTAGCTGTGATGACATAAGGTATATACAAATCTCATCCAGTTTTTTGTAACATGGTAAGCTGAAAATAGTGAAACTCTTCAAATGTTGCATGTTTGAGCACTGCAGCAGTATTTCACAAGGGTTTTCTCAATATTGCCAGTGCAAATTCACAGTTCAGAAGCCTGTTACAGGTGTCTCAGGTCCATTCATGGGCACAATAAACAGCTCATGCCACAAGAAAAATAGAAAGAAAAAAGAGTACGTTCATATGTTTTTTTTTTCTTTATAGAATGTGCTATTGTCCAAAGGTAGATTTGTCAGCTTCTATCCTTAGCATTAGACCTGGTTTAGACAGTATCTAAAATCACTATTAATAGACCTGCTGTATTCCCCACCCCCACCCCTTAGAAACAGGAAATGAAGCCCTGAAGGTTTTTGAACTGAAGAAAGACGAAAAGGGCATATAGTTATCCCCCTGACCCAGACTTGGGGGTCTCTGTGTGTGCATAGGTTTTTTTAATCTCCTTTTTTTCTGTTATTTTGGCAGACTTTTGGAATGTCTGGGAGCTAAGGGCTTTGCTTCACGGAGCAGAATTCTGAAGCAAGAAAAAGAGAAAGTTATAGACTAAACCACAGAAATGTAAACACGTCTGCAGCTAAAATAACTCTACTTTCATTGAAAACACTCCTTACTCACAATCAGACTTCTGTGCACTATGCTCAAGAAAAGCGCATTAATAGCAACCAATTAATATATTATATACATGTGCTGCTTTTTTCTTTCCAGAAAAAATGCTAAGATGCTTCAAGTCCTTATTATCATCATTTTTTAATTAAACTAGTCAAGTTTCTCCTTGGCATGCTGGCCCTTGCCTGTATCTCAGTAGGAAATCTGGGATCTCAGAGCTGACAGGGGGGAAAAGTAGTTTTCAGCCCAGGAGCCAGAGCAGCAACAGACAATAGGACTTGTTGAACAAAAGTGTTCTGCCAAGCAAATCCAACGTGGGACAAGAGGGATCGCGGTAAGCCCCCCCCCGCCCCCCGATTTTGGAATGGTGGCTGTTAAAAATCTGTCCGATTCCAGGTTTTCACACTGCCGAAATTCGTAGTTTACAAATCGAGCTTCCTCTACATACTGCCAGCATATTTTGTTAGGTCTTTAAAGTCTGATCCGAGGGAGAAAACGGAATCACTTTCTAGGTCTCAGCTCGTTCCCGAACGTTCATTTATCCGGGTTTGAACACGGTGTTCGTGTTCCGCCAGCGTGATCCTGAGACGGCGTCCGCTGGGGTTTAGCTTTTCGCCAGTGCGAATGAGCACCAAACGTTGTGGATGTGCTGTCCAGCCTCATCCTCCGCAGCCTCGTAGTCCTTACTTTTCGAGCGTTCCTGCTCTGAGAATTACAAGAAATGAAGCTGGTGTCTAGATCTGGGAGACTTCGGAAGCTTCTTGAGGCTTCTCCTTTCTTCACTCCAGACTTGGTTAACAGTCGAAGAGCTGAGTACCTCACTTTTGCTTCTTACTTTCTCTTCCGTCAGAAAGGATTTTGAAGGTAATCTGCTCCGATGAGTGTTTTTTTTTTTTTTTTTTTAAAAAAAACACTGATGGTGTTCGTTTTCATATTCCCGGAACTAATTAATTAGAACACACACCTTAAAACGATTTCTTGCCTGCCAGTGGCCGCCGCTCCCACGTGTGAGTCAGTCGCGACTCCGCGCTCGAGCCCCTTCCCCTCTCTAGCCACAGGAATGGTGGTGACTGAGAGCCGTCAGCTCCGGAGCGCACCAGGCGCCTCCCCCTGAAGCCAATGGCCAAACTCTCGTGGATTTGAATGGAGCCGGCTCGCACCCACACGCAGCCTACGCTGAGTAAACACAGGCGCCTCCGCTGCCTCACGCGTGTGGCGCGCCATCATCTTCTTCGCCTCTGGATGCCTGGCCGGCCGCCCCTGTTAGACAGCTGGACTTCGGCGTTAAGGGGGGGCGCGGAGTTGCGCTCGCCAGCCATGATTAGAGTTGGGAAGCGGCTCTTGGGGACCGGAGCCCCCGCCGTCCGCAGCTAAATCTCGATGTAAGAGGATCGTTGTACCCGGCGAGAGACGGCCACGAACCCGCCGGCAGCCTCCTTCCATCCTGGTGCCGACACCATCCCTCGGCCGGGGCAGCGCGCTCCCTCCGCTTGGAGGAGGTAAGTTCCCGGAGGCAGCTGTCTGGGGGAGGGGGAGGTAACAGCGGTAGGTCGGCCAGCAGGTGGGTGTGGGTCTTCTCGTGGCCCGAGGTCTCTCAGCCTCTGAGAGGCTAAGCGAAGTGTCACGAGGTGGGTCGCGCTTCTCCGGCCGTGGGGACGGTCCTGCGAAGTGGCTCTCCCGCCTTCTCGGGAGTTCCCCGGCGCCTGGGATCACAGGACGTTGAAGCTCGCCTGCGTTTGAGTGCCTGGGCAGCCTCCGAGATACGGGAGACTTCAGCTGGGGGGAAGGAGACGCCGTTAGGGTGGACGCTTGTCTGGGCTTTTCAGGAATGAGCCGGAGAGGGTATCTTTATTCGAGAAGTGCTCTGTAGTGGCCCGTGGCAGATTTTCTTAGTCTGCGAAACTGGATTCTTAACACTGAGAATATAGGCCGGTGAACGACAGTTCTCGAGCAGTTTAAAGTGCTGCTATGAAAGCCCAGCAATTGGAATAAAACAAGCCACTTGCAGTACGTGTGCATGTGGTAGAGAACAGCCGTTTGCTACGGGGTTGACTGAAAGAAAAATGTGAATATTAAGAAAGAAAGAGAAAAGAAAAGAACATTGAAATAGCTGGTGGCCCATGGATTATGAAAACTGAGCAAGGGAGTACGTTATGTTATTGCACCAGACTATTCCACCCTTGTCAGCTTTGTCTGGTATTCTTCTGTAATACAAAGGCTATACTCTTCAGTAATCTAGACTTCTTTTAAGCAGACTGCCTGTCCCCTGTTTTTCTTGGCAATATGACTTGCTCAAGTCCTTTCTAGAAGTTACCTATGAAATATATTTTTTTCCTAAATTAATTTGTACATAGTTATGAAAACAAGCTGTGTCCCTGTTTGGATCATACTCAAGACAGTTGTGAAAAATGTATTCTTTTATACATTTAATTTGCTATCCAGCAGTTCTGAAGTTACTACCTGGGCTTTCTCATTATTTTCCCTGGTGCCCCACCCCCTTCTTTTCTTCAGCCATGCATCTTTATTGACTTAGTTCAATGAAGTTTATCCTTTTCAAAACTCATTCTTAAGTTATTATCTAGTAACCCAGTATGGATATTTACATTCACTTGTCACAGTTCTTCTTGACTTTTCCCCTGATTTTCACACTTTGGTTATTTATTTTTATGACGGATGCTGCATTTTATTTGAACTATTAAATTGTACTCTTTTGTCACTTAAATTTCATCTATTCAGTCCTATAGTATACATTTATTTAGCACTTACATGTAGACATATGTCTACGTGCACACACACATATGCATAATGCACAATTCAATTGTTTGGTACAGTTTTAATTTGATTGATCACTATCCAGGCTTTTAATTTAGTCTTTTAGCCAAAGTGTTGGAAATAATACAATGGATCAGACTCAGCTTTAGATTGATAGATGTACAAATGTCATTCTCTGATTCAGGAAATTAATTTATGAGAGCAGCAGATTGCCAAGCATAAATCATCAGTTTATTAGATAACTCTCAGTGTGTAGTAAAACCAGCAAAGGCCTACTTCTAATTGTGTTCACTAGAAACCTATAACACAGTTAACTGCTACTTTTAAAATAATAATAATCATCATTTTGGTATAAGTAGCATTATATGAAATTAACAAAACTTTGAGGGTCAGAATAGTAGTTTGTGAGCTGCATTGTTTTCATGTAGTTTAGAGTCCCACCAGGGAAAGTGGAAAAGTTAGGTCTATAGACTGCACATGGAGAACTGTCACATTCCTTAGTTTTAACCCTATAAGCACGCAGCTCTGGTTTATTTGAAGCAAAGGGAACAAAGAGTGCTTTGAGTTCAAATAAAGAGCCAACCAAACATTCCATTAGAATGTTTTTACCTGGTATGAGAATATACTGTTATTGACTTGAGTTGAGATACTGCAACAATACATTCATTTTGAATCCAGAAAGAAAATCTATCTTTTCTTAGTGTTAAGGCATTAAAATGGGAAATTCTAAGAAAGCAAAACAGCTGTTATAAACTAATTCTATATATATTAACTAAGCTCCACCGACTTCAGTGGAATATGTGTCTGTGTGTGTAACCTAAAACCGTAGTAAGTAATGGCCAGCAAACTAGGTGTTTGGGGGCTACTTCAAACTGAATTTCAGTGAAGGGGGGGACCCTTTTCATGGAGCAAAAGTTCAACAAGCTTTTAAGAAGTTACACTTTTGAATAACTTCCATCCCAAAGTGAAACAGATTTTGTAGTACTACATATGATTAGATATGGCAAGGATTATATAGTGATCTGTTACTGTTAAGCCTACAGTACTTGCAATTTGTTTTTTTTTATCTGAAAATTTAGTTATTTTTTGTGATTTTGTGATTTTGTTGTCTTTATTTATTGACTCAAACTTATAGGCCACCTCAGTTGCAGCTGTAACTCTAGGAGATTTAATCACTAAGAATTTCAGATCTCCCCAGTTGAATTACTTTGAAAAGATATTGTGTTTAATTTTTCTGGTGGTTAACTGCACTACAAAGAGTGATATATTATAAAACAAAACCCTGTTTGTCAAAAAGTTCTTTATTTATATTATGATTGAAAACTTGTTTTATGTTAAAAGCTGAAAAGATTAATGCAGCCAGTTAATTTGCTAAATTACAGGTTCAAAATATGATTTGTTAACTAAATTATCTAAATTCATCTAAATTATCTCCAATCATGCTGATTATGACATTGTTTTAAGTAATCCACATGTACATAATTTATACAACACACTTCAGATTACTTTCTAAACAATTCCCTTTCTTGTTTAGTTCTACAAAAATGTTATCTTATTAAAATATATTGTTTATTTTTGAAAGCTCTTAATTTGTGATGATACGAACACTAAAGCACAAGTGCAGTGTAGTCCCATTGTAAAAGGAGATTGTTAAGAATGTTTCTCTTTCTGTAGGAATAATTGATGTTACCTGATTTTGAAAGTATGATATACAGTGGTGCTTAAAAGTTTGTGAACCCTTTTGAATTTTCAATATTTCTGCACAAATATGGCCTAAAATGTGATCTGTTCTCCACACAAGACCTAAAACTAGATAAAGAGAACTCAATTAAAGAAATGAGGCAAAACCATTACACTTGTTCATTTATTCATTGAGGAAAATGATCCAAGGCTAATATTTGTGTGTGGCAAAAGTATGTGAACCTTTGCTTTCAGTAACTGGTGTGCCCCCCTTGGGCAGCAATAACTGCAACGAAACATTTCCAATAACTGTTGATCAGTCCTGCACATCAGCTTGGAGGAATTTTAGCTGATTCCTCCTTATAGAACAGCTTCAACTCAGGGATGTTAGTGGGCTTCCTTGCATGAACTGGCCACTTCAGGTCCTTCTACAACATTTCTATAGGATTAAGATCAGGACTTTGACTTGGCCATTCCAAAATGTTAACTTTCTTCTACTTTGACCAATACGCCTTGTGTGTTTTGGGTCATTGTCTTGCTGCATGACCCACTTTCTCTTGAGCTTCAGTTCATGGACAGATACCCTGACATTTTCCCATAGACTTTGCTAGTACAATTCAGAACTTATAGTTGCATCAATGACAGCAAGTCGTGCTGGTCTAGAGGCAGCAAAGCAGGCCCAAACCATGATACTGCAACCATCATGTTTCATAGAGGGATAAGGTTTGTATGGTGGAATGCAGTGTTTTCACCAAACGCAACACTTCCCATTCTACTTTGGTCTCATCCATCCACAGAACATTCTTCCAATAGCCTTCCGGCTTATTCACATGATCTTTTGCAAACTGTAGATGGGCAGCAATGTTCTTTTTGGAGAGTAGTGGCTTTTTCCTTGCAACTCTGCCATGCACGCCATTGTTGTCCAGTGTTCTCCTGCTGAGTCTCATGAACACTGACATTCACCAATGCAAGAGAGGTCTTTAGTTCCTTAGACATTACCCTGGGGTTCTTTTAGACCTCACAGAGTATTACACACCTTGTTCTTGATGTGATCTTGGTTGGTTGACCACTCCTGGAGAAAGTAACAATGGTGTTGAATTACCTTCAATTGTACACTATCAGCCTGACAGTGGACTGATGGAGTCCAAACTCTTTGGAAATAGTTTTGTAACCTTTTCCAGCTTGGTGAGCATCAACAAAGGTTGTTTTTCAAAGGTCCTCAGAAATCTCCTTTGTTCAAGCCATAACACACTTCTACATACCTGTGTTGTGAAGATCAGACTTTGATAGTGAATACACAGTGAATACACAGAATTCTGTCTTCTAAATAAGAGAGGACCTGCCACACTCACACCTGATTATCATCCCATTGATTGAAATACATGATTGAAACACCTCTAATTTCTCCTTCAAATGAACTGATAATCTAAGAGGTGCACATATTTTTGCCACACAGAAATAGGTAGCTTGGGATCATTTTTCTCAATAAATAAATTAACAAGTATAATGTTTTTGACTCATTTAATTGAGTTCTCTTTATCTAGGACTTGTGTGGAAAATAGATGACATTTTAGGTCATATTTATGCAGAAATATCGAAAATTCAAAAAGTTTCACAAACTTTTAAGCACCACTGTACTTGTAATCAATATAGATAGAGCAAGAAATTATACTTAGAACAAGAGCTCATTCTCCAGTAGCTCCCCACCCCCATATTTTAAAATAAAATTGGAAATTTGATAGTTATATTGCTCAAAATACATCAACTGACTAGTTATTCAGGCAAGTTTTCCAGTCTTAAAATTTTACCAAGTTCAACACCAAAAAAAAAGTGTTCGAAAAATCTCTATTTTGTTGCCAAGATATGGTGGAGTATTTCAGTGATTTTTTTCAATGCAAATTAAATGTAAAGAGCCTTAATTGAAGCTATAGAGAGAGTTGTTCCTGTTAGTAGCTGTTGGTTACTGCCTACCATCTAGGGAAAAACAATGCCTACTAGTCAGCAACTAGTTTGAAGAATTCATGCTGTCAGAAAATTGGCAGCAGCACAGGAAAGTAAGATGAGAATTGCCCTCATCTTCTTGATTTTTAGCCAACAGACTCAAAATCAAGGTAATTTAAGTCCTATTTGAGAATTTTGAGTCGGCACTACTTTAAAATATAATATTTGAATATCTTTTTATTATTTACATGTTATAGTAACATGTACTAGTTATTGAACTCTACAGTATGAACTGTCTGGGTTGGTTAATTCAGGGAACTACAGTTTTTAATTAAAAAAGACTTCATTGAAACATATTGCAGAAACATTTCAATATAAATTCAATATAAATTTAAAACATTATCATACACATAAAAATCCCACTCCAGATTATGAACCTTCAGCTGTGGATTCCAGGACTTTGTTTTTCCAAACATTTTGAATCTGTATGATGATCCTATGCTAAGCAAGTTAAGAATTGCATCCTTGATTATGAACATTTTCAATCTTGAAAATATGTGAAGTTCTCTTCTTACAGAAATTACACTATGAACTGTTTGCAAGACTAGAAACAATATGCTGTATCCAGGTCATTGTGGCATAAGGGTCATTGACTTCAAATATTTTATATAATGCTTTTAATAGGATTTTTCCCTTGCAAATTTAGTTTTTAACTCTTATAAAATAAAAGATCAGTAAAACATTTCCAGTGCATAGTACAATCTTACTGTGGTTTATCAATAGATTTATTTAGTTATTTAATACATTTGCAAGGCAGCACAACTCAATCAATGACTCTGAGCAGTGCACAGCAAAAATAAACAATTACAAAACCATTCAACATTAAAAAAAACAACCCCAGTATATAATATATAAAATGTAACATGGCAAACAAACAGGGTAATTAAACAATCAAAAGGGTTGTTTAAGTCAACTGGTCCACTCAACTGGTCCCAAAGACTGGGGGGAAAACCAGGTCTTAATGGCTTTTCTAAAGGCAAGCAGAGTTGGGGCCTGTCATATATTGGGATGGGGATGGGGAGATTGTTCCAGAGCACAGAAGCAGCCACTGAAAGAGCATACTTTCTAGATCCCATAAGATGGCAAAGTTTAAAGGAGGAAATCTGGGGCACGTACTCCTTATGAGAGTGTGTGGGGCAGGCAGTTCTTTGGAGAAGGCAGCCCCACAAGTAGCCCAGCCCTATGTCATGTAGGGTTGTAAAGGTGATAACTAACACCTTACATTGCACCTGGAAGCCCATTGGGAGCCAGTGCAGCTTGTGGAGTAGCAATGTCACATGGGCATAATGAGTTGCATGCATAATTATCCACACTGCTGCATTGTGGATGAACTAAAGCTTCTAGATGGTATTCAGAGGTAGCCCATGTAGAGTACATTGCAGTAGTCCAACTGGGAGTTGTTAAAGGCATGAGTGACCATGAGCAAGTCCTTCCAGTCCAGGAATGGGCACAGCCCATTTCATTTCATTTTCATTGGCGATCACTCATAGCCGAGTAGGATTGTCTTCCAAGAGTAAAATTTTAACAGTGGATCCGTAAGTGGCTGTAAACGCCAATTCTGGATCCGCACAACCTCCCACGATGAGGGCATAGGTTTCCGGGTGGGAGACAGTCATGATGAGGGTTTGCTTGACGTGCCTTCCTTTTAGCTCTTTTTTCCCTTTCACCCTGTACTCGTGCTTCTTCAAAGTCCATAGCGCCTTTAATAAAGGCTGACCTCCAATTGAAACGCTCATGAGTTAGGGCTTCCCAGTTCTAAATGCTGATATTACATTTTTTAAAATTAGCTTTGAGAGTGTCTTTGAATCTCTTTTGCTGCCCACCAATATTCCGTTTTCCATTCTTAAGTTGGGAGTAAAGTAGCTGCTTTGGAAGACGATGGTCAGGCATTCGAACAACATGGCCGGTCCAGTGAAGTTGATGTTGGATGATCATTGTTTCAATGCTGGTGGTTTTCGCTTCTTCTAATACGCTAACATTAGTCCGCCTATCTTCCCAAGTAATTTGCAGAATTTTTTGGAGGCAGCCTTGATGGAATCTTTCAAGAAGTTGGAGGTGGCGTTTGTAGAGGGTCCATGTTTCACAGGCGTACAGAAGGGTTGGTAGTACAATGGCTTTGTAAACAAAGCAAATGTCCCGATCCTCAAACACTCTACGCTTCATTCGGGAGAAAGCTACACTCGCAGAGCTCAGGCGATGCTGAATTTCAGCGTCGATGTCGGCTTTTGTAGATAGATGGCTGCCGAGATAAGAAAAGTGGTCGACATTTTCTAGTGACACACCTTTAAGCTGGATTGATGGTGCTGTGGAGGGATTGGTTCGAACTTGCTGGTAAAGCACTTTGGTTTTTTTAATGTTAATCGAGAGGCCGAGCTTTTCATATGCTTCTGCAAAGATGTTTAGGATAGTTTGAAGATGTTCCTCGGAGTGTGCACAGACTACGTTATCATCAGCATATTGAAGTTCTATAACAGAAGTTGTAATTACCTTATTTTTTGCTTTCAGCCTACTAAGATTAAAAAGCTTTCCATCTGTTCAATATATAATTTCTACACCAGTAGGAAGTTTCTCTTCAACAAGGTGTATAATCATAGTGATGAAGATAGCGAATAAGGTTGGAGCAATAACACATCCCTGTTTAATGCCGGATTCCAATTTAAATGGATTGCTTTGAGAGCCATTGTTATTCAGGATTGTTGCCATCATGTCGTCATGGAGTAGCCGCAAGATGTTCACAAATTTATCAGGCCATCCGATTTTCAGAAGGATGGTCCAGAGAGCAGTACGATTTACAGTATCAAAAGCTTTAGTCAGATCAATAAATGCCATGTACAGAGGGCGGTTTTGCTCCTTGCATTTTTCTTGAAGCTGTCGTGCAGTGAAGATCATATCCACTGTTCCCCTGGAAGGGCGGAAGCCATTTTGGGTTTCAGGGAGGATGTCTTCTGATATAGATAGGATACGGTTTGCGATGATCTTTGCCAAGATTTTGCCTGCTGTAGCTAGAAGGGAGATGCCTCGATATTTTCCACAGTCTGTTCTATCACCCTTTTTAAAGAGAGTGATAATTATGGCATCCCTAAAGTCTGCTGGAATCTCCTCCCTCATCCAGTTTTTTTCGATGAGCTTATAAAGTTGTTGTGTAAGTTCAGGCCCGCCTTCTTTAAAGACTTCAGCAGGAATCCCATCAGGTCCACTAGCTTTGTTATTTTTCATTTGTTTAGTGGCTTTACTGACTTCCTCCAAACTAGGGGGTACTGCAAGCTCATCTCTTACTTGTTTTTGCGGGATTTGCAAGAAGACTTCATCAGCCACAGTAGAGTGACAATTAAGGAGATTGTAGTAATGCTCTTTCCAGCGCAGTGCAATAGACTCTTTGTGCTTTAGAAGTTTAGCACCATCTATTGAGCGTAAGGGATTTGTACCATAGTTTGTTGGTCCATAGATGGCCTTTATGGCATTAAAAAAGCCCCATGCATCATGAGCATCTGCAAAATGTTGGGTTTCTTGGGCTTTTTTTATCCACCATATGTTCTTAAGTTCTCTAGTTCTTCTTTGGACTTCTGCCTTTGCACTGGCATAGATTTTTTTCTTAACGGCACAGTTAATATCTTTTCAATTCTCAATTCTCCGAATAAAACTCGCCAAAAACCAACAGGCAACTATCCTAAGTGCTTACGCACCAACACTAGATGCAGATGAGGATATCAAGGAAAAATTTTATACCCAGCTGGACACCATCTTATCAGAGATACCAAAGGAGGATAAAATTATCCTCCTGGGCGATTTCAATGCAAGAGTTGGGCGTGACTTTGATTTGTGGCCGGGGATCATTGGGAAAGAAGGAGTTGACAATAGCAACATGAATGGAATCTTACTTCTGACTAAATGTGCAGAGCATAACCTTGTCATTACTAACACACTCTTTCGCCAGAAAAATAAATTTAAAACATCATGGAAGCACCCACGGTCGAAGCACTGGCATCTTTTAGATTATGTAATTGTCCGTGCTAGAGATCGCTGTGATGTACTTCTCACCAGAGCCATGACGAGCGCCGATGACTGCTGGACAGACCATCGATTAATTCGATCCACGATGGCCATAAAGATTGTCCCTCATCGTAGGCTCCAAGGAAGAAAACCAAGGCGTAAAATGAATACACTGGCCCTTCAAGATTCTACTAAACGAGCTTGCTTTCAATCAACTCTCAAGGAACATCTGCCTATGGAACTCCCTGAAAATGTTGAGGAACACTGGATTAAATTGAAGACTTCTATTATTTCAGCCTGTGAACAAACTATCGGATACCAAAATGAGAGACATCAGGACTGGTTTGATGAGAACGATAGTGAGATTGAACATATTATTGACAAGAAAAGGAAAGCCTTCCGGATATGGCAAAAAAACAGCTGATATACAAGACGCAGTTGTGCAAAGGTCCTCCTGCCCAAAGCGGCCACCTGCTCTTCAAGCAGGAGCTGTGAGCCCAGGAAGACCCCCAGATTGTGCGTTGAGTCTGAACAGGGCAGCGTCACCCCATCAAGAACCAAAGATGGAAACACTCTAGTTCCTGGATCTGGGGGACTTAAAACTCATAGCCACTCTGTCTTAGTGGGGTTGAGCCACAATCTTTTCTCCTTCATACAGACTCTCACAGGTCATAGGTTATTGTTTATTCAGTAATGCTTTTGTTTGTGTGGTTCCTTTATGTGAGGGAATTAAACAGTACCAGCACTCAAGGCCATATTGCAGAGTCCAGTGTCTAGCAACCCTAATTATGTAGTATTTCTGATAAAGACAGAATGTTTTTAGTGATTATTAGTGATGTGCAATAGAATTCATTGGATATTTCATTTGGCATTCCATAAGAATACAAAACAGGAGAGCCAAGAAATGTTAATATGCTTATTGGTAGCATAGTAAGTCTGTTGTAAATAGAGCTGGCAGCCTAACATTACTTGGTTGAATATAAATGTAAGTTAACTGGTAGGTAAGGTATGTGTGAAATAATATATATCTAAACAGAATGCTGTGGATGTTTTGCTGTAAGCCATATTTTATTTTCTTCTGTTTATAAATTTATAATGTTTTGTGAATATTCTGAAAAATTGGAATACAAAAAACAGTAATATAACATTGAAAGTCACAGAATGTTTTTATTTCAGTACACAAATATATTCAGGAATTTAATAGTCATTTACACATGTACATATAATGAAAAATAAAGTATCTCTGTATTTTTCACATTGACTGAAGAATTAAAAAAATACTTGACCTAGAATAAATGTTTGTGACTTTGCCAAAGTTTTGGAACCCATACCGTTAGCTGAATGAAAGCAAAAATTCTCATTAATTTCAGAGGAATTTTCTGTGTTTGTTATTGTACCCTAAGGGCCGTTTCTTTTTTCAAAGTTACAATGCTACACAATTTCTTTGGTAGTGTTATTTTTTCAAGTGGATAATTTTTTACTGGAAATATATTGCTTCTAAATTCTGCTTGCATCAGAGGAAAGTTTTCCATGTAACTTGATTCTAAAATGAGAACTGTGCTTCAAGACTATGGCCCTGATCCAGAGGGCCACACAGTAAATTCTGCAAGCACGTGGGTGTTTTGAGTTTGCTCTTTCTAAGAGTTTTACTTTGCTCCATCTACCTGATAAGTTGCTCCTGAAAATTGAGGGTACTTCAGGAATGGCCTCCAACACAAATCAAGGGGCTGCCGTCAGTGGGAAAGCAGTGACAGACTCCAGTGTGCTCCTTCAAACTCTCTTCCAGCCTTGTTCATTGTGTTATGTCAAACTGAATAGTCATATGATATACATATTTCTTTGTCGTTATTAGATATTAGAGAGTAAGATACTCTTTGATAGTACGAAAACGATTTCATATACTCCAATAAATGGAGTAACCATGTTACTGTGGTTCTGTAAATAAGACTTGAATCCTAAATGTCTTTAGAAAGGAGAAACCTCACTGAAAATAGTGGACCTCTTTTCAAGTAAATATAAACCTGCATCTGAATTTAGTAAATCTGGATTTAATCTGGATTTAATACATTTTAACCCAATAGAACATAATCTTCATTGGTCCCATTCTTCAGCTGGGTTGCTCTGTTCACCAATACTGTTACCAGAATTTACTTGAAATGTACAAGTGGCTAGTTTGTTGACTTTTTCAGATATTGTCTATTTTAGCAGCTGTATTATATGTCAATAGGAATAACAGCTATTTCTCTCCTTCTCTCTCTTTGTATATTTGTGTGCACTCATGTGTACTTAGGTCTCATTATCCAAATCCAGGTTTTTGCTGTAGAAGACTCATATTAAACATTGGAAATACTTACAATTTAGTTATAATGCAAAGGTTCTTCTCACTATTTCAATATACAGTATGACAGGCCACTATTGTGTCCATCTTTATATCCTTTTCGTTATGTTCAGTATGTGCAGGAAAAAAAATCAGGAGCTTAATTTTTTTTTGGAGTGGAGAAAGAAGATATAGGCCAGTTATCTAACCTAGTGGTTCTGTTTGTACAGTGTTCTTAACTGAGTGTGGCAAGGGAGGTGGTGAGCAAGCTGTGCAAATACCCTAATGCAAGCAGCTGATCCTGTCAACTAACCCTGAAGGGGATAGTTTCAGTCCTAACACCCAGGGACTCTTTAAGCTCACGTAACTCCCTCTGGTCAGCTAGGTCACCCAAACCTTTTCTCCTTTGAAGACAGAGATACAATTCTAGAGAGGCTCTATGAAAATCTCTCTTTCTCTTTCTCTTTCTCTTTCTCTTTCTCTTTCTCCAATCCCTGCGACCATATTAGAAGTGAGAGATGGGGGGAGCAGTGTAACTGAATCTATTTATGTTTTTCTTTTTTTGAGTTGCCAGTGCACCCATGGTGGATGTAATTCAAATCATGGTTACAGTGCTGAGGGCAAATAGAATTTTGAGTCAGGGTTTCGGCCAGGAAATTGGCATGGGAAGAAGGATTAAGTCCTAATCCATAAGCGTTGCACCCCTTCTCTGAATGATTGTCTTCCAATTTAAATGACAGGATATCCAGCCTTGATTCTCATGAAGTTTTATCTAATTTTTCCATGACTTCAAGAGACTAAGTGATTTTTTTAAAAATCTAAAATACTTCATTCAATAGTTACTATGTCTATACTGTATGTATGTATTCTTTTGTTGTATTTCACTGGCACTTAAGGAGTGTGATTTTTGCTTCAGTTGCTTATTCTAATCTTCTTAAATAGCTAGTTTATAAAGCAATTTTGTCAAACTCCCAAACAGATGGTATGTTTTTATTCAATATTTTAGGTATGGACAATTGCCTATAAAATATAAAAAAAATACCAGAGATTTCAGTATGCTTCATAACACATAAAAACAATCTACTATAAATACATGAGAAAATACAACCAAAATACAGTTCAAGATGCCTGTGGTAAATCTTGCTGGATTCACAAAGGGCACTGTGGTCCAGCTATAGTGACTACTGCTACTTTGGGAGAGTTATCACCATCCATTTCTCTCTTTATGCACAGGGCCTCTTGCTTTCAGTCGCTATTTCGCTGGGGATGTACTGGTGAAAAATGCCTGTGGTCAGATCCATGTGTGGCCTGTAGACAGGGTTCCTCTAGAGCCTGGAAAGAGGGAAAGATTAGGAAAATTGCATTGTAGTAGCTGGGCTCCAACCAATTCCTTAGATGAAGAACAGGAAGATTCATCACTCTAATAATTCCACTCACTATAGAAGCCTGAACAAAAACCCTTGCTTTAATGCATATCAGAGAATACGCAAATAAGTTATGAAACACTTTTCCTTAATCACTTTGAAGTGTGCACATCCCAAGTCTCTACACCAGTGTTTCTCAACCTTGGCAACTTTAAGATGTGTGGACTTCAACTCCTAGAATTCCCCAGCCAGTGCTTGTCAAGGCTGAGAAACACTGCTTCTACTAAAACCAATAAAACTAATTAATTAAAGCAGAATCCCCAAAAGTATTTCAGTATATATTTTTTCACACATTCCTGATGTGCCACAACCCAGAAAAAAAGAAAATAATTACCTTATACAAGCATAGTGAGAAGAATTGTGAATTCAAATAAATAGTGGACTCTGGGCCTCTTAGAATCTTAAAAACGGCCTCTATGTGGGGACTGCATTGCCACTCTGAATTTAATACATTCATGTTAATGTCCTTCCCTTCTCAAATTCCTGCTTAGATCTTTCAAGAATCCAGTGTCTCATCAGGAAGTCAACATAATTTTGTTAACAAGGTTTGTGTCTTCTATAAGGTTCTTTGGAACATTTCCTTGTATAAGATGAATTCCTGCTTTGCAGTCACCTGCATTACTTGAATGATCATTCATAGAATACTCACTTTTTGCAAATGACATAACTATAGGCAAGCAAAATTGAAAGAACTGAGGGACTTCACCACATGTATTATATGGGTGAAAAACACATTTTGATCATTTGTTTTTTACTTGCCTAGAAAAATATAAAGAGAAAATAAGGAACCTATAATCCTAATAATGCATTTTATATTGGAATTTCATAATGGATTATGTAGGTCAGGGGTGGGCAACGTCAGGCCCGCGGGCCTTATGCGGCCCGTGGGGCTCCCGCCTAAGGCCCGCGGGGCTCCCGCCTGCAAACCCTGCCCCTTCCACGTGATTGGCTCCCGCCTGCAAACCCCACCCCCCCAGTGCTTGTGACTGGCTCCCGCCCGCAAACTCCAGCTCCCGGTCCACGGAAATTCCAGAAACCCCGCCCCTACCCCCCCGGTCCCCAGTTATAAATATCCAAATGGCCCTTGGCAGAAAAAAGGTTCCCCACCCCGATGTAGGTGGTCAACATGAATTACTCTAATTATGTATGTAAGAATACAATCAATCCACAATTCTGTGCTTGAAGCATAATCAATTGGTTGTGCATATCTTATACAGATTGCCATGAAAATATTGGTTTAGTTATTTTAAAAATGAACTTTGTTTTAATTCTTTTATTTTTATTTTCTTTTAGGTTTTATTGTTTATTGTTTTATTTAATTATATTGTTGCAGATTATTTTAGTTCTTTTGTACACTGCTCTGGGCTCTAGAGCAGTATTGTAGGTATGTGTCTCAGTAGTGGTTGCATTTGGCTGATGTGGTCTGAGATTGGAAACTAAGCAGAGTTGGCCAAAAAATATTTGGATGGGAGGTTACAAAGCTCACTAGGTGACTTCGGGCCACTTGCTGTCTATCAGCCCAGCTTACCTACTAGAATGGTTGATGTGGGGGAAAAATAACAGAAGCAAGGGCTATGTGCCCTGCTTTGAGCTTCTGAATGAATGTGGGATATAAGTCTAATCATCAATCAATCCTTATAGTTACAGCTTAATTTGAAGAATTAATCAGAATTTGCCTGATAGTAAGTACAAATTGTATAAAAATAGTACTTTTGCTCACGAGTAAGACCTATGGAGCACAACAAACTTACATAAGATATTACTCTTATCTTATTACTCTTATCTTATCTTGGCATGATCTTTTCTAGGTGGAAATTTACCTAATTAAAAGCAAGAATAGACAAATGGTGATTGTATATATAACTCCTTACTTTTTAAAAATAACTACGGTCACTATATTATTACCGGATATATTATTGCACTTGATGCTATAATTGTATTGCTTTATCATAGTTCCACATGTTTGGTTTTTATGTAATTAATGCTGAGCCACTTTATGAATTTTTTTGAAAGAGGAAGTGCCTGAAGATGCAATGTGCAAATAAATATGAATACATATAAATAGAGATAGAATGTACATTTATAATAAGGTGAAACTTAACAGACCACAGAAATGCAAAGGATATATCCATTTTACTGTGATGTAGTATATACAGAAGAGCTATCTCTTAACAATTTCCCTGTAATAAAATAATTGTCTAAAAGGGTTATTTATTCAGTTAACTGTCCTTTGGGAAACTGAATGCTGATTCTTATGGTTTTTAGCTCCTATAGCATCATCAGGAGGGAAGATGTTGCAACAGCAGCTTGGCTAACAAGTCTCTTGATGATGCATGAAACTGAACAGACTCCATTTAGCTCTTTCATTCCTGTTTTGGTGCTGAAGAACTAAAAAGGAATGAAGAGTAATAAAGGCTTATTTTGAGCACTGAAATAAGCAGACATGACTCAGAATACATGCAGTGAATAAAGTGGTGAAAGAAAAATATGCCATTTTTACATAGTCATTTTTTTTACCACAATGGACTTTTAAACTTTTACTAAAATGGCATATGTCTTAAGGTACTTTTCTTGGAAAACTGAAAAAAAGGAGAAGGAAAAAAAAACTTGCACAATTTGAACACCTTATTTGTGGAAGAAGCCAATTTAAGTAAAGTGAGTCATTTTGACTTAGTCAGAATTAATATTTCCTTTACATCTGTTTTGAGCAAGCTGCAGTTGTAAATCAACTGTAGATTGACTTCAGATTAGTCACTGAACTCCAACCACCAAACACTGAAGAGGAAGGGCACAATTGCCATGATGTGAAATTGAAAATATGCAAAGTGACTTATTTAAAGTCAATGTTAATTAGAAACTGCTGCAACAAAAGCCACATGCTTACAGATTTTTAAAAAATGTCATCATCGGTAGATTCAGAGTCTAAAAGTTTCAGAGGTCCAAAGGGATTTAAATGAGATATTATGCCTATTCAGAAGTAGGTTTTTCAGAAAGGATTACTTTTGAACAGATAGTTGTAGGATTTCCTATACATATCAGCCTTCTTTCAGTTAAATCAGTGGCATGCAACTGAGGATCACACTAGATATTATTTTAAAGATGTAGCTAGCAACTTATTCTTGCCTCTTTTTTATTTAAAAGTAAAGTGCAAGGGATTTCATGTAATTTGGGAATCACCATGAAGACTTTAATTCCTTTCCATCTATTCCCATCATAATAGGGATTAGATCCTATAAAGAGGCCAATTATTACTAAAAGGAACCTCAGCAGCATGTACTTCCATCAACATCTGGGCAGTTACAGTTTCTAGACCATTTTGGAGAGAGCCAGTTTGGTCTAGTGGTTAAGGCACCAGGCTAGAAACCAGGAGACTGAGAGTTCTAGTCCCGCCTTAGGCATGAAAGCCGGCTGGGTGACTTGGGGCCAGTCACTCTCTCTCAGACCAACCCACCTCACAGGGTTGTTGTTGTGGGGAAAAGAGGAGGAGGAAGGAGTATTAGGTATGTTCACCACTTTGAGTTATTTATAAAAATAATAAAGGTGGGATAGAAAATAAATAAATAGATTTTCAAAGGAAGTGCTAGGAGGAAATTGAATGCCAACTATCTGTGCAAGGGAGAGTGTGATGAAATAAATCACTGAAGAATCAGCAATTTAAACACTTCAATGCATGTGAGTATATACACGTGTGAGTAGTCATCATAAAGGAAATATAAATAAAAGTTTACCCATTTCCCCATGAATATGGCCTTTGAAAAAGTATGTGCTGAATATAATTCTATTAGTCCTAAATATAATTTTATCATTTTGTCTTGTGCAGCCATAGTTCTGTTTGATTTCAAATAGCAGCATATGTTAATACAATATTAGAAAGAAATATAATAGATACATATGTAGATGTGATGTCAAATTATATTCCTAAAATAATGTATTTGTCATTTTGTGAAGAGCTTTGGCTCTACCAAACCTGGGTCTTGGCAAAGTGAATAAACTTACATTAATGAAAAGAAGCTTATTCTCTTGATATTTAGAAATGGATTTAGAATATTACTCTGTTATCTATTTTTGAAAAGTCTTTATACGTTAACAATGAGAAGATGAAACAAAATGTTTCTGTATGGTCTAGATTTAATGGCAAGTTTAAGGATTGGATTACTTTTATATCAGTACCGATAGATGTTAAATTAATTTTTATTTATTTCTTTTCCCCCTTTCTGTTATGTTTAGTTTACTTTGATCATTATAGTGTATGTAGAGCATTTTTAATTGTATAAACACTGCCGTATTTTTGCCGTATTTTTGGTGGTGGTGGTGATGGTTTAAATTTGTATTTAGCTGCCCAGTTTAAAATAGTGTTTTCCCTAATCTCCCAGTACAATTTTTACCATAGACATGATCTACTATGATTTTTTGATGAACAGGTTGATGATATAGTAAGTGACTGGCATGTGCCTAGTTCCATCAGCCACTTTAAATTACTGCAGGCATATTTCCTCCCCTCTGGTTGCTGGGCACTGTCTGCTATGACCATTGACTTGGCTTTTGGAGAGACCAGACATTTGGCTTCTGCAAAATCATATACCCATATAAGCCTGATGGGCACTTCAGAAAGAGTGCTAGATGAGTTTAGTGTTCATTTGAAAGAGCACTAACAACTTTTAGACACCTGTTTAGTGTTCTTTGCCTAGGTTTCTTGCCTTTGTATAAAATTCTGTAGGTAGGTACAAGAAATAAGAATTGGTAGAAGGCATTGTAAGTAAATACAAGAAATAAATACTTTTCTGTGGTGGTGCTGATGCTTTGAAATATCCACCCTACAAAGACATAAAGTCTCATCATTATATGCTTTCTGATGCTAGTGAAAAACTGATTCTTTATAGTTTTTGGACAATTTTGATCAGATAAATGAAATGCAGTGGAATGGGGATTCTGACTGCTTCTTTTTCTTTCTCCTGTATTAATATGATAGAATTTTATTTTAATATTTTTCTGATTAATTGTGTCTGTGCAATTAACCATTTCATAGAAACATAAAATGTACAAGTTGGAAATAACCTTGGAGTTAATCTAGCCCAATCCCCTTCCAGTGCAAGAATCCACCACAATATCCCTCACAGATGGCCATCCAGTCTCTCTTTAAACACCTCTAATGAATACCCATCTGAAATCTTTATGATTTAAATCCATTATTTCTTGCCTTGACTTTCAAAATATTTCTGAACATTTTTGCACCATCTTCTACATGACAGCCCTTCATATATTTGAATATACTGTATGAAGCTAGCATATATTCCCTGTACTCTTCTCTTCCCTAGGCTAAACCTACCCAGCAGATGCAACTGTTCCTCAATCTTTTTCCTTCCAGGCCTTCTTGGTGGCTTTCCTCTGGACATGCTCTAGTTTGTTCATGTCTTTCCTAAAATGCCATGGCAAAAATACATGTAATATTCTATTGGTCTGACCACCTTGGGGTAGAGCAACAATGACTTATTTTGATCTTCACACTAAGCTTCTGTTGATGCAGCCTAGGATTTCATTTGCTTTTTTTAAGCATCTGCATCACCCTGTTGGCTCATGTTCATCTTTGATCCACCAAGATACCCAGATCTTTTTTCTTCATGTATAATTTCCTAATATATTTTCATGATCCTAAACTCATGCCTTCAATTTTTTCCTACCCAAATGTAGGACTATCTTCTAAGGCAGAGCTTTCCAAACTTTTCATGTTGGTGACACACTTTTTAGACATGCATAATTTTGCAACATACTCTTACAGCAGGGCACAAGGCAGGCACTAGGACCTGCGTGGAATCACAGCAGGTTTGGAGGCAGCAAGGCACAAGGACCTGCGGGGAATCACAGCAGGTTCGGAGGCAGCAAGGCACAAGGCAGGCACTAGGACCTGCGTGGAATCCTGGCAGGGCTCGGAGGCAGCAGCAGCCATGACACACCCAGACACTGCAGCTGACACACTAATGTGCCCCGACACACAGTTTGGAAAGCTCTGTTCTAAGGTGTTTGCTATCTCCCTATCTTTGTGTAATCTTTGTGTAATCTCCAAATTTAATAATAATATTTTCTAAACTCTCATCCAAATCATTTATAAATATGTTGAAAAGGACAGGTCCTGGGTTGCAGTTGTATGATACATTATTGAACAATTCTCTGCAGCTTGACACTGAACCGTTAATGTGTACTCATTGGGTGTGTTTGTCAATCAACTCTGTATCTATCAAACAGTAGTATGGTTCAGCCCATGTTTTGCCATTTCTCTATGAGGATATGATGAGAAACTCTGTTGAACAGTTTATGAAGTCAAGGTATAGTATATTTCCCTCATTTCAATGATCAACTACTGGTCATTCTATCAGAAAAAGGATCTCATGGTTTGTTTTCCCATATTTTGTACTGGTGGCTGCCAAGTTGTACATTCTTTCCTAAATGCTTAATAATCTGTTCCATAGTTTTGCCTGGTATTGATGTTAAGTGTACTGGTCAGTACATATTTAGTTCTTTTTTTAATAAGAATTTTATTAAGTTTCAAGCAAAGATAAAAGCTACAGAAAAACAAAAAACTACAAAGAAAAAAAGAAAAAACTAAAAAAGTGTAGAAACACAAGAGAAAATTTTCAAAATTACAAAAAGAGGTGACTTCCGACTTTTAACAGCAAGGATATACAACAAATTTTCCATAATCAATCCCTTACTCTATATTAAACCGAAATCACATTTCTATAAATCATTCCATTGGCACGTTATAAAAATCACTAAATACAGTTTCTCCCCTTATATTAAATTACATTTTAGACCTCATATTTTAGACCTCATATTTTCTACAATGTCCTGAATGCCTTGCATAAAAACTTGATAGAAATCAGAAAGAATTTGTTTAAAATCTCGGTGAAAGTCAGAGAAAGTTTGATTAAACTCCTCCATGTCTCAAGCAGTAGATTATGGCGCCCCCTAGGAGCTTAACCATCAAAAGTCAAAGATATGAAAGAATTCTAGAATGTGTTTACACAAGTGAAAATAAGTTAATGGACAGTCCCCCAGGGAAAGTAGAAGCAGAAAACTAAAAGTTCAAAACAGCCGATTCAACATGTAGGAAAATGCTAATATCTTCAATTTTAGTACAAAAATAATAACAGGCTGAGCTAAGGGCTGAGCTAAGGGCTCAGGACTAAGCCCTGAGAAACTCCAGCTATTAATGAATAATTTTGGGATGTGATCACTCGGACAACTATGAGTCTATCTAATAATAGTATTATCTAGCTCATTTTACCTTTTTATTAAAGAGAATATCAGGAGGCACTGTCTTGAAGGCTTTGTTGGGGTCCAAGTAGGTCTATGCATTCCCCTGATTTACTAAACTAGTAACTCTATCAAAGAAGTTAGTCTGGCAGGATTTGTTTCTGATAAACCCATGTGGTGCCTGTTAATTGTAGCATGCCTATCAAAGAGCTCACAAACATGCTGTTTGGTAATATGTTTGAAGACTTTGCCAGTATAGACATCAAGCTTCAAGGTCTATAGTTTCCTGGGTCCTACTTTCCCTTTTGAAAATGGGGATGAAATTTGCTCTCCAATTTTCTGGGATCTGACCAGTTCTCCAGGAATTCTCAAAGATTACAGAGAGTGATTCTGCTATTACTTCAGTATGTCAGAATATAACCCAACTGATCCTGAAGACTTGAACATGTTTAAATTAGCTACATTTTCTCTTACCCACTCCTTATATTTTTCTTGTTCCCCCAGTGGCACAGTGATGACCAATTAGGGTTTCATTTCCCTTCTGGGAGAAGACAGACACAAAATAAAAGTTAAGAAGCCTGCAGTCTGAGGGCTTTCTTATGTAGATACAGGTGTGTGTGTGTGTGTGTGTGTATGTATGTAGTGTATATATACTGTATATAAAAAATTATCTTCTCACCCCTATGGGTGGTATGTGTCTTCCTCAACCTTGGGTCCTCTACCAGGGGCCTGGGAGTTTGAGGGTTCTGCGCAGTGTCTTAGCTGATCCTAGCACTGCACTCTTTTGGACAGAGAGCTCTGATGTTGCTCCTGGGATCTGTTGGAGCCACTCTCCCAGCTTGGGAGTCACAGCCCCGAGTGTTCCTACCATCACTGGGACCACTTTGGCATTCACTTTCCACATCCTCTCTAGTTCCTCCTCCAGGCCCTGGTACTTCTCCAGCTTCCTGTACTCCTTCTTCCTGATGTTGCTGTCACTTGGCACCGCTACATCTATCACTACCACCATCTTCTGGTCCTTGTCTACTACCACGATGTCTGGTTGACTGGCCAGTACCTACCTGCCTGTCTGGATCTGGAAGTCCCACAGGATCTTAGCCCTGTCATTCTCCATGACCTTCTGTGGAATCTCCCATCTGGACTTGGGAGGGTCTAGGCCATACACTGTACAGATGCCAGATACTTGGCTGTGCCGTTCAGTGTATTCTGTTCCTGCCTGCATCTTACACCCTGCCACTATGTGTTGAACTGTCTCTGTGGCCTCTCTGCACAGTCTGCACCTTGGGTCCTGTCTAGTGTGGTAGACCCCTGCTTCTATGGATCTGGTGCTTAGTGCCTGTTCTTGTGCTCCTATGATCAGTGCCTCAGTGTTGTCTTTTAGTCCAGCCCTTTCCAGCCACTGGTAGGATTTCCCAATGTCAGCCATCTCAGCTATCTGTCGATGGTACATCCCATGCAGGGTCTTGTCTTGCCATGCAGCTCATCTTTAGGTGCCATCTTACTGATGTACTCCTGGATGCTCTGGGTCTCATCCAGGACAGTCGCTTTGACACTCATGAGACCCCACACGCCCTCTTTCTGCTTGGTATACAGTCTCTGGGTGTACTTAAGGTACTTGGACTTGGGGTGGAAGCCTCCGTACATTGTGTACACACCAGAAGAAAGAAAGAAAGAAAGAAAGAAAGAAAGAAAGAAAGAAAGAAAGAAAGAAAGAAAGAAAGAAAGAAAGAAAGAATATATATATATATATATATATATATATATATATATATATATATTCATTCATTCATTCATTCATTCATTCATTCATTCATTCATTCATTTTCTATTTGGTTAACATTTGGCCTTCACCACCTAGTTCCTCAGGAACTGTGTGAGAAATTCTCACAAGTAGGGCTAACCTATAAAGATGAACAACCTAAAGACCATGTGGCATGAAGAAAAGAAAATGATATACATGCCATAAGATATCTATTCTTAAAAATTATGTTTAAAAAGTATTTATTTATTTATTTATTTATAAACATATTTATATCCTGCCCATCTCCCCCGCAAGGAGGGTCCCTGGGCGGTTCACAACGTAAGTTTAAAATCAATAAAAACATAAATATTACAAAAATTCAATAAAATATCTAATACAATTTAATCCTAAAAATGGCAGTTCTTACTATCCCATTTATTCCACACATCACTTGGTGGAGTGAACTGCCTGTTCAAAACTTGTGTGTGTGCGTGGTCATTTGATGCATGTATGAAACATTGATCCCTATCTTCTTTTTAAATTGTGGTTGTTACAGACTATTGACATTATCCAAGAACTGTTGACAGCTTGGATCAATATTTTGGATTTTGTGAATTCTTAAACACCTAATTATGACTGTCAGTTCATTTGGCTTGGTTCATAGAGCAGCTATTATAAATAATAAAAACAGCAAACTTGTATTAGTTAGAGCTTTGAGGAACTCTTCTTTCTTTCTTTCTTTCTTTCTTTCTTTCTTTCTTTCTTTCTTTCTTTCTTTCTTTCTTTTTTATTTTCTTTCTGATAATGGAAACAAGTTGCTTTTAGTACTGCCCTTTCTGATGTAAAAATATAAATATCATATATGTATATTTATATGTTATATGTTATATTAATACAATATAAATTATACTTTATTATAAATTTACTATAAATTATATTTATATTTTATATTTATATTAAATAAATATATGTATGATATATATATATTTAGTATGTATGACTGAAATGGAAATATTGTATTCCAGTTTATGGGAGGATCTGCTTTGGTACATGTAGATATTTTTTGGTTTTTTGGAGTATGTTTATATGCAACAGTTTCAAAAGAGAGATAGTAAGAAATGGTGTGGGTAAAGACTATGCTCCATTTTCTGCATCATAGTTCAGAAATCTTTAGTTAAGAAACGACTTGGGAGAATGGGATTTAGATTATAAAGGATTTTTTTTAAAAAAAAGGAATCTAGAAAAAAGAAAATTATCAAGAACTTTTGGAGAAATAGATATTTGAAAAAAGCTGTAACTCTTCAATATCAGCTAGGGAGAAATAGACTATATTTGGGGTAAGAGTGGGGATATTTGAATACTTACAGTGACTATTTATTTCTTTATTTCTTTATTTTCTTTATTTATAATTCAAATTTTGCCACCACCCATCTCCCCCAGAAAAGGGAGACTCTGGGCAGTTTACAATAAGAACCATATTAAAAGGATAAATATAAAAACATCTAAAATATACATATACAATTTACAAAATATAAATATAAATAAGTATAAAAACCAAGTGGCCGTAAATACCTAATTCTGTGAGGAGAGCTCTAAGGCGCCAACCACCCCCAAGAATAATTACTTCCCTTCCTGCCCCAAGCGAGACGGCAGAGCCAAGTCTTCAGTTCTTCCGGAAGGTCAGGAGCGATGGGGCCTGTCTCACCTCTGGGGGCAGAGTGTTCCAGAGGGCAGGGGATACTTCAGAGAAGGCCCGCTTCCTATCAAGGTAGCCAGTCATAAAATACCTATTTATAGAAAGCAAATTAGTTAAAATAACTTCCCTCTATTCCATCTAGCTTACTTTTGTCTGAATAGGTGGCCTGTTTCCATATAAGTTGTGGTCTGAAGCTACCTGCCATTTTTATTTTTTAAGGATGCTCATGGGATTTAGATAGAGAGACTCTTAGAAATATAAATGGCAGAACATGTATTTGTAAACTGTGGCACTCCCGATGTTGCAACTATGGCCAGATACTTCTTTCTGCTTATCCTGTTGCCAGTGTGGGCCACCCACCGATTCTTGAGTACAAGATGGATAATCATCCTCTGTTCATCCCCAGCCCATCACAGATCCACCCCCATGTGTGTTTTGAAGCTCTGCTTTGAAAAAAACTGTTTTTCCAGCCTGAGCAATCTCAAGCCGTTCCAAGCCATTAGGTTACTGCATTTCATTTTATTCATTCTATAGCCATTTCACCCTGGGCTGCTGGGTTGCTGTGTTCTCAGCTGATTAGGTGCTTCCTTTTTTTTTCCCAGTTGGCCCTTAAACACAATGAAATCCAGTAAAGACTCTTGGCCACCATATTTTCCCCAACCTCTTCTGCCAGGAGTCTTTTGTTTTACCCTTACATCTCCCACTGGACACCTTTTTGGTTTCTGCTTATGCTGGATTTTTCCCACACTGTGACTACTTAATTGCAATGCAGTGGAAGTTGCAATACTTCACTCTATACAATGCCAAAGGTCCTTTCCCTTTCTTAAAATATCTTTAAGTTGCAACCTAGGCATGTGGAATGAAGAGATGAAGGAACATGTTCCCTTTGCTGTAATCACTGTAGCATCAAAGCAATGATAGTACAATAAGGGGGGGGAGAGAGAAAGTGTCTGTGTTAATGTCAAAGGAGAGATTGTGAGAAGGAGATGTGAAGGCGTAATGTATGCAAACATCCAGGGAAGTAAAGGAACAAATGCAGACTAGTTAGGAGGGAAGAGCCTCCCTTAAATGAGAAAGCAGGCATTGGTAAACTCACTCTCACAGGGGCTAGCCAACAATGCTTGCCTTTCCTGCAAGAATGGGCAGGGCAAAAAGGAGGGGAACAACCAATCAGGGTCTGTGGTAGTCATAGTTCAGACTGAGCACCAACCTGGCCCTGATGTTAAAGCATTGCAATCCATACTGGAATTTTTTTCAGTCAGCTTCAGGGACAGCCAGCAACAGCATAGCAGACAAACAGCTTAGGCTGCATGCAGAATGTACCTACAACTGCCAGCATCTTTCACATAAAAGAAAGAAAATATAAATTATATACACATGAGTCTATTAACAGCATGATGTAACATTGAAATTAAAAGAGAAGGAAAAAAGGCCTGGAAAATTACATCATAAACCAAACACCTCCAAAACCAAACTATGCAACATTATTCCAATGTTCTATGCATATGGTGGCATTAATGACTGCATATCAAGCTGAAAAACAGTAACCCTGCAGGAGAGTCCTGCAGGATCAGTATTATTCAATATTTTTATTAATGACCTGGATAATAGGATTGATCGGCTACTTATCAGATTTGCAGGTGATACAAAACTGGGAGGTCTGGCCAACATCTAGGACAGAGCTTTCCAAACTGTGTGTTGGGACACGTTACTGTGTCGGTTGCAGTGTCTGGGTGTGTTGCGGCGGCTGCTGCTGCCTCCGAGCCCTGCCAGGATTCCACGCAGGTCCTAGTGCCTGCCTTGTGCCCTGCTGCCTCCAAACCTGCCCTGCCAGGATTCCGCGCAGGTCCTAGTGCCTGCCTTGTGCCTTGCTGCCTCCAAACCTGCTGTGATTCCGCACAGGTCCTAGTGCCTGCCTTGTGCCCTGCTGTAAGAGTGTGTCGCAAAATGATGCCCTGCTGTAAGAGTGTGTCGCAAAATGATGCATGTCTAAAAAGTGTGTCACCAACATGAAAAGTTTGGAAAGCTCTGATCTAGGATCTTTCAATCAGGTTAGAAGACTAAGCTGAAAGAAACAAGATGCTCTTCAACAAAGAGAAATGTAAGGTATTACATATAATGAGGAAAAATGTACAACACAACTACAAGATGGGAGTTCATAGCTGGGAAGCACTGCATTAGATTTGGGTGTGGTCATTGACACTGAAAATGAGCCAGCAGCATGAGACTGCTGTTAGAAGAACTAACACAGGTCTGGGCTGCATTAGGAAAAGCATTGTATCAAAGTTATATGAAGTCCTTACCCCACCCTACTCTGCCCTGTTGAGACCACACGTGGAGTACTGTATTGCATAATGCATTTCCAGAAGAACATTTACAGATTAAAACAGTTCAGAGGATGACAACTAAGAAGATACAGGGACTTGAGGATATGTTCTATGAGAACAGACTGAAGGGATGTATGGTCTGGAGAAAAGAAAACTGAGGCAAGATCAGCATTCAGGTACACAAAAGAGTGTCATGGGGAAAATGGTAAGGAATCATTTTTTTTTGCCACAGAAACTAGGATCAGAAGTTACGGATATCTGTTGCTGCTATCTAGATTTCATTTAAATATAAAGAAAAACTTCCCGATGTTAAGATCTGTACAACTGTGGAATAGTTGTGGGCTTTCCATCTCTGGTTTTTAAGAAGAGGCTGGACATCTCTCAAGGATGGTTTACTTAGTTTTCCTGCACATTGCAGAGGGTTGAATTATTTGATCCTTGTGGTCCCTTTCAACTCCATAATTCTATAATTCTAATTAAAAGAAATATAAATCCATGTAATTAATTAAGGACTGAGTAACTGATTCAGTACAATTACCATATAATTCTCCCTTTTAATAATACCTTTGATTATCTTCAATTTATAAGTTCTTCAATTAATGCAATTTTCCACACTCTAGCTATCAAGTTCTGAAGTGAAAACTTAAAGTTTGATTTCCATTTTTTAAAATTTCCATCCTAGCTGCCACTAGGAGGAGAATTATAAGTTCTATTACATAAAGAGGTGTTATCACTATTGAAGACAGAAAGTAAAAACTGTATTTATATAGGTCCAAGTCCCTTGTACATCACACCCCTCTTGCACTCAGGACAGGAGATAGAATTTATTTTACGTAATTAAGATGGTGATGAAGGCAAGAGCAGAACTTTTAGATTTATTTGGGGAACTGATCCCTAGCTGACTCCAATACAAATAACCAGTTTTAGTATTAAACAACCTTTCTAAAATGATTAAAAATCTAACAGAGGTATCATATTTTATTTGTAATATCAAATCAAGTTTATTATAGCCCTAGGGCCAGATACAATCAAAATATCTAGTAATAGCACTATTATATTCTTATATATTTATAACAGAAAGACAATAAGTATGATAAGATCTAAAAATAATTAAGAATAAAAACGATTTGATTTATTTGTAATATTAAATTTATGGAACCTGGTTGGTATTTTCCAGCATTTATATAAATGCTCAGAATGTAAAGAATGAAGGAGATTCTCTCTTCTACATTAATGTTTGAGCAACTTCAATATTGCCTTTATTTGAAACCACAGGGACTTAATTGGAACTAAAGCGGCTTCTTATCCATTATTATTAATTGGATTACCATCAATGAATAAAAATAATTAGCACATTATATTGCAATCCTTAAACTGCAAAATTTTATTCTGATAGTGAATTAAAAACGAATGTAAAATCAAGCTGGATTAGTATATTGACATAATGAGAGGCTTCAGTAGTTCTTATGATCCTGAGACTGATACAATGGGAATGTAAACTCACAGTTGCCGGTGAGCTCACCAGTCTTGTTAAGGTCAAAAGGGGAAGGGGTCAAAAAGGATAACCCACAGTGATGATGTGGGCAGTTAGGGCTGTGCATGTATGAGGAAAGCCAATCCTCCTAGGAGAAGGAACTCCAAAATCAAACCAAGAGGAATTCAGTGGCAATCACGTCTGTATTGCCAAGAAATCTATATGGGCATGGCTGAAAACTTAGATGTGTGAAAATAAAATTCCCGACTAGGGAGGTACACCTACTGCTACTGGCAACATACTTCCACAAGTAGATCTGATAGTGAGGACATATCACACCAAAATGATAAGGAAGTATGCTCACCGATGATGCCCATGTTGAAAGAGTTATTTGCTGGAAAGGATACACGCAACTGGAACATGGAATGTAAGAAGCATGAGCCAAGGAAAACACGAAATAGTCAAAGCAGTGTGCTAAAGAAGTACAGTATATTAACCTGAACATCTTTGATATAAGTAACTTAGATGGATTTGGAATGGGACATTTTAACTTAGCTTATGTGTCCATATTAAGGAATGGAGTGTCAGTAGTACTGAAAAAGGACTTTAGATTATTAGTTGTAATCTAAGAAACAACTAAATCATATATATTAGAATTAGTGGAGATTTAGTAAATATTAATATTATATAATTCTATGCTACTAATGGACAAGGACATGGAGAAATTCTATGGCAATTTGCAAAATATATTAAATATAACACAAAGAAAAGATGTAGTACCACTAATTAATGATTAGAATGTAAAAGGTGGAGAAATGTTGGAACCTGGAACCAGAGGAAGATCTTTGTTGAGGAAATGAATGAATGAATGACTGACTGACTGACTGACTGACTGAATGAATGAATGAGTGAGTGAGTGAGTGAGTGAGTGAGTGAGTGAGTAAGCAAGCAAGCAAGCAAGCAAGCAAGCAAGCAAGCAAGCAAGCAAGCAAGCAAGCAAGCAAGCAGGTCATTCGAGTTTTTCTAGGATAATTATTTATTGCCAACACCTGCTAAATGATGCTCTACATATGGACATCACAGTATGGACAATATTAAAATAAAATACATTCATAATAAGAAACAGAAAATTGAGAAATGCAATCCAGGACACTTCAAGGTTCAGTATGTGAAGCAGACCATGAATTATTGATGTGAGTCATATATATAGGTTAAACATAGAAAATTAAAGACAGTGGGTGTGCCAGCAAGAGATGACCTTGAGAACATACAGTCATAAGATCAGAGCACAGGTTTAATATAAATAATTTATGTGAAGAAGAATCTGAGAAGTTGTGAGAAGGGAGAAAAGATACTGTGAAAATTAAAGCAGGAAAGGGTATTTTCATAATTGAAAAGAGGAAATCCTAAGATAGCCCGAGAAACATGAAGTTTAAAACACTGAGCAATACGACTTTTATACAATAACTGAATGCAGACTTTTAACGACAAGCAAGAAAGGTAAAAGAAAGTTATCTTAATCAAGAATGTTAACAAATAGAGAAATATATTAAGAGGAAAATGAGAAATATTTTAAAGAAGACCAGAGAAATCACAGGAAAATGTACAGGAAATATAAGAATACTCAGGAGTAATCACAGGATAATAGCAGATTAGGGATTTACAATGTGCCCCTCTTTGCTTTTCACTCTGTTGCTCTTTGTTTTTGAGACTGCTAATCTCAGAATCTTCTTTCTGCCTTTGTTCCCAAGAGACAGACGCACAGAGCATCCCCCACTCCCACAAACACACAAGTAGTAATAGTGTATACCTTTTTTGTATTGGGCTGATCAGATAAGGGAAATGCTGACTCACCGGAAGTGACGTCATAGTCCCCCCCCTCCCATGATCCTCTGCGTGTTAGCCACCCCTCCCATCATGCAATGCGTGTTTTGCCGGAAGTGACGTGTCAGCCACCCCTCCCTGGACCAGCCGCATGTTTTGCCGGAAGTGGAGTGTGCCCCTCCCCCACCCGCGTGCTAACCCAAGGCATGCTCAGGCATGCCCATGACCACATGTCTGTGAGGGAAGGGGTGGTTGCCTCAGCTCCACACTGCCTGTGTTTAAAGCCTTATCAGTTTCTAAGCAGAAGAAAGAGAAAAGCGGGGGGGGGGGGGCAATGCTTTTTCAAAAGGGGAAAAAGTTTTTCTTTCCTTAAGCCTGGCTGCAGGAGTTAAAATGCCATGGCTGGCATAGATGGCCAGGTCTGATTAGGAGGGAAGCATTTTTTAAAAGCAGGGTTTTCTTCTTCTCCACACATGCCAAACTGTTTTTAAAAGCCCAGGGGTAGGCAGCTTTCCTTTTCCCTAAGCAGGCAGTCACCCTGAAGGAAAATGTTTATAAGCATTTCTAATGCAGCAGTAAACAAGGAAGGGTCTAAACAAGGTTTAACATAAGTAAACACCGGGGTCTTTGTACTCACATGGGGATCTGGAGGTGTTAGGCAGACATAATAGCCAGTTCTTAAGAGGAAAACTTTTTTTAAAAGCCGAGGTTTCTCCTGCACACAGTCACACCCGGTAGCACGGGCAGCTTGACTGACAGGAAGTCGCATGCAACAGCAAAGGCCTGAGGGGAAGGGGCAGCCCCCCTCCCTCCAGCCAGCTCCTAGATCTCATTGGAGTAGCCGTTGCAATGTCCAGCTCGCTGGCTGATAGCAGAAACTGCTGGCAGCAGGAGTTGAAATGGCATTTTTAGCCTCAAAAATGAGCCTGCACACCTGGCCTAGATTTACAGTTCTGAATGTGGAAAATTAGGCTTTAACTGCACAATGTGTTGCCCAGCCTGAGGAAAAAAGAAACCTGTAAGGGGCCAGGAGAAAACTGGTTATTAAAAGCACAACAGAAAAAAGAGAAAAAACATGGGTATGTGCATGTTCAGGCATGTCCGCAGGCGTGGCTGTGACACGCGGTGTACACGTGACAGGGGCAAGGCTATGCCCAGGCATGTCTCCACAGCTTGTCAGGCTATATACAGATACATCGTTAAGTAGCGGTGCCCATTTGAAAAATACAGACATGTGCTTTGAAGATGGCAAACTCCGAAGCCCATCTGTTTGAAGACAGCTTAACGCCAAAGCCGCCAAAACGAAAATTTAGGGCAAGGAAAACGTCCGAAGCTCCTGGACCGAGCGCTCTATTTGAGGAAAACGCTCAAGACGCATGTCTAATACCATGTTACTGTAGATTTTGTGCCTCAGATGGTGAGTTAAACATTGAAAATTAAGAAAAACACTAATTTAATTAGATAAAATTGTGAGTCTAATCCAGACTTATACTCTTTTCTTTAAGAAACAACATATCCATATGATTCGACCGTCGTACAGATTCTGAGAGCCTGTGTGATAAAAGTATTGCATCATTGTTTCATGGGGTGCATGCAAGCAGGAGGAGACCAGGTGGATTCCCGGCCACCCACCGAGGAAGAGCTTCTTAAGGCCTTATGCCCCAGAATATCGAGGGGCGAGATCCTATGGGTCATTATGAACATAGCGTGTAAGCTAGAGAAATTATATGTGACATGTGATACCCTTGATGAGCTTGTGGAATTCATGGAGTATATTGAGAGCAGCCCTAAGCCACAAGATATAATGGCGAAAATTGGTTCTGAATTACCAGTGGCTTTGAAGAGGCTTATTTGTCAAAATGTAACAACTATTAATTACCAGAAACTGTTAACCTCTACCCAAGGATTGTAATAATAAAATATTTTTACAAATAACACGTTGCCTGTTTTTTCTTTCGCTGTCTGATAGCAGTAACTGCTGGCAGGATGAGTTAAAATGGCGTTTTTAGCCTCAAAATGAGAATGCACTCAGGGAGAAAGCAGAAAAAAGAGAAAAACATGGGGTATGGACATGTTCAGGCATGTCTGCAGGCGTGGCGGGAGAGCGCCGTATCAGGCTGCGACACGCGGGTAACACGTGACGGGGCAAGGCTATGACCAGGCAAACCTCCGCCACATTTCAGGCTATATACAGACCTGTCTTTTCCTTGAGAGTCAATGGACACAACTTTTTGTATTTACTATATTTTGGCATATTTAATTTTCTCCAGCGGCCGAGGCTCAACCAAATCCCAGGCAGAGAAAAGGTTTCTCTTTTGAAGAAACATGGCAAGAGCTGCTTCAAAAAATTTTAATAGAAAAATAGCGAAACCTAGTGCCGTATGCTCTAGCACAAGGCCGGTGCCAGTAGAATGCAACAAACTCTGTTGTCAGGATTTTGGTGAAGAAAACAAAGAAAATTTTATATTCAGACCTGTTTTGTATGGTTGCGGTATGGCGTGTTGTGCCTTTACTGATGAGGCGGAGAGCGAAACAGAAGACTTCCCTTGTGATACTTACCGGGCAGCGTGTGAAATGGTGAGCTCCGCACCAACACCTTCCAGCAGTGGTAAGTAAATATGTTTTTATTGATGACAATGTAAATGCTGACGGGGCCCAGTTAGGGGTGCTAATAGGTTATGTTTTATATTTTGCAGTACCTGAGTTACCAAGTCCTAGAAAGCAAAGATACCGAAGGAGGGCCGTATCGTATACCGGCGGCCGCACATCTTCTGACGATTTATCTGCTCCTGAACATGACAACACCTGTAAATTATGCGAAGACCTGTTAGAATGTGGCAAAGGGCGCTGTTGGGAGGGTACAGATGAATCAGGGTTTTATGGCTCTTTATCTTCTTCTTCTTCTTCTTCTTCTTCTTCTTCTGATGATGATGATGATGAGGGATATGTTTCCGGATCCCTAGACAACCTCTCTCAAAGCTGTATCACCAATAAAGCATTGTATTAAAGACAAAGTGTGATCATTTTGCCACAGACCCTTCGTCATAATGAGGTATGAAAATATTCTAAAAGAGATCTATTACACACCGGGTAGGGTAGGGAGCTATGCTGGGGTAAACCCACTTTTTCAGGAGGGAAGAAAACATGATAAAAACCTGTCCATGAAGCAAGTCAAGACATGGTTGTCAGGACAAGATGCTTATGCGCTTCATAAACCGGCAAGAATTAATTTCCCTCGAAATAAAACAGTGGTGTCGGGTATAGATCAGCAATGGCAGGCCGATCTCATAGACGTGTCCAAATTTTCTAAGGAAAACCATGGAAAAAAGTTCATCTTAACAGTCATTGATGTGTTGTCTAAATATGCATGGGCATACCCTCTGACTGATAAGTCAGGGAGCGAGGTTGCTGCCGCCTTCCAGAATATCTTTGAAACAGGCCGGGCACCCCGAAAAATACAGACAGATGCCGGCAAAGAGTTCTTAAATACGCCTCTGAAGAAACTTTTAGCACGTTATGGTATTCAGCATTTTGTCACTCATAGTGAGACTAAAGCCGCCGTTATAGAGAGGTTTAATCGGACCCTAAAAAATAAACTCTGGAGATACTTCACAGCTAGAAACACCCACCGGTACGTAGACATCTTGGCAGCCGTTCTTCAAGGTTACAATGACACGTACCACCGTAGCATCCGGACTGCTCCTAGCACTGTAAATTTGTCTAATGAAAGGGTTGTATGGTTAAGACTGTATGGAGATATTTTAAAAAGTAAAAGAAAGGAAAAACATCTTAAGGTGGGGGATCACGTCAGGATATCCAGACTGAAGGGAAAATTTGAAAAGGGCTACCAGCAAACCTACACGGATGAAATATTCATCATCAAAGAACTGTTAACAAGAGGGGAAAGAGGGGTGTATAGATTAAAAGATTACACAGACGAGCCAGTAAAGGGCACTTTTTACCCTGAGGAGCTCCAAAAGGTTCCTGATGATCAACAACGTGTATACAGAATTGAAAAAGTGATCAAAAAAAGAGGGCGGGGAAAATATAGAGAGGTTCTAGTCAAATGGGTCGGTTGGCCAGACAAGTTCAACAGTTGGGTAAAAGAGGCTGAAGTACAAGACCTTTGACATGGCTGGCTTTTATATCACCCTCCCCAGCAACGCATCGGCAACAGCCTTCCCCAAAAACAAAAGTTCCAATTTTACTGTTCAACTAGCAAGAGCTCTGGACCTGCCGGGGTCATGGGAAGTGGGGCTGGTGGAGATACAGTACCCACACAGCTGGAACACGCTAACCACAGGTGGATATTTTGAAATTGCTAACGAAAAAAAGAAGTGGGAGTTTTCTTTGAGAAATGGATACTATACCAGCATCCAGCAGGTATTAGAAAATATGAACAAGCTTATGACAGACGCTGAGAATCCGCCAATGGCGACCCTGCGATACGACCCAGTTGCTCGAAAAATTAAATTTAAAGGAGATGGGGCGTTTAGCATACTAGCTAGTGATGAACTAGCGAACATATTAGGTTTGAAGCCCCAAGCCCGCTTCAAAAAATTCCCCTTTGCGGCCGATGTGACAGGAGGATTCAGTACCATATTTATTTATACAGACATTGTGGAGCCGCAGATAGTGGGCGACTTCTATGTGCCGTTACTGCGCTGCGTGCCTGTGCGGGGGCAAGACAACGACATCATCACGGTAACCTATGACCAGCCCCATTATGTTCCAGTCAGCAAGCACGGCATCAGCACAATTACTGTAGAGATCAAAACAGATCAAAACAAACACATCCGTTTTAACCACGGGAAGGTTGTCGTCAAGCTTCATTTCAGGCCTCAGAAAAGTGAAGGATGGTTGTGATCAAGGAGTACGGGAGTCCTCAAGACTACGTGGCCTATTACAGGGCCCAAGCCGGAGCCGGTCTTGCGGGGTTCCGGGGAACACCCGTCATGTATGGGACAGGCCTAGGCGGTTTGTTCCGTGGACTTTTTCGAAAAGCAATGCCTCTTCTGAGGAAAGGGTTAGAAATCGTTAAACCCCACGTGAAATCTGCAGCTAAGAATATTGTCAGAGATATGGCAGGGCAGCTTGTATCCCGTGTTGTAGGGGGCGGCCAAGAGGGCTCGGGCTTGGTCGTGGCCAGAAAGAATTACGCCTTGGGACTGCCTATTCCCTCTAAAAAGAGAAAGAATGTGAGAAAGCGCCATCATACAAAGAGGAAACGTGCTCAGAAGAGGAAGCGCTGTGACAGCCGGGACATATTCTAATACAAAATGGCTTTTATCCACGAGGCATCGCAGGAGTGTGTTAAATCAGAACTGGACCTTTTTCAACTGTCACCTACTCAAACCAGTATTGAAAATAGCACGTATGTCGAGATCCCTCCTTTATCAGCGCTAACGCCCAATGCGCCCCTGGAATTTTTTATCACAGGACACGGTGAGCATTACACAGATCTAAATAACACCCTGTTGTATGTGAGTTGCAAGATTGTAAAGGCTGATGGCACAGATATTGATGACGGTGCAAGGGTGGCCCTGACCAACTATCCTATAGCTTCGCTGTTTAATCAGCTGGATGTTACCCTGGGAGACCGGCTCGTAACACAGAGCCACCACTGCTATTCTTATCGGGCCATGATTGAGCTGATTCTGAACTTTGGGGCTGACGCTCTGGGAACCCAATTTACAGCTGGGGGTTTTTACAAAGACGAATCAGCGCTTATGGAGAGCACTGTGCTGGCAGCCGCGGGCAACGCTGGTTTCAGAGCGAGAGCGGCACATACAGCCAGGAGTCGTAAATGGGACCTGCTTGGGCCTTTGCACAGCGATCTGTTTTTTCAAGACAAACTGCTAATTAATGGGGTTGATGTGAAAGTCAAACTCACAAGAAGCAGAAACGAATTTTGCCTAATGAGGGATGGCAATGAGAATTATAAAGTGCAGCTCCTGTCGGCGTCTCTCTTTGTAAAGCGTGTAAAAGTAGCAGCAGGCGTACGGCTGGGCCACGCAGAAGCCTTGCTCTCCTCCAACGCCAAATATCCCATTGATCGTGTGGGGATGAAGGTTTACAGCATTCCTGCAGGCAGCCTTGTGTGTAATCAGGAAAACCTATTTCTGGGCCAGCTACCTAAACAGCTAGTGATTGGATTTGTGGACAATGCCTCTTTCAGTGGAGATTACGAAAGAAACCCATTCAATTTTCAGCACTGCAATGTTAATTTTTGTGCCCTGTATTGCGACGGCGAACAGGTCCCCGCCAAACCTCTTCAGCCTGATTATGCTCGCGGTGTTTTTGTGAGAGAATACATGCAGATGGTACAAGTTTCAGGCAAAGGCATGAAAGACAGACCTCTCCTAATCAGCCGTGAAGAGTTTAGTCACGGATATAATTTATATTGTTTCGACCTGAGTCCTGACCAGGGGTGCTCGGAGCACTATTCTTTGATCCGGAACGGCAACCTCAGAGCGGAAATTAGATTTGCACTACCTCTCCCCAATACCGTCAATATGATTCTCTATGCAATCTTTGAAAACCTCATTGAAATAAGCCACACCAGGAACGTTCTTTTTGATTATATGTGAGGATGGACACCCTGCAGCTCCTCCGGCTGTTCTCTGGAAATCCCGACTTTCTAGGGGTCTACCCCTGTGATCTGCTACCCAAGAGGCAAATCTCCAAAAGACCTTTCGGCATAATTGTAAACACTCATCCTCAAACTCTACCTGGCGAACACTGGCTGGCTGCCTACTTCCCATCTCCCGGATATGGTGAATTTTTTGACTCTTATGGAAGGCCTCCAGACAGCCCTGACTTTCCTGGAGCCATAGCGATATTCTTAGAGCGGCAAGCTAAGAAGTACACGTTTCACCAACTTCAACTGCAACACCCCAGCGCTGTAACATGTGGGCATCACTGCGTGTTTTTTCTACTGAACCGGTCTAAAGGCATGGACTATGGAAATATTTTAAAGATGTACTCCGATGATGCTGTTAAAAATGATCAAATGGTAAAGCTTTTTGTAAAATGTATAAAGGTGGGGAGGGGGATTGGAGCCTGTAACCATCACCAGTGCATGCAGACATGTATGCCTTACTGCAAAATAAAGAAAAAGCCTTAAACGTTTTACTTCTTTCACTGTGTTTTTTATTCATTTTAAAAGCTGTACATACAACATTGCATGGCCAACAGGCTGAAAAGCATACGTTTTACAAATTGAGCCAGTTACCAAGCCTGATACTGCTTCTAGGCTTTACCATCAGGGGTCCAGAGGGCGAGACAGCAAACAGGGGCTTCTGAGTTCCAAAAGGGGCAGTCATAACAGAGTCAGGGCTAGTAGCAGCCTCCCCCTTAATAATCAGAGAGTCTTTCAACATTTCTAACTGCTCTTTAACAGCCGTAGAACCCAACACAGAGGTAGGGACATTCACCTCGGCCATAGCAGTCATAAATTCATCCCAGCCTTTAGGTTTCCGCTTCTCAGTAAGGGAGCGATGTTGCGAGGCGCCTTTCACCAGGTCTAAAATGTTAGTACCGGGAACAGGCATGCCCCTGTATAAAAATGTTCCACGTGTATCCCAGGATGATATGTCCTGGTGCTGTTTCATTTTGTTTAGCAAAAGTTCTGCATTTTTCCTATACCGGGAGCTGACGCCACTTAGGATCTCAGTCATGGCGGCGTCCTGCAGAGCGGCATGTGGAGGCTGTTCTGGCAAGCCTTGGGGTTGATGAGTCTCTTCTGAGGGGTAAATGAGATTCAGTCTGTCTTTTTCAGACTCATTTTGTCTGGTCAGTCGTAGAAACCTCTGCAGCACAGAATTGTAGAGCTTAATCTTTTCCTCCTCGCCCAAATCAGCTCTCTGAAGAACGGCGCGCATCTCATCATCCAGCCGATTAGCAGCCACAGTCCCCATAGTAGGAGCCCTGCCCTGTAGTTGCCCCATCTGGTGGCGTGGCACCAGAAACATTTTCTCAGCATAGTCCATGGCTTATCCGGCTATCAGGTTAGCCAACAACGGTATAGCAGCCCCCAGCAGTGAACCAACGAAACCGCCCGACTGGCGAATGACCTGCTTCTTCTTTTTGAGGGATACCTTTCTATCGCTCAGTTTTTTGATGACACCTTTCTTCCTCTTTAAAGTTCGGTATTGTGAAGGCTTCAAAGGGAGGTTTCCTTTTAAGGTGTTCAGGGCTATTTCTGCTATTGCCCCCACCAGATCGTTATTAGCCTTGCATAAGATGGCCTTTCTCTGTTTTGGCCCAGCCCTTACTAAGATTTTTAAAACCGCCAAATTTCTGAGCACCCTCTCTGACATCCTGAATGAACTAGTGCTAAGGCATTCAGGCTAATGCTTTTTACTCTTCTTTTTCATAGTGTAAACAGCAGGCCAATCAGGGGGAAAGAGGCCTGTTCTCAACCGGTAGGTTTCTGGGGTGCTGGCTGCCAAATCTACCAAAAGGTACCCGTGCGGTTTGTGAGTGGCATCTTGGAACACTTCTAAAAAATACTGGGTGTTAGTGGGGTACATCTGGCGGCCCAGTGTGACAATTTGCAACTGATCACGAGGGCTGCGGAATAAAACCAAATATTTGGAATTCAGAGCTATTGTTCTCATCTTCTTACCTTGAAAAAACAGGTTTTGAAGTATGAGAATAATGCTCAGGTTTCTGTGGTGAACGTACTGTGTAAAAGCCTTCTCTATTTGATCGCTGTCGCCGGCTGAAGCCATGAGGTCGTCTACCACAGCTAAATTGGTTTGGTTTGGTGGAAACAAATCATCATCTTCAAAGGAAGACGGGAGGCCCTCCATAAACTTAATATAAGGGAATTTATTAAGCAGTTCTTTGTACAGAGGTTGCCAGCAGCTATAAAACCATACAATATTTTGTGGCATTTGAGACATCACAGAGGTACCATGCTCTAACATTTGCTTGATAAAAAAAGATTTGCCAGAATTGGACGGCCCGCTTATAATGCAAGAGAAAGGGTGTACAAACTGTACAAGGTTTTCCATAATGTTCAATAGCCGTACGGCAGTGTGCAGTAATCCTCGCTCTTTAGAGCCCTTTTATTATAGACGACCTTCAGGGTTTTCCTGAGGACTCTTGTTTCTAGGGCCCAATGTCTCTTAACCCTAAAAATACCCGTCTGTTCCACTTTGATCGATTTCTTTCTCTCTGGGCCGGTCAGGCAGTAATCATCCACCAGTGCTTTCAAGCTGTCAAAATTAACCTTTTCAGCATTGCCACTGTTTAGCGTAATACCCTTCACCTTTAGCACCGCTTCTCCGCTGGACAAGGCGTATCCATATGTTTTGGGTCCGGCTGCCACAAACTCTGTGATTGAGGTGTTTGGTGGGATCTCGCTTGTCAGCTGCCCTAAATAGTCACCCAAAGGTGGTGTCCACGCCCCCTGTCTACTTATAAAAATGACTGAATCAGTGTCATGGTACAGGCATCTATCTCCCAATCCATCCAGTAGCCTGTATAATTCCAGCCGGGCATAAGCCGTTGTAAAACTGGCGATGAATATGTTAGTACATGTGGCTTTGGTGGGTTGGTTCTTGGCCATTTTCCACGTCACAACGGCTGTCTCTGTATCCACAAACTCGCATGAGGAAACATCATAATAGGGCACAAAAAGATATTTGAATAATTCCTCAGGTTTTGTCACCACTGATGTGGTCAGGTGGTTGGCGTTCTGACCAAACTTGCCCCACAGAGAGTTTAAAAAGAGTTTGGCAATCTGCCTTTTAGCAGGATTTACTTCGATATGCTCACGCCGTAAGCGGACACCTTCCATCTTTTCATACTCCTGAATATATTTATCTTTATCCTGTTCTGTTTTGCACCAGGACGGGTAACCGCTGGCCTCCTGCTTCTGTCTGAGATGGGTGTTCATATACCCTGAAAATAATGTGACTGATGTTCTTTCAAAATGCCAGATCTCATAGATCTCAGCAATTCTGTAACCCTTTTCTATAGCCACATTCAATTCAACAGTACACCATGTCCCCGTCAGAGCCCTTTCTTCATCACTGTGTTGACAGGGGGCGGTTTGCAGACTTTCTGTGCAGGTTGCACACAGGCTAAACATTAATTTGCCCCCTGATTTGTGGGGTAGGACTGGGAAATAGAGGTTCCTTGGTGGGTACACTTTGACTTTGGCAAGCCCGAAATACTGCTTTATGTCCCCAAAGTTTTGATAGATGATTTGGGGGTGTCCAATCGGGTACTCCTTGTTCTTGTTCACAAAGGGGTACAAACTGGTGAAATCGTAATATAAGATTTGCTCCCCAGCTTTTGGCTTGTAGTACAGGCATGTGGCATTTGTTCTACCCCCAAAAAATGCATCTCGGGGGTTCAAAGGGGTTGGGAGCTTGTTCTCCATTAGAAACTGCTTCAAAGCGGGGTCGTTCTCCAGCATGTCCCGCCATTCGTGTTCCCAGATGCTACGTATGGCATACCCCTGGTCCCTGAGGTACTCTTCTTTAATCCTGGTACGATTGTGCAGACCCCCGTATGTTGAATCAAGTAATTTGTTGAAGTCTTTTTCAGAGTAGCAGACAGGACAGCCGTGAAAAAAACAGCCGTGAAATTCAAAAGCAGTGGGGACCCCGTTTATGACAGCAAAACCGTCCAAAAAATATTTGCCTACTTGCTTTTCACCACCCTTCAGAGCATGCTGGATATTGAGATTCTCAGTGTGCTCTATATGCAACAGCCATTGAATCGCTGGTGCTGAGTACCTTTTCTGTGTCTTGTGATGACTGTCCAAAGGGGCTAACGCAATGGTATTCCTCTTCAAATACATGAACAGGTACTGGGCCATGCAGACAGAGGCCAGTGTAATATACTGGAAGGGGTCAATGCAACGGATCTCTATCTCCTCAACAATCTCTCCCCCACCATCTCTGAGGCACTCGCGTTCTGTCATTTTCATGACTTGGTCCCTGAATCGAATACAGGCCTCCCTCAGAATCTCCACATCTTGTCTGCAGTAGTAAGCCAGGGCCTTCTTTAGCTTAAACACCGTGCCTGCATTATCTGCGTGCCATTTCAGGAATTCTTCTCTCTCCCCGGGCATCATGGTTTCTGGACTGTAATACTTGGCTTCAGGGAGCGGCCCCACATAGTCTTGATTGTCCATTGTGTTGAACAAATGGGGGAAATACCCCTTGTTGCCCCGAAAACCCATAGCTTTCGGTAGCTTGCTTAATTTAAGGGGCAAAAAGGAGAGGCTGTCAATAAACCGAATCTTATAATCCGGTAGGAGAATACACAGCAGCTTACCCCCTTGACTGATCAATTCAACACGCACTTTTTCCCGTATCAGCTGTCTCAGCACCAGGTACCCGTCATAACCTTTGGAATTGTGAGCGATAAAGGTACACCTTTTAAACTTGTGATTTATAAACTTCTTCACAAATTGCTCCAGGCAGCTAACGCCATGACAGCCCCAACTCACAGCCTCTTTGCCATCACCTTCCTCCAGCATATCTGTGGCATACACGTAATTTGGTATATGCACGCCCGTCTCTTGACAACATTCAAAATCATAAATGATGTATCTTTCACCAATTTGCGGGCGCTCCAAGGGCTTCAGAAAGCATAAATGCCCTTCCAAGCTGTCAACCTTCTCAGAGCACTGACCACACTTTGTTTTCTTGCATTTTGTGTGGGGAGTGAAGACATAAAGGCCACACTTTTCACAATATACCTTATTCTTACAGTCAACTTTCCCTTCCAATGCCATCTGTGTATGGCTTTCAAGACAGGCCTTAGACCGGCAAAACAATTTTAAAGCCTAATTTTCCACATTCAGAACTGTAAATCTAGGCCAGGTGTGCAGGCTCATTTTTGAGGCTAAAAATGCCATTTCAACTCCTGCTGCCAGCAGTTTCTGCTATCAGCCAGCGAGCTGGACATTGCAACGGCTACTCCAATGAGATCTAGGAGCTGGCTGGAGGGGGGGATGCCCCTTCCCCTCAGGCCTTTGCTGTTGCATGCGACTTCCTGTCAGTCAAGCTGCCCGTGCTACCGGGTGTGACTGTGTGCAGGAGAAACCTCGGCTTTTAAAAAAAGTTTTCCTCTTAAGAACTGGCTATTATGTCTGCCTAACACCTCCAGATCCCCATGTGAGTACAAAGACCCCGGTGTTTACTTATGTTAAACCTTGTTTAGACCCTTCCTTGTTTACTGCTGCATTAGAAATGCTTATAAACATTTTCCTTCAGGGTGACTGCCTGCTTAGGGAAAAGGAAAGCTGCCTACCCCTGGGCTTTTAAAAACAGTTTGGCATGTGTGGAGAAGAAGAAAACCCTGCTTTTAAAAAATGCTTCCCTCCTAATCAGACCTGGCCATCTATGCCAGCCGTGGCATTTTAACTCCTGCAGCCAGGCTTAAGGAAAGAAAAACTTTTTCCCCTTTTGAAAAAGCATTGCCCCCCCCCCCCCCGCTTTTCTCTTTCTTCTGCTTAGAAACTGATAAGGCTTTAAACACAGGCAGTGTGGAGCTGAGGCAACCACCCCTTCCCTCACAGACATGTGGTCATGGGCATGCCTGAGCATGCCTTGGGTTAGCACGCGGGTGGGGGAGGGGCACACTCCACTTCCGGCAAAACATGCGGCTGGTCCAGGGAGGGGTGGCTGACACGTCACTTCCGGCAAAACACGCATTGCATGATGGGAGGGGTGGCTAACACGCAGAGGATCATGGGAGGGGGGGACTATGACGTCACTTCCGGTGAGTCAGCATTTCCCTTATCTGATCAGCCCAATACAAAAAAGGTATACACTATTACTACTCACACACTTTGTTTTTTTCCTCCCTTTCTCTGATTATCTGCCTGATTTTTATTTCTTTTAATCCATTCAATCGTGTCCAATTCTGGGAGACTGCCTGGATAAGTCCCTGCAGTTTTCTTGAAAAGGTTTGAACTAAGTTTTGTATATGCCCTTCATGTGTTTGTTAAATAAACCTTTCTGTTAAAATAATAATTCTGCTTCACTAATTGTTGTTCATGCTAAATTCCTGTTCTTGGGAACACTCATACATAGACATGCATGTGTGCATGCACACACACACACAGACACACAAGCACAGATATTCATTCAGTTTCTCCAGGTGGCACCCTGAAACATAATTCTTTTCAATCTGTTCCGTGTACCTTCCACATTGTCAAGGCTTTGTACTGGGTACAGTTAAATTTCCCAATCATATAAGTAGATTTATTGCAGAAAATTGGAAGGAAGGAAGGAAGGAAGGAAGGAAGGAAGGAAGGAAGGAAGGAAGGAAGGAAGGAAGGAAGGAAGGAAGGAGAATCCTTCATTTTATAGATGCTAATTTCAATATTTGAATCCAGGGTACTTTTTCCCCACCTTTTTGAGTCAGTGGCCATGTTTCTTTTAATTTCCTGGCCTTGTAGATTTCTGGCATCTATGTTCTGGCAGCATAGCTTTCTCTTATGCGAGAATAAGAGATTCCTGCCTCCAGCATCAAGATTTATGTGCATCCTCTTTCCATACATTCACTTTCCATTTATTCTGTTAGGTTAATCTGTCTTCTAGTACTTTTTATACTTTTTCTCTCCATACTCTTGGTCCTTTCCTTACGTCCCATTTTCCCCCAAGACCCATTGTTGACTTTACAAAATGTCTTTCTCACATTTAGTACTCTGATCACCTTTGTATCTTTCACTAATTCAATTCTTAATTTTAAACAATCAAAGCAGTTATACTTTTAGATTTATTCTTTTGCAATGCATGTAGAGAGTCATGCTTTAACCATGTATTTATTTTTCTTTATTTTATTTATTTTCTCTCCTGACTTTATTATTTTTACAAATAACTCAAGATGGTGAACATACCTAATACTCCTTCCTCCTCCTATTTTCCCCACAACAACAACCCTGTGAGGTGAGTTGGGCTGAGAGAGAGTGACTGGCCCAAGGTCACCCAGCCAACTTTCATGCCTAAAGCAGGACTAGAACTCTCAATCTCCTGGTTTCTAGCCCATAGCCTTAACCACTAGACCAAACTGGCTATGTGAAACAATCCGTGTATTTGAAACACAGATAATTTTCTAAGTACAGTAGATACTCACTAATCATCATTCTCATTCATTCTTGGATCTCCAAATGGCCCAGTCATTTTTTCTGTGCATTTTTTTCTCTTTCCCACCTATCCACTTGTGTCACATCACAGAACGTTTTCCCTTCCTGAATTACATTCATTCTAAATGTTGGGATATTTCTTTATTTCTTTCAGTTAATTTATATAGCCACCATCTCTCACCAGTGACTCTAGGTAGCTAACATAGGATTAAAACTCAAATGCCATCAGATAATAAATACTCATAATGGCAGCTGAAGACAACAGTCACCATGAATTAACATCTATCTCGTGGGTCCAATTAACTCCTTGCCTACATGCCTAAGAAAATAGTTACATTTTCTTACATAGGCTTTACAAAATTCCAGCAGAACTGGGACCAACTGGTTCTTTTGGGGGAGGCATTCCAGAGGACAGCACTGCAATAGAAAAGGCAGAACACAGATATTTTTCTCCCAAACTCATGCTTAGTTCTCAATCATCATTCTTTGGAACATGCAGCTATCATTAACCTATGGATTCCTAATTTTATACACAATCAGATGACACCAATTTATATTTTTACACACATTTTAGCCTTTTGCTGTTAATTAAACCTACATCTTCACCTCTCTGGTTATATTCGTCAGCCCCACTCTATAAGACTACTTATATCAGACTACTTTCATTCACATCCTAACATCCGCTTAATTTATCCAGTAAATATAAGAATGTTAGAATTGGAAAAGATGATAGATGAAATTAAAATTGGAGCTTGAAACATTAGCAATGTATAATATGCAGATGACACCACTTTTTTATCTGAACATAAAAAGACCATTAGAAATGCTTATTATGGAAATAAAACTAAAAAGTGAAAAATATGGGTTAATGATAAGTATTAAGAAGACAAAGACAGTGCCAATTTGCATGGTAAGTGAATTTACAGTTGACTGTCAAGAAGTAAAGATAGCAGTTTTGTCTTCTTGGTGCCAAGAGGGAAAGGGTTAATCATATGGAGGAAGGCAATAACAATTTAGACAAGATCATGAAAGACAAGGACAGTTCAGTGACAACAAATATAAGTTGATGTCACTGAAGCAATGTTCTTCTGTGAAAACTGGACACAGAGAAAGCGAGATAAAAGAATGGATGCCCTCAGATTATGGATTTGGGAATGATCATTAATAGTATTTTGGACTTCAAGAACAACCATACAATCAGTCCTGGACAAAGTAAAGGCTGGTCAACTCCTCCCTTGCAATGATCAACAAGTGGAAATTCATATAATTTGGATGTGTAATGTGAGTGGATGATGGAGTACAAAAAAACAATTATCCTTAGCAATGTTTAGAGAAATTAGAGGGGGAAGTTAACGTGTAAGATGAATAGGAACATAGAGACTACTGGAATGTCCTTGGAAAAGCTACAAGTTATTACAGATCAAGATGATGGACATTTTTAGTACATCTGATTTAGCCATTTATTTATTAGATTATAATTTTAAAATGACTGGCACATATCTTCAGTACTTTAATGCCAAAATATATAAAACTTGAAAATTTCATTGCACAGCCGTTTTTGTTTTATGTATGTATTTGTTAGATTTATATATCAACAAACCAAACCAAAAAAACTTCTCACTGCTCACAATTTATTCTTAGCAAAAGTTTTAACATATATAAAAATCACATAATGAAGCTATTTTATTTATTTATTTATTTATTTATTCCATTAATTCATATGCTACCTCTTCCTAGTACTTGAGGCTATGCATAATAAAACCCAACATACCCAAAAACAGTATAATAGCCAATAGCCCAACAGCCAGTACCTATATTTCAGCTGCTTCCTTTAAATCTCACCCTCTGCCCCAAAGGCCCATTGGAATAGCATAGCCTTAAGTGCCTTTCAAAAGGATAACAGGGCTGGTGTCAGAACCCTGGCATGCCCCAGGGTCCTGCCATTCCCTAAAACACGGTCAGCATCAAAAAGGGCGGGAACTGCCAACTACGCCTCGTGGATAAGGAACTGTTGAACTTGACACCGAGCGAACCAGAGGGAAGCCCGAAGCGGACCAAAAGGAAGCCCACAGCAGGGAGGGGGCGGTGCTCCAGCGGAAGGGTATAAAAACCCAAGACGGGAACCAGGGGACCATTCGTACCTTTACTGTGCTTACTCATGTTAACTAATAAATCGTTTACTTACCGAAAGAGCTGAGTTGAAGTCATTTCTGGGGAGAAACGTCTGCAACTGAGAAGCGCCTGACAAAAAGGTACGAATGGTCCACTGGTTCCCGTCTTGGGTTTTTATACCGACACATGGTGGGGAGAAAGGGACTAAGACCTGAGATACTGGACATGGCGGCAGGGAGAGGGGACCCAGAGACACTGGATGAATGGGTCCAATTAGCTGGAAAAGTAGAGAGCATGAAGATGCGCATATACTCCTACCGACAACTGCAATACCCGGGAAGACCACTGCAAACCACCCAACACTATCAGAGGAGAGAATATGACAGGAAACCCTGGCCGGATGAAAAAGAATGGCGGGCCAGGAACAACTTATGTTTTAAGTGCGGAAGAGAGGGTAATAGAATCAACGACTGCACCCAACCACCAGAGAAGACCAAACTCAGGGAGAAGCTGTGCAACCCCCCCCCTTTTAAACAGTCAACAGCCAAGGCAGCATCGGAGCGGCGAAAGTACATGGAACCAGGGTCATCATCGGCCGACTCCATGGACGAGGAATTCCTGCCGGCGGGAAACGACAACAGCCTGCCCTAAAGTACGCCGTGGGACAGGCCTGCAGTAAAGGGTGTAGTGACACGTTAACATCTGAAGACTTCCCCACGATGCAAATCAAGGTAAAGTTGGAAACCTTGGACGGGGGGGAGCAGGTTGTTGGAGTAGCAATGCTGGACTCAGGGTGCACTAGATGTTTAATGCACCCATCGGTAGCTAGGAACATGGGACTAAAACTTTTTAAATTAAAGTCACCAATCACGTTCTGCCAGCTCGACGGGACAGAAATGAAAGGGGGGCCCGTAAGGCACTTCAAGGAGGCAGTAAAGATGTTGATTGGCTCACATAGGGAAACACTGCGGTTCGTTGTGGCACCCATCTCCACGCAACCCATCATCCTGGGTCTCAAATGGCTATGAGAAAGGAACCCCCAAATCGATTGGGTATCGGGGGAGATGGAATTCATTGATGGGAAATACGGTACTGACACTAGGGACACTGGGGAGAATGGGATGGAATCAGGGGCTGCAGGCACTGTGAGGGGGTAGGAATCACAGACTAAGGCAATGACGACATTCCCACGAAATTACGTTCCTGTCAGAGAGGTCTTCAGTCAGCAGGAGTGTGACCTATTACCGCCTCATAGGAAAACGGACTGCGCCATCGAGCTAATCCCTGGGGCCACATTTCCCAAACCGAAGATGTATGCTATGACCCAACGGGAACTCCAAGAGCTGCACAAATTTGTGGATAAAAACTTGGCGAGGGGCTTTATCGAACCAGCAAATTCCCCCTTGGCGGCCCCCGTACTGTTCCGTAAGAAAAAGGATGGCACACTCCAGCTATGCACGGATTACAGAGGACTGAATGCCATCTCAGTCACTAATCAATACCCCCTCCCACTTTTAAAGGACACGCTAGCACAGCTGGCTAAGGGAAAAATTTTCACCAAATTAGACTTAAGGGAAGCCTATTACAGAGTCTGGATACGGGAAGGGGATGAGTGGAAGACAGCATTCAACTGCCCACTCGGCTCGTTTCAATACAGGGTCCTCCCATTTGGGATTGCGGGAGTACCGGGAATCTTTATGAAACTAATAAACGAAGTATTGTACGAGTTCCTGTACCGGGGGGTCATCGTCTATTTAGATGACATACTGATCTTCTCCGAGAACTTAGCGGAACACACACAGCTGGTGAAAGCGGTCCTCGAAAAACTATTGGAAGCCAAACTCTTTGTCAAACTAGACAAATGCGAATTCCATCAAGAGAGACTGGACTTCCTGGGGTTCAGAATTTCAAGCAAAGGCATCGAAATGGACACTGCCAAGGTGCAAGCAGTAGTGGGGTGGGAACCTCCTCGGACCAGGCACCAACTGCAGGCATTCATCGGCTTTGCAAATTTTTATAGAGACTTCATCAGGAATTTCGCGCAGATAGCGTTGCCACTAACGGACTTGTTGAAAACGAAAAGCGGCAGTAGTATACAGGCTAAACGGCCATGCACCAAAATTAAGTGGACCCCAGAATGCCAGGAGGCCTTTGAGGAACTCAAAGCACTATTCACAGCTGAGCCTATCTTGAAGCACCCGGAGATAGACAAACCATTCATTATCCACGCAGACGCATCAAACAACGCGGTAGGATCGATACTACTGCAGGTGGATGAGAACGGCAAACTACGACTGTGTGCGTACATATCTAAGGAATTCTCAGACACAGAAAAATGATGGCATGTATGGGAGAAGGAAGCATTCGCAGTCCGACACGCATTGGCGACATGGCGGCACCTGCTAGAAGGGGCATCAGTCCCGTTCGAAGTATGGACAGACCATAAGAACTTGGAAGCGCTGAAATCGCCCAGGAAATTAAACCCAAAGCAACTTAGATGGGCCGAATTCTTTAGTCGCTTCAACTTCACCCTGAGGTACTTTCCAGGGGGGAAGAACTACCTGGCAGATGCACTATCATGGCTGCCTCAACACGACGGAAAATCAGAGGACATAACAGAAACCCTATTCCCAAACAAAACCTCATGTACCAGCCAGGTAGGACACACGGCAGTGGCTTGTGAGAACGAAACGGTGACCATGGCGCTCAATCTGTTGGAGAGTGAGATACAAGCGGCGACAACACACGACACATGGTGGGGAGAAAACAAACACCTCCTACAAGAGCACAATGGGAGATGGTGGAACAACGACAAATTGTACGTGCCTGGCAGCCTGCGGAAACATGTACTTGCAATCAATCACGACCACAAGGCAGCAGGACACTTTGGGTTCGTGAAAACCTTGCACCTAGTCAGGTGCACGTTTTGGTGGCCCACGCTGCGCAGGGACGTAAAGGACTATGTGGGTACCTGCCCAGTGTGCGCTATGGCGAAAAGGGCCACAGGAAAGCCCAAAGGACTTCTGCAACCCGTGGCTGACCCATCGCAACCATGGTGACAGATAGCCATGGACTTTGTAGTCGACCTACCCGAGAGCAAACAGAAAACGGCAGTATGGGTGATCACGGACCTGTTCTCCAAACAAGCTCATTTCATCGCCTGCAAAGGGATACCGACAGCGCCCAAGCTGGCCAGGCTTTTCACGCAACACGTATACCGCTTACATGGGGCACCTGAAAGAATAATCAGTGATCGAGGGAGCACGTTTACATCTAAATTCTGGAGAGCATTCCTAAGGCTGATTGGATCTGAACAAGGATTGAGCAGTGCTTTCCACCCGTGCACAGATGGGGCATCAGAACGGCTAGTATCCATCTTAGAACAATATTTAAGATGTTACATAAGCTACCAGCAGAACGACTGGGTTGACCTGCTACCTTTTGCGGAAGTGGCGTACAACAACTCTGTGCACCACAGCACGGGGTTCACTCCATTTAAAATAGCCACAGGACAGGAATTTTGGGCTATCCCAGAGGTGGGCATGATTCAGAGGAAGAACGCTCATGCCCCACTACAGGCTGATGAGTGGGTAAACAAGATAACTAGCAACTGGCCTGTCATGCTTCAAGCACTTTGAGAAGCAAAGGAAAACTACAAAAAATATGCAGACATGAAACGTGCAGCTGGATGGGAACTTAAAGAAGGGGAGCAAGTATACTTATCCACCAAAAACTTAAGATCTACACAACCATCTCACAAATTGGCCCCGAAGTTCATCGGGCCATTTCCGATCGTAAAAGTCATAAGCCCAGTAACTGCACAACTGCAACTACCAAAGTCATTGAGGAAAGTCCACCCGGTATTTCATATCACCCTCCTGAAACAATACCTCCCATCGAATCAATGGCACCTTGCGACAAGGGACCCAGCACCAACAATAGTGAACGGGGAGCCACACTTCGAGATTGAGGACATTTGTGATTCACGTAAACACAGGGGGAAGTTGCAATACCTGGTCAAGTGGCTGCACTTACCAGTGGGATTCAGGGAATGGGTAGCAGTTGAACACATGCAAGCCCTGGACTTGATTAGAAAATTCCACCGTAAATTCCCCGAAAAACCCCAGTGAATCCCTTACTAATAATATGTTATTCTGTTACAGGCACCATGAACACCACCTAACTGAAACTCAAAAGGGACAGGATGACGAATAGGGGAGAGGGAAGGTCTTGGGGGGGGCGGCATGTCAGAACCCTGGCATGCCCCAGGGTCCTGCCATTCCCTAAAACACGGTCAGCATCAAAAAGGGCGGGAACTGCCAACTACGCCTTGTGGATAAGGAACTGTTGAACTTGACACCGAGCGAACCAGAGGGAAGCCCGAAGCGGACCAAAAGGGAGCCCACAGCAGGGAGGGGGCGGTGCTCCAGCGGAAGGGTATAAAAACCCAAGACAGGAACCAGGGGACCATTCGTACCTTTACTGTGCTTACTCATGTTAACTAATAAATCCTTTACTTACCGAAAGAGCTGAGTTGAAGTCATTTCTGGGGAGAAACGTCTGCAACTGAGAAGCGCCTGACAGCTGGAGCCATCCTTACCTTGGAAGATTTTCTATAGCAAGTATGCTGTCAAGGCCTGCTCTTTCTACCCCCTCCTTTGACTTTTCATAGGAGAAGGATTGTCTCTGCCTACATCAAGGAGAAATCTAGATGCTACTTAGGCCAGATGCTCCTGGAAGTAAGGAGAACCCAAGCCATAAGGTCTTCAGAGATTAGAACAAGCATCTTAATTTGGACTGAGAAGCAAATTGGAAACCATTGTAGCTCCCATAATGTTGGGGTTACTCTAATGTACTGATATTGGCCAGTTAGTAAGTGGGCAACAACATTCAAAACCAATTGAAACTTCAAAATCATCTTCATAAATAGCCCTTGTAGAGAAGATTGTAGTAATCTGTGTGTGATGACAAGGGATTTACTATTGCTAATGCCTCTTTATCTAGAAAAAGGCTACATCACCTAAAGCCCTTCTGGTCATGGCCTATGTCTTGCTGTATCAGAAGGAGCCACAGACCCAGGAGAACCCTCAAATTGTGGACCTGTTCTTTCAAAGGTAGTGCCTCTCCATCCACAGCTAAAGATGGTGGAATTCTGGAACTTAAAGGCTTCTGAGCAAATAGTACTTCTGTCTTGCTGAGGTTTTGTGAGAGTGAATTGTCATGCTGATAAGGAGGCTGGTGATTACCATGGTTTAAACCATTGCCCAAGTGCAAACTGGCTCACATTCCCAGAAACAACAGGCTGCATCTCTCCTCCACCAGAAGTACAAGAGAAAGTTTAACTGCTTTAAATGACTATGTCTGTCTGTCTGTCTGTCTGTCTGTCTGTCTGTCTGTCTGTCTATCTATCTATCTATCTATCTATCTATCTATCTATCTATCTATCTATCTATCATCTATCGTAATCTTTGAAACAAAGGTGCTGGACAGAATTCTTGTTATGTTAACAGTTTTTCTTAATAATCTAATCAGAGGTCAGAGAGACTTGTTTTATTGGTTGTCAATCAGTTTAGTTTGTTGCTACAGAATTCAGAGAGATTAAGCCTGTTCCATCCCATCTAACTCCTCACAGTCTCCATGCACCAGGTCAAGACTTCTACCACAACTCCTGTTCAGCCCAGGGTGGAGATGTAAACTGGGTATCACTAGTATATTGATGATACCTTATCCCAAGTCAGCAGGTGAACTCTTCCACTGGTTTCATGTATTTGTTAGATAAACTGGGGGGGGGGGAGGACTAAGCCGTGAAGCACCCCACCCAGAAGTACCCAAAGGCTTGATCATCTTTCTCCTCTGACAGCAATTGGAATCACACATTCATGAAGGAATGGAAACAATGTAAAGCAGTGTCCTCCGTGACTATCATCCATTCAAGTTGGTCCAAAAGAATTGGGGGAATTAGATGGACAATATGAATTTAATAAAACAGGAGAGCCAGTTTGGTCTAGTGGTTAAGGTGCTGGACTAGAAACCAGGAGACTCTGAGTTCTAGTCCCGCCTTAGGCATGAAATCCAGCTGGGTGACCTTGGGCCAGTCACTCTCTCTCAGCCCAACTCACCTCACAGGGCTGTTATTGTGGGGAAAATAGGAGGAGGAAGGAGTATTAGGTATGTTCGCTGCCTTGAGTTATTTATAAAAATAATAAAGGTGGGATAAAAATTAATTAATTAATTAATTAATTAAATAAATAAATAAATAAAATTCTTGTTTGGTTTCTGTAAACAATTATTGAATTGGATTGCTAATATTCAGATATTTTGCTTCTTCCCAGGATGTCATTAAAGACCCCTTAATATACAAAACAAGTTCTGTTGGGAAAAAAACTATTTAAAAAACTATAAAATTCCACAAAAAAAGTCCCTTCAGCTCTTGGGGATTTATGTGACTTTAAATTTTGAATAATTTTAACTGTCTCCTCCTCTGTATCTGATTCTTTTAAAGTTGTTTATTTAAATTTATTATTTAAAGTTATCTGCTAATGGTAACAGATGGAAAGTAGTTATATTGATGTAGATACTGTATAAACTTACTAAGGTCTATAAGAAATGTGACATATATGTCAGAATAAAATATTCTTGATTCATTTGCAATTTTGTGGGTACTGCTAAAAATACATTCAGCTTTGTTTTTAACTGCTATGATTTTTGGCTTTTTTCTTATTTATCATACTTATTTATTCAAATATTAACAAACAACATATATTAACAAACCATTGCTGCAAAGGTAATTTAAATTTAATTTATTTTGCAGGATTAAGGTAGAATTGAAATTACTGTCAAATGAGTTGATGGAACTGGGATTGAACATTCCACTAAAACTTGATCACATGAGATGGGAATATATTTGGGGATGACGGGGGGCAATGAGAATAACTATTTTGACCTCCAAAAAGCTCTTTTATAAATATAGCTTAAATATTTTTACAGAATTGCTTCAATAAAATCTATTTCTGTCATTTATTATTTTTGGCAAAACTAGCATTCACAGTCTAGAATTTTGTGAAGAATAGCTTTGTTGACTAGTGCTGTTTTAGTTGCATATTTTTCTTCAGTGTCCAAGAAAAATAATAATTTATATTGAGAATGACCTGTTTAGGGCTTCTGGTGGGAATGGCGGACTGAACGGCTCTGCCTGCTGGTTCAGCGGGCAGAGATGACAACACGGTAACTTTTTTCGGGCTAAGGCAGGTTTTCCTGAATCCCAGAAACATTCTCCAGATCAAGGAGAATACCTGGAATCATCCCATCTGTCCCTCAGACAGCTGCTTGCAGCCAGAAGATCACAAAAAGCATTTCGTGCTCGACTGGTAAGAGCAACCGGGAGGCTGGGACATCACCATTTCCAAGCTGCGCTGTAGCCTTAAAGGGACACTAAGACCAGCCACCCCATTCCTAAATCACCAATTTGTATTTCTTTTTGAGTATATGAACCCCAAGAGAGACTTTCTACAGTGAGGAGAAGCTGGTTCTCTTGGTGCTTAACATTATTTTTGGGATTATTATTTTTTTAAAAAAATCTTTTAAGTTTTGGATTTTGTTTTCCTTCCAAAGGAAATTCCAAAGATTGAGAGTAAACAATTGTCTTCCTGTTATTATTTTTGTATTAAATTTGAAGATATTAGCATTTTCCTACACGTTGAATTGGCTGATTTGAATCTTCAGCTTTCTGTTTTCACTTTCCCTTGAGAACAGTCTGCTATCTCACTCTCACTTTATGTAAACACACGCTGGAATTCTTCCATATCTTCAACTTTTGCTGGTTAAGCTCCTAGGGGGTGCCATAATCTACTGCATGAGACATGGAGGATTTCAAACAGATTTTTTCTGACCTTCACCAGGATTTTGAACAGATTTCTTCTGACTTTTATCAAACTTTTATGCAAGATATCTAGGACATTGTGGAAAATATGAGATCTAAAACGTGCCATCAGGTTGGGGATGTGGTAGGTGAAACTGAGGAATTTAAGAGTCATAGAAAGTTTTTTTTTTAAGACTGAGATTGGGATTTTTATCGAGATGCTGGATGAAGATTGGATAATGGAGTTGGAGAAATCCAAGGGAGAGAGTGATCTGCAAGCCATAAGTGAAATCGATCTCCTGGTGGAATGCCATGAAAAGAACCTGGAATCTTTGAGGGGGGTAGTTGGGCTGTTTGATTCTTTCAAGAGGAAAGCTCTGTGGACATTGTGGGGATATGTAACTGCTTTGGTTTATTTTGAAGTGGGATAATGGTTGAAGAATGTTCATCTGGTTTGCTTTAAGGATTTGTTTGATGCTATTTGCCTTTAAAGATTTGGATTTACTGTTTTGAATTGGCTTTGTCTTTTGGGTTTATTAAGATTAAAATTATTAAAACTGTTGTATTAGGATTAAAGAATGTTTATTTGGTTTGCTTTAAAGATTTGTTTGATTCCCTTTTAAAGATATGGAATTACTGTTTTGAATTGTCTGTTTTTTGGATTTATTAAGATTGGGATTATTAAAATTGTTGTACTATTAAGTATAATAGTAGACAATTATGTGCTTTTTAATTTGATTCTTATTACAGTAGACAGAAATGTATAGAATAGTGGTAGGAAGGGAGTAATTAAATATGTTTTATCTTTTGGAGGGGAGAAAGATATTTAGGAGGTTTATATGATTTTTTCTTTATTTTAATATAAGGGGAAGGAATAAATGTACTTAGTGATTTTTATTATGTGTTAAAGTGGAATGATTTATAGAAATAATGTGATGTTTTGGTTTAATATAGAGTAAGAGATTGATTATGGAAATTTTGTATATCCTTGCTGTTAAAAGTTGGAAGCCACATCTTTTTGTAAATTTAAAAAATTTTCTCTTGTGTTTCTGCAATTTTTTAGTTTCTTTCTTTCTTTGTAGTTTTGTTTTTTTTTTGTAGTTTTTATTCTTTTCTTGAAACCTAATAAAATTTACTATAAAAAAAGAGAATGACCTGTTTAAAGAGAGCAAAATCTTCTTCCCTTTGTTTGCTTTGTTTTTCAATGAAAAATTCATTTTTCATGCTTTTTTCTGAATATTAATATAAAATATTTTTCTGTGGATCTTTTTTCCATATATTTTAGATAGCAGAATATTTTCCCCTCTACATACTTCATTTATTATTTATTTATTTATTTATTTATTTATTATTTAAATTTATATCACTGCCTATCTTCCCCAACTCTGGGGACTCTGGGCAGTTTACAATAAAATCAATAGTTAAAAATATAAACATGAATTTATTAAATATATTAAATTTATTAAAAATATTCTATTTAATATAGAAGACTAAAATAGATAAGAGATAAAAATTGAATTTCTCTTATTTTATTACACAACTCATGATTCAAAAACAATCATACACCACACCTAAAATTTCCCTGGGGTGTATGATTGTTTTCCCTCTATTTGTCATTTTCAGAAATGCAAACTTTATTTTTCCTTATGCAAATCAATATACAGCACCAGAAGAAAATGTGGGTAACTGAATACTAGTTGGCCAGGGAGCTTTCCCAGGTTCTACCTTTCTGGTCTTTTGGGGATACAGCTTTTATCTTCACTATATGCAAGTCAGTGGAATGCATAATGCTATTTCATTTCATGGGGAAAAAAGTCTATATCCCCAAAGCAATGGGACAGAGTTTACTTTTTTTCCCAAGGGTCCTTCCTGGGGGGCTTCCTTCATCCTTTTTCAAGGGGTACAAATCTATTTCTTTCTTTTGACAAAAGCCCCTATGTAGTTTTTAGGGGCTGAAGGTGAATATATCGAGGACTATATCAAATCTGATTCTTGGCAAGCAACTTATTTATTTATTTATTTATTTAATTAATTTATATAACCGCCCATCTCCCCCGATGGGGAACTCTGGGCGGTTTACAACAAAATAAAATTAGATAAAACATGAAATATAAAATACATAAACCAACAATTTATACAATTAATATAATAAATAAGTATAAAAATCCAAGTGGGAGAAAGTATTAATAAAAGAAGGGCATTATAAAATTACGGGATTAACCACCCCCATGAGGAACTATCGTTTCCTCCCTCCCATGCCAGGCGGCAGAACCAGGTCTTCAGTTCTTTTCTAACTTGCTTTATTTATTATTTAGACTTATATTATTTAAACTTATATTACCACCCATCTCCCCCAATAATTAGAATCACTACTGTAGAGCAGTATAATTGAATAGAGGATGTGAATATCCTCTATCTACATAACTATTCTATGTAGATTCATACTATGGTATCCATCTGTTCACCCCTGAAGTGAATGGATGCATCAGATTTAAATGGGGATGAACATTTCATTTGGGACCTCTGAAGCCATGATTGGAGCCAGCTTGGTAGAAATGAATATTTTTTAACCTTGAATTCTTAGGGTAACCATTAATCCCTTTTATCATGACACCTAGGAACTTGGAATTTGAAATTTGTATCATTTCAAAACAAAAGCTTCACCTCAGTGAAGCACATGGAATCTGGAGTCATTCTCTAATCAAATTGAAAATTGATAGTCTCATTACAAAATTCTCAACATGTTTAATTCAGGAGACCTTATTTCATAGTATGCATGCTTAAGATTGATCCTGGATACATTTTGAAATTAGAATGTTAACTTAAAGACAAAGTGAGAAAGTCCTAGTACAAATTTGGTAGTCCCAAGGGCATTCTTGAAATTCCTTTGCATGAACATAACCAATGTGGATTTGGGGGCGGGGGGTAGAAAAGGCTTAATAATTTTGAATTATAACAAATTTGGCTGAACATATCCAGAGAGGGAAACTTATTGTACTATAACTTTTTATTGTTTTCTTAAAATAGTATTTACTGAAAATTAGAATATCAGCCTGTAATTTTATGAGGAAGTATATTTTACAACATTATAAAAATGTCTGCTTGTGATATAATGTATGAGGCAAATTTTCAGTCAGAAACGTAATCTAAGAAAATAAGCAGTGCCCTGCTGGATTGGATTCCATCCGGTCCAGCAGTCTGTTCTCATAGTGGCCAATCAACTGCACAAGGAAACTGCACTACTCTCCCAGCAGATGGCGATCAGAAGCAGTCACTCTTCCATCAAGGCTACGAGCCATTGATCCTCATGACTTCCATGAATTGTTCCAACTCTTTCTGGAAGCCAGTAAGGCTGGTAGCCAGGACCACATCTTGTGTTATCGAATTACAAAGTTGAATTATGCAACTATATATATATATAATTGTTATGCAACTTAGGGCATAACAAGTTATTATTTATTTATTTATTTATTTATTTATTTATTTATAGTGCTTTTTATACCCCGCCTATCCCCTCCCTAACGGAGGACTCTAGGCGGCTTACATACATATACTGTATATATATATACATTTTTACCATTATACAATGTCACCAACTATAGAGTGTAATTATTAGTGATGTGTATGTAAAACTTAAAATAGCCATTAATCAACACCTAGAAAAGAGATTATCTACTGTATGTACATTTTAGGAAGATTCCTTGAGGGAATTGGCATATTTATGCAGCACATGCAATTACTGCATGCAAAAGTGAAATACATTATTTATTTGTTATATTTATGTAATTTTTATCCCTTTATTATTTTTATAAATAACTCAAGGCGGCGAACATACCTAATACTCCTCCCTCCTCCTATTTTTCCCACAACAACAACCCTGTGAGGTGAGTTGGGCTGAGAGAGCGTGACTGGTCCAAGGTCACCCAGCCAGCTTTCAGGCCTAAGGCGGGACTAGAACTCTTAGTCTCCTGGTTTCTAGCCCATCACCTTAAACAGTATTTGTTGGTTTGGCAGTAGAATTCTAGAAAAAAATTATGACAGCTGGAGAAAAGTAACTATAACTTATTCAAATATTACTTCTCAAGTTGTTCAAGCTTAATTGGGCTAAGTTGTTTGAATTATATGAATTTTAAAATGTGCCAAATTTTGTATGTACAGCAATGTGTAGTTGCCCTTCAGGGTCTAAGGAATAAGGCTTCCTGCTAACACCTATTCAAAGAGCAAAGAAATTATAGCAATATTTCATTTCATAGCTTTTATTTCATAAAAATACAAAAGGTACCACTGTCATTTGTTTCAAATCCTCACATTTATTCCTTTTCAGGGAAGTGGAAATATGTGTTGCAAATGTTAGCATATCCTTCTCCATAATTAAATTATCCATTTATATATATGAAAATAATAACCTTGAAGGCCTTAGAGTTTTTCATGTCAAAAAGAGGCATTCCATTGTTTGTATATGAAACTAGCACAGGCTTTAGATTCTGGCAAGTAGAATTGACTAAAGGGCAAAATTATGCATCTTATTACTTGATATACTTGAAATCAAATTAAAACAGAGGAAAAGTCAAAAGTAATTAAACAGTGTTAGAGATGATACTTTTTTTCCCAATAGACATGGTTTAAGGGTACACATATTTTTTTATTAGGTGATCATTTCACCAATCTGAAACATCATTATAAAAATAAGGAAGTAAGCAATCATACTGCCCCACATCTACTGTATATACTACTAAAACTTCAATTGGGCGAAACAGTGCATCATAGGGCAACAATTTCTGAACCAAGGTACCTCAAATGGGCTAACTTACAGAATTCCGGGACCCATTACTCCCACAAATTTAGGAAAGTTGTGGCCGCTTCAGCTCTGCCTCTGCCGTGGTCAGCCGCACTCATGTGATTCTCATTTCCAACGCTCCCTGACAGCTTCCCACAAGTCAATGGGGAAGCCAGCAGGAAGTCTAAACTCAATTGTGATTGCCGACGCTCCCTGACAGCTTCTCACAAGCAGAGTATTTGCTTGTGGGAAGCCTGCAGGGAGGAAGTCAATGGGGAAGCCAGCAGGGAAGGTCACAAGTTGCTAAGTTTCCCCCACCATGTAACCTCCCGAGCCCCTCTGCACTTGTGCCGTGCCGGCCACTCATGCACCCTCACTCACCCTTCCTGACCTGCATGGCACGTCTTGCACACCCCTGAGCATCCCTATGCACCCTTCTGACCTATGCTGCACCCCAGGAGGGAGGGAGGAAGAAATGAAAGAGGAAGAGAGAGAGAGAGGAAGAGAGAGGAAGGAAGGAAGGAAGGAAGGAAGGAAGGAAGGAAGGAAGGAAGGAAGGAAGGAAGGAAGGAAGGAAGGAAGGAAGGAAGGAAAGAGGAGGAAGAGGAAGGAAGGGGGAGAGAGGGGGAAGGGGGAAGAGAGGAAGGAAAGAAGGAAGATTTCCAGTGCTTCCTGCCAGGTTCGAAATATAAAGAAAAATAAAGAAAATGGATGTCTATCCTAAAAATGCTCTAGACCTTTGGTTGTTATATAAATATGCAATAGCAGTACATCATATAAATTCTATTGATTTCAATAGAACTTATTCCCAAAGGAATCAGCCACATATACATATACAAAGAAGTACTCAACACACTAGTTGCAATATTGATTTGATATAGGAAGTCTCTCTGTATATCAGAGCTTTCCAAACTGTGTGTCGCGACACAAAAGTGTGTTGCCACACACAGCGTGGTGTGTCGCCACACCACCCGGAAGCGGCGGTGCGCGCGTGCACGGTGGCAGTGGTAGCCGCCGCCGCGCGTGCGCGCGTGCCGCTGCACGCCCCCCCGTGCCGCCGCACACCCACCATGCTGCCGCCGTGCGCGCGCGCGCCGCTGCACGCCCTCCTGTGTCGCCCCCGCGCCGCCGCCATGCTGCCGCCGCACCGCCACTGGCATGTCGCCAGCGGCGGCACTTTGGAAAGCCCTGCTGTATATGTTCAAATCCATGGATACACAAGTAAACACAATACATATTTTGAGGCTTTGGGGTTTCCAGGTACAAAATTCTTTATGTACTTCCATTGGAATCATATGCCTGTATATATGTATCCTGTTACAGGAAAAGCATTGAATCATTATCAAATACTTTAGCATACTATACAGAAACTCAGGAATACAGAAAAGTGGCTGTTAGATGTGACTCAAGGCCCATTTTTTCCTTTCTCCTTCCTTTAATTTCATATTGATTACATTTCTAAGTGACCAAGGCTGGAGGAGAAACATTTGGGGAATTCCAAATTTCTTAAAGTAATTCTAATATATCAAGGAATAGCTGCACTGCATTCCGCATGGATGCATAATCCTAGCTTCATGTCTTTAAATTCTGCTGTGGTATTTTGGAAAAAAAAAGATGAAAGGATCTAATAATAACTTTGTACAGGTTATTGCCTAAAGCTCCTACTGTAGAAGAACTGACTTTAGTATCATTTCCTCTCTTAAGATGTCAGGTTTAGAATTTAAATAAGGCAACAGATTTATGTACCTTGAATTGTGGAAATGTGACTTCCCTACAGATATCCACATTCTAAACAGAGCATCTGCTACACAGATGTACAGTAGCTGCTCAATAAACTTCTAGAAATAAGGCAAATCTGGTAAAAGTTCTTGCATAGCTGCATAACAATCAATTCAACAAAAAATATTATTTTGTGGCAATTGGAAACTCATGTGTCTTTTCAGGAAGAAATTCTGGGTTAAGGTTATTGTTGGAAATGTGATGCTCAAAGTGTAATGTTGATTCATAAAATGAGGGTTTGAATTCTAGTAGCTTTCTTTTGGACAGAAGTTATTTCTCACATTAACATTTTCTGGAAAATGCAGTTATTTTTGTGGATGGTTATATTATTTCTATCAGTTTGGAAACTGTCAGAGCTCTAGTTAGAATCCTGCCATGTACATTCGCAGATACGTGTCAGCCTGAACTCGGATGGGAGGGGGAGCGCATTCCAAGAGCTGCGCCAGACGGTTGGAGCCTGTTTTGCAGATCATCAAGGTCATCCACCTGCATGAGTCGGAGGGGGCTTGAACGGAGTTGGAAAGTAACGTACAATGAGATCCTGGGGCGAGGAGGCTGGCACCAGGGGGGGGGGGGGACCTAAAGGCAATCTTTTGGCGGGAAATGTTATTCAGGTCTTTGAGAATGCTTTGATTTACATGTATCCTTAATAAAGCTTTTTCTGCAATTCAAAATAACTGCATGGAGAAGTGTTTATTGGGGCATTGAAGTCAGGGTCATCACAGATAGGTGGACAACAAAAGGAAACTGTATGCTTATATGACCACCAAATAATAAATAATACTTCAACATTGGACTGCAGATGCTATTTATATAATTATTTTCTCATTTTTCCTATTAGGTAAACCAACTTAAATATTGTTACCTTTATAACATGACATGGATTTATATGTAAGAGTAGTTTTGATTAATATCTGAGACTGGTAAGCATTTTTTCCTCTTTTTCCCTTTTTGTTTTGCACATAAAATAAAATACATTCACATGTGTGCAGCTGCACATGTACACACACACGGAATAAAAAATCAGTTATTTATCATAAGAAAGAACTGAAGTTGTCTGATAGCAGAGTATGAACTTCATAGATATTGAAATAAACAGTATTTATTTCATTATATGTGAATATATTTGTGTGGAACTTTAGTTTACTGAAACAGTGAATAAAGTGGAAATTGTGAAAATACCAGTACTAGAAATATGCAGCACCTGTGACAATTGATAACATAAGTAACACTGGAATCATCTCATTTATTTATGCCTTAGACCTTTACTACTATTGAGTACACACTCAGATATTTCTTTATTATACAGTGAATAAAGTTATATTATACATTTATGTAATGGGCTGTGAGAAAAATCTTGAGGAACAGGGAGAACACCCGCAACCAAGACGACGGTCAGCTAGGAGAAATCTGAGTCTAAACATGAATGTAATTTGAGAAAGCGTCTCAGAGTTGACCCTCCCTAGTTCTCTTGAATGTAAAGGCAGGGAGGGAGAGGTGCCTTCAAACTTGCAAGATTGTGTTACTGTAACAAATAAAAGTAATATTAGCATTCGTAACTTTGGTTTCCTTGTCTGGACTACCTTGAAGGGCTGACAGTTTATGGTTCCATAATGCATAATAGATGGGACCATTGCAGATTAACCCTGAAAGTGGACTCTATGTGGAAGTAATGCATGGGACATTTAAATATATTTTTCTTTGTCATCTTCTTGTTTGTCCCTATTTGTTTTTGTTTTTGCATCTTGCGACTCCCTCTAGTTTCTTTAGTACTCTTAAGAATCACTCTGGAGGAATAGGGAAAACTGAATAAGATCACCTTTCTATTGAAACAAACAATTGCTCTTGTTTGCTCATTTATTTATTTTATGGTTTTAACTATGCAATGTTACGTTGCGGCCCAGGCATACCAAAAGAATGGAAGGTAAGCCAAGTAACTTTTGTTTCCATAATATAAATGAATTGTAGGAAATTCATTGTAGGAAAATAGATGTCCTCAGTGTTGTGAACAGCTGCCTTAACTTTAAAATAGTACAGTCTGTGTTATCTGCTGTTTGTGAAAATTAAATGTAAGTTATTTCCTTCCTTTGGAGTTGATTTTTTAAAATTTATTCATGGCAGGCACAAACAAGGACCCACTACATTACATATGCTTTATCTTTGCCCTTCTTTTCAAAGGCTGTTTCCTTCTCCTGTTCTCCTCAACAAAATATATCTATCTAGATTGCAATCATATACCCATTTACCAAGCTCCACTTGGTAAAGATAGGCTTTATTCAAATAAATATGCATAGGATTTCAGTGTTACTTTTCTAGTCCCAGCAATAGATTATTTATTTCATCATATTATCTTCAAGTCCTTAACATAGTTGAAAGGGTTTAATTACTCTTAATAAGTTTTTCTTTAAAAAGAAACTTTGAATTTAGATTTCTGAAATTCCTCGGTGGCTAACTCTGAAAAAGCTATTTAATCCCAGTATACCCTACTAAGGATAACTGTTGGTTTGCATTTAGTGACTGCAAGTTTCAGACAGATGTGTGCTTAAGCAAAAATAAGCTAGTGAACATAAACTGAGGCTAATAAAGTACAAATTCTATGTTCCACCCCACCCCCCTGCAAAACACAACCATATTATACATAATTTATCAGGCTTTCCTTAAGGGAAAGTATCCTGGGAAGCAGCTATTTAAGTTTTTCAGTCCTGACTGAGCAATTAGGCATTTAAGTTTAAGGGCCCAAAGAGATGCAATATTTATCTTTATAAACTTTTGAATGATCATTAGAAGACAGTGTTGTTGTTCAGTCGTTCAGTCGTGTCCGACTCTTCGTGACCTCATGGACCATAGCACGCCAGGCCTTCCTGTCCTCCACTGTCTCTCGGAGTTTACTCAAATTCATGTTCATTACATCGGTGATGCTATCTAACCATCTCATCCTCTGCCGGCCCCTTCTCCTTTTGCCCTCAGTCTTTCCCAGCATCAGGGTCTTTTCCAGTGAGTCCTCTCTTCTCATTAGGTGGCCAAAGTATTTGAGCTTCAGCTTCAGCATCTGTCCTTCCAATGAGCAGTCAGGGTTGATTTCCTTTAGGATTGACTGGTTTGACCTCCTTGCAGTCCAAGGGACTCTCAAGAGTCTTCTCCAGCACCACAGCTCGAAAGCATCAATTCTTCGGCGCTCAGCCTTCCTTATGGTCCAACTCTCACAGCCATACATTGCTACTGGAAAAACCATAGCTTTAACTATACGGACCTTTGTCGGCAAGGTGATGTCTCTGCTTTTTAATATGCTGTCTAGGTTTGCCATAGCTTTCCTTCCAAGGAGCAAGCGTCTTTTAATTTCATGGCTGCAGTCACCGTCTGCGGTGATCTTGGAGCCCAAGAAAATAAAATCTGTCACTGCTTCCATTTCTTCCCCTTCTATTTGCCAGGAAGTGATGGGACCAGATGCCATGATCTGGGTTTTTTTAATGTTGAGTTTCAAGCCAGCTTTTGCACTCTCCTCTTTCACCCTCATCAAGAGGCTCTTTAGTTCCTCTTCACTTTCTGCCATTAGGGTGGTATCGTCTGCATATCTGAGGTTGTTGATATTTTTCCCGGCAATCTTAACTCCGGCTTGTGATTCATCCAGCCCGGCATTTCTCATGATGTACTCTGCATATAAGTTAAATAAGCAGGGTGATAATATACAGCCTTGTCGTACTCCTTTCCCAATTTTGAACCAGTCGGTTGTTCCATGTCCGGTTCTAACTGTTGCTTCTTGACCCACATACAGGTTTCTCAGGAGACAGGTAAGGTGGTCTGGTACTCCCATCTCTTTAAGAATTTGCCACAGTTTGTTGTGATCCACACAATCAAAGGCTTTAGCGTAGTCAATGAAGCAGAAGTAGATGTTTTTCTGGAACTCTCTTGCTTTTTCCATGATCCAGCGAATGTTGGCAATCTGATCTCTAGTTCCTCTGCCTCTTCGAAACCCAGCTTGCACTTCTGGTAGTTCTCGGTTCACATGCTGCTGAAGCCTAGCTTGTAGGATTTTGAGCATAACCTTGCTGGCATGTGAAATGAGTGCAATTGTACGGTAGTTTGAACATTCTTTGGCATTGCCTTTCTTTGGAATTGGAACGTAAACTGACCTTTTCCAATCCTGTGGCCACTGTTGAGTTTTCCAAATTTGTTGGCATATTGAGTGCAGCACTTTAACAGCATCATCTTTTAGGATTTTAAATAGCTCAGCTGGGATACTGTCTTCTCCGCTAGCTTTGTTGTTAGTAATGCTTCCTAAGGCCCACTTGACTTCACTCTCTAGGATGTCCGGCTCAAGGTCAGTGACCACACCATCGTATTTATCAGGGATATTAAGATCTTTCTTGTATAGTTCTTCTGTGTATTCTTGCCACCTCTTCTTAATCTCTTCTGCTTCTGTTAGGTCCCTGCCTTTTTTGTCCTTTATCATGCCCATCTTTGCACAAAACGTTCCCTTGATATCTCCGATTTTCTTGAAGAGATCTCTAGTCTTCCCCATTCTATTGTTTTCCTCGATTTCTTTGCATTGTTCATTTAAGAAGGCCTTCTTATCTCTCCTTGCTATTCTCTGGAATTCTGCATTCAGTTGTTTATATCTTTCCCTTTCTCCCTTGCCTTTTGCTTCCCTTCTTTCCTCAGCTATTTGTAAAGCCTCATCAGTCAGCCACTTTGCTTTCTTGCATTTCTTTTTCTTTGGGATGGTTTTAGTTGCTGCCTCCTGTACAATGTTACGAACCTCCATCCATAGTTCTTCAGGCACTCTGTCTACCAGATCTAATCCTTTAAATCTATTCCTCACTTCCACTGTATATTCATAAGGGATATGATTTAGGTCATACCTGATTGGTCTAGTGGTTTTCTCTACATTCTTCAATTTAAGCCTAAATTTTGCAATAAGAAGCTCATGATCTGAGCCACAGTCAGCTCCAGGTCTTGTTTTTGCTGATTGTATAGAGCTTCTCCATCTTTGGCTGCAAAGTATATAATCAATCTGATTTCGGTATTGACCATCTGGTGATGTCCATGTGTAGAGTCGTCTCTTGTGTTGTTGGAAAAGAGTGTTTGCTATGACCAGCGTGTTCTCTTGACAAAACTCTATTAGCCTTTGCCCTGCTTCATTTTGTACTCCGAGGCCGAACTTGCCTGTTATTCCGGTTATTTTTTGACTTCCTACCTTAGCATTCCAGTCCCCTATGATGAAAAGGACATCATTTTTTGGTGTTAGTTCTAGAAGGTGTTGTAGGTCTTCATAAAACCGGTCAACTTCAGCTTCTTTGGCATCAGTGGTTGGGGCATAGACTTGGATCACTGTGATGTTGAATGGTTTGCCTTGGATTCGAACTGAAAGCATTCTGTCGTTTTTGAGGTTGTACCCCAGTACTGCCTTTCCTACTCTTTTATTGACTATGAGAGCTACTCCATTTCTTCTAAGGGATTCTTGCCCACAGTAGTATATATAATGGTCTCCTGAATTAAATTCGCCCATTCCTGTCCATTTTAGTTCGCTGATTCCCAATATGTCGATGTTCAATCTTGTCATCTCATGTTTGACCACATCCAGCTTACCTTGATTCATAGTTCTTACATTCCAGGTTCCTATGCAATATTGTTCTTTACAGCATCGGACTTTCCTTCCACTTCCAGACACATCCACAACTGAGCGTCCTTTCGGCTTTGGCCCAGCCGTTTCACACTTTCTGGAGCTACTCGGAATTGCCCTCCGCTCTTCCCCAGTAGCATTTTGGACACCTTCCGACCTGAGGGGCTCATCTTCCGGCGTCATATCTTTTAGCCTTTTGATACTGTCCATGGGTTTTCTTGGCAAGGATACTGGAGTGGTTTGCCATTTCCTCCTCCAGTGGACCACGTTTTGTCAGAATTCTCCATCATGACCTGTTCTTCTTGACCTGACTTCATTGAGTTACGCAAGCCCCTTCGCCATGACAAGGCAGTGATCCATGAAGGGGTAGAAGACAGTAGATACTCTAAATAAACATAGAGTAATCAGTTCCCTAGAGACACATTAAAGTCTCCAGTTATTAGTATGATAGCTTCTGGATCACCATATTCTGTTTTCTCTTTTCAAGAAGCTAACTATAACCATCTAGAAAATGATAAAAGATTTAGCACAGACTATAAATAAATGTTTAAGATGCTTCCACATGAGGGTTTCATTGTGCAATCACCATGCCTCATTTACCAGTGTTTCTTATATCATTTTTCTTAATAATTTGTTAAGGAAGGAGAGATGGGTAACCTGCACATTTACCTCAGGCAGAAAAAGTGTCTTGGGCACACTGTTGCATGCACTTGTTAATTTTGAAGAATTTCTTACAGATCTCTTGAAATGGAGAGGAGAAAAGTTGTTTAACCCTTTTCTACTCCACCATATCAAGTTGATATCACTCCCCATTACTCTATACCGTAAGCTTAGGATGGCAGACTTCATGAGTTACAGCAAGGATATCAGTGGGAGGTATTTAAAAAGTCAAGGTGACATCTGTAACCACAAGAAGATTCCCACTCTTTTTTTTACATGCACTGCATACACTTTTTATACCCTCTGTGGATGCTTGTGCGTTAGAATACTGTATTTCACATCAGAATTGTTTTTGGAATGATCTGGAATATAAATTTTGTAAGAAAGAGAGGAAAGAGGACAAAGTTTTGTTCATTGCCCAGTGAAATCTAAGCTGTTGACTTAAATGTTGGCTGACTAAACAACTCTCTCTTTAGCCTAGTCTGGGGATTATCTCTCTTACCTCTGAGCTTATGTCAATAAAGCAGAAGTGTTTCTTTATCTGAGACTTACTTTCTTTTCACTTTTAAAAATTATTATCTGAGACTTAAAAATTATTTTCACTTTTAAAATTATTTTGGAATACATCAACACATCCCCTGGGTTTACCCCCCAAACCTCAGAAGTAGATTTGTGCCACCCCATGAGTCTCCCCCACCTTGCCTCACCTCAGAGCTCAGTATGAGCTGACAATTGTTCCATTCAGCTGGTCTATGGCAAGCACAAAATTGGGGGCGATATGGCAAACCGAAGACAGCTCTGCGAAAGCAAAGCCGACAACCGTGGCAAAGACAAGGAATCGGTGAGTAGACCTGTTCTTGGAACCTCTCCAGATAAGGAGAGGATGGGAGATTACCCACATAAGAAGACTGAAGGACAGCGGTTTTCTGTGGGTTTGAGCACCAGGAGACGACAGGATTAGCCATCTTGCTTGCATCCACGGTGGAGCCTTTTAAAGGACAGTAAGTTTGTAAACCTCACTTTCTAATCACTTTTGGAAATTGCTCATTAACTACCTCTAAGCTATTAGAGACCTTCGGAATTACAAGTTTGAAAATGCCATGTGAGTTTGCCTTTAATCCTGAACAAAAGAAAAGAAACAAAAGAAAACTTTAATTATAAGCTTCAGAATTTAAAGAATCTGAAATAAACAGCAAAAAGCTAAATAAAATTTTGATCTTAGAAAGTTATAAATGGACTTACAGTCCAGATAAAATTGGAATATTGAAACTTTTACAATAAGATTTTGGAATTAATTATAAAATACAAATAGCTTCTCGTGGGAAATAGATACTGTTTTGGTTTTTATAAGACACAACATAAATAAATAATTTCATGATTTCAAAAACTGGACACTAGAGGGGACTAAAATTTTTAGGTAGAGGAAAGATTTACAAGCCTGTAAAATGTTGCAAAATGTTCTAACAGTGATAATACTGAAGGAGACTTTTGAAGAATGGAGTCAGAAAATAGTAGCCACAATATCAACAATGTCAGTAATGATGTCTGCTCCTATGGATAGACATCATATGTCCAAAAGATGTTATTGAAGAAATGACAGATGTAGAACAAATTTTATCTGACAAGATGGAGATGGTACCGAAAGTGGATTCACAACTGACAGGCCAAGAGAATGATTTTAAAAAGGATGTTTTTTAACATCCTTTTCACTGGATCTACAAAAGAAACTGGCTAAGGTTTTAACATTTAAATGGGAAATACAAATGAAAAACCAAGAGGGTGAACTGGATAATTTTTTCCTCCTGGATTTACAAAAGAGGCTTGTTAGAGTCTTGAAGAACTCTGTGCAATGGGACAAAGAAGAAATGAAGAGAAATCAAATCCTATGACAATGTTTGAATGAACTAAAGATTAGGACTGTTAGAAGTAAAAGGAAAGAACAAAGTTGGTTTATTTGATCAAGGTTAAAACAAGATATGTTGTTACTTCTGGCAACCCTTTTTGGACTTTCTGCTGACACCAGGACTGAAAAGAGGATGTTTTATGGATTTGTTTATAGATAAGAGATGGGATATGGGATGAAGAGATAAATGTTTGTAATGGCTGTTGTGCCTTCGACAATACATTAAAATGTTTGTAACTTTAGAGAGGTTGAACCCATTGTTATAATTGCATCACTGAGCTTGTTTTTGCAGTAAGGTTTTTAAAAAAGCATGGTGAAATGGTGATGGGATGCCATAGCCTCTTAATCTCAGTAAGGGAAGGGAAGAATTTGAAGCCATGGAGAGGCAAGGATTGGGAAATTACTTGTCTTGCAGGCCTAGCCATTTATGCTGCAGAGCTTTTATGACAGTTTCCTCCCACACTGCAGCCCAGTGATGTGGTGTAACACAGTGGCACGGAGCTGATCCCAACCAGCATAAATGCTATTTGTGGAGAGGCCTAGTGAATGCATTCCTCCTATCACCAGTTCGCTCTTATGTATTAGTTCAGATATGGATGGCACAATTATGTTTTATACTGTGACTTTAGCATTTTTGATGAAAATAAGGAAATAGTGTTATCATAATCCTTAAAAACGTGTTGCCTATTTTAATTGAACTGCAACATAATATTAAATGTTTTAGGATTATCTTTATTATTGTCTGATATTCCTGGAACTATTCGAGGACACTATGAAAGGAACAAATATCTTAATTACTATAAAGCTTTAAAGAAACAACTGGAAGTTAAAAGGGATATATAGCATCCACTAAGCTGTATCTCATTGAAAAGCTTTCCTAATAAAATAAATAATTCTACAGATATAATTAGATTTTTGGGTGCCTTTTGCTAAGGCCAAGATAGTCAGAATTCAGTGATATTATTTCACACTGTGAGATAGATGAGAAAAATATGAAATAATGCCTTAATTTTTAATGCAATTTTCATAGTAATAGTTAATTAATGACTTTTAAACATTTATATCACTTTTCCACTTTTTAAAACTTTTATTGTTATTTTCTTTGAATATGAGAAGAAAGGTGGTATATAAATAAATATTTGAGATTGTTCTCTTTTTTTCTGATAATGATAATGATTACTATTGCTAGAGAGAAAAATATAAACTTCGTTATTATTAACAAGGAATTAATAATCTTAAACTCATAAATCTAAGTGAAGCTTTTTGGGACTTTCCAATGCTAGCTAACAAAGCTTCTACCAAAGCCACCTTCAGGAAAAACTAAAAATATATTTTTAGCGAGCTGATTCTAACCACTTGCTATAGGAAGCTTTGCGGTTAGAGATGAAACTAATGAGCAATGCTTAAGGTAGGAAGCCTTCCATACAAGGAAATAAATAAATAAAGGGGAAGGGGAGATAAGAAGTGGGTAGTGGGAGATGTAAACAGAGGCGGGACAATTGAGGTGGACGGTATAGGCTGTTCACTCCTGACTACCCAGCCTATGGGTAAAAGGAGGAGGGCTAAAGCGTCCGGGCAAAGGGCTATAAAAGATGAGCTCTAATTGTGGCTAGTGTGGCTCCTCCCTAGCGCGAATTGTTTTCTAGCACGGATGAGTCCACCAGCTCTTTGCAAACAGCTTGAAAAATAAAAACCTTTTGTTTCCATTTGCCTTTTGACTTGACTCATATCTGACACTAGTAATGGCAGTAAAGTTGTGCAAAGCTAGTATTAATATAGCTTGAAAGATAAACATAATTCCTGTGGAAGGAAATAACTGATTTTAACATAAGGCCTAGATTCCTTATAAATAAATGGTGATTGGTTACAGTTGAAAAGTGTGTTTGGATTGACAAAGAATTGGTAGAAATATTTGAAAACAGATTTTCTGTGTTCTCTTCCTCCTAGTTCTCTTTTCATATGTTACAGCAAAGTCAAACATTGTATACTAAACACGAGTGTAACAATTCATGATTGTGTCAAGAAACAAAACATTCAAAGTTCTGTAAAGGGTGTATATTTACATAATCGGTGTAAATTATAGATTTTATAGAAATGTAGCAGTTGGACTATAACAAGTTTTGATGATGATGATGATGATGATGATGATGATGATGATGATGATATGGATGGATGGATGGATGGATGGATGGATAGATAGATAGATAGATAGATAGATAGATAGATAGATATAGATAATGTTTACATGATTATGTTTTCTTGGGTTAACAGTTGCCTGTGGGTCTCAACTTTTGGTACATACACTGGCTGTTAAAGGACATGATTCAAATTGTCCCAGATCGAGCAGCACATATCAAGGTAATTGTTATACTTGCTTTTGGGTCTATTGATTACAATTTATTTTCTTAAATACCAGTTAAAAGCACATTCAGAAACAGCTGTTGTAAAAGGAGGCAAACACAGGGAAGTGGTAAGTAGGGAGGTAGGACTAAACTTCTCATTCTTCAGTTATGGAGTTGCCTTTCTGCTTAAGTTTTTCAGCTTTTCATTGAAAACTCTGTTTTGCGTTTGGGAGAGATCAAAGAAGGCTACAATTATGCATTTCATAAGTCTGTCTCACCTTTTTGGGTCATCCAAATTGAACTTGAGTCTAGTAGTAGTGAGAAGACAAAAGTGATTAAATGTTTAAAGGTCAGCATTACCGTCTCTGAAGGCCTTTTTACTGGAGAGCCACTCCATATCTACAAAATCAATGGAGTGATAGTGCAAACAGAGAAACTGACTGAGACATACAGATCTTGTTCCTGATCTGCTGCTGTTTAATCTGTTAAATGAAATCTGATTGAAGAGTGCAGTTATTTTTCATTTGATATCTTCTGTTCCTTGCAGGCAGAATGGAGAAATAACTAACCAACAGTATTTGTCGCCTACATGCCTAGTGTAAGGCTATTTTTAATTTCAGTCTTAAATGCCACAATAGTGTCTGCTGATTTAGCCTAATCAGACTGGACCAATGCATCAAAGAATTCCTTCAAGGTGTCCACTTTTACCTTTGCATTATTAATTGTTCAAAGCTTAAGATAACCATTTGCACTGTCAGCAGACACTGCTTGGAAATAACGTCTGTTATATTGCCATTTTGTAAAGCTTTCTCCCAATCATCTTCTGGGGCAAGTGCGGTCACAGATTGGGCAGCAGCCCCTTGGGTGGAAGAAGTTGATAAAATGGAATTCTGCGGCTCCGACTCATCTTGGTAATATGAGGACTGTTCAGACATTTGCCTAGTTTCAAGTTCAGATTGTGAAACCCACTTCAATGCCTTACATCTATTTGGCAGGCACCCTGGGCTTGTTCTGCTTCTAGTTTTACTTACATTTTCCTTCTCAACTCTTACAGGATTTTCTAATTCCTGTAGCTTGAATAGTTTGTAGCTTGAATCATGTCAACTGGATTTCTATTTTCTCAGTGGAAACATTTCGCTCCTTATCCAAGGAGCTTCTTCAGTCTGAGCAAAGTTAGTAAGGGAATCCTAAATATGTTTCTAGGTAGCTGTGTGACCTTACACCTGGGGCTAGGTCATGGTTATATTGAGATGTTATTTTAAGTCCTTTTATCATCTAAAGGAGGATCGTTAAGATCACCATGCTGCTGTTGAGCTTGTGAAATGGTCTTAATCTTCCTAGGCACAGAAGACAAAGCAGGAAGGAAGATGGGGGAAAGATTGTGCCTGAGGCCCCCACCTCTATTCAAGGAAGGATTTTCCAAGTTGGCATAAATGGATTCCTTGACCCCTCTCTCAAACCACCTATCTTCTCTGTCTAAAATGTGAACATTAATGTCCTCAAATGAGTGTCCTTTTTCCTTTAGATGAAGATAAACTGCTGACTCTGGTCCTGTGGTGTTACTTCTCCTGTGTTGGGCCATCCTCCTGTACAAAAGTTGTTTGGTTTCTCCAATGTAGAGTTCAGAGCACTCCTCACTGCACTGGATTGCATAAACTACATTGCTTTTCTTGTGTTTTGGAGTTTGACCTTTGGGGTGTACAAGCCTCTGTCTCAGTGTGTTGGTGGGTTTGAAATATACAGGTATGTGGTGTTTGCCAAATATCCGTTTTATCTTTTCAGACACGCCAGCCATGTAGGGAATCATCATTACCCCTAAAGGGCTCATTAACTTGTTGATTAATATTCATTAAATCATTGTTAATTAAATATCAATTAATGTTGTGTAATATTCAGATTCCTTGACCCCTCTCTCAAGGAATCCATTTATGCCAACTTGGAAAATCCTTCCTTGAATAGAGGTGGGGGCCTCAGGCACAATCTTTCCCCCATATTCCTCCCTGCTTTGTCTTCTGTGCCTAGGAAGATTAAGACCATTTCACAAGCTCAACAGCAGCATGGTGATCTTAACGATCCTCCTTTAGATGATAAAATGACTTAAAATAACATCTCAATATAACCATGACCTAGCCCCAGGTGTAAGGTCACACAGCTACCTAGAAACATATTTAGGATTCCCTTACTAACTTTGCTCAGACTGAAGAAGCTCCTTGGATAAGGAGCAAAATGTTTCCACTGAGAAAATAGAAATCCAGTTGACATGATTCAAGCTACAAACAATTCCACCTGGATGACTGAGAACCTTCATAGACATGTAGCTTGAATAGTTCATGTGAAGTACTGTAGGTACTGCAGGACTCACTCTTTGCTGTTTCTTTCTCATTCTTATTGTAATAGTTCTCCTTGGGTGAGGGATTGCAGGCAGAATACACTCAAAGTACAGGCAGTGTCTAGCAAACAAGGAAATAGAATGTCCAATTAAAATTCTAGAGTCCTATAAGGCAGGACAGAGTAAGAAATAAAAGAAAAAAAGGAAAGGAAAGGAAAGGAAAGGAAAGGAAAGGAAAGGAAAGGAAAGGAAAGGAAAGGAAAGGAAAGGAAAGGAAAGGAAAGGAAAGGAAAGGAAAGTTAAGTTTATAAAATATGCTCGGAGACACCTATAAAAGGGTGTTTCCACATCACCATCTTAATCCCACCTCTAGAAGATGAAAGTTGCGTGAAGATGAAGTGGCACTTTCCATACTCTATATTGTTCTATTCCCTCCCCTTAGAAACTTTTCTGTCAAGCTTGCTGGACTGTGACAAAGATTCCAAAACAAAGAAATAAAGCAATGTTAATTGCATGATATGTTGACAAATTCACATAAGATTCTGTCTTCTATATTTGGTCAAATACAGTTCTATACAGAACTAATACTGTTCTCACATATATGGACTAAAGCCACTGGAGTTGTTGATTATATTGACTATAGTTTATGACATTTTTTATGTAAGTTCCAGGCTTTGTTGCAAATCAAACAAAAGACTATTTCTGCTGCAAACACCATAGGGCTTCGACATTCTTAATATCAAGCATTCTCTCACTTCAATTTTTTTTAAAGCGTCATAATAAAATGTACGTATTGCAACATGTAAATAATGTTTGCAACAACTGTGCATTGAAATGATTACAGATTAAGGGTGAGGTTAAAACTATTTATGCATTAGATAATGGGATACATGGAATGAAGATAATTAAATACATGCATGCTTTTACTCCTCCAGCTGTCATGACCTTGTGTTGAACAAAGGGAAGTTGTAAAGACAGCCAAGGTGTAAAGATAACATGGCTATATCAAATTGAATGCACAAACCTTTGCAATATTATGAACCCTGAGGTTCATGAAGACCATAACTTCATTCATCTGAATTCAGTCACAGGCTCCCTCCACTTAGACCTTCTCTGTCAACAATAAAAGGAGGTCCCATTTGCCTACTTTAGAGGTGTGCTCCTTGACATGACTTCAGATGCAGTGATTAATAAATATAACCTACCCTTTTGATCATGGTTTTCTGAACAGAAGCAAGATTTGGTTGTTTCATAAAATGGTTAGTAAAGTTCTACAATTATCATAGCTGCACTTGAAAGCAATTTAAACCAGGATTCATTTTGTATAAAACATCCAGTAGAAAAGTCCATTCCAAGTTGTCAAAGACTTTTTATGCATCTAAAAATATTACTGCTGCCTTCTTTTTCTTATTATTAATATATTCTAATGCATTTATAATAAGCCTGTTGTTATGCGTCATCTTGCTCCTTGGAATGTATGTCTAATTTTGGGAATGTACTTTTTTACATACTCAGCTAATATAGTAGTGAATATCTTAAAATCAGCATTTAATAAATAAGTGAATATTAGCCTGTGGAGTCCTTGGTGCTCTCTGAGCCTTGTTGTTTTCTTGCAGACGTTTCATTGCCAGGCTAGGCAACATCTTCAGTGCGAAAAGGGAGGGGGACTTGCTCTCTGTTTATATACCCTGGCTTGTCCTGCTTGTGTTGGTGGAGGTGTTGTTCTCTCCTTAGTAGTTCCTTGATTGGGCTGTTGTTTGCTGCTTGGTTGATTGACTGAGTTAATAGTTCCTTGATTAGGGTATATTGTGCTGTTTGATTGTTCTTCTGGTGCTAATCCTGATGTTAATCTTTGCATATCTGCTAATCTTTGCTAATATATTTGCATATATTAGCCTATATGACTGAGGTTTCTTTAGGTCATTCCCTTCTTTTTGTGATTAAAGTTATGTATGCTTCTTCCCATGTCTTTAGTATTGTTTTTGTTGTTTGAATTTCATTCATTGTCTTCAATAATGATACCACCAGTTCCTCCCCTAAGTTTTTGTGATATTGGGCCATTAGCCCATGTGGGCCTGGCGCCTCTCCAATTTTGATAAATAAAACTTTTCTAACTTCCTAACTTCTGGACTGAATTAAGTCTAGTTGGTTAAGCATCACCAAAACACTGTTTCTCAGAGAAAAAGAGGTGAGATTTCTCAGAATAGTGTGTTCCATATGATATACCAAGCTATAACCCTAAAAGTTGTAACCAAGTTACAACCCTAAAAGTAGACAGTCCTGATAACTTCCTCCCCATCCTTGCAAAGGAGACATCAACAGCAAATAAATAAATAAATAAATAAAGACACCAACCCTATAGACTTCCCTTTCTCTAATGTGTCCAAGTAACACACTTACAGTATATATGTATACAGTACACACCAGCACCCAAAAATGTACACACTGATATATGTATGTCTCAAAAGAGCAGAGGTAAGACAAAGTAAAAATAAATGTGGAATTAATAATTGTTGATTAAAATTAATTGTCTGTAAAATAAGATACCCTGTTTATAAAACGAATTGATCCTCCATCTGTGTAGATCTATTGTTATTTCTCGCAGAAACAATTTTTCACATTAGCACATGCACACACACACACACTTTCACCTCCTTCCTTCCAGCAGAAATAGAAAAGAAAAAAACCAAGATGGAGATAAAGTAAGTGGAAGTGGCAGCTTCATTGAGGGAGAAAGAAGACAAAAGAAACAGGAAACTTGATGGATCTGAGACAAGGGAAAAAGTTAACTGAATAGGGAAAGAATAAAGAAGCTGTTTAGTTGTTACAAAAGGATAACATTCAGTAGTCAAGAAATCATCCCAAGCAGAGCTTTCCAAACTGTGTGTCGCGACACAAAAGTGTGTCACCACACACAGCATGGTGTGTCGCCACACCACCCGGAAGCGGCAGCGCGCGCGTGCACGGCGGCAGCAGCAGCGGCGCAGGATCAGTGCTTCTGCGTTTTAGCGGAGGCTGCCGCCGTGCGCGCGCTGCCGCATGCCTCCGCGCCGCACGCCCCCCCGCACCACCGCACGCCCCCCCGCGCCACCGCACGCCCCCCCGAGCTGCCGCCGTGCACATGCGCGCCGCCGCCACACTGCTGCCGCCGCCACTGCTGGTGTGTCACCAGCGGCGGCACTTTGGAAAGCCTTGATCCCAAGTGATGGGTTAATTTTAAAAAACAGCTATGTTTTTTCTGCAGCTATAATTGTTTACAGTGTTGTATGCATTCATTTTCTATTCCTTTCAGTGCATGTAATATGATTACTCTTCACCTTCTCATCCCCAATTCACAGGTAATTATTTTGGGAGAAAAGTATCTCTCAACTTTCTTTAGATAAATAATTATCATTACTTTTGGTTATGACTTATGATAATTTTTCCAAGGTTTTAGATAGGCAATTTATTAATTGTGCTAGTGGCTTGGAAAGAAAGAAGGCATTTGCATCTGTTTGGAGCTTTGACTGTATGCCTGTTCAAAAAAAAAAAGAAAAAAGAAAAAAATCCTGGTTATTCAGTTGGGTCAAGGAACACATGTCATAAACTCTAATGATATTAAAAGAAGGTCTCCTGTTGGAATACACCATCAGAATAATTTCCCATTGGTTGTACAATACTTTGCTCATGAACGCTTTCTTGAAGAAATTAAAAATGAGACACAACATAATTAGATATAATACAGTCCTGATAGTCAAAAATACAAAATGCAAGATACATATGTAAAAGCTGTCAGTCAGCAGCACTAAATAAAGTTCATTAAAGACTGAGATTGTTGTTCCTAATATTTGTGAAAATAATAAATATGGGAAAAATCCACCTTGCTTATAAATATGGAGTGAGAAATAGTTATGCAGTAACAGGTTCCAAACTTTTCAAACAAGGTGAAATATTTATTTGTTTATTGCATATCTTTTCAATATCTTTTGGTTTATTTTGATAGTACCGTTAGTAAAATAACAGAAAAGAGAATTGCCATTTTATCTTTCTCCCTCAATTAAGAAATAACAATACCAAACTCCTTGTTGTTTTTTCTTTTAAAGAAACTGGAAATAATGGTTTCTTTGTTTTAAAACTCTCAGAATTTTTGAGCAATCCCAAAATCATTGCCAATAGCCAGATGGGGAACAGCGCTAATGATGTGTTCAAAGGGCAACATGTTACTTTAATCTTCTCCCTGAATTTGATATGAGTCTGTTTATAGATTATAATGATTTCTATTAAATATCCAAGACTGCTGAGCATCCCATTGTCCCTTCCCTGACTCTCCAGTACTATTGACTTGACACAGGAATGGAGGATTACTTTTCGGATAAAAAGTTGCATTTTTATTATGGCTGTTGATACAGCAATTGGAAAGAAAACTAAATTCTTTGTCATATGCATGCCAAAGGTTTCTTCTCTTTTAAAATGGCATGACATTTCCACATATAACCTCTCGCTTTCTAAAAAATAAGATTCTGTATTTGTCCTTCTATACCTGCATCAGCTTGTTATGGCAGAATGGATTTCTTTGGCAACAGGAAAACTGCTTTTCAGCCTAAAAGCTTGAAGAAACTTTTTTGTCTGTGTTCTATATTTTTCTACCCAGTGAGGCAATTAATACAGAGCAGCTAGCACTTAATCAACATGATCATCTTCAGAATATATAACTAACACAGACATAACAAATTACATATCAGGCACATACATGCAAATAAAACAATAGATAAAGGAAAGAAATTAAAGCTAACAGTAAATCCGAATCTGGTATGTTGTGTCAATAAAAGTAACATTTCCTAATAAAGGTACATTTTAATGTGTTATGTAATTGCTGCAAAAGGGAGGAGGTGGAGCATAAACTTTTTTTACATATAGTAATTTTATTAAACACTACAATTAAAAAGATAAAAACTAATACAAACTAAGAAAAATAAAAGAATATACTATAACACATAATCAGAAATAAAAATAGAAAAAAAGAAAAAAGAATATAGTAAAAAGAAAAGAAATAAAGAAATTACTTCCCCCTTCATCACAAGTATAAAAATTTTTAGTAACTTATTATCACCTTCTTTTAAAATACAACAAATGATCTCTTCTTCCCATATCCCATCTCTTATCTATAAACAAATCCTTAAAGCCTTGTGATTTCAGTCTTGATCAGCAAAAGTCCATTAAGGGTTACCCAGAGATGATAATATATCTATTTTAACCTTGATCAAATAAACCAACTTTATATTCCTTCCTTTTACTTTTAACAATTTTGATCTTTAATCCCTTCAAATAATGTCCTAGAACATATTTTTTTTCGATGTATTGTCGAAGGCTTTCACACAACCCGCCAAAACCTTGCCATCACAGAAAAAGATCTATTCGACACACATATGAGCCTTAGTCACAAAATGAGAAGCCAGGATTGGGACAAGATTGATACCATATCCTACAGAAAAATGGAAAAGGACATCTTTGACTACACAAACAGACAAAAGCAAAAATTCAACAAATGCCAAAACAGTCAACCAAAACCGGCACTGGATACTTCACGCATTGTCATCAATTTGACAGAACGCCTGCTCTCTCCTGAAGAAACCTCCATCCTAAGCAAAGGAGGAAACTTTGCAATTACACCCACCAGAATTCCAGTGGAAGATATCATTGCCAATGTGGAATCAGCCATTCACCAACGTCCAGAGGAAGAAGCAGAAGAAATAAGGGGTGAAGTGGCAAGAATCCTAAGGAAAGCAAAGCCCCCCACCAGCAACATTACTAAGAAGGAGAGAAACGCCATAGAGACCCTCAATTCGGACCCAGACATCATCATCCTTCCAGCGGACAAAGGCAATGCCACGGTAATTATGAACATAGATGAATACAAAGACAAAATCAGAGAATTACTAGACCCCACCACATACAGAACAATAAGACGGGATCCGACCAGCAAAATCATGAAGCAAACCAACACACTGATAAAGAGCTCCTCCCTGCATCCCAACGTACTACAACGTATTTGCAAGACAGAAGCTCTCTCACCTAGACTATACGGACTCCCCAAAATCCACAAAGACTCGATCCCACTCAGACCCATTGTAAGTGCCATTGGCTCCCCGACATATGAATTATCCAAACATTTGGCAACCCTTTTACAGACCCACATCGGACAGACTCCATCCCACATCAAAGACTCAGGACACTTCATCAACAAAATCAGCACCCTAAAACTCAACCACACGGACAAACTGGTCAGCTTTGACGTGGTCTCCCTGTTTACCAAGGTGCCAGTAAGGGACACCCTGGCACTCATCAAGCAAATCTTCCCAGAAGACATTACAGCTTTATTTCAACACTGCCTAACAACTAGTTACTTTCAATGGGAGAATGAGTTCTACGAACAGATGGATGGCGTTGCCATGGGAAGCCCCCTGAGCCCAGTCATAGCAAACTTTTACATGGAACACTTTGAAAAACAGGCTTTGGAATCGGCACCCATTACACCAACAGTCTGGTTCCGGTTCGTGGATGACACCTTCGCAATTTGGAGTCATACTGAAGAAGAACTGGAGAAATTTCTGGACCACCTAAACGGCATCCACCCCAATATACAATTCACTATGGAAAAAGAAACTGATGGCAAACTTCCATTTTTAGATACGCTGGTCATACGCAATCCGGACCTCAAACTAGGACACAAAGTATACAGAAAACCCACCCATACGGACCAATATCTACACAAAAATTCCAATCACCACCCACGATAAAAGAGAGGCATGATCAAAACCTTGGTGGATCGTGCTAATCGAAACTGTGAAACCCAATTTCTCAACAATGAACTTAACCATCTGAATTGGGTGTTACAGGCAAATGGCTATTCCAAGAATGAAATAAAAAGAGCCATCAAACCAAGAAAACAATATCCAACTGAAGAAAAACAGCCCCCCACAAACAAAGTATTCCTGCCCTACATCAAAGGAGTCACTGACCGCATGGGAAAACTGATGGAAAAGCACAACTTTCAAACAGTCTTCAGACCCACCAGAAAAATACAACAAATGCTAAAATCAGCAAAAGACAAAAGGGACCCCCGCACCGCTGCAGGAGTATACCGCATACCATGCAGCTGTGGACAAGTATACATCGGAACCACAAAACGAAGCATTCACACCAGGATCTGTAGCTTGAATCATGTCAACTGGATTTCTATTTTCTTAGTGGAAACGTTTCGCTCCTTATCCAAGGAGCTTCTTCAGTCTGAGCAAAGTTGGTAAGGGAATCCTAAATATGTTCCTAGGTAGCTGTGTGACCTTACACCTGGGGCTAGGTCATGGTTATATTGAGATGTAATTTTTAAGTCCTTTTATCATCTAATGGAGGGTCGTTAAAATCACCATGCTGCTGTTGAGCTTCTGAAATGGTCTTAATCTTCCTAGGCACAGAAGACAACACGGGGAGGAAGATGGGGGAGAGTTTGTGCCTGAGGCCCCCACCTCTATTCAAGGAAGGATTTTCCAAGTTGGCATAAATGGATTCCTTGACCCCTCTCTCAAACCACCTATCTTCTCTGTCTAAAATGTGAACATTAATGTCCTCAAATGAGTGTCCTTTTTCTTTTAGATGAAGATAAACTGCTGACTCTGGTCCTGTGGTGTTATTTCTCCTGTGTTGGGCCATCCTCCTGTACATAGGTTGTTTGGTTTCTCCAATGTAGAGTTCAGAGCACTCCTCACTGCACTGGATTGCATAAACTACATTGCTTTTCTTATGTTTTGGAGTTTGATCCTTGGGGTGTACAAGCCTCTGTCTCAGTGTGTTGGTGGGTTTGAAATATACAGGTATGTGGTGTTTGCCAAATATCCGTTTTATCTTCTCAGACACGCCAGCCATGTAGGGAATGACCAGGTTCTTTCGTTTACTCTGAGTCTCAGCCCTATCTGTCGCTGTTTTAGGTCTGGTAGATTTAGATTTGGTGAAGGCCCAATTTGGATATCCACAGGCCTTCAGGGCTGTTCTCAGGTGCTGATTTTCATTCTTTTTGGAATCCATGGAGGTGGGGATGGTTTCTGCTCTGTGTGACAATGTCCTGATGACTCCTAGTTTGTGCTGCAGTGGATGGTGGGAGTCAAACATCAGATATTGATCTGTGTGTGTGGGTTTCCTGTAGATCCCTATTTCTAGCTTGCCACCGGTCCCAATGAGGACTTCACAGTCTAGGAATGCCAGTCTGTTGTCCTTGGTGTCTTCTCTGGTGAAGCTAATGTTGGCATCTATAGTGTTTATATGGTCCGTGAAGGCCTGTACTTCCTGGGCCTTGATTTTGACCCAGGTGTCATCCACATACCTAAACCAGTGGGTGGGCACCATTCCCTGGAATGTGTTGAGTGCTTTCTTCTCCACTTCTTCCATGTATAAATTGGCCACAATGGGTGACACAGGAGAACCCATGGCACAGCCGTGTTTTTGTCTGTAAAAGTCACCTCTGTATGTGAAATAAGTGGTGTTAAGACACAGGTCCAGAAGATGGCAGATCTGGTTTGGGTTGAGATGGCTTCTCCTTTCCAGGGTGCTGTCCTCTTCTAGTCTCTTCCTGACAGCGGATAGAGCATGAGTGGTGGGGATGCTGGTGAAAAGGGAGGACACATCAAAGGAGACCATAGTTTCATCTGTATCCAGTTTCAGGATCTTTGCTTTGGAAACAAATTCTTCCGAATTATGGATGTGGTGTTCAGAGTGTCCAACTAGAGGTGCTAGTATGGTAGAGAGGTGTTTGGCAATGTTGTATGTTACCGAATTGATGCTGCTGACTATGGGTCGGAGGGGTGTTCCTTCCTTGTGGATCTTAGGAAGTCCGTAGATGCAGGGGATGGCTTCTCCAGGATACAGACGGTGGTAGGTAATTCTATCGATGGAGCCATCATGTTCCAATTGTTTCAAACTGTCTATTGCCTTTTTCTTGTAATTGTTGGTGGGGTCTCTTTTCAGTTTTTCATATGTATGGTGATCCTCCAAAAGTGAGGTAATTTTATTGTGGTAGTCTGCAGTGTTTAGAACCACTGTACATCTTCCTTTGTCAGCAGGTAAAATGGTGATGGTTTCATCTTTGCTGAGGGCTGTCAGGGCTCTCCTCTCTTGGACGGTAAGGTTGGGGGGAGGAGGTTGAGCACTGGACAGAGCTGCAGATATTTTAAGCCGGAGTTGTTCTGCTTCTTCAAAAGGTAGGTGGTTGTTGTGGATGGCAGATTCTGTGGCTGTAATGAGCTCCACAACCGGAACTTGCTTGGGAGGAGTTGGGTGGAGCTCATTACAGCCACAGAATCTGCCATCCACAACAACCACCTACCTTTTGAAGAAGCAGAACAACTCCGGCTTAAAATATCTGCAGCTCTGTCCAGTGCTCAACCTCCTCCCCCCAACCTTACCGTCCAAGAGAGGAGAGCCCTGACAGCCCTCAGCAAAGATGAAACCATCACCATTTTACCTGCTGACAAAGGAAGATGTACAGTGGTTCTAAACACTGCAGACTACCACAATAAAATTACCTCACTTTTGGAGGATCACCATACATATGAAAAAACTGAAAAGAGACCCCACCAACAATTACAAGAAAAAGGCAATAGACAGTTTGAAACAATTGGAACATGATGGCTCCATCGATAGGATTACCTACCACCGTCTGTATCCTGGAGAAGCCATCCCCTGCATCTACGGACTTCCTAAGATCCACAAGGAAGGAACACCCCTCCGACCCATAGTCAGCAGCATCAATTCGGTAACATACAACATTGCCAAACACCTCTCTACCATACTAGCACCTCTAGTTGGACACTCTGAACACCACATCCATAATTCGGAAGAATTTGTTTCCAAAGCAAAGATCCTGAAACTGGATACAGATGAAACTATGGTCTCCTTTGATGTGTCCTCCCTTTTCACCAGCATCCCCACCACTCATGCTCTATCCGCTGTCAGGAAGAGACTAGAAGAGGACAGCACCCTGGAAAGGAGAAGCCATCTCAACCCAAACCAGATCTGCCATCTTCTGGACCTGTGTCTTAACACCACTTATTTCACATACAGAGGTGACTTTTACAGACAAAAACACGGCTGTGCCATGGGTTCTCCTGTGTCACCCATTGTGGCCAATTTATACATGGAAGAAGTGGAGAAGAAAGCACTCAACACATTCCAGGGAATGGTGCCCACCCACTGGTTTAGGTATGTGGATGACACCTGGGTCAAAATCAAGGCCCAGGAAGTACAGGCCTTCACGGACCATATAAACACTATAGATGCCAACATTAGCTTCACCAGAGAAGACACCAAGGACAACAGACTGGCATTCCTAGACTGTGAAGTCCTCATTGGGACCGGTGGCAAGCTAGAAATAGGGATCTACAGGAAACCCACACACACAGATCAATATCTGATGTTTGACTCCCACCATCCACTGCAGCACAAACTAGGAGTCATCAGGACATTGTCACACAGAGCAGAAACCATCCCCACCTCCATGGATTCCAAAAAGAATGAAAATCAGCACCTGAGAACAGCCCTGAAGGCCTGTGGATATCCAAATTGGGCCTTCACCAAATCTAAATCTATCAGACCTAAAACAGCGACAGATAGGGCTGAGACTCAGAGTAAACGAAAGAACCTGGTCATTCCCTACATGGCTGGCGTGTCTGAGAAGATAAAATGGATATTTGGCAAACACCACATACCTGTATATTTCAAACCCACCAACACACTGAGACAGAGGCTTGTACACCCCAAAGATCAAACTCCAAAACATAAGAAAAGCAATGTAGTTTATGCAATCCAGTGCAGTGAGGAGTGCTCTGAACTCTACATTGGAGAAACCAAACAACCTATGTACAGGAGGATGGCCCAACACAGGAGAAATAACACCACAGGACCAGAGTCAGCAGTTTATCTTCATCTAAAAGAAAAAGGACACTCATTTGAGGACATTAATGTTCACATTTTAGACAGAGAAGATAGGTGGTTTGAGAGAGGGGTCAAGGAATCCATTTATGCCAACTTGGAAAATCCTTCCTTGAATAGAGGTGGGGGCCTCAGGCACAAACTCTCCCCCATCTTCCTCCCCGTGTTGTCTTCTGTGCCTAGGAAGATTAAGACCATTTCAGAAGCTCAACAGCAGCATGGTGATTTTAACGACCCTCCATTAGATGATAAAAGGACTTAAAAATTACATCTCAATATAACCATGACCTAGCCCCAGGTGTAAGGTCACACAGCTACCTAGGAACATATTTAGGATTCCCTTACCAACTTTGCTCAGACTGAAGAAGCTCCTTGGATAAGGAGCGAAACGTTTCCACTAAGAAAATAGAAATCCAGTTGACATGATTCAAGCTACAGACAATTCCACCTGGATGACTGAGAACCTTCATAGACATTCACACCAGGATAAAAGAACATGAAAGACACTGCAGACTACAGCAACCGGAAAAATCTTCAGTAGCTGAACATGCTCTCAAGCAAACGGGACACAAAATCCTAGTTGAAAACACAGAAATACTAGACAACACCAAAAGCCACTACACCAGATTATACAGAGAAGCCATTGAAATTCACAAACACCAGCACAGTTACAATAAAAAAGAAGAAAGTTTAAAAATTAGCAAAACCTGGCTACCAGTCCTGAAAAACACAGCCTGCAAAAGGTCAACGAACTCAGTCCAACCACCAGGACATGGGAATACTTCTCACAATGAACATGCTAATCACGCTCATCAGCCACTCGTTAACATTTCAACAGAACAAAAAAACCCACCTAATCTCCTATAATTTAGCTCTATAAATAGAACATTACCACTCTACCTGGGCACAGAGGTTTTGCTTCTATCTGTGCTCCTGCCCTCTGAAGATGCTGGCCACAGATGCTGGCGAAACGTTAGGAACCACAACTTCCAGAACACGGCCACACAGCCCGGAAGACCCACAACAGCCATATTTTTTTTCATTTATTCTTTTTCATTTATTCTTTTGTGAGAATTTCTCCCAAAATTCTTCAGAACTTTAACAAATCTCTTTTGTAAATCCAATATAGGAAAGTTGTCCAGGTTGCTCTTTTGGTTTGTTATTTGTATATCCCTTTTAATTATTAAGACATCATCTGGTTTCTTTTGTATGTCCACTATAGCATCTTTTTCCATATCATTCTTGTAGCCCGTCATTTTCAAATCCACTTTCAGATCAGTCTCAGTTTTGTCCGGTAAAACTTGTTCTTCTTCCATAACATCTTTTAAACACATTCTAACAGAAAACACTCTTAAAATTAACTTCTGGATCCATTGTTCATAATATCCCTCAATACATCCAATGTTAAATTATTTTGTTCCATTCTGTATTAGTAAGTCAAATTTAAGTGTTCTTCTCCTTTAATAGTAATCTTTAGTTCCTTCTGGTTCCCTCTAGTGTCGAACCTTCAAAGTCCCATCCTATCATGTTTTTATTTTAAGAATTCAAAACAACAGCATTTTCCCACGGGAAGGATTCTTATAATTAATTTCAAAATCTTATTTAAAATCCATCTGGACCCTTAGTCCATTTGTAACTTTCCAAAATCAATGTTCTAATCACTCTTTTGCTGTTTATTTAAAAAAAGATATTTTTTGAAGTTCTTAAACCTGTATTTAAAATTTCTTTGGCAAAGGATTGAAGAAAACTCACCTGGTGCTATAAAAAACGTGTTGTTCCAAAGGTTGCTAATAGCTGAAAAGCAATTAATAGCAATTTCCAAACATGATTAGAAAAGGACCTGTCTTCAGTTCACAATTTCTTCCCTGGAACAAGCATAAAAATTCTTTATGAATTTAAATTCCTATGAATTTTCAGTAGAGTACTGCAGTTTTGCTGTTGATTTACTTCCAGAGAATGTTGAAACAAAATGTACTTTGGTGAGTACTAGAGAGTTCATAGGACTGGATAACCTAGCCACAGCTGTTTTGGGAGCTATTGGTTGAATTAATGTGATTCAAGGCATTTTTCAGAGTCTGAAAGAATAGCTGCAATTAATATTATTAATTATAATATTACTAATAACTACAATTGGTTTGGATTATTTTGTGTAGTCAGTGATATTAAATATTTATAATAATCTTATCTGTTATCCATTTAAAAAGCTAAAAAAATGTATGAACCAAATTGCTGACATAATATAGTGTTTCCTATCAAGTAGAGAGAGCCAGTTTGGTGTAGTGGTTAAGGCATCAGGCTAGAAACCAGGAGACCATGAGTTTTAGTCCTGCCTTAGGCACAAAGCTAGTTGGGTGACCTTGGGCCAGTCACTTTCTCTCAGCCCTAGGAAGGAAGCAATGGCAAACCACTTCTGAAAAACCTTGCCAAGAAAACTGCAGGAACTTGTCCAGGCAGTCTCTGAGAATTGGACATGATTGAACAGATTTAAAAAAAAATCAAGTAGAAATAATTAGATGCAGTTATAATTGCTGGCACTCACATTAGTAGCATAGAGGTAGAACAGAGTCAGTTAAAAGCATTTTGCCAGACATTTTATATAAGCACTATAACACATCATCAGAAAGCAAGAAACACACGTGTAGTTTTATCAAGAAAGAGGGGAGAAAATGGTAACATAGGCAAAAAGCGCAGATAGAGACAATATGTCTATCCTTAGGACAAGTGAAGTATTAGGAACATTTCCTTACACATGGGCATTATTTTAGGTAGATTGTATCATCCAGATTTAGGATGGAGCCTATACTTAAAATTTGAGGAACAAATCAAATACTGTGCTGAAATTAATGCTATCATTCTTGATTTTTTTCAAAAGTACATATCAGTGTAATTAGTATCAGTATGAATAAAAAGCTCATACTTTTTAATGAATTACCAGTGTACTTATTTGTTTTGTTTTGTTTTGTTTTGTTTTCCTTATCAACACCTGTCTGTACTTTGGCTTCTTCCCAGGAAAATATCTAATTTTGGGTCCTTGATTTTTGTTAAAATTGAATCTTTTAGATCAGAGCTTTCCAAACTTTTCATGTTGGTGACACACTTTTTAGACATGCATCATTTCGCAACACACTCTTACAGCAGGGCATCATTTTGTGACACACTCTTACAGCAGGGCACAAGGCAGGCACTAGGACCTGCATGGAATCACAGCAGGTTTGGAGGCAGCAAGGCACAAGGCAGGCACTAGGACCTGCGCGGAATCCTGGCAGGGCTCGGAGGCAGCAGCAGCCGCGACACACCCAGACACTGCAGCCGACACACTAACGTGTCGCGACACACAGTTTGGAAAGCTCTGGCCTTAGATAAGCAGTGGCACACATCTATAAGCGTATTTATCCAATAGATAGATGAATGAGCATTTAAGGAAAAGCAGTAGACACTAGAAATACAAAGCTATGTGCTTTAGATCTGGATGGAAGGGTTGTTTAGTAAAAAAAGGTATAATGACATTTATGTTGCTTAGAAATTGTATCTGTTAGTGAAAAAAATATTTGAAGTAATGATCAAAGTAAGTTAATGTCTGTGTAATTTGTTACCATATACAGATACTAAAGCTGATGATGTCAGATAATGGAAAAATGACAGTTGTACTGAATTAAAAACAATCCTATATCCTAAATACATCTTGTAATGCATATACAGTATGTAGATATAAGGATAGTAACAGGCAAATAATCTTACCAATGTGATTCCACCCACAACTTCCCAGGACATCTAATTTTTGAAGGTTTCACTCAAAAGGTTTTTATCCTTACAATACTGAGATGAAATAATTTACTAATTTCATGGCTGCAATCATCTCCATTTTGTAAAAGTCCTACACTGCTACAGAATCTGCTACTCTAAATTCATAACAGTTGTTTGTGCACTCTCCCATAATATGATCTTCTCATATGCATATACTCAGTTTACTGTATGAATATTGTCACAGAATTTTATGTATGTAAATAGGCAGAAAGAGCTAGAATGCTTCTAGCAAAATTTAGAGAGGAAAATAATTGAAATAACCCCCTCCATTGTTCAATAGTCTTTTTGAACAATTGTGCAATGCACCTGCTGCAATTCATGCATTTGATTATACAGCCAAATTTGACTTAAATTTTACAAAGGATAAAAATAATGTTTCAGTTTAAATTCACTGGTTTATAGGCTCCTTCGTTATGTCTGTCTGTCTGTCTGTCTGTCTGTCTGTCTGTCTGTCTGTCTGTCTGGATTTACAAGGCCACCTTACTCAACAATGTGACTCTGACTGGCATATATGATAAGTAAAACAAATTCCATTACATTCATAATCATAGTCAACATAAATGAAGGAAGTATTTTGTATTGAGTAATTTCATTAGGTACCCTACTGTATCTTAAGGGCTCAGAGAAATTATATTAAATGATAATATAATCATTTGTGGTAAACTTTATATACTTCAACACAAGAACAATACTTTCATTTCACACAAAGATGGTTTAGGAATTGGCATGCCAACTTATTCAAAGCAGATTATTAATATTAATATCCCATTTCTTTAAAAGTTTCTCATACTGAATCTCCAAACATACTGTATTAGAAGAGCAGTTTAGGATTCTGTGTGATCCATTTTTCAACAGGGAAAACCAAATCAGAATGATTAAAAGGAGGATTTTTCAACCTTGTTGTTGAAGAACTCCAACTTACTTTGTAGACTGATTATTTATTTATTTTTATTGTTAAAGGACTAATGGACCGGACTCAATGCTGTAATATTGTTGCTTTTGCTGGTTGATGCTCTTCTACCCACATAAGTAATTCTTAATCCCTGAACTACCCTGCACATACCACTGGAGTCCACTGGAGAAATTTATAAAACAGTCTTGAGGAGGGGAAGACAGTAATAAGAAATCCAGTTTTGCAAGCAGAATTGTTCTTGCTTAATGTTGGGTGTATGTTGGAATAAATTGGATGCCCCCTATACTTACAAGTAATTGACTGTAGCTTGAATCATGTCAACTGGATTTCTGTTTTCTCAGTGGAAACGTTTCGCTCCTTATCCAAGGAGCTTCTTCAGTCTGAGCAAAGTTGGTAAACACAGCCACCTAGAAACATATTTAGGATTCCCTTACCAACTTTGCTCAGACTGAAGAAGCTCCTTGGATAAGGAGCGAAATGTTTCCACTGAGAAAACAGAAATCCAGTTGACATGATTCAAGCTACAGACAATTCCACCTGGATGACTGAGAACCTTCATAGACATATACAAGTAATTGAATTCATTACTGAATAATAGCCTTATTCTCCATGAATTTGCCTAATCCTTTTTAAAAACAATACACATCCATGGCCGTTAGTATCTACAATTTGTAATTACTGTATACACTGTTTCTTCCAGTGTTAGAAACAAATACTAAATAAATTGTTGGAGAACATGTATTATTCTGTTTTTAAAGTTCTTATAATGTCCAGACTCAGGACTGCTTATATTTTTAAGGACCATCTTCTCTCACATAATCTTTCCCAAATATTAAGGTAATTTTGATTTTATTTATCTTTTCCCTTCACCATTACAGTTAAGACAGCTGTGATCAGAAACACAGCCTTCTGAATTTTAAAAAATCAAAGTGGATGAAGAGGACTAAATAATGAGCTTCCACCAGAGTGAATGTTATTTTTTTTTAAAAGTGATGAGGTGATTTGGGATGAAACTTAAGTGGGAGAATGAGAGTTTTGTAAACTTTGGAATTTGCTATCACAAGATGTGGTGCTGGCTACCAGATTCCCTGGCTCCAGAAACAGACCAATTCATGGAAGTCATGGGGATCAATGCCTATTAGCCTTGATGGCAGTGTGACTGCTCTGAAGGCCATCTGCTGGGAGAGTTGTGGGCTTCCTTGTGCAGTTGGTTGGCCACTATGAGAACAGACTGCTGGACTAGATGGGCTAAGAATTATAGCAACATGATGAAGAGCAGAATTGAAGTGCATGGTACAAATGTTAGTGGCCAAGAAAAAATTGATGAAAATCCTGTGAAAAAGTTGAAAAATGGTGATGTTTCAGGAATGGATAGTGTAACTGGAGGAATGTTAAAATGTGGATGTGGTTTGCATTATGGAATGACTGTGTATAAAAATTGCATTTGTGCCTGACTATTGGAAGAATGTGGTTATTATTTCCCATATGCAAAGAAAAAGGTAGAAAAGTAAATGTGAAAATAAATATTTAGCTGAATTCTAATTGAAAGCTCACAATAGGTGACCTTTCAAAACTGGAAGTCCAATATATTTTTATGCTGAACTGGAGGTGTGAAGAACAGATTTTTGCTCTTCAGCAGGTCACTGATAAATGTATGAATGTGAAAAAGTATATTGCATGTTTGCTGACTGAAGAAAGTATATGATACAGTGATTAGAATTAAGGTTGAATTATGGAGTGTTTTGTGCAAGCATGGAATTGAAAACTGGTATATGAAGTGAAATATATTCTTTCAGTGGTTTGGTCATATAAAGAGAATAAATGAGGGTTGAATTGCAGTAAAAAAGAAAATTAATGGGAAAGGGAAAGACTGGAAAAACATGGTTGGATGGAGTTGATGAGATCCTGAAAAAAAGAGAGGTTAGTAGTTTACGAAAAAAAGGAAGGCAATGTATAAAGTTGTGCATAGGCATAGCATAAGCAAAAATAATTTGTAAGGATAGAAAAGTATGAAGAGGTAAATTAATGGTACTTGTATAACCTAATTTTAGCTAGGTTTCCTCCTTCTTTTTTGTATTTCATGCCATTAATTTCTTCGGTAGATAATTCTTATTCCCACTCTGCACTTTGCATAAATTTCCTTACCCTTTCAGGGAATTGTGTGATAAATATGTATGTATATATGTATGCATGTTCCTATTTATGTTCATTAGAGGTGGGACAACCATTTGCTCAAATAGATGTTCTGACTTAAATATCTCTGAGCAGAAACAACAGGAGCATAGACTAGACATTTTCACTCTTCTAAATACTGAGGTTGAATATGAAGCCATCTAGTTCTAGAAAAGCTTGGTCAAGAAAATCCTCTGGATGCATGACTTTGGTCCTGTACCAGTTATTTTTTGGAGCATATTTAGTTCAGCTAATTCATATCATTGTGAACACAAAACTTCATTGATTGGACTAAGCAGAATTAAACATGAAGAATGTCAAAAATTCTCATTTTTTTCAAGTGTGCTGAAAGAAAAAGTTAATAAAAAACTGGCTATTTTTAGGTAAAACCCCAAACATTTGTGTATATGCAGGTCCTGGGATGTCTAATGGATTAGATATCCAATCTAATGATATTTAATTTTTATATACAATATATTATATAATACTATATTCTTGACATGAGGATGTATTTAGATTTTATTTTTATTCTAAAATTATCCATGAATATGTTCAGAAAAAATCCTTACAGGAATATTATGCTTTGTAACATATTTAAAAAACAATGCCTGGTTGAAACGTAGTATATTTAGTTGCAATAGACGGTCTAGCTAGCACAATGGAAAAAGATTATAATCTTAATTACTTTATGTATTTATTCATTTGAAATAGTATTAATTCTCAAAGGTTTGTAGTATTCTATAATTTTAAAGGCCTTGATTTATGGGATGATTTCAGAAAAGCCGTGAGCAAAACGCTTTTTTTCCCCAGTCTTCGAACACTGAGTGATTATAATTGTATCTTTTCCTCTCATGCTCAGAGACCAAGTACAGTTCTGTAGTGCTGACATAAAAATGAATTAGCCCTGTCCTCCTCGAAGGAGGTAATGCTGAGGCCTTCACTAGGCATATATAGAGTCTAGCTGATCATATGTGTTTATCTCATCTTCGTGATAATGTGAAATATAACAGCATGTGTGGTGTAGCACACTGAGCATTGCCGACAACTCCTTATACTTTTGGTAGTGGTGGAATGCATAATGTTTAGCAGCAGCTCCATGCTTATTAGAACATCTGTTTCTATTTTCAGTCCAGTTGTTTGGCCAGGACATTGGAGCATCCCTGTGCAGAATAGGGATCAACACTTTTTAAAATTTTAATTCATTTCAACTGATCACTTAAAGCATGTGTGTGTTCTTTGTGTAGATAGATTAATTTACTCCATACCCTGATTTTACCCAGATTATTAGATTTAAGTTGATTTAGTAAAGAAGACTACATATAATTTAATCTTTGTTTAATGGCTGATTGTGTTGTGAATCAAGCCATTTAATAGCAAGATTGTTAGTTTTAGTACTTTTGGCTTCAAAACCCAGGAAAATTGTTCTGTAGCCAAAAGTGTGACTGAATTGGCTAGGGAAAAAGTTCCTTCTGTCTTTGATAAGGCAGCATGTGGATATGGTTTAAGACTGTTGTCTAGTTGAGGGACAAAACTTTTTAAAAAGACAAGGACACGCATGGCCAGCACAGCTAAATGTGACACTACAAATATTATTTAAGAATTTTGTGTGCTTTGAGCAAAACTCCACAAACTGGGAACAAAAATATTCTGAAATAATTTTTTGGATGCCTAATAATAAAGCACATGAAAGGCACTTTGTATAAGTGTATGTGATTTGGTGATCTATTTTCACATTAGACTCCTTACATTATCATTGTTGTTCTGAAAAGGGATATATTCTCTCAGAAATAACCTGTAGGTGGAGATGAAACAAGTAGTGGGGAGAGGCAGGGGCCAAAATACATGGGCACACTCGTTCTGCTTCTGACACCTCCTTTTTCTTTTGACAGTCTTTTCCATCTTTCCTAAGCTACAAAGAAGCAACGAAGAGCTCATTATCAGAGACTTGCACAAGAATACTTGCCTGAATCTGACTTAGAGCTCAATATTAACCAGTTCCCTAGTATAGCCCCAGTTACAAGTTCTGAAATTACAGGCCTTATAAAGCAGCTTAAGCCTGGCAGAGCCAGGTAATAATTTCAGTTATTATTTATTTATTATTATTTATTTATTTTCTATCCTGCCTTTATTATTTTTATAAATAACTCAAAGCGGCGAACATACCTAATACTCCTCCCTCCTCCTCTTTTCCCCACAACAACCCTCTGAGGTGAGTTGGGCTGAGAGAGAGTGACTGGCCCAAGGTCACCCAGCCGGCTTTCATGCCTAAGGTGGGACCAGAACTCTCAGTCTCCTGGTTTCTAGCCCGTTGCCTTAACCACTAGACCAAATGTATTTGCTTCCTTATTCACCTGTATCAATTACACTGTGCAAATACCAAAGGACTGGGGTCTAGCTATTATAGTGCCTATTTATAAACATCAACATAATACATTGGCCAATTGGATCAGTCTGGAGCATATTTTGGCAGACAAGCACCTCGGTTTTATTAATGGACATTCTATCCTTGACCATGCTCACATGCTACCATATCTGTCTGAAAAATATCCACTCAAGCCAGAATGCATTACATATGCATTCATTGACTTTAGGTCTTCATTTGATCTTATTTCCAGAACAAGGTTGTAAGGGAAACCTTGGGCTATGATCACACACTCATTGCACTTAAGCAACATGCCTGAGCTCTAGAACCCCTCCTGGACCAATCTGCCCTACCCAGGAATATTTTCCTGAGCAGCCGGGCCTCTTTCTTTAGGCTAGCAAACTATCCACATTATATAACTGTGCTGAAACTCTGAAGAATGCTAACCTTTAATGTACTTACTACGGTAGACCTTGAAAATTGCTTTTCAGAATAATAATTATTATTCTAAGTGGTTAACAAGCTATATAAAAATTTGTAAATCAAAACATAATTAATAATATTTAATAACAAATAATTCCTTTCCTTTCCCAGGGCAATTGGTGATAATGGTCCGCAGGGTGCAGGTGGATGGGAGAGAGCTGAGCAGACCTCCAACCTGGCGGTCACCTTTTCCCTTCCCTTTTTCTTCAGGGATCCTTTCCACATGGCAGTTGGTGGTAATGGCCTATGGGCTAGATAGGGATATATTCAACTGAGCCAGATTTTATGATGACTTTTGTTTGCCTTCACACTCTGACTTTTCTTTCCCTGTTTATTTCCCACCCCACTATTCCTACATATCCCCTATTCCAAGACCTTCATGGATAATCTAATCTAGACAAAAAAGATTGACTGAATGAATGAATTTTCAGGGAGATGATGATGATGATGATGATGATGATATATTAACCTTGTATTATAGGAGAGAAGATCTTGATTTCTTGAATAACAGTTTTTAAATATTTTTTGAAGGGGGAGGATTTTAAAAATTACTAGCCGGTCACTAACATCTGACAGGTAAAACAGGCTGAGGACAGTACAGTTTCAGATTTTCTTGCTGAAATGGATTACCTGGAACTATTGCAGTCGAGGTTCAGGACTGATTGTGCAATTGAATCAGCTTTGGTTGCCTTGATAGATTAGCTTTTTGGGAGAGAAGAGGACTGAATAAGTCTTATATTAATAGCCATGGTATCCTTTGTCAACCCATCCTATTTTTTGTGTGCTTGGAAGGACCCATATAGATTAAATACAAATAAGTAAAAAAAAATAGGTTAGCATATACTGTACTATGGAAGAAGGGCAGAAAGGCTGTCCAGTAGATTGCAGGAACTATGTATAAAAAATAAGAGGCAGGAATGAAAAATAATGCCTCCAGTGTTTTAAATCACTAACAAAAGGTAGTACTGATGTACTAGAAACTCTGATGAGTTCCTTAGTATCTGTTCTTCCACTTCAGTTGGTAGGAAGTTGCTGTGAGAAAAGGTTTAGGTATTATTATATATGGAATGGAAGTCTGCAGTGAGTATGCTTTAAGCAACCTTCCATTTTTAATTTTGGACTGCCAAAGGAATTCATCCAATCAAAATTCACCACCGAATATGTGTAGTTTATGTGATGTCTGTGTTGATGTGAGTATTGTGCATGACTGAGCCAAAAATTGTAACGTAATGAACGTGGAAGAACTGATTTGTTGATGAAGAATGAAGTGGACGGTGACCAATAACAGAATTGTAGCCAGAATCAGACTACTAAATTTCAGGTTTGCTGAATCATCACGCAAAAATAAAATAAAATAAAATGACAGTTTTATGAGAGAAAAAAATCTTAAGGCTACATTTGGGAACAGTGAAATAGCCTTCTTAAAATTCTTATGATATGTAGTATCTGTAAAAGGGTATAGTTAACCCTGAAAAGGAGCATTTAAATAAGAAGTTGAGGATACACTAACATTTTGTTGCAATCCTACTTTTATGCATTTGTTTGTAATCTGTGTCATTTTCATCTCCTTATCCATATTTACTGAACTGCAGAATTTTAGTCAGTTTTAGTGTTCATAATGTCAACTGTTGATATTTTTTTCTTGGAAACAATGAAATTTTCAAAGCTGGCAAACATACAGTACCTTGCATCATGATGCATGTCCTCTTGCTTTGCAAAAGTGCTTCTTTTAATTAGGTAGTTCAGTACAGCTGACTGAAATAGAAACACATGATGTGCCCTAGGCCAAAAACAGGAAAAAAGAAAAAGTAATAACAGTACAGATTGTACAGATCACCATAACACAAGCTACCATTATAATAGGAAAATAACAAGAATTCTAATACAGCTGTCTGCTGAAATATATTAATTTTAATTGAATGGATTTTATGATGTTATCACTGAGAGGCACAATATTCAACTGGCATGCCGTTTCAAACCGCAGTTGTGGAAATCTCCCTTCAAATCATTTTTCTGTATCATTCTGATGGCATCGGTATTGGTATCCTGCTACTCCATTCTCCTGGGGAATAGCATTTAATAATGTAAAGAATTATTGGGGGGGGGATTAACCCAGAAGTGTATTAAACTAATCAGGTTTACTTTGATCTTTAATTTATCTGTCTTGTTTATTTGATATAGTTTGTAATTCTTGGCGGGCCCATTGACATTCCCTATGACCTGTGCTGTCTCGAAAGAAATGTTAAGTTCCAGATATGAGAAACATTCAGCAGCTCTGAACAATTGATGAACAATTGTTCCATATCATAAAGGGATTGGAGAATGTATAATGTTGCCTTTTGAAGAGTAGAAGATATTCACAGACATCCACCACTATTTTAAGGAGAACAGACAGTCACTTTTTAAAATAGAAATTCAAGGTTGAAAAACTGTAATCTCTTGGGCTAGAATTATTAAGCCCTCTTTCGGATGTGTAATATGTATTTTAAAATTGAAATTTATATTGTATTTGAGCATCATTCACTGTTTGGGAATCTTTAGGAGGGTCCACAAGCATTAGAAAAGGATGACTCAGCAGATACTTTGTAACTGTAGGAAAACTTTCAGAAGAAATTCATTTTTTAGAAAAGGGGATGAATCCTCTTAGGACTGCTCCCTGATTAAAACCAACAAATATTTTTGGAAGAAATTAATAGTTCATTTTTAATTATGGACTGAATATATTGTGATTTTTTTAAAGTATACATTTTGTTTGAAACACATTGTTTATTTGAAAATGAAATTCACAAAATAAATTATTCACAGAACCAATTTTCCAAGGCCTATAATGGACCCAGAGCTAACGTAGAGCATGAATAAATTGGGATCAGGTTGCTTCCAAACAGTTGACCAGAACTGTTGATCAAATCAAGCTAATAAAAATGAAAGTGGGTTAATGGGCAACAAATGAAAGGCAAGTTTCGATGAAAAAAAATCCATGTAATGATGCTTATTTGGGCAAAATGTCCTGATAGGATGTTCATCCGATTTATTTGACTCTTGAAAAAAAACAGCCAAAGGCAGGCAGGGTCAGTGTTAACAGATGTGAAAAGACAAATTCCTTTTTATATATTAGTATTAAAATTATTTTACCAAAATCCATGATATCAATACGTTCATAATCCTACCTACAATTCTATTTGATGTAGTGAATATTGTAATCTTGGAAGAAAGTATAGACAAGTGTGGCCAAAATGTAGACTCTAGAACAGGGCTTTCCAAAGTGCTGCCGCTGGCGACACACCAGCGGCGGTGCGCACGGCGACGGCGCGGGGGGGCATGCGGCAGCGCGCACGCACAGCGACAGCGCGGGGGGGCGTGTGGCAGCATGCGCACGCACAGCGGCGGCGCGGGGGGCGTGCAGCGGCACGCGTGCATGGCAGCCACCGTGCACACGCGCGCCGCCACTTCCAGGTGGTGTGGCGACACACCACGCTGTGAGTGGCGACACACTTTTGTGTCGCGACACACAGTTTGGAAAGCTCTGCTCTAGAATTTGGAATGCTTTATCCACTGAGAAGGGCTGATATGCCAGTAAATTTATGTCTGTCAATTATGTCTGTAAATAGCCATTTGTTTATCTCCTCAAGTTAATCAACAGACCTTGGACTTAAGGAGTGAAGTTCTGTTTCAGAGAGACCTAAAGCAAAGGGAACCATGCCTAAAGTAAACTTAGCCAAAGTAATCAATTTTCCAAAATGTCAAAATAGGATTGGAATCTAGTCTTCTGTGCTGATTCCTAAATGTTGCAGTGGGTTTTTCTAGCAACAATATTATCTTTATAATAAACTTTTAGTAATAATGCAAAATCTTTGTCAAATGCACAAATTTAATGAACATTATTTATAATTTTATATTGTATTACTATCACTAGACCTGCTATGTTCAAAGCTTGGGAAAGTACAATTTCCCCAAGTTATGTGAATCTGCTATTCTAAATACTGCTGGAAGACATTCAAGTTTGTGCTGGATCTGGATGTTTTCCAACACAATGTTCTGGTTGATAAGGACTGCTTGGCTTTTATAAAGCAGCCATTTCTTTTTGCTAGTATTCAAGGTTTGGGCTGTAGCTGTCAATGGGCCACATTCCACATAATTGAGTGATTCCAGCAGCCACTGATTTGAACAAGATCAGTAGAAAGTACATTTCTTCAGCACAGCAGTAGAAGCTATAGAAAAATAATTTCATCCACATCATAGCCCTTGCTGTATCTCTTGAAAGTTCATGAACGACAGAACCCAACTTCTTGGCAATTGATTAAAACCATTTAACAAATTATAATGTAATTATGTGGGCTTAAGGCAAATACTACATTCCATCTTTACCCTCCTGGAGAAGTTGGGGAAGAGGGCAAACTTTGCTTTGGCTAGTGAGATTGCATTTCTAATATTTGAAGAAATATGTTTGCTTAATAAATTGTCAACTTTAATTTGCAAAACCACAGCACTTACCATCTACAATATGACAGAGCTGTTGCCTTACCTTGATAATTTATAGTAGAGAAGGCAAAATTTCAAAATTAAAACAATTAGCTTTAATCAAGGGCTACGCTGTTACTTCTCATGAGTAATTTAGGGGTCTTCCACACAGCCATGCTAATGTGCTTTTCTCCTGGTCATAAGTTGGGAGGTGAAAAAATCTATCAGCATAAATTGTACTGACCCATAATCTCCTTTTATCATGCGCTACACCTTGGCAGTGTAATGGGGGTAGTTTCAGAGCAGCAATTAGTAGATTCCTAGCTGCCATTTCCCTTCACATCCAGCATAAACTACCAGTGGGAAGACCGATCACCAGTCATTCTCTTGGAAGTGTGGCAGGTTGACAGTTCAAAACTCAATTTTTATTATTTATGATGTTTTGCTTGTGACAACAGGAAATCAATAACCTTATGATACAATTGTTAATTTCTGCCATCTAGAGATCATATGGATTATTGCAGGTTGCCTGGGAAACTAATAGTCCTGTCTGAGAAATAGAAGTTTGATATTGGTCTAGTGGTTAAGGTGTTGGGCTAGAAACCAGGAGACTGTGAGTTCTAGCCCCACCTTAGGCGTGAAAGCCGGCTGGGTGACCTTGGGCCAGTCACTCTCTCTCAGCCCAACTCACCTCACAGGGTGGTTGTTGTGGGGAAAATAGGAGGAGAAAGGAGTGTTTGGTATGTTCGCCGCCTTGAGTTATTTATAAAAATAATAAAGGTGGGATAAAAAATAAAATAAAATAAAATAAATAAATACCTACCTCAAACAACACTTCCTGCCTCCAAGCCTGCCTTAGAAATCAGAAGAGCTGGTTTGAAATACAGATTGGAGAAGTCAAACCAGAGTGTTCTCAGCCTTACTGTGCCTTTGGATCTTTCTTTCCTTTTCCCCTCCTGACACCAGTTTCCCCCACAAATTGTTTTTCGTCAAGCAAAGAGCTTCTTATTTCTCTCGCCTCCACTCCACATTTATGCGCACGTGTGGTTGTACGTGTGTGTCTCACACACTTTCTCTATTTTATGATCTTCCCAGCAGAATGTACCACAAACCAAATGGCAGCATTCCTGTTTGACAGATCTATCTGTCTCCTGGAAGTTTGATATCCTGGTGTAAAGAGAAAAGCCCAAAGGTGTGGTCTCTCTTGCAGCCAAAGCCAAAATAGCTATGAGGGCTGAATGCCAGATGGGGACAGGGCATTCCCTCAGCTGACTTGCTGGGCCACTTGGAGGTGAGCAGATGGCTGTCCCTGTCTAGAGTGCCAGGGAATAAGATGGAGGCAACATCATGAGTATACGTCATTTAGAAATGTTTAGTAAAGCATCTTCATGCACAGCAAGCAGGATATAAAAGTTATTCCTTAGGATGAATGCTATTCCATCATAAACAGTAGAAGTTTATGTAGAAGTATAGCATTAAAAGAAAAGCAGATGCTGAAGCTGAAGCTCAAATATTTTGGCCACCTAATGCGAAGAGAGGACTCACTGGAAAAGACCCTGATGCTGGGAAAGACTGAAGGCAAAAGGAGAAGGGGACGGCAGAGGATGAGATGGTTAGATAGCATCACCGATGTAATGAACATGAATTTGAGTAAACTCCGAGAGACAGTGGAGGACAGGAAGGCCTGGCGTGCTATGGTCCATGAGGTCACGAAGAGTCGGACACGACTAAACGACTGAACAACAACAACAAAATAACAAAACAATTTCAAATGATGTAAAGAGATGTACAGTATCTAAAGTAGCTTTTTGCACTTGTGATGTATCTCTTTTGTTGTTTATTCGTTCAGTCACTTCCGACTCTTCGTGACTTCATGGACCAGCCCATGCCAGAGCTTTCTGTCAGCCATCGCCACCCCAGCTCCCCCAAGGTCGAGTCCATCACCTCCAGATTATCTTCTATCCATCTTGCCCTTGGTTGGCCCCTCTTCCTTTTGCCTTCCACTTTCCCTAGCATCAGCATCTTCTCCAGGGTATCCTGTCTTCTCATTATGTGGCCAAAGTACTTCAGTTTTGCCTTTAATATCATTCCCTCAAGTGAGCAGTCTGGCTTTATTTCCTGGAGTATGGACTGGTTTGATCTTCTTGCAGTCCAAGGCACTCTCAGAATTTTCCTCCAGCACCACAGTTCAAAAGCATCTACTGTATCTTCCTTCGCTCAGCCTTCCTTATGGTCCAGCTCTCACAGCCATAGGTTACTATGGGGAATACCATTGCTTTAACTATGCGGACCTTTGTTATCAGTGTGATGTCTCTGCTCTTAACTATTTTATCGAGATTTGTCATTGCTCTCCTCCCAAGAAGTAAACGTCTTATGATTTCCTGGCTGCAGTCAGCATCTGCAGTAATCTTTGCACCTAGAAATACAAAGTCTGTCACTGCCTCCACATTTTCTCCCTCTATTTGCCACTTATCAATCAAGCTGGTTGCCATAATCTTGGTTTTTTTTTGAGGTTCAACTACAACCCAGCTTTTGCACTTTCTTCTTTCACCTTTGTCATAAGGTTCCTCAGCTCCTCCTCACTTTCAGCCATCAAAGTGGTATTATCTGCATATCTAAGATTGTTAATGTTTCTTCCAGCGATTTTAACTCCAGCCTTGGATTCATCAAGCCCAGCATGTCGCATGATGTGTTCTGCATACAAGTTGAATAGGTAGGGTAAGAGTATACAGCCCTGCCATACTCCTTTCCCAATCTTAAACCAGTCCGTTGTTCCGTGGTCTGTTCTTACCGTTGCTACTTGGTCGTTATACAGATTCCTCAGGAGGCAGACCAGATGACTTGGTATCCCCATACCACCAAGAACTTGCCACAATTTGTTATGATCCACACAGTCAAAGGCTTTAGAATAGTCAATAGTCAATAAAATAGAAATAGAAATTTTTCTGAAACTCCCTGGCTTTCTCCATTATCCAGCAGATATTGGCAATTTGGTCTCTAGTTCCTCTGCCTTTTCTAAACCCAGCTTGTACATCTGGCAATTCTCGCTCCATGAATTGCTGGAGTCTACCTTGCAAGAACTCGAGCATTACCTTACTGGCATGTGAAATAAGTGCCACTGTTCGATAGTTTGAACATTCTTTAGTGTTTCCCTTTTTTGGTATGGGGATATACAGTAAGTTGATTTTTTCCAATCTGATGGCCATTCTTGTGTTTTCCAAATTTGCTGGCATATGGCATGCATCACCTTGACAGCATCATCTTGCAAGATTTTAAACAGTTCAGTTGGGATACCATCGTCTCCTGCTGCCTTGTTATTAGCAATGCTTCTTAAGGCCCATTCAACCTCACTCTTCAGGATGGCTGGCTCTAACTCACTTACCACACCATCAAAGCTATCCCCGATATTATTATTCTTCCTATACAGATCTTCCGTATATTCTTGCCACCTTTTCTTGATCTCTTCTGCTTCTGTTAGGTCCTTGCCATCTTTGTTTTTGATCATACCTATTTTTGCCTGGAATTTACCTCCGATGTTTCTAATTTTCTGGAAGAGGTCTCTTGTCCATCCTGTTCTATTGTCTTCTTCTACTTCCGTGCATTGCTTGTTTAAAAATAATTCCTTATCTCTTCTGGCTAACCTCTGGAATTTTGCATTTAATTGGGCATATCTCCCCCTATCACTGTTGCCTTTTGCTTTCCTTCTTTCTTGGGCTACTTCCAGTGTCTCAGCAGACAGCCATCTTGCCTTCTTCGTTTTCTTTTTCTTTGGAACGTTTTTTGTTGCCGCCTCCTGAACAATGTACCTCTGCCAAGTCCAAAAGAAAAGAAAGGAATAAACAGTGTTCTGTAGTAATTTGAAAAGGAACATTAGAGTGCTAAATAAGGAGTAGATGGCAATCTAATAGGGATTGTGTAGTTGTGCATATCATAAACAATATCACTACAGTAAGGTTGATCAGGGGTGCAATAGGTTAAACATCCAACACAAATGATGCACTCATATTAGTGACAGTGAAAAGTGAGATTTGTCTGAAATTTGGCATCAGTGTTTCCCACAGATGCTATTCTCACTGAACATAAATTGCAAAATTGCAGTCACTTTAACAACCCATAGATTTTAAAGGAGCATATTTTAAATACACTCCAAGTATATATGAAATTTGGCATGTTTCATCCCTTCATTTTTGGAAGTAGAAGCATTCTGAGTGTGTGTCTGTGTGCGTGTTTGCTGGTGTTCCCGAAAGCAGGAATTTAACCTGAGTAAGGACTGGTGAAGCAAGTTTATAATTATAACAGAAAGGAGATCTATTTACAGGAAATACATTGTTCCAGATCAAGTCTGTAATTCAGATTGGGTGGTCTCTACATCCTCATTTTACATTTTATAGAAGATGCTAATATATCAAACCACTGGGAAGTATTGTATATCAAAATCAAATAGAGGAAGATGAGCCAAACACATTTATAAATCTGATTTTGAAAGAATGGGGAGAAGCTTTCTGTGTATAAGAGATCATCTCTTTCTATTTTTAGTCATAGACCCAACGGGTTAGAACTGTGTATTCTGTTGTGTGGATACAGGCTGTATTCATAGCTCTTCACCTTCAAAATTGTGAATGGGAAACAACTACTGTTCTTTTTTTGTTGGATGAAGCCATTCTATGCAAAAATTTGGATGCTTCCTGAATGTGGAATCCACACTTTTACAATACAGGTAGTCCTCATACAGTTATGAGCACATCGCTTAGCGATGGCAATCCTGGTACCAATTGCCGTTGTAACCCGAGGACTATACTATAAATTAATTGTCTTCTAAAGTTAGCTCAGTTTATCAGTTTTCTTTGAGCAAGCAGGAGAATATGGAAATAGATTATATTACTTTGAATTTAGAGCTATATAAACAGTACCAGTCTCACTGAATGCAGTTTATTTAGTTTTCAGAGGTTCAAATTATGAAAAAAAACAGAAATAAGACTCCAGATGCACAGCTTTAGGTCATTATATATGGATATTGGGACTGTTGTTCTATTAATGGTGAAACTCAACATTATAAATGAGCTTTGCACCAAAATAAATAAATCTCTATCAAGATCGTAAATACTATAAAGGTTAAGGTTAATTTGGGGATTCCTATTATAAATAATTTCTTAGCACAGTCTCATATACAGTATGTATGTATGTGTGTGTGTGTGTGTGTGTGTGTGTATATATATATATACACATACATACATACATACACACACACACATACATATATACACATACATACATACATATGTAATGAAGGTTATGTATCATAATTTATTGGTCCAATCCATTTGGTAAATAGATGTTAAGGGTTGAGAGTGAATGACTGTCCCAAAGTCCAGTTCAACACTTTAAACACTACACCACACTGGCTCTCATAGGTAAGTAAGTAGATAATAGAGAGCCCTAATAGGCATTTATGTTCGGGAAAAAAAATCTGAATTTGTATTGTATGAGATATAGATACACAACATATGTAAGAAAGGAAAAAGTCTTGGTGGCCAAAGGGTGACAGCTTTGAATGATTAAGAACAATCTGGATATGTCTCAGTCTTCCTGGTTCCCTAAGATTCAAATTCAAATATTTCACATCTGTTTCATGTTTTCAGACACTAAGAATGTATACCAGTCCAGTATTAGACGTCTGTCTGCTCTTATAAGGAATTTAATTTATGCCTAAATAAATGACTTCAAATTTATAGATGAAATTTCAATGCCCTGCATACTTGAAGTGAAATTTATTCAATACATTGGTGAACCAGTCAGATCAAGGAAACAGAAAAGATAATTAAAAATAACTGAATATTAATTCTAGACTGGAAAGAGAATATCCTCTCCCTTGTATCCCATGTTTCTGTAAAGCTTGAGCCTGTGAAATTATAGCAATAGTCAGAATAGCATGTGAAGTATTTCACTGCATTCCAGTCAACAGAAACCTCAACACAAATTTATTAATGGGCACTGTAGGTTACTTTTATGTCTTTTAAATAAAGGATAATTTTGTTATTGACTTTATTTGCACCTATTCCTTGGTGCAATGTCCATTGGTGATTATATATTTTATGTTCCTTTAATGTATTCAGGAACCCTTCTCTACATTTTCAGTTTTTAAGGCAGGCTTCTTCTCTAATAGGAGGAGAGTTTATCAGGTGATATATCTAAATTATAGTTCTGAATATTGCACCTGACTCTTAAGAATTATAAAGGAGTTAATTCAGTATCTGATGCCGAATACGCTATCAGATTAGATTTAGGGCTAAGAATGGAGTCAATTGCTCCTGTAAGCTAAAGAAAAATAATATTCGATGCCTGATCAAATAGCTTAATTTTCTCAATAAACCCTTTCTTAAGAAGAACAGTGAGCACCATCTAGTGACTAAAATAATATTCACTTTTACATTTGCAGTGTTGAAACTATCCTACCACAAGACAATTTATCCACCATATGGTAAATAAATTTTGCTATTAATGCTTACTTGTAAGTAAACATAAATATAACTGTTTCTAATCAAACACATTTAAATTAAGCACCGTTTTTTCAGATTCTGAAAGTGAAGATAGTTGTGAAAAGTACTAACCTGTCCAATTCTGCACTGCTTTTTAAGATCAGCCAAGGTCAACTATGTACTGACATCTTTAGAAAAATTTAATATTGATTATCTGAACTCAACCCAAATCAAAGGAAAAAAATATGAAAGCTGATTAATTTCCACTCAAATTTGTGGCATTAAAGTGACTTTATCTGACATTATATAGTTTTGTTGAGATGCAGATAGGAATTTTTCCAAACAGTCCAAAATCAGTTCTGTTGGTTTTGAGTAAATTTATCACAAACTTTTTGATACAAAGCAAGAAGGTGATGATTTAAAACCTCACAAGCAGACCTTTTCCTCCAAGGGTTCCTCATATAAGATAATTATGATAGTCTGTCACCAATTAGGTTGAATCTTCTGACATACCCTAGTCCTCAGCCCTTATTCCAAGAACTTCTCTTTTCAGTCCAGCTCTAAGAAAATAGAAGTGAAGGTTCTTCTTATCTTCCTGGCAAAGCCAGCAATACACAATTTAAAGTGCATGCAAGTCCTGTAACTTAAGGGTAGCTGTACCACTATGTAGTCTTGCACATAGAAACATCTTTAATGAGAGAGACCCTTTTTAAGCTGATTAAACCAAATTCCTAAATAAAAAGATGCTTACTGAGAAAACAGGAATTCAAGGAAAAACAAGAGAAAACAACAATCACAAACAAAGAATTCCAAATAAAAAGCAATTCGTTCAGCCTAGCAAAAAAAAAAAGTTACTTATCACCTTTTTGAATAAGACCTTGAATTTTAGCACCTGTTCAGGTTCATTGCAGAAGAGGATAGTTTAAGAGAGGTATCTGGCCTTCCTCTTTGAAGGTTGTTAAGCAGGTGCTGCTTGATGCTGATGCTACTGTTCTTTCTTAGTTTTATAATTTTATGTAGAGGGTGGAGGATAAGCAAAAGCCATAGGAAACTGATGGTTGTTTTGCTCACTCAGGCAAAATATTCCCATCTCTGATGTCATGGATTTAGCTAATAAATCAGAAAGTTATCTATTGTTAAATAATTTGTTTGAGATACAAGAAAATCTGTTGCATGATATATAACTATTCTACTGCTGATAGGAGCATTTATAGCCAAAGAATTTCACATAATTTCATCTTTCTTTTTAGTTAATCATTTCTGTGTAGACTTCCAGTTGTATCGGATTAATATGTTTTAATTATGTATGTATGCTTGATATCATATAATACTACTTAATATGAAGATAAGGAAATAATGTTTTGACATTATGAGGTCTTTATTTCAAGTATAAATAGTTTATTTCTTTTATTGATTCAACTGCAGGTATTGAACATACTAGTGGTTAAGGCAACGGGCTAGAAGCCAGGAGACTCAGCTGTATGAAGGAGCCAATGGCAAACAAGGAGTCTGTGAGTTCTAGTCCCGCCTTAGGCATGAAAGCCGGCTGGGGGACCTTGGGCCAGTCACTCTCTATCAGCCCAACTCACCTCACAGGGTTCTTGTTGTGGGGAAAAGAGGAGGAGGAAGGAGTATTAGGTATGTTCGCTGCCTTGAGTTATTTATAAAAATTATAAAGGCGGGATAGAAAAATAAATAAATAATAATTGGAATACTGTACCTACGGGTCCATCACTCTGCTCCCAAATGGAAGATTGGGGTTGTACCTAGTTAGTCATATTTAGTGATGACTTTACAAAATTATCCTCTTTTAAGATGGTAATCAAACCACAACTGCCCTTCTGCATCAGTAGCAGGATCAGTGACAGAAAACTAAAAATAGTTGAATCAACTGTCTAATATAGTTTCTGCGTAACTGTTGTCATAGCTAAATTAGACATTAATAACTTGTCTTATAATTAGTTGCTGTCCATTTGATTTTAGGTCAGTTTATCTGAATTATAGCTGATGACCAAAAGGGGAAAAAAGAAACTATGTTTGCAGTTAACCAAACACTATAGACTGAAAAATACAAAGGTAGACAAAGGTAGGTGAATTAGTTTAAAAAGGCAACTGCATTACAATATTAAATATCGAAGAGCAACAAAATTTGGCAACCTTTCTGGATATCTTCCTTCTACAGTTAAGATGGCAGAACATTGAATCACAAGTATAAAATGAGTGTAGGTACTGGCTAAATAATTGCAATAGGAGAAACATTTTCCCAATAGACTTAACCCATACAAAGTGGGGAAAGTATTTAGACCTTTCAGGATGTCATTGTTAATTGCGCATTGTGTCTGATCTATCACTGTTCTCTGAAAGCAATTGAGATTAAATATGGAATGATAAAAATCTATACTTTCTATGGTGACAAAAAAAATATCCTGTAAGCTCTGGGAAAGAAAGAAACCCAATTTCTCAACAATGAACTTAACCATCTGAATTGGGTCCTACAGGCAAATGGCTATTCCAAGAATAAAATAAAAAGAGCCATCAAACCAAGAAAACAACATCCAACTGAAGAAAAACAGCCCCCCACAAACAAAGTATTCCTGCCCTACATCAAAGGAGTCACTGACCGCATGGGAAAACTGATGGAAAAACACAACTTTCAAACAGTCTTCAGACCCACCAGAAAAATACAACAAATGCTAAAATCAGCAAAAGACAAAAGGGACCCCCACACCGCTGCAGGAGTATACCGCATACCATGCAGCTGTGGACAAGTATACATCGGAACCACAAAACAAAGCATTCACACCAGGATAAAAGAACATGAAAGACACTGCAGACTACAGCAACCAGAAAAATCTTCAGTAGCTGAACATGCTCTCAAGCAAACGGGACACAAAATCCTATTTGAAAACACAGAAATACTGGACAACACCAAAAGCCACTACACCAGATTATACAGAGAAGCCATTGAAATTCACAAACACCAGCACAGTTACAATAAAAAAGAAGAAAGTTTAAAAATTAGCAAAACCTGGCTACCAGTCCTGAAAAACACAGCCTGCAAAAGGTCAACGAACTCAGTCCAACCACCAGGACATAGGAATACTTCTCACAATGAACATGCTAATCACGCTCATCAGCCACTCGTTAACATTTCAACACAACAAAAAACCCCACCTAATCTCCTATAATTTAGCTCTATAAATAATCCCACTGGGATTAACGAACGACTCTCAACTCTCCGAATAAAACTCGCCAAAAACCAACAGGCAACTATCGTAAGTGCTTACGCACCAACACTAGATGCAGATGAGGATATCAAGGAAAAACTTTATACCCAGCTGGACACCATCTTATCAGAGATACCAAAGGAGGATAAAATTATCCTCCTGGGTGATTTCAATGCAAGAGTTGGGCGTGATTTTGATTTGTGGCCAGGGATCATTGGGAAAGAAGGAGTTGACAACAGCAACACGAATGGAATCTTACTTCTGACTAAATGTGCAGAGCATAACCTTGTCATTACTAACACACTCTTTCGCCAGAAAAATAAATTTAAAACATCATGGAAGCACCCACGGTCAAAGCACTGGCATCTTTTAGATTATGTAATTGTCCGTGCTAGAGATCGCCGTGATGTACTTCTCACCAGAGCCATGACGAGCGCCGATGACTGCTGGACAGACCATCGATTAATTCGATCCACGATGGCCATAAAGATTGTCCCTCATCGTAGGCTCCAAGGAAGAAAACCAAGGCGTAAAATGAATACACTGGCCCTTCAAGATCCTATTAAACGAGCTTGCTTTCAATCAACTCTCAAGGAACATCTGCCTATGGAACTTCCTGAAAATGTTGAGGAACACTGGATTAAACTGAAGACTTCTATTATTTCAGCCTGTGAACAAACTATCGGTTACCAGACTAAGAGACATCAGGACTGGTTTGATGAGAACGATAGTGAGATTGAACATATTATTGACAAGAAAAGGAAAGCCTTCCAGATATGGCAAAAAGATATTAACTGTGCCGTTAAGAAAAAAATCTACGCCAGTGCAAAGGCAGAAGTCCAAAGAAGAACTAGAGAACTTAAGAACATATGGTGGATAAAAAAAGCCCAAGAAACCCAACATTTTGCAGATGCTCATGATGCACGGGGCTTTTTTAATGCCATAAAGGCCATCTATGGACCAACAAACCATGGTACAAATCCCTTACGCTCAGTAGATGGTGCTAAACTTCTAAAGGACAAAGAGTCTATTGCACTGCGCTGGAAAGAGCATTACTACAATCTCCTTAATCGTCACTCTACCGTGGCTGATGAAGTCTTCTTGCAAATCCCGCAAAAACAAATAAGAGATGAGCTTGCAGTACCCCCTAGTTTGGAGGAAGTCAGTAAAGCCACTAAACAAATGAAAAATAACAAAGCTAGTGGACCTGATGGGATTCCTGCTGAAGTCTTTAAAGAAGGCGGGCCTGAACTTACACAACAACTTCATAAGCTCATCGAAAAAATCTGGATGAGGGAGGAGATTCCAGCAGACTTTAGGGATGCCATAATTATCACTCTCTTTAAAAAGGGTGATAGAACAGACTGTGGAAACTATCGAGGCATCTCCCTTCTAGCCACAGCAGGCAAAATCCTGGCAAAGATCATTGCAAACCGTCTCCTATCTGTATCAGAAGACATCCTCCCTGAAACGCAAAATGGCTTCCGCCCTTCCAGGGGAACAGTGGATATGATCTTCACTGCACGACAGCTTCAAGAAAAATGCAAGGAGCAAAACCGCCCTCTGTACATGGCGTTTATTGATCTGACTAAAGCTTTTGATACTGTAAATCGTACTGCTCTCTGGACCATCCTTCTGAAAATCGGATGCCCTGATAAATTTGTGAACATCTTGCGGTTACTCCATGACGACATGATGGCAACAATCCTGAATAACAATGGCTCTCAAAGAGATCCATTTAAAGTGGAATCCGGCGTTAAACAGGGATGTGTTATTGCTCCAACCTTATTCGCTATCTTCATCGCTATGATTATACACCTTGTTGAAGAGAAACTTCCTACTGGTGTAGAAATTATATATCGAACAGATGGAAAGCTTTTTAATCTTAGTAGGCTGAAAGCAAAAAATAAGGTAATTGCAACTTCTGTTATAGAACTTCAATATGCTGATGATAACGTAGTCTGTGCACACTCCGAGGAAGATCTTCAAACTATCCTAAACATCTTTGCAGAAGCATATGAAAAACTCGGCCTCTCGATTAACATTAAAAAAACCAAAGTGCTTTACCAGCAAGTTCGAACCAACCCCTCTGCAGCGCCATCAATCCAGCTTAAAGGTGTGTCACTAGAAAATGTCGATCACTTTTCTTATCTCGGCAGCCATCTATCTACAAAAGCCGACATTGACGCTGAAATTCAGCATTGCCTGAGCTCTGCGAGTGTAGCTTTCTCCCGAATGAAGCGTAGAGTGTTTGAGGATCGGGACATTCGCAGGGAGACCAAAATGCTTGTTTACAAAGCCATTGTACTACCAACCCTTCTGTACGCCTGTGAAACATGGACCCTCTACAAACGCCACCTGCAACTTCTTGAAAGATTCCATCAACGCTGCCTCCGAAAAATTCTGCAAATTACTTGGGAAGATAGGCGGACTAATGTTAGCGTATTAGAAGAAGCGAAAACCACCAGCATTGAAACAATGATCATCCAACATCAACTTTGCTGGACCGGTCATGTTGTTCGAATGCCTGACCATCGTCTTCCAAAGCAGCTACTTTACTCCCAACTTAAGAATGGAAAACGGAATATTGGTGGACAGCAAAAGAGATTCAAAGATACTCTCAAAGCTAATTTAAAAAAATGTAATATCAGCATTGAGAACTGGGAAGCCCTAACTCATGAGCGTTTCAATTGGAGGTCATCCTTTATTAATGGCGCCATGGACTTTGAAGAAGCACGAGTACAGGGCGAAAGGGAGAAGAGAGCTAAAAGGAAGGCACGTCAGGCAAACCCTCATCATGACCGTCTCCCACCCGGAAACCTATGCCCTCATTGTGGGAGGTTGTGCGGATCCAGAATTGGCCTTTATAGCCACTTACGGATCCACCGTTAAAATTTTACCTTTGGAAGACAATCTTACTCGGCTACGAGTGATCGCCAATGATAAATAGAACATTGCCACTCTACCTGGGCACAAAGATTTTGCTTCTATCTGTGCTCCTGCCCTCTGAAGATGCTGGCCACAGATGCTGGCGAAACGTTAGGAACCACAACTTCCAGAACACGGCCACACAGCCCGGAAGACCCACAACAGCCAAAGAAAGCTAATTTGAGCCAAAATTTCAAGCAGCAGAGCCACATACAAACCTATACAAAGATAAATCCTGGACTACAATTCTGTGGAATTATGCTACATCCCAATTTTCAGTTCTAGAGTTTATATTTTAATCTGACATATAGTCTACACAATACATAGTATTCTCTCAATGTATTGTTTATTACTTATAACTTTTCTTTTTCCTCTTATTGATTTCAATCGTGCTAACCAAATATCAGAAAAACTACAACAAGGTTCTTAGAAAGTAGGAATGAACAGCTTCAGGAAGGGTTAAGTCACAGTAATTACAGATGTGTAATTGATTGTTGACCTTGTGTTCCAAATATTTTATATTTTATATAATATATTATCCCAGAGCATAATTATTATCATAGTGCATCGTATAATGCAACATAGCATTTGTGTATTTATGGGCTTGGGGTACTGATGGCCCCTTGTTGTTGCTTTCCAAGACCACTGAGACTTGAAAAGAAACTTGTTTCTCTTGTTCTTCTATTGTCCTGCATCAACTGATCAACTAGCTTTCCCGAAAAGTGCTTAGCATACAGCTTACTAGTTATGCTCAACAGGCTGATAGATTTGCTGAATCCCTCTTACCTCCTTTTTGTAGCCCAAGTGACAAATATGAAGGGAAGGAAGGCACTGGTTTTTAAGATCTTAAAGGCCACCTACTTGTTAAAGTAGAGAGGCACGTTCAAAATCTCAAGGACAGCTTTGAAGACTAGGGCCACCAAATATGAACTACAAAAATCTGAATGGCCACTAAAGGGCTGCAAAAAGAAACAAAAAATTACTTGCTTCCATCAAGTGGGGATTGGAATATTGGCAGCCAGAAATTGGTAGCCCTAACAAAGAAGCCTCCTGTCACTACCAGGAACAAGTGCAGGTATATCTCTATAAATAATAACAATAATGTAGAAGAATGTTCTTCCTTAGAGAACTCAGGCTTAAGCTGTTCAGGGCTTTGAACGTAATTACCCACACTTTATATTTTATGTTCAGGGCTTTGAACATAATTACCAACACTTCTTCACTTTATAAATCAACAGCTAGTGATTCCTACAGATATAATTCAGACTTAAGTACCCAGGCACAATTAAATTAAAGTATTTTCTTCTCTTTTATGAATATATCAATTAAGTTGTATCTTACATGGCTTTCAAGTACTATATGCTTCTAAGCTGTTTTGCCAGGTATATATGTGGCACCATTTTGCAATCTTTCTTTAACAATAATTCTAGTAGATAATGTTGGGGGATTGCCATCTTGTTCTCCAATTCATGTTTTTTTTTTACTTTTAGTAGGTGAGATCTCAGATAACACTAATCCTATCCTATTTTCCCACCATCTAATCCAGGAGAGTGAAAGTACAGAAGTCATTTGAATGGACTTCACAGTTTAGGGATATTCTGCAACCATACTTGCTTATGAATATGCAGATAGTAATGCTACCTGATAGACTGCTGTTTCATGGAGAAGGTATACTGGACCATAGCCTGTCCTACTTGATTAGCAGTGCATTCTCTGTGGAGCTGAAGAGAGTCTGAACCCTTAATTTGTTCAGAATATGGAAGTCAATGTTGCTTGGATGGGGTATATAATATGAAAGATCTGTGATTATCTATTTGTTTTCAGCTCAATGCAAAGTCCTGGAAGTCCTAAAGAGTTTGAGGCAAGAGTCCTTCATGAATCAAATTCTCCCATATGGGAACTTTGCTCGCCTTATGGTCCCTTCTTACAGTCCCATCTCTGACAGATATTCATCTGGAAGGAACAAGAGAAAGGTAATTTTATAGTTATGCTCAGATTATGAAATAATCCTTTGAAAAATATGTGTTTGGTCCTTGTTTCGCCTGTTTTCAGGCACTTCTCTTTCATTTTTTAGTTAAGGCTTTTGTTGTTATTAAATGCCTATTCCTTCCTTTAATTTGTTTTTTTCATTTATGATATTTTGTTGCAAGCCACCTTATTTCTACATTTTAGAAAAAAGAATGAACATTGTATTGTACAAAGGTAAAATAGATAAATCTTCCTGTCTTCATCTGTTAACTCATATCCAACTTTCAGAGAATTATCGATTAGTTCTCTCTGTTATTTACAATGTTTTACAAGTTTGCTTAATGTTTCTAGGTTTAAACCAGTATCTTGCACTGGTGAGTTCTTTGCCAACCTGATTTTGTAGCACCTCCAATCATTCCTAGCAAAACTGATTTTTCTAAGAAGTGTGAATACATTATGTGACTAAAATAAGACAGCCTTAGGTTGGTAATCTTAGCTTCCAGGTGATATTTTTGGCTTGGTGAAGTCTAAAATCTCCTTGTTCATTATACTGGGTGTAAGTTTTCACAGCCAGTATCTGTTGAGCTTCAGGGTTTAGTAACCATGGCCTAGACAACAGATTTCCAGATCTTTCACCGGCAACTGTGGCTGGCATCTTCAGAGGCAAAGTGGTCTGTTACACAGACCACAAGCAACTGAGCAAGGACTGACTGGGCTCCTGTCTTTATAGCCAGGTGTCCTGACTTCTCATTGGTCTTTAGCTGAGCTGGTTTCAGATTGATACAGGAAGGCTGGTCTCTGATTGGTTCTTTGTGCACGATCGTGATTGATTGTTTTGATAGTGTTGGTTCCTGATTGGTGAATTGTTCATGCTGGATTCTGATTGGTCATTTTTGGAGTGCTCATTCCTGATTGGTTCTTTCTTTGTGCTGGGTTCTGGTTGGTTAGTCTGAGCAGCTGAGCACTGATTGGGTTCTTGTCCAGGCAAGTTTATGATTTGCCCACTTTTGGGATCTGATTCCTGGTTGGTCCTGCTTTTGGGCAGGATCTTGGTGTGGCGCAGGGCAGGTAATCAGGCTTTGTTAACCTTCAGACATTTTTCTTTCTTGCACTGTGCCATAATGATAATAAAATTCAGTTCAAGGACACACTAATTCTTTCAATATCAAACTATTATGTACGCTGCACCAAGAGGCTATTGAGATTCACAAACACCCCAACAGCTTCAACAAGAAAGAAGAAAGTCTGAAACCCACACCAAGATCCTGCCCAGAAGCAAGACCAACCAAGAATCAGTTCCCACTAGATGGCAACATTGAAGGGAAGGGACCTGGAGCATGCCCACTTTATCTTAATATTACTATTTCCAGCTGTTGTCATATATGTATGTATATACATACATGGGGTGAGCATTCCAAAGGGCGGAGGAGTGGTTAGGAGGCAAACAAAAACAGAAGGTGTGAAACTGATTAGTCTTGTCAGTTTCAAGCTAGCTATCCCAGTGCTGGGGTGATCATTCCAAAGGGCAGGGGAGTGGGGAAAAGGAAAGCACAATCATGGTCACATGATTTCCCACTTAGCGACCACTTTGCTTAACGACAGAGCTGCTGGTCCCAATTGTGGTTGCTAAACAAGGACTACCTGTAATTGAATAGAAGTTGTGATAGAATATTACTCTTCTGCACAAGTTTTCCAATCATGAACCAGTCACTATCATATATTGTTCTGATAGTGGTTTCTTGGTTGTTGTACAGTGATTTTATTAATTGAATCAAGTGTTCTGGAACATCTACTACTTTCAGGTACTTCCATAATTTTTCATATTCAGTGCAATTGAAGGTTTTGGAATAGTTGATGAAGCATAAATATACATCTTTTTAAAATTCATATGCATGTTCCATGATCTATCAAAAATTTGCATTGTGGTCTCGAATGATCTTCCTGTTATAAACTCAACCTGTACTTCAGGTTGGTCTCTTTCCATGATTGGGCTGAATTGTATTATTTTCAACAAAATTTTGCTATCATATGATTGGGCTGCTGTGTGATAGTTCAAGCAGAGCCATGTGTCATCCTTCTTTGGGACTGGTTGAATACTGATCTTTTCCAGTGTTTTGGCCATTAATTGGTGGCCCATATTTTTTGACATAGTTTTGTAACTGTTGCTGTTGGTACTGATTTAAGCAATTCTGATGGTTCTATTGATTCCAGGGACTTTTCTTGTTAGCTTGTCTACCAATATCTCTGGGTCTACTACGCTTGTATTTGTTACATGATTGAAGAATGTTACTAGTCATATACAGTTCCTCAATGTATTCCTTCCAGCTATTTCTGATCATGCAGTTCTTTCCTGTCTCTTTCCCTTATTGTTCCTTTGTGTGGAGTGAATAGTGCGCAAGTTTACTTTTTTGGGCAAAAATATCTTTAATGTGTCCTTTTCAGTTCCTTTCCTCCATTTCTTTTCAGTGCTCATTCCAGTATTTTTCTTTGTTTTTTTTTAGCTTTATGTTCAAATTCCACATTTAGCTTCCTTGCTTCATCTCTGTTACCCATGGCTTTAGCTTTCCTTCTCTGCTCAGCAAATTGGATGATTTGCTTTGACAATTGATAAATATCCTCTTGTAGTGCCTTCAAATGCCCACATCATCTGACTCTGGGTCTAGCTTGAAATGAAAATAAATAAGTAAATAAATAAATAACAAAGTGTTTTTTTTTTACTCACATCAACCATAGTGTATTATGGTTTCCTTTTTTCAGTAAATCAATATACTGTAGTAAGAATAGATTGCAAAAATACAAATATATCTTATTTAAAAGCAAACCCAACAATACTTATTTTTTGGAGTAAAGGAGGGAATTGGAAAGTAAAGGTAATAAATCTCATTATGTTTACAGGCAATTATGCCCAATAAATGTGCTGAAGAATCATCAAAATAAATAAATAAATCAAATTATAGGAGCAGTCATTTTATAAAACAATTCTTTTTTTCTCAAAATAATAGGTCAGCTTCATGATTTTTAGACTGAATGATGGTTTCTCACCAGGACTACCAGAGCAAGAGACTTTTCAGAGATTGTATCCAAATTATAACTTTCTGTGCCTATTCTCCAGTTCAATCTCCAGTTGATTGGAGTGGCACATAAGCCCTGCAAACAAATAAACAAAATCTTTTCATAATCCTTTTCTGTGTCATATTTTGTCTTGATTTCCTAAATATTTTAATGATATTTGATTGGTTATATATTTATTTCTCTTCTTATACTTTCTGACTCAATGGAAAGTTTGGAAATAAAATATGCAAAGGACTGTGGCTTGAATCATGTCAACTGGATTTCTATTTTCTTAGTGGAAACGTTTCACTCCTTATCCAAGGAGCTTCTTCAGTCTGAGTGAAGTTAGTAAGGGAATCCTTAAATATGTTTCTAGGCTGGCTGTGTGACCTTGCACCTGGGGCTAGGTCATGGTTATTTTTGAGATGTTTGTTTCTAAGTCCCTTTATCATCTAAAGGAGGATCGTTAAGATTACCCTGCTGCTGTTGAGCTTGTGAAATGGTCTTAATCTTCCTAGGCACAGAAGACAAAGCAGGAAGGAAGATAGGGGAAAGGTTATGCCTGAGGCCCCCACCTCTATTCAAGGAAGGATTTTCCAAGTTGGCATGAATGGATTCCTTGACCCCTCTCTCAAACCACCTATCTTCTCTGTCTAAAATGTGAACATTTTAGACAGAGAAGATAGGTGGTTTGAGAGAGGGGTCAAGGAATCCATTCATGCCAACTTGGAAAATCCTTCCTTGAATAGAGGTGGGGGCCTCAGGCATAACCTTTCCCCTATCTTCCTTCCTGCTTTGTCTTCTGTGCCTAGGAAGATTAAGACCATTTCACAAGCTCAACAGCAGCAGGGTAATCTTAACGATCCTCCTTTAGATGATAAAGGGACTTAGAAACAAACATCTCAAAAATAACCATGACCTAGCCCCAGGTGCAAGGTCACACAGCCAGCCTAGAAACATATTTAAGGATTCCCTTACTAACTTCACTCAGACTGAAGAAGCTCCTTGGATAAGGAGTGAAACGTTTCCACTAAGAAAATAGAAATCCAGTTGACATGATTCAAGCCACAGACTGTTCCACCTGGATGACTGAGAACCTTCATAGACAATATGCAAAGGAGCTTGGCATTTTATCTTTCTGTCTCTCTATCAATTCATCAGCAGGATAGCCTTCCAAACCTAGAATCCAACATGATCAAATTGTGTGCAGAGCTGTAAAAAATGTCAATGATAGATTGAGGTTTAGAAATGGGCTGGTATTTTTTGTAGGCTGAGGGAAAAGAAATCCAGAAAAAAATCCCCAATGAATCCCTTTAGGAAATTGAATTGGGCTGCAACTTGGAATGTTGCTGACCTTTAATTCTTAAGCATCCCTTCTTCCTGATTACACAACCCAGAGCTATTAATGTGCAGGAAAGAAAGCTATTGATAAGTATAAATATAAGGTAGATTTTTTCTTTCTTTTTCTTTTCTTTCTCAGTTTGTATTTTTAGTTTGTTGGGGTTGTTTCTTTTCCAATTTTTCCAATTCTTTAAGTTTAAAGATTGTCTTGTTAATTTTGTATGTTACGAATGTTAAATAATAAAAGTTAAAAAATGTTTTTTAAAAAAGGAAAGATTTCTAGAAGCTGTGCTCTGCATGCCTTCTCTACCTTGTTATTCTTTTCAACTCAATGGAATGGTACAAAAACAATTGTGTAAAGGGGCTCTGGACTCTGTCTGCAGAATGTCTCTCGGAAGACTGATCAGAATGGAACCAAATTTGGTGCAGGGGACATGACTGAGTCCCAGTATGGGCTGGATCAAGTTGGGGACTGCAGAGAAAAGAAACTCCTGAAAAATAATCTAAAATTCATCTAGGACAGTGTTTTTCAAACTTGGCAACTTTAAGATGGGTGGACTTCAACTCCCAGAATGCCCCAGGCAGCATGCTGGCTGAGGAATTCTGGGAGTTGAAGTCTACCCATCTTAAAATTGCCAAGTTTGAAAAACACTGCTGTAGAAAAGGTACTTGACTGGCAACTTGAAATGTTGGCATCTGCTCCATTCTAAGCCTTCATCCTCCTGGTCACGTGACCCAGACTTAAGTACATTCAACCCACCCCATGCTTCCCAGTTTGTGCACACACACATGAACACATATGGATGCAACACAAGAGGTGAACATATACATACACATAGATACTTCACATGTTACTTCAATACACAGAAGAAATTACAGACGCCATCTATGGCCCCTGCTGATAAAGGGATTGGAAAGAATTCTAGATGCTCTGTTTTGCATGCTTTCCATACCTTGTTACATTAGTTTAACTACATTTTTCAAAACTGTTTATTTAGTAGCTCATTAATCTTTTTTAATTTGTTGCTCTATCTGTTGCTATATTTACTTTTTATATTAATTTTGTTATGATGCATTTTATATGGTTTTAAGTGGCTGCCTTGAGGCTTGTGCAAAAGAAGAATATGTATTTCCAAAAGTGCCATATTGAATTATATAACAGATGAACAGGAATGGCAGCCTTCAGGGTCCTGGTCAGTACTGTTATGCAAAGGGAAATGTAAGAATTTTAATTAACTACTAAACACTGATACCATCACAGCATCTGACCAATCTCATCTGGTCCAAAAAGTGGGAGTCTTAGTGGGAGAGCTCTAGCAAATCTCAGGGCTGTAAGTTAGATTGGGAAGTTGAAATATATCCTGGAAGAAAGCAAGAGCAAATGACTTCCGTGTTTCTGCCAAGAATATTACTGGACATATCCATGAAGTCACCGGGAACTGAGTTGACTTGTAGGAGATTTCACCTGTATTATACACAAACCTTTGAAAGTCAGCATAATTTTCTCTGCCTCCATGGAGCAAGTGATGGGAAAGGCCTTTCCCTTCTGGAGCTCCTGGAGAGTTGTTGCCAATTAAAGTCAGCAGGTCGGAGCTCAATGGGCAAAAAGTCTGACCTGGCATAGAAGGCAGCTGGTTTCGTTCACAGGTTAACTGTTGCAAGTTAGTTCAGGGATATTAGTGCATCCACTGACATTTGTGGGTGACAACCACTTGCCCAATCTAAATTTGGCCCAAAATATTTAATCCTGTGGGGAGGCTTATATCAAATTTGGCCCAGTTCATGTGACATCTGCATCCTGCTTCAGTGTGTTAGACCATATTTACTGCACATCATATCGCACCTGCCAACACTGTCATAGCCAATTGACATTTTTTTAAAAATCTTGTAGCTGCATATCGTCAAGAAAAACAACATTGTTTTAGGACCTCTTATCTCTTAGCTCCCAAATATCCTGTTTCTTCAAACTGCAGTAGCCAGGACCAATAGAAACCTCTTCCTGCCACTGCCTGACTTCATTTCCCAGAGTTAGCACAATCTCATCCGTTCTAAATAACTTCATCAAAACTTCTTTCTGGTCAGAGTGAAGCAATAATTATTATTGACAATTATTAGCGATCAATAAGCTAGATCCCATTATGGCGAGCACTATTAAGGTAAGAAAGGGAATGCCTTATGGTTAGCCTTTTTTAAATTGTGCTTTTTTTGTCAAAATTTCCTTTTTAAACAGCAGTAAGGTAGAATTGGGCAACACCCCCACAGCCACAATAGAGGACAAGAATATTTCCTTTGTACTGCTTAGTAAATTTCCTTTTTCCTACTCCCTGTCCACAAGGCTTAAAAACTTGAAACTGAGAAAAACTTGGGTGTTTTTTTTAAATTCACTGTTCAGTGCTGTGGATTATACTTGCAAAGCCTTTGGAGGGAAGACCTGAACATTCTTGTTGCAATCATTTTTTGAACAAATTTGGATATGTATCTGAATTAGGCTCTGGATTAACAAACAGGGGAGAAAGTAATTATTGGGAATTTAAATAGCACATTTTGGAATTCTTCTCAACATTTTATTTGAAGCTGAAATTTTATTATAATCCGGACATCATTTTGAAATAATATTTTATCAAAATTATTTTGTGCTTTGAGAATGATGAAGGTTGTTCTTTTAAGATATACTTTTTTCTTTAAAGTGGGGGGTAATAAAATTCTGTGATAAGTTTGTGACTCCAGTTTCTGAGCATTATTCTAGCTTTTTAAAATAGCTGCTCAGCATGACAATGTTCCTGAGGCTGCATTATATTGTTGTTGGGATAAATAATACATTATTTGTGTCTGTGTAGAATTCACTTATAGTTACAGCTTGTAGCTCATAGTTACAGAGGTAACAGTAAGTGTTGGTTATCTGCTGAAGAAAAAAACCTTGCGTAATTTTAATTTAACAAGAAGAACTAGGATTTATGTTCATGAAAAGCTCTTCAGGGGTACAGTGTTTTATTAATGGTATTAATATTTTTTATCTTCTTCTAAAACTAGAGGTTTATATTTTAGAAACAGAACTATAATGTTGGTAGTAGAATCCTGTGTGTATTTATTAAGGCATAAGTCTAACTAGATTTATTGCACATTATGCAGCTTTAATTGATTTTTAGAATTACAGCCCAAGTAATTTAAGTTTTCTTTAATAATGATAATGACAACTTAATTTCATTTTATAAGGTCATTTAATATATTTCATTAAATGTTTAATATTCTTAAATACTGCTTATCTTTCTGTGATCACTGCAGTATTGTTTTGTTTAAAAAAATCTTTTCTTTTTACTTTGTAAACATGGACACAGTGATAGTAGAATATTAAATGAGTGAAATGCCTTATAGCAAAAGTAGGATAGTTTCAGGAGTATGAACTTTATTCCCAAGGAAAAGATGTTCAACATCTTTCAAATTAAGTTTAACATGAATATTTCAAAACAGTAATATCAGAATAAAAGTAAAACCTAGCGAAAAATTGGGCTTTTTGATTTATTTAATCCTATGGACACTGAGTAAATATGTAAATCAGATTGACAAATCTGACTATTCAGAGTATTTTTAAAAACCAATACCTATTAAAAGTAGCAAAATTGATGACATATCTTTATGCATTTTAATCATTTGATTCCAAGCATACTTTGTAATATACCAAAAGGTTAGCAATTATTATAATAATATTATATATCAGAATTTGATCGGTCAACTTTGCTACCAATGTATAGTTTTATGTACTTTGAGAATACAGGAATGGTGATTGGCCTATGACAACAGGAGTTAAATATTTTTACTTTAATTAAAATAAATCTGTACTGTGAGATATTCAGCAGGTTTTGTTCTTATTTTATCATATTTGAGGCTATTGCTTTCTAACAAGAAAGCATTATGATTACTATCTCTAAATAACATGAAAATCCTGGCCAGTGTGCATCAACAGTATAGTTTAAATATGTCCAAAAAAGTGTAAATTGGCAGCATAGTACTGCAGTAATCCCCTATTTGCTCTAACAATGCTCTCTTACTTAAATTTGTTGCAGTAAACATGAATCTAATGAGGACAGCATAATCATACTCCCACACTGACCTCTTTCTTCAAGATGGAGAAAATAAATTAAAAAAATCTTTCTCCAAAATAAATGGCTCTGATTTCTAATTTAGAGTAGAACAATAAGTACATGAACCATATACAATCCTACCAAAAATCAGCAGTAGAGAAAAATATGTTCTGTGAACAGCACACTAACATTACAGTTTAAATAGACAAGGTCATTGTGCATGTGGATAAGACAATTTCATCATTAAACTATTAGTCCTGAATAGTTTCATATATTTCCATCTAGTTTTCTCTTCCGATGGGCATCACATTAATCTTACTACCTGTTTGTAATAAGATTGTGGGGTTTTTTCCAACTTTTGTTATCCAAAAATTGGAGGTGTAAAAAGGAAATGTTTATTCTACAGCAGGTTCTGTTATCTTGCTTCTGTAGCCATTGGCGTAATTACAACATTATAATAATATGTGACTTTAGTTTATTTATTTATTTATTTTTCAATTTCTGTCACCGCACCATCTCCCCCGAAGGGAGTAGTGGATATACTGAAACTGTGTACTGATTACATTTGTGGGTAGCTAAACCGCCTAATCTGTCTCAGAACATATACAGAGTCATTTTTCAATTGCTAGTTTCCTTTTTTATGGTTGAGATGCTCTGCTATCTGAGATTAAGTGTCTGCATATTTAGAATGAGAATATTTGAGGTTTAATAGTCACAAAAAATGTATTTCTACATAATGCCCAGTTGATATAATATGTTTCTATGATTCAATAATAACTGCAATGGTTATTTAATATTTACCATATTATTTTCCTGAAAATGTTGGCATATTTATAAGAAAAGAATCTGTGCAATATATTTCAATGTCCATGTTGAAAAAGATTCAGCAGGTATGATTACAAAATACAAAATAAGGCAGAGTGCAATTTTTGTTTTTTTCCTCTTAATTATTGCCAGAAGTAATGTAGACCAGTTGGGGGGGGGGGGAACCGACAAATTATCAGTCCTTTTTTTGTTAGCCAATGAGATAATTTCCCAATAAAATGCATGAGTAAATGTGCATTTAAACATATATGATCAGGGCACAGATACAGGTAAATTGACTCAAGGTTGCACATCATGGTAAAATACTTTTTCATCTCTTCAAGTCTTCTGTATACAACGGTATTGCAATGCTATGTAAATCCAAACAGAACTTGCAACTCTATCATCAGAGCTAGAAATGAAGGGTGAAATAGCGCAGCAGAACCCCAGGGTCTCCAAGAGAAGGGCTTGAAAAGATATTTCATACATATACTGCTTATAAAATGATGCAAACTCTCTGTGTCTATATACAGGGGTTAAGGTTTGATGATGCCTCAAACTATAGCTGTAGATGTCAAAGGTGAAGATATCAGAAACAGAACACATTTGTCTGTACAATTAAACATCCTATAGAAATAGACAAGAGCCTTGTCATTTACAGACTTAGTTCTCTTGCCTAGCTCCATAAATAGAATGAGCCCAGCTGTGTAAGAGATAGTAAAATGTTCCGCTTGGAGCCACACTTAGTGGAGTACTGCTGTACTCTCCTAAGTGTGGCTCCAAAGAACACACACAGCTGCACGTTTGAGACAGTGCAAGGCTATAGCCAGAGAGGTTGGTTGGAATGTGAATACTATTAACACCACTCAAATAGCTATTTGATACAGTAGGGTCTCTGACAACTTTCCTTTTGGTGGTCCTCTTCTTCACTTGCTTTCAACCTCCCTCATTTTCCTTCATTGGAGTTTCATTTCAGTCTGATTTATTATTTATGTGCAAGGAGCATATTTATCGGTACCCCAAGAAAAAGAAACATTTTCCCACTATTAAATAAATGTTATGCCTTACTAATGGCTAATTGCAATGGTAATGAGTGTTAGATACTCTTTGACCATGGATGTTTGAATTCTTTGGATGCCCGTATCTTTTCTTGGAAGTGAGGGTTTGAGGATGAAATTGAGAAAGTGCATTGATCCAGTTTTTGTCATGCTCATGTCATACAGTTTGTTTAACTATGAGTTATTTTATCACTGTATCACCATTGGAGTTGATGTTTCTGGCTCATATTTTTATTCAGCTTCCTGAAAACAGAACATATAAAAATTCTAAAGAAGTGTTATTCATCTCCCTTTCCAATGTATTTTATTCCCTTGATTATTTATGCAAAATGCTCTTAATCCAGTGGTTTCCTGTTTTTTTTTCATTTATGTAGACCACTACATAATCATCAGAAGATTTTTAGGACCATTACATAAGCCAAGTATTGGTAATGTAACAACCACCAGGATAGCAGTACATATGATCTCTTTTAGATTGCATCAGCAGGTTTCCAAATTAAATAAACATGAATTTAATTTAAAATTTTAATTGGCTAAAATATTGCAAGAATGTCCATTATCATGAGATTTCAAGCAAGAATGCCAACAGTCTGAAAGCTTTGATGGTCTAAAACGTTGAGCATTAAATCAAGTCAAGTCAAGTCAAGTCAAGTCAAGTCAAGTCAAGTCAAATCATTATTACTAGATATATTGATTGTATCTGGCCTTACAGCTGTAATAAACTTGATTTGATTTGAGCATTAATATATATATATATATATATATATATATATATATATATATATATATATAGGCACCCACAGCAGGTGGCAGCACTTAGCCAATTGGCTAATCTTGAAAAAACTAAGCAGGATTTTGGACCTGGTTTGTACTTGGCTAGGAGACTAGTGGAAATTGCAGGACTGTAGGCTAGACTTGGAAGTTGAAAAAACACCCTGGAAGAAGAAAGCGCAAAGCACTTCAGTATTGTTGTCAAGTAAAGTAGATGGACACCAGGAGTTGAGCTCAACCTGAGGGAGCCTTTACCTTATTCTAAGGTATCATCCGAATTACTGCACAGGCCACAAGTGGTCTATAATCCACAGGTTGAGAGCCATTGCCATATACTGTAACTAAAAGTTTCTGATCTCATATTTTATAGATGTTAAGCTGAGAGTTGTAGATTAGTTGTGTCGTGATTGGTCATTTGGGGAGTTCTGCTATATGAATTACCTTAGACTGGATTCTTTTACATCTCATCTAGTTTTTAGATTGCAGCCTACAGCAGTAAGCATGATGAAATCTTTTTATGCCATTATTTATGTGTTGTAGCTTTGGAGTTGAAGAACAGATGCTGAAGCAATAAAAGCACTACCTTTTTATTGCTTGAATCCTGCTTAAGAAGAATTGATTTGTAACAATGATTAAATCTATAGTAGTCCTTTTAATGCACTTCTCTATCCTTTAATACTCCTTTGTATTCTATTCTATTCTATTACTACATAATGGATATGTACAGTTTTTCAAACAGGGTTTTTAGCTAGAGCAGCAGTTCTTAAACAGGGGGTAATTACTGAATAAAAATATGAGCCAGAAACATCAACTCCAATGGTGATACAGTGATAAAATAACTCATAGTTAAACAAACTGTATGACATGAGCATGACAAAAGCTGGATCAATGCACATTCATTCATTCATTCATTCATTTATTTATTTATAATTCAATTTATATCACCACTCCATCTCCCCCAAGGGGGACTCTGGGCGGTTTCTCAATTTCATCCTCAAACCCTCACTTCCAAGAAAAGATACGGACTTCATGGGTTCAGGTGAATGCAAGAAGACTGAGGTGAGGTCAACAGACACAATCCTGCTGAGCCATGAACTCATTTCTTTATGGATGAACATATATAAAGAATTCTAAGGAAGCAATAGCAAGCAATTCCTGCTTCCCTTTCTGCTCAGCTAAGATTTTCTCTTCCTGATTCTGCAGAAATTTTTGCTTACATTTGTTTTTCAGATGGAGCATATAATGTAACTATCTCAGATGTGGTATGCTCCAAAAGTGTGAGCTGTAAGTAATGACAATTATAATCTAACCTACCTGGAAGGCAGTAGGTTGGAAAGGGCTGCTGTAAGGTGTCAATACAACAGTTAGAATCAATCTGTTATTTGGTTGAAGGGAGGAAGGAGGAAGAATACGAAAATAATTATCTTATGTTTCTAAATAATGCAGTCACTTCAAAATTATGAATTAATACTATTCGGGAACTATTTTTTGTGGACATTTGTCATTCTTGAGAGCTAAAAAATATTTTGTTAGAAAAAATGTACTTACCGCTTTGCTAAATAGTAAATATACTGGCAAAACACTTATGATAATGATAACAAGCCTGTAGACAGATAATTCCTGTCTCCATTTCCTATTCTGATAGCTCATCAGATCAGGGGTTGTCATTAAAGGAAGTTTTTTCAATTGGAACTTCCTGCCTATTCATATTTAATTCATTAGAAAGAATTCAACAGAAATGTTCAGAAATTAGCAAATTGTTAAAACCTGCTATATAAACTTTTGTTTATATATTATAGTGTAATAAATAATGACTGCTTTTGTTGAGGAACATGTTATTATAATTTTTTTAAAAGGCCTCTACAGTATAGAAATATATACATTACATTAGATGGAATTAAATAAAGTACATGATTCTATAAAACAAGTGGAATCTTTGTTATGATATATACTATACAGAAAACAATTCAATTAAATGTTACCTGAACTTTGGGGAAGACAAACCATTGCCTAGTTACCACTGTGGAATTTAATTGTTTAATAAACTTTACTGTTGTTATTTTTAAAAAAGAAATAATGACACATAAAATATCACAACCATTGCCATAGCGGTTTAAGAGAAAGTCTTGTTAAATTGTCCATAATTGGCAATATGGGTAAATCATGGGATGGGTAATGGGCTCCAGAGAAATGATATTGTAAACTTCAGTATTTTCAAGGAAGCCAATCAACCACTAATTCATTTTAAACCGGATTGTGTGTATGTGTATGAATGTATTCATTACCCAAATATACTAATTGATTGTTCAATATTTAAAATATAGTTCAGAAATCATTTATCCTGTTCCTACACCCCGGATCAACATTGGCAACCTGTTAAACACAAAAGCAGTCCTATTATTCAGACTTCAGACTGTGTAGCTTTTACAAAAGTAAAGTTGTCTTTAAAGTTGTTTATAACAGTTGGACAAAACTTGTCAGGTGAAGGTTAACTGCCCTTCAGTTAAAGCAGTTCTCTGCACAGATGGGTTATCAGGCCCCAGCACTCATTACAAGATTAATCTTGTTTCCGACAAGACTTCCCTTTCCTTCAACTGATTTTGCTCAGGCCCTGGATCTGTCATCAGCCGTTAAAATAAGGGTGGATTACCTCTGGGATATTTAATGCTCGAGTGCCATGAAACAATACAGAATGTGTGACATATCTGCAAAGAACATCTTTAAGAGACAGCACATTTTCTTAGCATTATGAAGGTCGAGATTCATAAACAATTGAAACAATTGCAAGGCTTTGAGTAGCCCAAGAACCAGATTCATCTTGAGGCCTTCTTTCAAATGTTAGCACTGTTCTGAATAGATTACAGAGTTGTTTCAAGACTGCATTTTCTTGTTATTTTAAGTGATGCTTGTGAGATTTTTATGAGAGTTTCAAAATTGCTACAGTGAAAGCTCATGAGTTATACCTCTTTAAAAGACTTAACATAGTTGCCACAGGTTTTTGTTTTGTTTTCATTTAAACAAGGCTTTTCTTTTAAAAATTCACTTAACATTCAAGATGATTTTTCCTATAGGTAATTGTGGCAGTCTTCTTTTAATAATTATTGCCTCCAAGTTCTGCATTCAGTCTGAGGGAAGAAGTTTCACTTTGAAGTAACAGAGTACTTGATTATTGTTTTATTTCCCATGCCTAGAACTTTTTTCCAGAAGTATGCTGGTGTGATTCCTCATACATTTAATAATGCTAAAAATGCTAATGATAAAGATTTGGGTGTCATGTGATATCAATTGCCTAACATACGTATTTAAGGAAGTAACTAAAAATATTTTGGTATGACATCCTACACAAATCAATAGAGTTATTTTACCAGCTAACATAACCCTATGGAAGCAATGCTGAAAGGAAATGTTGCTCCATAATTTTATTTTATTGGGTAGTTTCATATGTATGGGATGTGAAAAAGAGCAATGGATCAACTACCTATATGAGTAAAAACAGGAAACATAAGGCAGAACTAGTCTACAACAGTAAAAGAGATATAGGAAGTACTTCTTAAAATTCAGAAAAAAAAATCTGGACTAGGTTTATTTTGGGATGTTTGATATAACTTGGCAAATATCTCGCTGTTCTGTTCCTTCCATGAGACTTCAGTAAATTCCAAAACAAATATTAATAAATAATAACAATCCCAATCAACAGTCTACCTTGTATTTCCACAGAATTTCCTGCTCTGTTCTCCAGTCAGCAACTAATTTGGCATCTATAAAGATTTCCATAAACTTTAAAAAGTTTTGCATCTCACAAGGACAAATGATAGAAGAAAAGAAAAAAATGCCTCCAGTATGATGTGGCTTTACTCATGTGTAGAGCAGAGCAGTCTATTTCTAATCTATTTCAGTTTTCCATGTTTTAAATCATAATTGTATTATTGAAAATTGGGAACATGCATTAAAAATCATATATTTGTCATTTTTATGAAACTTCCATTTACATATACAATGTTTGTGTATGCCATTTTACAACACAAAGTGCACTACTACAAAAGACAACTAGGTTCCAGTCTGCAAAATGCTCTAGAAAATATATATTTAGTTGAATTTTAGTTGCTTAAAAATGAGGACCAAATGTCTGTATGTGCCTAGAATAGTGTGGTGGTCTCACAGCAGGATTTAAAAAAAATGCTATCAAAGTAAGGACAATTGGTGTCAGATCACTATGTGAATATCCACAGACATTCTATCATCATCATCATCATCATCATCATCATCATCATCATCATCATCTTATATGCTGCCCGACTCCCAGTGGCATAATAATATTGCATGATCTACTCAGAGCATGCTGCAGGATGGTTGATACATACACAATTAATGACATTCTTGTCCTTTCCCTTACTCTCTGTCTGGTCTCAGTCTTATGGCCTTAAAGGACCTATTTTGCAAGTGCTAGTGTTGTTGAAGGAACCTACTCCCCCATGGAAGGACATAAGATTTGTCTTTCTTGCTCTGGAGAAGGTCATGTAGTAGACTCTTGTAAGGACTGCCATGTTTTACTAAGCAAGTTCAACACAATTCTTCATGTATTTGTAAGCCACTCTTTGGGAACAAGCCCTTAGAAAAGCTATTATAGCTCCATCAGAATTCCTCCACAGAAGTTGCCTGTGGAGTCACACACCCTTTTGCAAGAGTTCTCAAATTCCTCATCTCCTGCAGGAAATCCCTGGGCCTCTGCCCATTTCCATCAGCACCAGGGAACTCACTAAATAAAAGTTCAAAGTTTTCTAGGAGGCCTGCCCTGCTCATCCCCAAGCTGGGTAAAAAGAAAAGGAATAATAATTCTGTGACCTCCCTGATATTGGCCTTTTCCAGATCCACTCTACCAGTTTCCCCATTGCTAGATTCACCAATCTTGACTATCCAGTTGCCATGGGTTCTCCACAGACCCAGGTCTTGATTTCAGAAATTTGTCATAGAACTCCTTTGAGGCTTGTTTCTCCAGATAAATTTTTACTTACCAAATGATTGGTAAGACATTTCACTGCCTATGTTTTGAGATATCGGAGTTTGTAGTTGGCCATCTTGTTTGAATGCCATCTCTCTCCAGTCTATGTCACCACTATATCTTCTCACTAATGTTCATTACCCTCTGGAACAGATCATGGCATCAGTCTTATAATGTCCTTAATCAATAGACACATACTTCTTGGGACAGCCAAACATAAGCTGATGTAGTTCATTACAAGTACTGGCCTTCCATCTATATTTTTTTCCATCTAAGTATGTCCATTGTTTTCAAAAAAGAATCCAACACTAGCCTTGTTTTTGCATCCTTATGACATCTTGGTCGTTCAAGGCAGATCTCATATCAAAGCTCCAGCTCTGCACAGCCTCTTGCCCAAAGGTCATCACTGTTTCAGTAAGAGGGGAGACCAGTACCTTCAGGGCCTGCTCACTTTGAGAGATCTGCTACTTCGGTTGAACTAGGGAATCCACCCCATCTCCCCGTAAGTGTTAAGCCAATCTTTCAGAATGTGATTATTATGCCTCCAACACTTCCTTGATCTATTTGGCTTCTATATCTGTATTGAGGAAGGATTCGACCTTAGGGCCAGGTTATTTGTGGAAATGCCTCTACCTGGTTGTTTCTACCCTTCCCGCTAGTTCTACCAGGGGGGCAAACTCCAGGTTACCTCAATTAAAGGAAGTCATCTAATGGGATACAGTGTCTGCCATGTGGTAAACCATACCCGGCAAAATTAGTTTGGCACTGACCCTGCCAACCTTTTGTAAAGTGTTGGAGATCTGGATGTGCTCTAGGACCTGGAGGATAGGAGGTTAGATGACCTGTTGAGAAGGGTTTTTTAAATTGTTTTTTCTGGGTTTACCCTCAGCAGCTACTGTAGGTTTTTACTCTTTTTTTAATATTGGTTTTTTTTAAAAAATTAGATTTACATGTTGTTAGTCATCCAGAGTCACATTTCCAATATGGGCAGCCATTTAAGTTGATTGATTGATTGATTGATTGATTGAATAAATAAATAAATAAATAAATAAATAAATAAATAAATAAATAAATAAATAAATAAATGTCAAAGTATTTCAAGCCTATAACTACTGTCCCCCTTCATCACCTATCATGAAAAAGACACTTTTGATACCTGTAACATTAGCTTACCAAACAGGAAAGTTAGGTGCTTCATGTAGAAATAATCTCTTCTTTATTTTTCATAAGGATAAAATAGTTATTCTCCTCATTCTTCTGAAATTTGGCTTTGCATTCTACATGAATTAGGGCTTTATTTAGCCTACTTTTTCCCTGAATCCCTCAACGTCAATGAAAAGATGATGCCATTCTTTCAGTGTCTGAAAGAGTGCTTGCCTTCTTGGACCATATGGCATTGTTTCAAAGGGATCAACAGATATTTTTGGCCTTCTGAATGCTTTTCTATCTTCCCAGTGCTTCTCCAAATAGATAATAGTAACTATAATACTTTCCTTGAGCTGGTTAAGCAGCAGCGTCCTCTTTGGCTCCACACTCAATCTAGGAGACTGTCAGATACATCTGCAACTTTCCTTCAAATAATCATGTTATCAAAATTATGCCAAAGAGCAGTCCTTTCTTTGGTCAATGTATGTTGATGAGATTCCACATAATAAACTAGCTACTTATCCATGAATGGGAAGCATAGAAACTGTTACAAAATTGAAGAATTGGTTACTTAGTACCTGTAACAGAAGGTGGTGTTTTTTTTTTCTTGAGTGAATTCATACAACCTGCCCCGGATCCCCTTGTGTAAGATGACCCCACTCTTTCTTCTTGGATCCAATGTGTCATACTCAGCATGAGTCATTCCCAATCATGTATGCTGTGCATGAAGGGGGAACTTCCACCAAAACCTCCAGTTAACTGTAGAGGTTTCCAGTGGGTCTTTGCAGAAGCTTGTAGCCTATGCATGTGAATTCACAGATGATGATTTCTCTGACAACTCCTACTACAGTCATAACCAGCTACTTAGTTAGCACATTAGAAAAAAATCCCTTCTCACCCCTATGGGTGGTATGTGTCTTCCTCAACCTCGGGTCTTCTACCAGAGGCCTGGGAGTTTGAGGGTTTTGCGTAGTATCTTAGCTGTTCCTAGCAATATATATATCATATATGCAAGAAATACATGGCTATTCATGAAGTCTAATGTGTGGAAATACTGGAGGCATCATTTCATACATTTTCTGTAATAAAACTTAGATGCATATTTTTATTGAACAGCCAGTAGTGTTGTGACCATTTATAAAATATAGGGAAATAAACAGAGAGGCCCCAGAAACTTTATAAGGATGGGAGCTGGGATGAACAACCTGAGTGAATGATGCCATACTATTTAGGATTTTGAAAACACATATCATATCAAAATGGAAGAGGTCAACTCAAAGAATAATATGTTTGGAACATCTTTCCTATGAAGATGGATATAGGCATATAAGGTTTCTTTTTAACTGCAGTGAGAGTGGGTTGAGTGAGCTAGACAAGATACTGTCTAGTAGTGATTTCTTCAGTTAATAGCTTTAAGATTTAGTAGACCAAATCTATGAAGAATAGATCTCTTGATACCTTTTATTTATAATAGCTAAAATCAAATTTCCATGTGTGCCTCTGAATATAGAGCATGGTTATGCAATCAAAGTGATCAGAGCTATGCTTAATGTTCTTTGGAAGCCCAAAGGTTGCAGTAGGCAGACTGATAATGCAAAATGGGGAGTGGGGAGAATTGTTATATTTACTAATGTTATTTATTTAACAATACATATAACATGCCCCAGTTCTGGAGAATTCTTGGCAGCATGCAACAACATATACAAACAAAAACAAAAAGAACCCAATCACAGTAAAAGCATCATCAAAAAACAAAAACAAACTCAGGATAGGTCCCCACAACCAGACATCAGTACAATGGGGACCATGCATTCTTTTTGGGAGAAGGTATTCCGTAGAGTGGGAACTACCTCATGGGCTGAGCCAAAATGTTTTTTTAAAGGTATTGGGATTTGAATCCAACTGGCCGCTCTTAGGAACAGGATGCTTAATTAGGTAGACCCTTGCTGTAATCCAGCAGATTTCTTTTTGCACTCTTATTTTAGTGATTTAGCAAGCATCTGAGTCTGGCATGCAAGGCTTAATATTATTTTTCAACAAACATCTGAAAGGAAGCATAGTTGGCATCTGCACAATGTATTGTGTAAAACCTATGTTCAGTGTAGCAAGGGATGGATGCTTCAGATGTTTTCTTTGGCTCACTTTGTGGTTTTATGTTCTTCAAGACACAAGTTAAAATATATTCTGAAGTTCTTTCTTTGTGAAGTTTATTTCATAGAGAACAAATATGATCATTTTTTTAAAAAAACCAATAATTAAAAAGTAAAGAGTCGGACACGACTAAACGACTGAACAACAAAAATTAGACAACAACTAAAGGCTTGCATTCTCATAACACAGCTTGGTTTATTCTGTGGCAATTATTTATTTATTACTGTTATGTGCAGTACTTGAAAAGCTTTACTATAGGATTTTCTTCCTCATTTCTTAGTCTTTTAATAATTATTTCATTTCTTATTATAATAGAATCCACTTTCCTATTATATCCATCTACTTATTCCAGCCACTATTTCTGTGTACATTTGTACACAGTCCCATTTGTATCCTACCTTTATCATGGTTATAAGGATGTATTTCTATGCCTGCAGAATAGACTGACAGTTTATTTCCTGGGTTGTATTGATTTTAGCCCTATTTATTCTTTCTCAATAGTCCTAGAGACAGTGGTTTCTTTAATTTGATAACAAAGAAAGTGGTCTACATGATCTGCAGTATGTCTTGATACAAGTTCTCTTTTTCCTGGCTTACTTGGGAAACTTTATGGTGAAATCCCTTTCCATCCGCTCTAATACAAGTAATTTCCTTTTGCCTTCCAGTTTATTTTAGAAACATTTCATTCAGAGGTCAGTTATGCAGTCGATAGAACATGTAGAACACCAAAATAAAATGATTTTTTAAAAAGTAAATAAATAACATTTTAACATGAGAGATCACCAGCTCTTATGAAGTATCAGTGTTCTTGCAGAGATTTTGGGTGATGATATAAAAACATGTAAGATATCAGAGAAGAAATCACCAAAATCTCATAACGTTTAATTTAGCTCAAGCAATTTCACTTCCATGTCAAGCTTTGGAATGTCCTTGGGAAAATGGGAATCCCAGAACATCTCATTGTCCTCATGCAAAACCTATATACAGGACAGGAAGCCACAATCTGGATGGAACATGGCAAAACAGACTGGCTTCAGATTGGCAAGGGAGAGAAAAAACAGTATATTATCACCTTATTTATTTAACCTGTATGCTGAACTGGAAGATGAACATGGTTTTAAAATTGAAAATAATAATAATTAAACAGCTTTATGCTGATGACACTACCCTAATATCTGAAAATACAAATAATTTGCAAGTTCTAGTAATTAAATCAAGAAGCACAGTGAAAAATGACACTAAGATTCCATATAATCTTAGTGACAACAAGTACCAATGGCAACAGGTTCATTAACCAATCCTAGAATTGACAATGAAGATATTGACATGGTGGATTCTGCCTTTTAGGATCAACAGTAAATGAACTTGAGGTCAAGAAATTCACCACAAAATAGCAATAAGGTAGCAATGAGGGCCATGGAAAACATATTCAGATGTCATGACATGTCTATACCTTCAAAGAGCTTGCAGGCAATTATTTTCCCTGTGACATTTGGAAACAAAAGTTGGAATTTGAAGAAGCAGGATAGAACAAGTATTGATGCTTTTGAACTTTGGTGTTGGAAAAGACTCTTGAGAATACCATGGATAGCCAAGAAAACAAACAAATGGATCATAGAACAAATCAATACAGTTCTCACTTGGCGCAAATAACTAGGCTCAGATAGTCATATTTTGTACATAATGTGCAAAAACCTAGCTCTTTTGAGAAGTCTATTATGCCGAGAAAGGTGGGAGGAAAGAGAAAAAAAGGACAACCAGCAGCAAAGTGGATGGTTTCAACTAAGGCACACCATTGGAAGATCTGAAGGTCCAGTTTTGGGATAGATTATCCTGGAGAAAGTCTATCTACAGCCTGTGGTTGCTAAGAGTTGACATGAACTTGATGCCACATAATCAATAATACAAAGGGAATAACCGCCCAGAGTCCCCTTCGGGGGAGATGGTACGGTGATAGAAATTGAAAAATAAATAAATAAAAATAAAATAAAAGCAGTTACAGCTTTTAAAATCTATATTTAACTACAGTTATGCACGTGCTCTATTGCCATAGAAGACATACATGACTATAGTTTTATTTTGTATAAAATGGAGATTTGAAGAACAGTCTTTGGTAAAAAGGCAATGTATGGCAGGTTTGTTTTCTATAATGTTAGTATCTGCTGCATTGGGGAAATGGATATTTTAGAGTTTACTTTACTTACTGTACCTACTTGCTGGGGTTACCTGTAGCTGGCATATAAAAAAAGAAAGAAAAAGAAAAAAATCTGTATACAGTCTGCCCCACTCAGCAGGAACCATTAGCATTAGCATCCATTCCTAACCATCATGACTCTACAATGACAAAAGATGCATCATAATGTCACAACACAAGTACAAAAAGGATGGAAATTGTGTCACAACATCAAAGCACATGTTTCATCACTTGTCCTCTTTGTCTCCCCTGGTGGATGATTATGGCCGTTATGGCTTGGGATATAACATTCAATCCTAATAGAATGTTAACATATATTTTCTGAAATCTTTTCAGGAGTTACAGATTCCAATTCAATTGGTCAAAAGTTTGAGTGAAATTGAATGTATTTATTTATGGTCAGTGACCAGTGATTTAGCTACAACAATAAAAAACAGAACAGAAAACTTTGAGTACCCATAAATAATGTAATAATAGGACCTGAGCAGTAGTATAGCAATTGAATGTTCATACTTAGGTTCATTTTTAAATTTTTGTTTTATGGTGGATATATATTCAATTACTATAGAGTTTAAGAAATGTGCATCTTTAATGTAAAATTCTCTTTTGGGAATTCATATGCTGTATATATGAAGTATACGCCAAGCATAGGGTAAAAATTAAAGTCTAGTATTAAGTTCACCTTAGATTCTTGTCATTTATTATTGTAACCTGTATGTTATTTTTTGTTTATTTATATTTTTTCAAGTTAAATTTTTAATTACATAATAGAATACAAATAATGCATTATAGAATACAGATAATACAGATAATAACTGAGTATAGTGCCTTCTCTGCAGTAGCCCCTGCCCTGTGGAACATTCTGCCCCCGGAGATGAGGCAGTCCCCCTCGCTCCTGGACTTCCAGAAAAAACTCAAGACCTGGTTTGCCTGGGACGGGAAGAAGAGTGTACCTTCCTGGGGATGGCTAGCGCCTTAGGGTGGCCTTAGAGCACCCTTAAGTTCTAGCACCCTAGAACTTAAGTTAGTTTCAGTAGGTCTGCTCTACGTATGTCCATCTGGTTGACATATTACATATCTTTTGGGACTTTTTACTTAAGCTGGTGAAGTGGTATGCTCTACATGACATGAGCTAGCCCTGTGTGTCAATTGTTCCTTTAATTTGTTGATGTTCATATTGCATTTGTAATATCAAGCACATGCTGCTTATCATCTTGAAAATGTTGTTGGTGATTTATACTGAAACATGAGAGGTATTCCTGGAAGTAAAAAAATACTTCAGTTGGCTGTTTGGGTGATTTGGAAACCCTAATCCTGCTCTGTATTAACAGTTACACAGCTATTCCAATTTCAATTAAAGTCCCTTCTACCTCCTTTTTTTCTTCTTCTCGGAACTTTTCACAAAACCAACCAAAACAGCAGCTTCATTCTTCTTGCAGTGGTACATTGTTTATGGACTGGGTTGCTTGGAGTTCATGCTTTGTTTTCCTGGGAAGTTGGCAGTGGTGCAAAAGATACCGGAAGGATTTGTAGGAAACATACTTGTTATACTGCTAAAGTTAGTAACCTACAGAAAAATATTGAGTTCCTAGATCTCAGCAATTTTATAAAAACTTTTCTTTGATTTTTTTAAAAATATTCTTACTTTTCCTATAAATTTTTAAAGAATAGGACATAGTGGAGTATTTCCCTTTAGATATGTCTGACGTCTGAAAGAAAAGTGATTTGTATTGAGTACTAGTTATTAGCCACAAATTATTGCTAAATCACTTCTGTGTTCTTAGCTGTGAGGAAAGCTGGCATCTTAGTAAATATACCTTGTATGTTAATTGTTCTTCAGTAGATCTCTTTCTTTCTCTCTTTCTCTCTCACGCTCACAAACTCACATGTTCTTTATAGCTATATTCAGAACATTTTCTATAAGTAAATATAAATTATCAATGTATCCTTAAGGATACAGGCTAAGACAAATAAAGAAAAAAGAAAAATGAGGAAATTGATTATAAGCACCAATGTGGAAGTTTTGTAATGCTTACACAAGTATCACTCCATGGCAATAAAAGGCAACCAAGATAACCTAGTAGTTCCAGATACTAATCAATTGAATAGAAAAGTATTTGAAGTTATATGCATGAAGATCAGCTGTTCTCCTGCAAGCAATTTTTCTTTCACTTTAATGGACAATAAGTTGTATATATACTGTAGGTTGGCAGGGCAGTTTTTCCAGTGATACCAAGGAATAATCTTGTAATGAGGAAAGTTCCATATGCAGATTCCTAAAGTAATGGATTACAGATTTCATGGGCTTTTATCTTTCATTTCAGGATTGCTACAATACTGCCAGGAAGCTGAGCTTTTTTAGCCTCTAGATGACTTTTCAGTGTGGTATAAATAGGAAGTGCTGCTTTTCCTCCAATGAGGAATGTTTTCTTAAATCGTACCTTGGGCTAACTTTCATTTCATAAGCTTGTTATCAGCCTTGCCAAATTGTTACATTCTAGAAAGTATGCTGGTATACAGTTGTTTGTCCTTTAGAAAAAGAAAATCAAAAGTGGACTGGGTGAACTTTCAGGTTAGTAATAATTTGCACTACTGAAAAATCAAGGAGTAGGAATGTTGAGGTGTTTGTGCTAGTATGTCAACCAACCTTTTCCTTATCAGGCAAAATATTACAGGTTATAATGTTCTGCTGTCTCTTTATCTGCTGCTGAGCTGGAGATTCTATGGGAGACTTGACCCAGTGTCTGGAGGCTGTCAAAGTCCGAATGGGGTAAAGTAAGCTCAGATTAAATCCTTCCAAGACTGAGCTGCTGTACTAAACATCAGTAAGCATCCAGGTACATAGATCCTGGTAATTACTCAGGATGGAGTCACCCTCCCCTAAAGAGTTGGAACATGGGTTGGAGGTCTTCCTGGACTCGCAGCTTTTACTTAAACAGCAGGTGAAGGCTATGGCTGGGGCTCATTGCCCAGGTTTGGCTGGTGTACCAATTACAACCTTACCTGGATCATGATGTCCTAGCAGCATTAATTCATGACCTGATTGCTACCCAGCTGAATTACTGTAATGCATTATACAGGACACAGATTGTGGAGATGATCTGGAAGTTACAATTTCTCTAGAATGTGGCAGTGAGACTACTGGTGGGACAGGACTGCCACCATAGGGTAATATTTGCCTTGAAATTACTGGCTACCAATAGGCTTCAGGGCCCAATGCAAAGTGTTTGTTATGACCTACAAAACCCCATACAGCATAGAAATGGGTTGCATCATGCACTGCCTAGCTGGAACAGAATCTGTCAATCCAATGAGAACTTCATAAAAAGGCCTGTTAAGAGTTAGCTCTCTATCTGATACCAACAACATGACAGACATTCCCTGTGGTGACCCTCACACTTCAGAACACTTTAGCCCCAGGGATTTCTAAAGCTCTCTTCCTCATGACATTTAGGAATTAATTGAAAATAGTTATATTTCACCAAACTGTAACTCTAATGGCATCCATTGTGGAGAGAGGGGAATGTATATATGTATAATAAATAATAAATGCTTCTGTTTTGTATAACTTTTAATGTATTGTAACCTGTCCAGAGTATTTTGATCTGTTTGCACTATAAAACTTGTAAAATATACATTTCATTCTACTTTTTTCATCCCATTTTTCTAAGCTCTCAAGATTTTTTTAAAAAATATCTAGGATATTAGATATCCCACCTAATTTGTATCATCAGCGAATTTGATAAACATCCCCCTTTTCAACTTATCCAAGTAATTTATAAAAATTTGGATGGGTACAGGGTCTAGGACTATAGCACCCCACTCAATATTTCTAGTTTGATCAAAATTCTTTGAGTAAATTTTTCAAGCTAGCTGTGTATCACACATGCCATTCAGCCTTTCATGTGCTAATCAGAAGCTGCTAACCCTGGTCCTCAATACTGCCAAGCTCATGGGATCAAAGACATCCAAAATTAATTTTGAACTTGTGTACAGTCTACATGTTGAAGTGCCCTTAGATTGATCCTCATCTCTCTAGAAATATACGCTTGTATTTTAACCTGTATTATTTACTGTATATATGTATTGTTTTCAAAAGTGACACTTAAATTTCACTTTACTTTCAGTTGAAAGACAGCAGTATTATACCTCTTCTATGTTTATACTTAAAAATATTTGAGATCAGATGGGTTCTACACATCACTTCTTGGAATGGCAAGCATTGCAGACATGATGTTGTTTCTATCTTCAAAATTGTTAGTAGAAACATGGCTCAAGGACTTGAATGTGCTAATATATATTTGAGAATATCAGTTTCTAGTGATTTAAGCCCTGGAACAGTAGTTGATTGCAAATTGAAAGAAAGCAAGCAGGTGACTGCAAAAAAAAGTCATATGTGATTTTAGCCTGCATCAACAGAAGTATACTATCAGTTTGTTTATTTTTGTACGGAATCATTAAAATATTTTAAACTGTTTTTCTAACAGACTGAGCAGACAATTGAGAGGGCATCTGTGGTCAAAAGACAATGTGATAGAAATATAAGATTTAAATAAAATTATCGCTCCCTCTCCTGTTTATCAATTCAGTGCCTATAACAATAAAGTAAAACTGAGCATTGGTTTCCCTTTGAAACTGGAGGTAATTAAATGAAAATTTATGTCATCAATCATCCCTCTGAGATGAAGCACAAATGCCAAGCGAGGGTCCGTTACATTTTCAGTTCTTGTCACTATCACCCAATTTCTTCAATGATTCAGAAACTCTGCTTTTTTAATGCAATGGGCCAGCCTTCTTTGTGACCATAATCCATGTGATTAGCTATGTTCCCTCTGGCAGATGTATCCTAATACAACACATAGTTAGATTCCATTATTTTCCTCAGATGGTTTATTTTTTCTTCACAAGGGGGAGCATTTTAAGATCCTCTTCTCCCTACTGCAGTCTGAATACAGCAATTCTGCCTTTCACTGAAATTCTGTCTCAATATTTAGCACATTGTTCTCAAATCAATAGGATGAATAGTTGCTACTTACTAACATAGAAAAAAATAAAGGACATATTTAAAGATATCATTTAGGTATGGACAACATACTAAGCAATAGACCAACAAAATGACAGCTTTGTGCAGCTAAGAGAAATGCCACTAGGATCTCCTGGTGGACAACTTTGCTGTGATAAGCTATTAAAAGCAGCTAGAATCTACTTTTTTCTCTTTCTTTTCTTTTCTTTTTGCTGTTCAATCGTGTACGACTAGTCCCTGCAGTTTTCTTGGCAAGATTTCAGAAGTGGTTTGCCATTGCCTCCTTCCTAGGTCTGAGAGAGAGTGACTGTCCCAAAGTTACCCAGCCGGCTTGCATGCCTAAGGCGGGACTAGAACTCATGGTCTCCTAGTTTCTAGCCTGATGTGTTAACCACTAGACCAAACTGGCTCTCATTCAGGATCTACATACCCACCACTAAATTTGATTCAAAATAGTCAACTTTTAAGCAGGACACAGAAAAAGAACAGGAAACGTTGTTAACTATATTTGACTATGTTCTAACTTTTCTCTTTTGAAAAGCAAAAATTTGATCTACACACTTCCTGTCTACCATAAAGGCACTGTGCATCTCATGTACCTTTTCAATCAGAATTCTGCCATAAAACCTCCCAGGCACACTTAACAAACTATCTATCTGTAGTTTGTGCATTGACCCTCACCATCTTTCCCTTTGTATATGGAAACTATACTGGCATTCTTGCAGTCAATGGTCAAATAATATCAATTAGATTTTATTGACAACCCTTTAATATGATACTTATCCAAGTTTATGCTGATGCAAAAGAAGAAATTAATGAATTTTATGCTCAAGTTCAATATGAAATCTATAGAACACACAAGGAAGATGTGCTAGCTGTGGTTGGAGATTGGAATGCCAAATTTGGAAATACTATAATAAGGAGGAAAAGTGGTTGGATTAAATGACCTGGGAAACAGAAATCAAGCAGGAGAATGACTAACTAGTTTCTGCCAATTCAGTGATTTCTTCATTGCTAACACAGCATTAAAACAACCAAAATGATGCCTAAATACACGGTGTAGAGGAGTTTAAAGATAGTCTTGAGGAAGATAAGTGACAGCTGTTACAAAAATATAATCTTAGCCTGGAAAGACAGGAGGAAACTCAATATTTACCTGCCTTCACTCTTTGGCATATGAGAGAGGGAAAGAGAAATGCTGTCAGGCTTTCAAGGTTCTGTTATTATATCCTGTAACAATAGAGTTCTAGCAGTTCTTGTGGTATCTGTTTCCTGACTTGGTCGGGCTCAAAGGGCTGACACATGGACATGACCAGATGGAGTACACAGAAATCAAGTTGATTATATTATTGGTACAAAAAGGTGGAAGGATTCAGTTATAACAACAATGACATCACCAGGGGCTAACTGTGGAATGGAACATAAACTGCTCATGTGCAAGTTCCAAGCAAGCTAAAATGGGAGAACAAAGCGAAGAAGTTTTCATGATATGGAGCATATACCCACCATTTTCAGACAGAATATCAAGCATTGCTTTCAAGCCCTGAACCTCATTGTTAGGGAACCAAAGGCACTGTGAAACCTTTGAAATCAAATAAATTTTTGAGGATAAATTGGAAAAGAGACTGAGAAAGACCAAGAAACAGAAAAAAGCAAACTGAATGTCAGGACAGATGGTAGAAATTGAAGAGAAGAGAAGAGAAGAGAAGAGAAGAGAAGAGAAGAGAAGAGAAGAGAAGAGAAGAGAAGAGAAGAGAAGAGAAGAGAAGAGAAGCCAAAATCAAGAGAGCTAATTATTTCAGGAAGGTACTTAACAAAGAATATCAGAGAGCTGTTAGAAAAGACAAGGAACAATAACATCTGTAACCCTATAGAAGATGGAAACAAACATGAAAAACCAAAAGTTTCTCCCAAAAGATCTCCAAACTCAAAAGGAGGTTCCAACCTTGAACTGGTATGCTGAATGGCGCTAATGAACAGAGTAACTAGTTCAAAGAACATCAAATAAAGATGGAAGGAGTGTTCAGTACAATAGAGATACCAACATCCAAGGTACTAGAAGTTAGATCAATATTCCTGTCATTACCAAGGGATAGTAAAGGTAAAGGTTCCCCCCGCACATTTGTGCAGTCGTGTCCGACTCTAGGGGCCGGTGCTCATCTCCGTTTGTTAGCCAAAGAGCCAGCGTTGTCCAAAGACGCTTCCACGGTCATGCGGCCGCATGACACGCGCGGAACGCTGTTACCTTCCCACCGAAGTGGTACCTATTCATCTACTTGCATTTTCATGCTTTCGAATTGCTAGGTTGGCAAGAGCTGGGGCGAGTGCGGGAGCTCACTCCGCACGCAGGGCTAGGGATTCGAACCTCCGAACTTGCAATCTTCCAATCGACAAGCCTGGCGTCACCAAGGGATAAGACTATAGAAATTGATGGAACATCTACAGAAATATGGCAAGCAACAGAAGAATAAGTAAAGGCTCTAACCAAACTATGCCAGCAAATCTGGCAAACAACACAGTTGTCAGTCTACATACCTATGCCAAAGAAATGTAGTGTACAAATATAATACAATATTCTTAATTCGATACATGAGCAAAATATTTCTTAGGATCATCCAATGCAGATTAGAGCCCTATGTGGAAAGGCTGATGCCAGATATTCACCTGCTGTTAGAAAAAGCTGAAGAAGAAGAGTCATTAATGCTGATAACGGGAGATGGGTGGTAATATAAATTTAATAAAATAAAATAAATAAAATAAAATTATTGAGAAAACCATGAAATACCCCAAAAAAATCAATATGTACTTCACTGATTATAGAAAGATCTTGGATTGTGTCAACCATGTGAAGCTAGGGAATATATATAGGAGAATGGGAACCCCAGAACACTTCATTGCCCTCATGAAAAATCTATGTACGGGACAGGAATCCACATTGTCAATGGAACATGGAAAAACAGTCTGGCTCCAGATTGGCAAGAGAATTTATTTATTTATTTATTTTCTATCCCGCCTTTATTATTTTTTATAAATAACTCAAGGCAGGGAACATACCTATTACTCCTTTCTCCTCCCGTTTTCCCCACAACAACAACCCTGTGAGGTGAGTTGGGCTGAGAGAGTGTGACTGGCCCAAGGTCACCCAGCCAGCTTTCATGCCTAAGGCGGGACTAGAACTCACAGCCTCCTGGTTTCTAGCCGGTTGCCTTAACCACTGGACCAAACTGGCTTGAGACAAAGCTGTATGTTCTTTCCATAATTATTATTTATTCAACCTATGTACTGAATATATATTGAAGGAAGCTGGATTTGAAGAAGATGAGCATGGTTTTAAAACTGGAAGAAGAAACATCAGTAAGCTGCTCTGTGCTGATGACAGTTGAAAATGCAAATGAACTGCAAGATCTAGTAATCAAAGTCAAGGAGCACAATGAAAAAATGGGACTAAGATTAAATATAAAAAAGACCAAACTAATGACAACAGGAATAGGAATGAGCTTTAAAATTGACATTTAAGATATTTAAATAGTGGATAACTTACCACTTTCAGAATTGACTATCAACAGCAAAGGAACCAGCTGTCAAATATGTGCTGCAGACCAGCCCTTGGTAGGGTGGCAATGAAGGCTTTGGGAAAGATATTCAGATGCTCTGTCTATACCTAGATATCAGAAGCTTGCAGTTGTTTTCCCTGTGGCACTCTATGGAAGCGAACATTGGAATCTGAAGAAGCAGGAGAGGAAGAGTATTGAAGCTTTCTGAATTTTGGTATTGGAGAACAGTCTTGAAAATACCATGGCTAGCCAACCCCTCCCCACACAACAGATCTTAGAGCAAATCAATCCAGAGTTCTCACTTGAGGAGGCACAAATGACTAGGCTCCTATTATCATATTTTGGACACATTATAGCAAAGGCCTACCTCTCTTGATAAGTCTAAAATGCTGGGAAAGGTGGCCAGCAGTAAAGTGGATAACTTGATTACAGTAGTGATGGGTGCACCACTGGAAAGCATGAAAGTCCAGGTTGGGTACAGATCATCCTGGAGAAGGTTTATCTATGTGGTCACTAAGAATGTACACCAACTTGATGGCATATAATTGATCAATCAATCAATAAATCAGTCAACATTACATGTTATAGTGGTCATGAAGAATAATATCCCTGAAACAGCACTTGTAAACATTTCAACTCTTCCTTAATTCTTCTGTTTTGGAAAAAGTTATAACTTTAATCTAGGCCAAAAGAAAGATTTACTTTCTGTGATTCCTTTTATTACATTCTCATGTCCATTTAAGGGAAAATTAGAAAAGTGATCTTCTGCACATGCAAGAACAGCACAGCAGAGCACAGCAGCCTTCTGCACATGAAAGAAACACACATCCAGTGAAAAAATGTAGTGGATATTGAAATTGCTGAAAGAGAAAAAACTTGTTCTTCTTATATACATAGCTTCATTTGTATAGGTCAGAGCCTTAATGAAGTATTCTGTGCAATTTGTGTGTTTTGTCTATCATGGGCATTTATTGGCACAATTCAAAGTACTAATGTTGACTTTTAAAACCTTAGGTTGGATGAAAGTAAAAAACATCATAGGGCCTGTTCCTCATATACAAGTCTGCCCATATCCTAGAATCTGATGGAGAATCCTCTTTCTGTTTCCATACCTCAGTTGATGAGAGCAAGAGAAATTGTCACCTCATTGGCTGCCCCTAAATTGTATAGTTCTCTGCCCTGAGTGTCTGGACTATTATTTGTTGTTGATGAAGACATTGAGGAAGATAATTGCTTTATGGAAATATAAATGTTATTTAATGCCTTATTTTAAAAACTACCTGCCTATTTACTAAATTTTCCTTCTTTCTTTGGATGTATTCTTTATTTCTTTTAATTTTTATTAGCTGCCCTGGGGGCAGGGCACAATTATTTAATAATAAATTAATTATTAATTTGATTAATAATTGATTAATTGATTGCTGCTTTTTCTTTTCGGAATTTCAGGAAGCATTATCAGTTGTAAGTGAAGATCAGTCTTTATTTGAGTGTGCCTACGGGACTCCCCATCTTGCTAAGTCGGAAATGACAGCTTCTTCTTCCAGTGAATATGGGCAAACATCAAAGATGAGTCCACGTGTCCCCCAGCAGGAGTGGTTATCCCAGCCTCCAGCCAGAGTCACCATAAAGATGGAATGTACCCCAAATCAAGTTAATGGCTCAAGGTAAAAAAAAAAGAAGTGAAATGAAGCTTTCTTTGAATTTGTATATGCATTTCCCTGGGAATTTCCCTGGGAATTTCCCTGAGTGTGAAATTAGGAGCAAGCCTTTGAATTACTTGTCCTTCTCCTGCTTCTCTTTCCAAGGGAAAAAAAAGGGAGATTCAATGTTTATTTAAGTATGAAGTCATCTTGGATTTGGAAAAAAAATAATTCTCAGGAAGAATGCCAGAGAAAGGGGAAATAAAATCTTTGTGGCCTCTGGAAAGGCGCACTTCTGCAGTTCAAATGGCTATTTATTTATTTATTTATCTTATTTATACCCCACCTATCCCCTCCCTAATGGAGGACTCTAGGCGGCTTACAACATCATTACATATATTTAATTATACATCCATATATACTGTATTGGCTATACCAATTAAAATGTTGCATTCATTGGTTTTTAGTGAATTGAGGGAGAAAGAAAAAACTGTGGAGTCCTTGGTGCTCTCTGAGCCTTGTTGTTTTCTTGCAGACGTTTCATTGCCAGGCTAGGCAACATCTTCACTGCGAAAAGGGAGTGGAACTTGCTCTCTGTTTATATACCCTGGCTTGTCCTGCCTGTGTTGGTGGGTGTGTTGTACTCTCCTTGGTAGTACTTTGATTGGGTTGTTGTTTGCTGCTTGGTTGATTGACAGAGTTAATAGTTCCTTAATAGTTAGAAAGAAAAAAGTTAGATTTTGCTGTAGAGAAGGCTCACATTATCGCAGAATACCTCAAAAATTAGGCAGCAAGGCATTATATTTATTGTTCCACCCTATTTCATATAAAGGGGTTACATACACTTTAAATGATAAAATATCTTGCTTTTGTGGAGAAGCATACATTTATAACTTTTGCTTAGTTGCCAGGGATTACTACCTTTATGTAGTGGGAAAGCTCAGTAGCTTCAGTAAACCTGAGAGAGATGCTGGCAGGAGCTTCCTAGTGAAGTTAGGTTCAGGGTCATTCTTGCCAGTAAGGTCAGAAGGGAAGGGGTGAAACTAAGAGCAATGCATAACAGAAATGAGGACAGTTGAGGCTCTGCAGATGTAAAAGAGCCAACCTACTTAAAGAGAAGGGAGTCTAAAATCAAATCAAGAAACCTCACGTGCCTGAAACTTTAAACAAGTTTAGATGTCACATGATGAGACTCCCAGGTCAAAAGTTTTACTTCAGTTACTGGAAAAGAATGTCAAACTTTCACAAGTAGATCTGGAGTTGAACATATGTCCAGACTAAAGCTACAGGAAAATGTGATTACTGATACTCCCAACAGTGAAGGAAGAATTCCTGAAGTACAAGGACACATAACTTGAACATGTATTGTGAGAAACACGAACAAAGGAAGAATTAAAATGGTAAAACTAGGAATGTACTAAACTGGATTTCTAGGAATAAGTAAATTTAGCTAGCCCAGAATGGACCACTTTAATTCAGATCATTATATGATATATATTGTGCTGGGCCTGAGAACATAAGGAATAGAGTGTGAATGATAATCAGAAGAGACATTGCTAATTATGTGCTTGGTCATAGTCAATAAACAACAGGATCATATCTATTAGAATTAGTGGATATCCCCAAAACATCTGTGCATACACATAGTACAGATGCAATAATGGGAATCATTGAGGAATTCTATGACAAACTACAGGGGGTAACAAATGCAACATCAAGAATGGACATAGTATTGCTAATGCAAGACTGGAATACAAAAGTTGGAGAAATGGAACTACTTGGAATTACAGAATGATCTGGATTGGGCAAATGCAGCAAAATAGAAAATGGGTTAATAGAATTTTGCAAAGAAAACTATTTATTGGCTGTTGTGGGTCTTCCGGGCTGTGTGGCCGTGTTCTGGAAGTTGTGGTTCCTAACGTTTCGCCAGCATCTGTGGCCAGCATCTTCAGAGGGCAGGAGCACAGATAGAAGCAAAATCTCTGTGCCCAGGTAGAGTGGCAATGTTCTATTTATAGAGCTAAATTATAGGAGATTAGGTGGGGTTTTTTGTTGTGTTGAAATGTTAACGAGTGGCTGATGAGCGTGATTAGCATGTTCATTGTGAGAAGTATTCCCATGTCCTGGTGGTTGGACTGAGTTCGTTGACCTTTTGCAGGCTGTGTTTTTCAGGACTGGTAGCCAGGTTTTGCTAATTTTTAAACTTTCTTCTTTTTTATTGTAACTGTGCTGGTGTTTGTGAATTTCAATGGCTTCTCTGTATAATCTGGTGTAGTGGCTTTTGGTGTTGTCCAGTATTTCTGTGTTTTCAAATAGGATTTTGTGTCCCGTTTGCTTGAGAGCATGTTCAGCTACTGAAGATTTTTCCGGTTGCTGTAGTCTACAGTGTCTTTCATGTTCTTTTATCCTGGTGTGAATACTTCGTTTTGTGGTTCCGATGTATACTTGTCCACAGCTGCATGGTATGCGGTATACTCCTGCAGCGGTGCGGGGGTCCCTTTTGTCTTTTGCTGATTTTAGCATTTGTTGTATTTTTCTGGTGGGTCTGAAGACTGTTTGAAAGTTGTGTTTTTCCATCAGTTTTCCCATGCGGTCAGTGACTCCTTTGATGTGTTGATCCTTCTCACAATGAACATGCTAATCACGCTCATCAGCCACTCGTTAACATTTCAACACAACAAAAAACCCCACCTAATCTCCTATAATTTAGCTCTATAAATAGAACATTGCCACTCTACCTGGGCACAGAGATTTTGCTTCTATCTGTGCTCCTGCCCTCTGAAGATGCTGGCCACAGATGCTGGCGAAACGTTAGGAACCACAACTTCCAGAACACGGCCACACAGCCCAGAAGACCCACAACAGCCATTGAACTCCGGCCGTGAAAGCCTTCGACAATACATAAAACTATTTATTCATTGCCAGGATCTGCTTCAGGCAACATAAAAGCAAATTCTACACATTATGGGGTAAAAACATTCAAATCAACCATATAATAGCAAACATAAGGTGAAGAAATGAACAGATTAACTAATCCAAAGAACATAAAAAAGATGGAGTATTCAGTACAGTAGAGATGCCAACATCCAAGGTATCAGAAGATGAAGTAGGTAACAGGTACAGTGTCCAACCTTAGAATTATTAACTGTAAAGGAACCAACTGTCAAAAAAATATACTGCAGACTAGCACTTGGTAAGGTAGCAATGAAGACTTTGGAAAAGATATTCAGATGCCATGATGTATCTATACCTATAAAGATCAGAATCATGCAGGTTTTCCATGTGATCCTCTATGGAAGTAAAAGCAGGATTTTGAAGAAGCAGGATAGAAAAAATGTTGATGCTTTTGAACTTTGTTGTTGGAGACTACCATGGATCGTTCCTCCCCCCCAAAAAACCCCAACAACCAAGGAAAGGAATTTCTGGTTGTAACTGTTTTTAATTTTATTGTAATGTTGTTTGCCACCCAGAGTCACTTGTTGAGATAGGAGAGGAAAGAAGGAAAGGAAAGGAAAGGAAAGGAAAGGAAAGGAAAGGAAAGGAAAGGAAAGGAAAGGAAAGGAAAGGAAAGGAAAGGAAAGGAAAGGAAAAAAGACATGACAATTAGCAAGATGGAGAGACAACGGGAACACTAATGGAATGCCAAAGGGCCAGGTTAGGGACAGATCATCCTAAAGAAGGTTTCTGTATGTGGTTGCTAAGAGGCTACACTGACTTTATCACACATGATCAGTCAGTCAAGGTGTTCCTGAATAATTTGACCTGGGAAATACATAGTCAGAATATAAGATCCAATATAAAAAAGTATATATATAAAAGAGACAGTGTGAAACCCAGAGGAAAAAAAGGGGTGGGGGGACTCCCAACATGTTAAAGAGAAAATGTTTTAAGTGGGTCTAGAGGAAAAGTAACATGAAAAGAAAGAGAAGTTTTTTAAATGATCATAAAAATTAGAGGAAAATTTACAGGTAAGGTAGAAATACTCAAGTCACAAAATAAATCTTATAGGGGCAAATAAGGTTAAAGAATAATGGAAAGATTATATTGACATTTATAAATGGGATTATAGGATGATAGCAACATTTTCTGAGAGAATATATTCAGGAACCAACTTCATTATACAGTGAGGAAACAACAGGTAATAGAGCATCTGTCAAATAGGAAACCACTGATACAGATGAAATACCTCTTGAACAGCTTAAAGCTGCAGAAGGGGCAGATAAAATGTGAATAGCTCTGTAATAAAAAATACGGGCCGTGCAGCCTAGATACTGGAAATGATCAATGTATATACCTATATTAAAGAAAGGTGCAAATTTACCAAACCATTATACTAATACCTCAAGCAAGTAAAGTTTTATTTGAAATCTCACAAAAGAATAGAACCATACATTGATAGAAAAATGCCAAATGAAGAGGAAGTTTTAAGAAAAGGCAGAGGGATATGAGTTCTTTATTATATATAAAAAAGCCATTGATTGTATAGATTATGTCATATCGTGGAATATATTAAAACTAATAGATGTGCCAGAATGCCTGATTCTGAGGTGTAATTTTCTATTTTTGTTGTTGTTGTTCAGTCGTTTAGTCGTGTCCGACTCTTCGTGACCTCATGGACCACAGCACGCCAGGCCTTCCTGTCCTCCACTGTCACCCAGAGTTTACTCAAATTCATGTTCGTTACATCGGTGATGCTATCTAACCATCTCATCCTCTGCCGTCCCTTTCTCCTTTTGCCTTCAGTCTTTCCCAGCATCAGGGTCTTTTCCAGTGAGTCCTCTCTTCACATTAGGTGGCCAAAGTATTTGAGCTTCAGCTTCAGTATCTGTCCTTCCAATGAGCAGTCAGGGTTGATTTCCTCTAGAACTGACTGATTTGACCTCCTTGCAGTCCAAGGGACTCTTAAGAGTCTTCTCCAGCACCACAGTTCGAAAGCATCAATTTTTCGGTGCTCAGCCTTCCTTATGGTCCAGCTCTCACAGCCATACATTACTACTGGGAAAACCATAGCTTTAACTATATGGACCTTTGTCGGCAAGGTGATGTCTCTGCTTTTTAATATGCTGTCTAGGTTTGCCATAGCTTTCCTCCCAAGGAGCAAGCGTCTTTTAATTTCATGGCTGCAGTCATTACAATGAAAAAAAAAAGCTGCTGCATGAACTGAACCTGAAGAAGTAGAGTGGTTCAAAGGGAGTGAGACTGGGGTGCTTATTATCCCAATATAGGCTTAACTTACACAGGCTGAAACACTGGCAATTTGAGTTACACAGTAAAGACCACTTCAAAGAGATTATAGTGAAAGTAACCAATAAAAATTGAAAAATATTAATTCATGTCATATATTAAGACAACGGTAATGTCAACAACATGTTTAATGGATATACAGTTCATAGCAAAGAAATTAAGAGGTTAGGTTTTTGCTTGTTTTGTTTTGTTTTTTCCTTTAGTGTTCTTGAGATACAGAATATATAACAATAAAAAAAAAGTATTCTGGAGAAGTAAAAAGATTAATCCTAGTGAGGAAGTCAGTGACAAATTTAGGCAAGAGCATAAAGGATAAAGGTATTTCTGACAGTGAAGATCAGAGTGGTTTAAATAATGGGCCTTCCAATGGTATTGTACAACTGGGAAAACTATATATTGAGAAAGAACAAGGGAAAGGAGGAAGACACCGCTGAGTTTTAAACCTGGGAATAGTTACTAAAGGTACCATGGATTGCAAGAAAAAAAAATCAGTTAATGCTGGACCAAATAAAGATTGACTGTTCCCTTGAATGATGATCAACAAGCAGAAACTTGTATATTGCAGAGTTTACCATTAGAAAAACTGTTTCTCTAACAGCATCTTCTGTTTGGCAAGCTTAAATAACATATGAATTGTTTTCCCTAGAAGCAGGCATAAGAATATGTGGCTTCCAGTCGAAGCACAAACTTGGTGAATCTGTGGGTTTTAAAATAAAATACAACTTGGGAAATGTAATCCATTTCCATTATAATGCTTTTCTACAAAATAATAACAGTACTTCCAGAGAAAATAAATTTAGAAAGTTGCAGGCCAACTGGGAAGTTATTGTGGTTTCAGTTTTGGTACCATTGTATAAGATTTCAGAATTTAATTGTACATTAAGTGTATAAAGATCATCAGTTTATAACTGGCAGTTAGCACTCCTAACCTCTTAGTTTTTTCTTCATTCTAACCCTACCAACAAGAAATATTGAAGTGCCTGTTTTAATTAAGAAAGGATTATGAGTAATAAAACTTAAACCAGCTGTTTCCATGTACTGGAAAACAAAGAGTAGTGCTGGTAATATTTATAGCATGCTTGGCCTCTAGTGAGCCAGATGTTGACTGCCCTGATTTGCAATGATGGCCTTAAGGCTCTAACCAGCTGCAGCATACAAGCAAACCAATGAAAGGGTAAATCAGTGGACTGAAAGCACCTAATACTAAAGCACATGCATATTTATCTGTTTGATTTTACCTAAGGTCATTTTTAGTTGCTTATAGCATTTGTTTGTCATTTTGGCATGTCAAATTACCAAAGTATGTTTGCTTTCTGAACATACAGAAAGAGGAATAAGGAAAAGGAAAATTCAAGTAACAGTGGTTCGAAGTATCTGGGCTAATATTGTACAGGTTTGCATCAATATACCACATATTCAAGTTAAATCCTGTCTTACACTGGATATAAGCATTGCTCAGCTATTTTGCTTAGCTGCTGCAACTTTAACCTTCTTTCACCCTCCCTTCCTCTTTCTCTCTCTCTCTCTCTCTCTCTCTCTCACACACACACACACACACATGCAAACACAGACATAAACTAGACAATGGCCACACACCATCCAGCTTTGATATGCTGCAATTACAAATTCACTTGCCTTTCCTGCATGCCTCCGGTTAGCCTTGACCTTGAGTCAGGCCAAATACTGTATGTTTCTATAAGTCATCTTTCCACATTTAAAGTGGACGTGTGTCCTATTTAACTGAAGACAATGCCATATTTGGTAGGAAATCCAGTCCAAAATAAGATAAGAAGCATATCTATGTGGTCACTAAGAACTGACAATGAATTGATGGCATGTAATCATAATCATAATCATAATCATATGAAGATAGAGCACTAGCCTTAAAGTTGCTAAACAACAGTTAGCAACAACTAGCCACAGGTAACATACAGGTGACCTTGTCATTGTCTTGTTTCTTATGGTAGGATGTATTGTGTATTTCTATTTGAATTATAGCATTTCTAAATTTATAAAGTAATACATGCACATTTTATGCAAGAGCCTACTGTCTTTTATTTTTGATTTTCCCTTTTTCTAATATGTTACAAAAAAGAGGGCGGCATTGGTAAACTTGTTCCATATTGCTTCCAAGAAAACTACATGGACCTGTCCAAACTGTCCTCAGGAATCTGGCATGATTTGGAGATTTTACCTTTTTAACTGGCTACTCTAAACCATATCCTAGTTCTGGATCCTTAATGAGTTTCCACGGTGGGGCTCTGCAGAGTACCAGGTTCAAACTTGATTTGCAACGTATATGGGCACATGAGTAGTATCTCGCAGGAACACCTTAAAACTTGAAACCAGGAAAAGATGGGACTGCCTTAAGATGTCCTAACATGTGCTATGTGTGCTCCACATAGCCCTTTCTGTATGGTCCTGTGTTCTGTACCAGCAGTTCTCAAACATTTTGGTCTCAGGATCCCTTTACATTCTTTAAAATGATTGAGGACCCCAAAGAGCTTTGGTTTATGTGAGTATCTTGGTAGACAGCACAATATTGTTATATTCTTAGTTTAGAATAGTCAGAATTACTGTTTCAAGTGTGGAATATTTCAAGTTTAAAATTTTTTACAAACCCCTGGCATTAGTGAACATATTGTTACTCCTGCTGCGGAAGAATAGTATGTATTTTTTAACAGGATGCCACTACAGTATTATCAGTATTAAAAGACTGCTTTGCTCTTTCCTTTTCCTAAAATTGCACTAACTGAATATGCCAGGCATAGATAATATGGAGCCTTGAGCCCACAGAGCTTCCTGATAGCTTCTAAATTTATTTACCTACTGTTATTTATGATTTACCTATATTCACCGTATTTTTAATTTGGTACTTGTGAATGGACTGTTAATGCTTCAAAATGAAGTCATACTGCAACTGTCTTTATTTCTCAAAATGTACTTGGTTCCAGTAGAGACATTCTAAAGGAAGCACAGAACATGAGCAACTGGAAGTTGGAGTTTAGCTCTGAAGCACTTGCAGCATCTATACATACAACATGTTCACAAACAACTGATCCAACTCTCACTTGCTTATGAGAGAGGAAACTTGGTCATGGCAGTGGATGGACATCTAGGAGCAAGGATGAACAAAAAAAATAGTGGCCCAGGTAGTGTAGTAAAAGGAGAAAGTGGAGTTTTAAAGGCTGAGTTTGGAGTGAGGTAGCAGCAAGGTGGCAGGAAGTAATGGAGAGGCTGGGAATAGCTTTGATAATTACTGATTTGTGGAATAATATGGAAATAAAGTATGCATATTTAAATGTGTAAAAAACCAGAACTCTTCGTCAGCCAGGCCAAAACCACCAATCTAGATATGCATATTCATTCCACCACCACCCCATTCTAATCATGTGATCTGTTTTAGAGTTGAATCTCCTATAATTTCAGCATTGAATGAACTGTCTGTTCCAACTGGATATCTGACATCCATTGTAAACTTTAAAAAAAAAATTTTTATAAAAGCTATCAGAAACAAAATTGTGAGACAGATACTGAGGCTGCCGATGAGCAGCATATAAAACTTTTCTTAGAGTAGTTCCTTTACTTCTCAACTTTTAAAAAATTAGTTCTATATTATCCAGAAAATTTTTAATTATTTCCTTAGGACTTCCCCTGATAACTGCAGTGTGACAAAAAGTGGAAAGATGACTAACAACAATGAAAATGTTGGCATGAACTATGGAAACTATATGGAAGAAAAGCACATCCCTCCACCGAATATGACCACCAATGAACGAAGAGTTATTGTTCCAGCAGGTGAGCAAATGTTTTAAAATAACTGTTTAAATACAATGTACCTTATCACTATGGGGGCGCGATGGCTCAGTGGTTAAGACGCCAGGCTTGTCAATCGGAAGGTCGGCGGTTCGAGACCCAAGCTCCCGCACTCACCCCAGCTCATGCCAACCTAGCAATTTGAAAGCATGCAAATGCAAGTAGATAAATAGGTACCACTTTGGTAGGATGGTAACAGCATTCCGCGCATGTCATGCCATCCACGTGACCGCAGAAGCGTCTTCGGACAGCGCTGGCTCTTCGGCTAACAAATGGAGATGAGCACCGCCCCCTAGAGTTGGACACAATTGTGCAGAGGAAAAACTTTACCTATACCTTTAGGTAAAGGTAAAGGTTCCCCCTGCACATTTGTGCAGTCGTGTCCGACTCTAGGGGCCGGTGCTCATCTCCGTTTGTTAGCCGAAGAGCCAGCGTTGTCCGAAGATGCTTCCACGGTCATGTGGCTGCATGACGCGCGTGGAACGCTGTTACCTACCTACCGAAGTGGTACCTATTAATCTACTTGCATTTGCATGCTTTTGAATTGCTAGGTTGGCAAGAGCTGGAGCTAGTGCGGGAGCTCACTCCGCACGCAGGGCTAGGGATTCGAACCTCCGAACTTGCGATCTTCCGATCGACAAGCCTGGCATCTTACCCGCTGAGCCCCCACGCCCCCACCTATACCTTTACCTTATCACTGATAAACCTATACCTTTACCTTATCACTAAATACAGTAGACACCATCCATTCATATTGGGAATGTCCAAGTTCCATATTGATTTCAGAACATGACTAGAGCACACACTTAACTGTTCTCCACTGAAATTAACAGCTTAGTGTTTAATGTTGGTAAAATTATGTTTTCATCATCTCCCAAATCAGTTTATGCATAGATTCAGATAAATAATAATAATAATAATAATAATAATAATAATAATAATAATAGAAGGAGAAGAAGTCTGAATATACAGACTAGTGCATAGACAAACAGGGTTAAAATGGGGGGGCAAACTTATTTAACTTATTATTTTCAGAGGTCAAAAGTTGGAGGAGACAAAACACTGATATAATAAGATCATTGGAGGTGAGGCAGGAATTATTGTGTTGTTTTATCCTCATTTTTATAGTTAGATGATTTTTTTGTAATTACTGTATATTTACATAATTTTTCTCTTAGGTTTCTGCCAAAAATTAGTACAATTTGTATTGTTAATTTTGGTGTCTTGTCATTGCATTCAGATCTTAGGGAAACTGGAGACCATAGGCAGGTTATTGTTTGCCTGTTTTTGTCTGAGATTGTTATGTGGGATTTTATTGGAACAGTTAAATCCAAAGATACATTATTACAAAAGGAAGAAAAAACAGAAGGACTGCCAAATGAAGTGAAAGGATTATTATTATTTATGTATTTCATTTTATGGATTTATATACCGGCCTTACTCAACAGTGGCATACATCATCAATAACAATAATGAATTAATAAAAAATACATAATAAAACAAAGTACCTAGTCAAAAAGATGACAAACACATAGGTGCCAAGAAAAACCTCATTCAGTTAGTCATACTATCATTTCAAGGAGCTTTTAAAGTACCAGCACTTACAACTCCCTGATCGACAGTGTTCAGACATGTTGAAGAAAAATATTTATTTCAGTTGCTGTCAAAACGTTCAGAGAACATCATGCTGGTTGTCATGGCATATGGTCTAAATATATGCATGCTAACTAATCAGGATCTGAGAAAAAACCTTTTTTTTCATTTATGTAATGAAATACTATTTAACTAGCTTGTTTAATTTTGCTGTTGTCTTTGAACCACAAATATGCATAGTATTTTTCAGATAGTCCACACTGCAACATGGAAAATACTACAGGAAATTGCTAAAGACCTCTTCTAGAGCAAATAGTTATACATGCTACATTAAACTTTCTAATACCATACTGAATGTGCGGGGCATAGTAAAGATCTTATGCAGGGTTTGCATCTTTGAGGAAAGATTTGATTGTTCATGGCCAATGGTCTAACTCAGAGTTGAAATGACAATAATCTAGGATTCCTTTCGGCTATTGCAAGATCTAAGAATGGGTAATCTAGTGCTGTGTGAAATTTTTATGTCAGCTTTCAGCACAAAAATCACTCTTGTTTTAATTGTTACTGTTAGTAGTCTACCAGTTTTTTTCTAGCTATTGTGGCTCAAATTGCATTATTAATTCTTCTGCTGTATCTCATTGAGCCCAAAATTAATATATAACTTATCTTACCACTAAAGTTACACTGTGGTAGTCATAAAGGTTTTACCTTCACCTTTTTGTCATGGTATATTTCCCTTATACTGTTATAAAAGTATATTACTTAATGTTCACACAGTTATGTAATAGCAAGAATTTCAAGAACACGAGCTGTGGCTAAAACTGCAAGCTGCACATCTATCAGTTGTTCGTCAAACTCTATGCAACTATTGTATAATGTTCTACAATATTCAGGTAGCACTTGGATTTCCTGAATTGCAAGGAATGTAAAATATGCAATATTCTGAATAATTGATTTTTGGAACAATTTGACAAATCATTGGTGGTTGATTTAAGTCTTTGAAATATTATAGTTGTCTATCATCTACATCTCTCTCTCTCTGTATGTGTGTGTGTGTATACATGCATACATACATACACACATAAAAAGAATAGTTCCATATATATATTCTCTATGTATAAATGGCTGTTGATTGAGTTGTCCAAGAAATATTTGGGTAAAACTCTACTGTCAATGTCAGATGTTTAATGTACTGTATAGCTATTGTAAACACAAGGTGTAGATTTAGCAAACCAAAAGTAAAAAAAATTAAAAAATAAAAACCTTAGTAGTGAATGATTAATCTAAGTAATTTAATAGGGCCAGATCTTTGTAATAGAATATCTCAGCCCAAATTTTAATTTAAAAAAAATACAGTGCAATACAATATGTTTCTACTCAGAAGCAAAGTCTACTAATTCAATTCATAATTAATGCCACATAAGGATATGTAGATGATACCTTCTAGACACATTTACTGATGATTTACTTAGGAATACAGGTAGTCCTTGCTTAACAACAGTAATTGGGACTGGGATTTCCATCACTAAGCGATGCAGTCGTAAAGCATGATATCTGTGACCACATCACTTAACAAAGGAAATCCCATTGCCATCATAAATTGAGGATTGTGGGTTGTTAAGCAAGGACCTCATGTGACCGTTACTTGCGACTTCCTGCTGGCTTCCAACAAGGAAAGTCAATGGGAAACTGGCAGGAAGTCGCAAGTCCTGGGTGGCTCACAAGCAGGCCAATGGGCGGGTGAGTGCTATGGACTGCAGCTGGGCAGGAGGGTACTGCTGTGCCATGCGAGCATGGGTGAGTGGTAGAGGGGGTGCTGCAGCACCGTGCGAGTGCATGTGGGTGGGGGAGGGGTACTTCTGTGCCAGGTAAGAGTGGGCGAGTGGGGGAGGAGGTGCTATGGTGATGGTAACCTGCAGTAACCTGCAGGCAAGTTACTCTGTAAATCCAGAGCAGTTGTCCTAAAGACTGGCTTCCTAGTCTTGGCATCCCTCACTTCCAAGGGAAAGGGAATCTGCAACACAGAGATTGAATGTGCAGACTCTACTTGGAGAAGACAGTCCCTAGCATAACAAGGGCTTTAAAGCTAATCACCAGCAGTTTGATGTACCTGGATACCCATTGGGAACCAATGCAGTGCCAGCCATTGAGGTGGTACTCTGCTGAACTGTCCTTTATCCATCAGCTGCTTTCTGCATCAATAGCAGTTTCTGGGTAGTCTCCAGGGGCACAACCACAAGAAGAATTTATTTCGGAGACAATATAGCACTCTGGAATTTAGTGGTGGTTTTGTTTTTGCAGACAGGCAGACAGATGACTGAAATATGAAATAAGAATGTGGAAGGGGATACAACTTATTTATTTTACTTCTTTGGGGTGGGTGGAGGGTTTTTTATTTGCTGCAGGACAAGCTACTCATCTACGACAAGTTACTCAGGGTGTAGCAATGATTTTTCACTTGTTTTTTCTCAGTGTTGCAGGATTGGTGTTCGTGAAGATTTCAGATTATCTTCAAGTTGCTTTGAGGCTTTAGGGAACAAAAATGGTGGTGGTACAAAAGTATTATGTAACAGGTAGTAGGTGGAGATAGTTTAACTGTACTTGGACCAAGTACACTTAGTTGGTATTCCAGTTATTTAACATCAGAGGCTTTTCCCTTAGAATAGTTTTCCATATACTCTATCTGAGCCATATCTTACAGCAGCAAAATAAACGCTGTGCTACAGTCTTTCTCAATTTCCCCCCCTTTTTTGCAAATCTATTTTAAGGTCCTTCTCTCTCTCTAAAATTTAACATTTTAGGAACTGATTTGTTCCTGAAATGTTCTAGTACACATAGCCTTTTTCTTGTTTCTGTTAATAAAAGAAACAAGTCTTCCACAAGTATTTCACTAAAATTAATCAGTATCCATAGAACATATTTGCCCTGGGAAAAGAACTTAGCCAAGTTAATAATATTTTTTCACAACATTAACAAAATGACATTTTCTGCTTTCAAAATAGATCCCACATTATGGAGCACAGACCATGTACGCCAGTGGCTAGAATGGGCTGTCAAGGAATATGGCCTCCCAGATGTGGACATCATGCTATTTCAAGATATTGATGGAAAGGAGTTGTGTAAGATGACCAAAGATGACTTCCAGAGGCTCACACCAAGCTACAATGCAGACATTCTTCTTTCACACCTACACTACCTCAGAGAAAGTAAGAAATTTTCTTTAAACAAGTTTTGTCCAAAGTTAGCTTCTACTTTAAATTTTCTTCAAATTCTTCTTTATAGATGTGTGCTTATAACATGCTAAATAAACTTCCAGTTAGGAAATTATTGATTACATTTAAGACAATGAAGACTAAAAGCAATATACATTTCACATACATTAGAATGGGTAATAATGTTTTTTCTGGTCACATAATTTTGCTTTCTTTCCATTTCTGAAATGTTAATTCTAAATGAAATCATAGACTTACTGATTTTAAGTACATTCAGGCATGTGTTCTATACTTCAAAAGAAGCACTTTAGAAGATCCCATTAAAATGGATGTTTTCAGATCGAAGAAAAAATAATGTCCCTCAAATATAAATAATATAAACTAATATACAGCATTTAAAAGTAGGAGAAGAAGTGAATTGGTTACTCAAGGCATATAGAAAAATGCTTCAGTTCTAAATTTTAAAAAATATAAGTGATCATTATTTTAATATCAGGCAGTGCAACACCAAAATGACATTTTGACAATTTTTCACAGATTTCATAATGAATATCTTCATCTCTAATAATATTCTGATTTAAAATAATTCCCTGCTTCCAATAGAAAAATCATAAACCCATTCCCACAAAGATATGAATGAACTCATGTTAGACTCACCATAAACAATCCTATTACGCTAAAAGAAAATGGTTAGTAAGATAATTCTGACTATCTTTTTTAAAATTCTTGGTGTTGCTTTTTGTTTTGTAGCTCCTCTTCCACATTTGACTTCAGATGATGTTGATAAGGCTTTACAAAACTCTCCACGGTTAATGCATGCTAGAAATACAGGTAATGCTGTCACTGCTCCCCTTTTTATAGGCCATTTTAAAGTTCAGGATTTCTGTCTAAGAGATACATGTTGACTGTAAATTGAAAAAAAGGAGTGCTTAAGATTGTCATATATGTTTTAATACTGATGGGAATTTCATACACCCAGATGCTCTTCATAAACATGTAAAACATTTAGCACTCTTGAGGCAATATTGTTCAATGGGAAGAGAAGGGCTAGCCACCTATGTCTTTCCCATATATGTATGAACACAAATATAAGACTCACATGGAATATACCCATCATTAGTTCTCATGGTAGTTTTTCTTACCATGTAAATGAAACAAAAGAAAACAGCAGGGCAGCTTTTGCTGGGTTGTCTTACGTTAGTGAGGGAACTAAATTTTTTGATTGGTCTTCCATGGGGAAAAAAAGTGATTGTACATGTGCAAATGGAAGGAAAAAACATTCTAGCCTAGCTTGCTCCCTAACATTATAATGTTCTATGTACAGTGAGGGTCAGATACTTATTAAGCAATTTATGTGACTGAGAAACAAGTTGGCTTTGGAATAGTGAAGTTAAGAGGCTGAAACATATCAAACTTCTAATCTTTTTGCAAGCTTAATCTTTATTTTATCTGTACTTTTTAAACAAAGGGATCTACTCTGAATATCTTTAAATGGTGCAATCTAATGATATGCAGTAAATACTGTAGTATTTTGAGCCCTTCTCATACCAGAGAGAGGCATTTTGGATTTGTCCCTTCACTAGGAAATCTCACCTGAGCTCCACTGTTCTGTATGCCAAGCAAATACCCTTTTAGTCTCCTGGGCTCCTAGATATTTTCAGAGTTTTTATACCACTGTAACTGATTTAGCTTCTCTCATATCTTATTTATTAGTTACAGTACATTGGACTGCTACTGTGAATTATTAGATTACTTCCCGGACAGACTCCACTATTCTGTTCTTGTGAGCTGATTGCCCATCAGATCAGATCAGATCAGATCAGATCAGATCAGATCAGATCAGATCAGATCAGATCAGATCAGATCAGATCATTCATTTAAAAAGAGAGAAAGAGAGTAGGAGAAGGGGGGAAATTGTATGGATTCTTAATTTTGGTTCTACTGCCTGTAACTAAAACAAGCTCTTCTTTCAATTGTGCACCCAGAAGACATTACAAATACAATATCTCTAATTTGATCAAATAAAAGTTCAGGGTACCTCATTTTTATTATCATGCCTGAGGGTTTTAATGACTTCTAGTGACCAGAAATAACAGCTTGTATAATCTTTCTTGGCTCTGGGCACTTTTTTACAAAGTAGATTAGATTTTTCACTTGATAATTTTTCTATATTTTCTATATAATAATTATTATCAGTAGTAATAATGTTAATTATATTCATATCTCTTTTTATTTCCCCAGTAAAAATCAAGACAGTGTAAAGAGTCACTCATCGAGGACTTAGAAATATGATTAATAAAGTGTTAAACAACTTGACATCACAATTCATGTTTTGCTCTGTGCAACTGTCCTTTTAGAAAGAGATGTGATGTGTCATTCTTATAACAGTTCATGCATTTCATAACTTAGTTAAAAATAATTTGAGAAACAAGTGCTAACTAGAATCTAAACTACTTATGGATCATGACTTATTAGTTTGTTAATTTTACTCAATTTAATTTCTACCTATTCTTCCTTGCAGTTCACTGTACCTGGCCCCTTCCCCAATTTTATCCTTACAACAGTCTTACCAACTAGGCTAACTGAGAAGGAAGAGACAATGCCTAGACTATTGTCACCCAATGAGTTTAATATCTGATGAGATTTTAAACCTGAATTCCTCAGCCATAGCCCCATATTATGTTACAATTTCTTCATGCATAATGTTTAGTAAGGAGGATATATGTCCTTTCTAATCCACATTTCTTTCTCTGTATAGATCTGTAATATTCCCATATGTGTATTTATCCATTTCTCCCAGTGCCTGTAATTAAAAGCTCTTCTGATCTCTTACAAAGTTCAGCTTCATCATAACAATAAAAGATGTATATATTGGGTGATAAATAGCATGAGATTTGGCCCATATACATCTCAGTGGGCTTACCTCCCCTCCCTTAGAACCATCATCCTATGAAGAATCACCACAAAGCCGCATGAAGAGTTACACACTGTGAGGAAAATAATTGATACAGTATATAGTATGTCTGGTAGACCTTTTGTTACCTATATTTGCATTAAGCAAATAACTTCTACAAAGATAGTACAAAACATTAATACTTCAATTGTATAATTCAATGAAAATATACAATCTGCTGACATGTTGGCATAATGTGCCCAAATTGGAATTGAGTTCCATATCAGTTGAACTTGATAGGGGAGATTAAGTCATCTATTGTAGTCAAACTTCACAAATGTCATTCCAGAATATTCATGATATTCACAGATTTATTTCAATACATAGTGTGAAGCAACATTATCATGATTTTTTTCTTGTTTCCAGGAGGTGCAGCATTTATTTTCCCAAATACTTCAGTTTATCCTGAAGCAACACAAAGAATTTCCACCAGACCAGGTATGCAGACATGTGTACATGTTTTACAACCCAGTCTATGATATTTCTATCCTGTTTTTTTTCCTTTTAACACAAAAAAGTAGTTCTGACCACTTAGAATTTTGCATACATTGCTGAGGCAGATCAAAATCACTACTAGTATTTGTGAAATTAATTATGAGAAGGTGTCTTAAGAAATCTTTAGATTTTGATGATAGTCTGCTTCCTGTCACAGCCTTTCTCTTTCCTAACAGTCTTTCTCCCTCCTCAGAATTTTTTCCCTCCTCACCCTTAACAGGCAGCACATTTTCTGTCTTCGTTTTCCCTTTGTTTATCCAGAGAGTCTGCCCAAAGCCTGTCCAATGCATCAAGAACACAGACACAGCTGCACTTGTGCTCTGCAATATGCTGAAACGCTTTTCAGAAAAAGAGAATAGTTGTCAGTGCCACTGTGTAGCAGCAGGTGCAGAACAGGAGCAAAGGGAGAAAGTGAACCGAAAGGCGGGGGAGGAGGAAGCATATGGAGCACAGGATTTTTTTTTAACATATGTAGCAGTGAATTTGGGGCATGCTGAAAGATTAGGGGACATGAGGAGATTAGGGGAAAGAGAGTGGCATGGCCTTAAGGACTGGACAGGCCACACAGCCCTGCACCTTCTTCTTGTTAGGAATCAGTTCCAAAGAGATAAGGCATGAAGGGGATTTATTAATTGAACACACCAACTTCTTTGTTTTTGGTTCTGTGTCTTCTGTTTATTTATGAATTAGCTTTCTTAGCACTTTTAGCAAAAAAAGAGCAAACAATATACTTTGATATCCTGTTATAAGCCATCCTAAGGGCCTGAATAGTATAACAAGATAGGGAGGACATCAGTAGTGTGGTTTCTTTCTAATCCCTTAAAACAGGGCCACAACTAGGGGGGGCAAGCGGGGCATGTGCCCCGGGTGCCACACTGGGGGGCACCAAAATGACAAAATAACCCATGGGGGGGCGCAGAATCCATGTTTCCCCCGGGTGACACAGACCCTAGTTCTATCCCTGCCTTAAAAATAGCTGCACTCTGGTCGGATGGCTGGAGGGAAGTGGCTAAGAAGGGAGAGGTTGTGGAGTCCTTGGTGTTCTCTCAGCCCGGTTGTTTTCTTGCAGACATTTCATGGCCAGACTAGGCAACATCTTCAGTGTGAAAAGGGAGTGGGACTTGCTTTCTGTTTATACTGTATATCGTGGCTTGTCCTGCTTGTGTTGGTGGGGGTTCAACATCCTGAGCCACTGCCTTCCAATAGCTATATGAAAGGGGAAGTTGTAACTCTTTTCCACAACCCCCAGCCTAGTCTGGCCCATTTTTTAACTTGATTTTTCTTTTGCCATTTTTCTTCTTCTTTCAGACCAATTTTGGCCCCATTCGGTTTTGGAGAATTATACAGATAAATAAATGGAGTCCTCACCCCCTTTACATAATTAATTTCCAACATTCTCTTTTGTTTGGAAAGAATTGTAGGATAGGAAAATATACAAAGCATTCTTTCCAGCCTTGTTCCCATCAGTCACCATAAAAGGCTGTTGCATTTTTTTCTGTGTAATGAAGCAACACGTTATGTCTCTCTGTGTGTTTCTGCTCTCCCATCCTATTGCATCTGTGTGTATTTGTGCATATATAAACCAAGAAGCACATCCCAGACTGCATGCCCTCTGTTTGGGGTCATGAACTAGGAGAGAGGTTTCAAACAGAGGAGTCAGCAATAATCCTTAACTGCTGTCCAACTGCCTTTCCTGTAGGCATTCGTTGAGGTAGTTCTTTCTGCAGTATTTTTCTCTGCAAGCCCCTGGCTTAATCTAGACATTCTTAAACTGTCTCTTGCCAGCTTCCCCCCTGCACACACACAGTGAATTTGGCCCCCTCCTGTTCAATTTTCAGAATGTTTTAATATAAATAAAGACAAATTCTTTGTATGTTTAGTCATACTTGGCCAATAAAGTATTCTATTCTATTCTATTCTATTCTATTCTATTCTATTCTATTCTATTCTATTCTATTCTATTCTATATTTTTTCTTCTTCTGCAGGACCCTGTTAGATTGCACTCTTATTGCTTCCACAAGAATATATGGAGTGTTATGTTGAAGATATTGCTATGCACTGTATACAGATAACATAATATAAATACCTTGAAATGTAACCTTTTTTAAAAAATAGGAGGGGAGGGTATTTTGAGTGTGGACAGGCAAACTATTCAGTAGGCACTATTTTTAACAGTGTTATAATATAGAGAGAGATATAGATGTCCTCAAATTATTAATTTTACAATGTTAAATCTCCATTAAATTTTCTTAAAATTATTTCAGTGAAAACTCATAGAGTAGCCATAGTGTGACAAATAAAGCTGTCACATAACTTTTTCATAAGTGCAATTTCGAAAAAGAAGAAAAGCTATCTGTTTGATGGCAATGTCATGCCTCCGTCCATTAATCTGATCAATATATGTATGCATATGGTAATTTGGAACTTTCTGAAAATGAGACAAAAAGAATGCAGAATCCTAAAGAATACTGTTTCCATGATTTTAACATTAGTAGTAATTCATTTTTAATTTTTGAGTTTTTAATGTTGTTAATTACCTCGGTACTTTTCTAAGCAAAAAGGCCAATCCAATCCAATCCAATCCAATCCAATACAATACAATACAATACAATACAATACAATACAATACAATACAATACAATACAATACAATAATACAATACAGTAGGAGGATAAAAGCCAAACATTAAACATGTTTATAACTTCAGGAAGAGATTATTTTATACAGTGGCAGTTAAATAAATTGCTGCAAGAATAATCTTGAATGTTATATTGTGATCATGTAATTATCAACCATGGTGAATATTTTGCCCTCAGGAATAATACGAATTTCAAGAACCATCAGATGATAGACATTTGGCCTAAAGCAGCATTCCTATTTTCTGTCAGATCTACTTATAGTGATTTCTTCTGCACACAGATATACCTTATGAACCAGCCAGGAGATCAGCGTGGACAAGTCATGGTCATCCTGCTCCTCAGTCAAAAGGTAAAGTATCCCTTTTCTAACTGAAAATCCAGTGAAAGCACCATAACTATTTCTAAAGCATTTCACCCTGACGAATTTCAAACTCTAAGCAACCAGTATAGGACTTACATTTTAAAAAAAAATCTTGACCTTCATTATCTGTTTAGAGAATTAGAGAATACATATTAATAAATTAGATTTTCATGGCAAAATCAAGAATATATTATGTAACTGTAATCAACAACTTCAGCTTCAAGGTTGCTGGATGTTGGGTGGCATATACAGTACATTTAATGAATAATAATAATAATTCAGCCAGAGAGCCAATGTGGTGTTAAGGGGATGGACTATGAGCCGGGAGACCCAGTTCTAGTCCTCCCTTAGGCATGGAAGCCAGATGGATGACTGAGCCAGTCACTCCCTCTCAGGTTCTGTGACAACCCAGCTAATGAGCAAAACTCTTCATTGCATCCTGCATTGATAATTTTGCTATAATTAGGCAAGCACAGTGCAAAAACATGCAGATCCTCCAACCAGGTTGGACAAACAACAGACAAAAACTATATCCATTCATTTACAATGCCTCTAGTTCTGAAACCAATAGATTTCATATTATTTCTGTGAGATTATTATTATTAAACTAGCAAGCACCTCCACTTCAAAGAATATTGTTCTCTCCTTAATATAAGGAGCCTCGTGTGGCGCAGAGTGGTAGGCAGCAGTACTGCAACCGAAACTCTCCCCACGACCTGAGTTCGATCCCAGCGGAAGTTGGTTTCTCAGGTAGCCGGCTCGGGTCGACTCAGTCTTCCATCCTTCCGAGGTCGGTAAAATGAGTACCCAGCTAAGCTGGGGGAAAGGTAATCACGACTGGGGAAGGCAATGGCAAACCACCCCGCTATACGTCTGCCTAGAAAACGTCAGCGAAAGTGGAATCCCTCCAAAAGGTCAGTAATGACTCGGTGCTTGCACAGAGGACCTTTCACTTTCACTAATATAAGGGGAGGCATGATTATATCACTCTTTGACATAGATGGTAATAAAGGATGATCAATGTGTTGGTTTTGTTTTGTGTTTTTAGCTGCCCAAGCATCATCTTCAGCTGTGACCAAAACAGAAGACCAGCGTCCTCAGTTGGGTATGTCTTTGGCTATGCAATTATGTTTTGTGTCCTAACAATGATGATCCTAAAGACTATACATAGTGTGAGCAGTATGGGCAGGTAGCAGTCATCTTATATCTAGACATAAACTAAGTATCTGTTCTATAGTGACATTGATACTTAATGTAGTGTATTATCTATTGTTTTTCGAAGTGTTTTAAAATAATGTAGATAGATGTCATGCAGGTAGTAAGGTAAGTAAATGTAATATGCAAAACCAGTCTACTAAACTGAAAATGATATAAGGTCCTTGACTTTGCAGCAGCACATTTTGCCTGGGTTCATGAAGACTAAATCATATGTTTCATCAGCTCTATGCAGCATTCATGGTTTCAGTATAAGGACTGAAATAAAAATAATGTTTTTAACCTTAATGGATTGTCATGCAGAAAAAAACTTGACCCTTTGTGTATTATTTTGGAACTTAAACCTTTCCCTGAAGGACTTAGATAATTAGAACTATGGAAGGGCTCAAATATATCTCTATTTAAGACAGAAATTCTGAATAAAATTTTATAGGTGACAGTACCTCCTACTAAACTTCCTATTGGAAAAGGATTGAAATTTCATAGCAAAAACAGAGATTACATATATAACAGTGCTAATGTCATGTATACTCAGTCATTGGACATTCAGTGTTCTGTGTCATTCTGTAAATTAAAAAAAACATACATCTTATTTCTTTTATTTTCTATACACAGTTTTCCCTAAAATATGTACATTGTATGTATTATTCCCCCAATATATGCATTTTTTTAACAGAACTTTCCCAAATATATAACCAGGCCACCATGGATCTGACCTGGGTCATCAGGACCCAACAAACACAGGTGGTCACATGCTTGGTCTGGTTTTTATCTCAGGGTAATTGCAATGTAATCTGAGGGTGGAGAACATTACCATCATTAGTCTGATCAATCTCTGAAGGCCTTCAGCTTTCTGGAGTTTCGCCCTCCCCATAGCAGGGAGGCTGGACCTGTTACATCAATTTACCTCAGGTGCCTAATGGACCAAGTCAGGTTTCAGAGGAAACTTGTCCCCCCCAACCCCACCCCCTGAGGATCTGTTACACAGTTCATCTGAAATTTTAATTTCTACTTGGAATTAGTGTCCAACAAGGGCCTTGGATTAAATTGGGTCTATGTGGTCTCTCTCTGTTCTTCAATCCCTGAGTTTAAGGGAGGTGCTCTGGAACATGAAACAACAAAAGAGACACCTAGAAAACCACTGGAGGAAGATAAAGAATGAATTTGACCAAATATATGTGAGAATCTATATTAGGGCCTATATTATGATGATAAAAGTGGCAAAAGGGAATTATTTTTCTGTTCTTATCACAAGAGGTAATCACAATTATAGCCTTCCACTCTTTCTGCAAAAGCAGAATTTAGTTTTGACAGCGTGGCATATGGCTTTTAGTGGCCTGATATGCCTGCAGTTGTACTGGCATGAGTCAGCAAAAGGAGAGAGAGAAAGGGAAGAAGAAGCTCAACTCTAGCCTTGAAGTGCAGTCTACTGTCATGCAGGCTGATGAACTGAACTGGCTGCTAGCCAGTACTGTTGTGGATCAGTGGTGGACAGCATTCCCATTGGCTCAGCCTGGTATTTAGGTGTTGGGGACAAGAGCCCTGGTGGGGACACCCACCTCCTCATTTGTTGGGGGACATGCTGCTGGTCTAACCCAAAATTGGAGAGAGAAAGTAGGAAAGGAGAGAAAATGAGGGGAGAAATGAGGAGAGAAAAGAAGAATGACAAAGGCTGTTGTAGAAGGGAGTGGGTGGAGAGAAAAGGTGGACAGTAAAGTTGTGTGAGTGTGCAGAGCAGTTGTCGATTCCCAGATGGAAAGGGAGAAGAAAAGTCAATGGGTGGCTTCCCTGGAGGAAGAGAAGCGAAGTCCCAGTGAGACGAAATCTTCACACAAGCCCCAAGATGGGAAGGAGGGAGACGGCTGCCTTTGGCAAAGCCCTAGTTTTTGGGAAAGGACTAGGCAGAAGACTTCCAAGAGAGGTTCTTCCCTCAACAGAGGAGATGCAGCCGATGATTGACTGAGCGGATCCAAAGAAAGGAGACGAGAGGCACTGAGCACACTCATTTGTAAATCCAGCACATTATGATCATACATATTAATCCTCCACATTTATCTTGGAAACATTTTTAAAGTTCTTACATAATTTTGGCTTATGTCTTTTATCTGGATTTAGATCCTTACCAAATTCTTGGTCCAACAAGCAGTCGTCTTGCAAATCCAGGTATGATAAAATATTAATGCTTTAGCAATTTTATCTACAAAAATGAAATGTATTACCCAAAAGATTAGAGTGATAAAAGCTAATATTCCTATATTATTACTATGAGTCTGTCATTGTCAAAATCATGTTTAATTTTAATTACAGGAGAAAAATGCAAAAGACGAGAAGTCTTAAAAAGCGCTACCAATGTATCACTGAGTGTTTTTGAAAAGCTGCTCTTTTTAAGACCATGTTTGTACATCAGATGGAGTCTGCAGCATGAGAAAAACAAGTATAGGTTCTGAGAATTTTTAGTATGGCTACTTGGATCCTACCAAAATGGATTACTTAGAACAAGGGTTAGCAATGCAGTGGCTTTAAGTTTATATGTGTATTGATGCATATATTTACATAAATTTACTGATAAATTATGCCTCTGAATGACTATCCTGACACACACTTGTCCCAAAGGTTATCTACTTCTGACTTAAAAGTAAATGACTATCAAGGCAAAGGTATAAATGAGTGGCCATGCTGCAAAATAAACTTACAGGATTAGTCAACACATAGAGCAAATTTTTAAAACTTTTATTTTAAAAGTAAGTGAAATTTGATCTTTCTAAGTAAGAAAGAGAAAACATTGTCTCCTGTGGAACCTGGCAAGGTACATTACCTAACTTTAATGGGACTAAACTTCAAAATTCACATGCTGTGGGTGATGAATCATGGATTATATACAAGGGATAGGAGTTGCCATGGTTTGAGGTCCTTTTCTGCCTTTCTCATGAATACACACAAGGAAGCTTTGGATGGAAGTGTGTATAGATAATTGTGATCTCATTGCATATCTCCTGTCTTCCTCATATATTCCTTAACTGTTTCTAGCAGGGAAGAAGGCAGGTGAATCAGCTGAGGAACAGGGAAAGGGCAGCATAGAAGTCACCCTAGAGCTAGATGTAGTTTATGGACCACTGTTTCATACATGGGCTAGACCATGTTTCCCAAACCTGGGTAAATTACCCAAAATTGTTTTTTTTCCTTTGGGTAATGACACATGAACCCGTTACCCAATCACAACAGGGGTATTTAAATTGACTTAAAGTGTTTTACCTACATTGGGTAGGCTGACCATATTTCCTTGAGACAAAAACGGGACATTGGGATGGCAAAATGGGACAGGGTCTTATTACATATTCCGTATTCATGAAAAAGACAGGGGTCCCCACCCCCTGGTCCGCACAATTGGCTCCCGCCTGCAAACCCCGCCCCCTGGTCCACGCGATTGGCTCCCACCTGCAAACCCCACCCCCGGTCCACACAATTGCCTCCCGCCTGCAAACCCCACCCCTGGTCCACGCAATTGGCTCCCACCTGCAAACCCTGCCCCCGGTCCCTCCTTTGCCGCACGCTGATAGGTGGGAGGGCTTCCTCTTCTGGGCTGCCTCCAATCGGCAGCTCTGGCTCGGATCCTCCTTCTGTGCCATTCCCGCTGGGTTTAAAAAATGGGACAAAATTGAGATTTTTATCAAAACGACGGGACGGTTGAAAAATGCTAAAAAAATGGGACTGTTCCGTTCAAAACGGGACGTATGGTCAGCCTAACTGGGTAAAAAGGACTTTCTGATAAGCTGTTTTGGGTAGTGAAGGACAAGGTTTGGGAAGCACTGGGCTAGACAGTCTTTCGGTTAATTTCTGATACAGTGTCTCTAATGATTCTTCTTCCATTTTTTTTCTGCCTCCAGGGAGTGGACAGATACAGCTATGGCAGTTTTTGTTGGAGCTCCTGTCAGATAGCTCCAATTCTAACTGCATCACCTGGGAAGGTACCAATGGAGAGTTCAAGATGACTGACCCCGATGAAGTTGCACGACGCTGGGGGGAAAGGAAGAGCAAACCCAATATGAACTATGACAAGCTCAGTCGAGCTCTTCGTTATTATTATGACAAAAATATAATGACTAAAGTCCATGGTAAGCGTTATGCCTACAAATTTGACTTCCATGGAATTGCTCAAGCCCTTCAGCCACATCCTCCAGAATCATCCATCTATAAATATCCATCAGATATGCCCTACATGAGTTCCTATCACGCACACCCTCAGAAGATGAACTTTGTTGCTCCTCACGCTCCTGCTTTGCCTGTTACTTCTTCCAACTTTTTTGCTGGACCCAGTCCATACTGGAATTCACCAACTGGAAGTATCTATCCTAACACTAGGCTCCCAACCACTCATATGCCTTCTCACCTTGGCACTTACTACTAAAGAGGGAAAAATATTTTCAAGGGTATTTTTTCCTGGAATACAAGGAATTACAGCCAGAGAATCTGAACAAAATGTGCCTGAAAGACTGACAGCATTGACCAGGATATAAAACAAACTTTTTTTATATAAAGATTAAAAAGTGTAAAGATTCTACTAAATATGTTGACATCAAATCTAAACATGAAATAATGAAATACACTTCTAGGTAAAAGTTTGTAATGATAAGTACAACATGGGGCCAGAAGAGATTTATAAGATTGTACGTCTTTTTTCATATCACAGTAAAGCAATATAAGGATAATTCTATTATGAATTTGGATACAGTACATGGATATATAAATGCATAAAAAACTAACTGTATTTTTTTTACAAAAAACAAATATGTAAAAAGTGGGATAAATAGTTGTCTAGAGCAGAACCTGATTCTGAGTACAATGGTTTTGGTTGGGATGAAGTGGCATGAATTTCATTAAGAGGGAGGGATCGGCTATTTCAAAACTGTGAACACAATGCAAGCTAAGGTTTCTTGATAATGTTACAGAGCTCTGAGCCAAATATGGGGATTGAGAATGTGCTAAGGGCAAGTGTATGATTGTAGACTAAGGGTTAAAATACCAGGAAGTTCTCCTGTGCAAGCCCTGTTGCAATCAATAGGAGCTCACAAGAGCACTGCTGTAGCCCTGTGTCTGATAAATGTAGAGGAAAGGAGTAGGAGGACACGGGGTGATAAAGGTGAAGGAAAAGGCATTTCCTCTAAAAATGGGGAAGACTGACAGTTTTTGAACTGAAGAATTGTTTGCTTGGACATGAGAAATACCATACTATGTATTAAGCCATTTTCAGTATTATCGAAGAAAAAACTTTATTTTTAAGTCAGAAAGGGGGGGAAATAGTGGTAATCAAGGTATGCATCTCTCTATAAAGATGTAAAACTGGAATTGTGTGATATTTAAAATAACACTTCGAACCTCATTCTTCTTAAGGGAAGTTGTTGTCTACTAGTTGAAAATGACAGAACCCAATTGCCAATAGATATATTTGTTAGGCAGCGCCAGTTTTTCTTTCCGAGTCGCGAACGCTGTGCGTTTGTCAGAATGAATTATACAAGTCAGTGTTATTTTTTTCTTTTGATATAATAATTATATAACTTATGCATTTATACACTACGAGTTGATCTCGGCCAACCAAAGACATAGAAAAGGACAATCAGAAATACTGTGGCCTTGAACTTTAACTCTGTATGCTTCATGTTTACATTATGAACTTAACTAGTACTTAGAAAGCAGAATGTATGTAATAAAATAAGCTTGGCCTAGCATGGCAATTCAGACTCTCACTGTTGTCTGCATTTTCATCTTTATGAAAAAGAACCTCTCTGTTTTCTTTCAGATGTGTAAAAATAAAGAAGTGTTTTTTAAAAATTGTTTATAAATTTGAAAGATTTTCAAAAACACAATTTTGAAATTAAAGAAATAAGAACATGCTCACTGTTACTTCATCCTCTACAAATTCAACTGTAGCAGTAATTATTACAATTTGGAAAACCGATCCAGACCAGATGGTGGAATTGACAGGTGCTCTAAAAGGACATTTGGTTATTTGCAGAATTTCTGATGTGCTTCTCTTGTTAATTTTGATCTGGAAATCTGGAAATACTCATAATCCTTGAATGTTTCTTTATATATAAATCTAGAGCATAGTTTCCCATTCCATTGTATGGACTGCTGCCTGCTAGGTCACATTCATTTTCAGTGTGTTAATATTGTGTTGTACAAATTTTAATGATAATAAGGAAGATTAAATGATAATTATCAGGGAGAACAAGAGAAAGCAACAGCTATGTTCTCCCTGTATCTCTTATTTCTGCCTTAAAGAACTGCAACTAGAACACTACTCCTTTCCTCATTAACCCGCATTACTTTAGCTCCTGGCTCCCTTGTTTGATATGGCAATCTTCTCTGCCTCTCGCCAGTATTATACTGTATAACAGCTCTGTTCTATTCTCCATTTTTAAAAATGTATTTATCTATATTTTCCATTGGCACAAGGAACCCAAATAAAATTATGGCCAAAAAGTTTTTTAAAAACACCAAAATACACAGAAAGAGTCCAAAGAATGTATTGTTGAAGGCTTTCATGGCCGGAGTTCGATGGCTGTTGTGGGTCTTCCGGGCTGTGTGGCCGTGTTCTGGAAGTTGTGGTTCCTACTAGGAACCACAACTTCCAGAACACGACCACACAGCCCGGAAGACCCACAACAGCCAGTCCAAAGAATATTATTATGGATTTAATTTTGAATAAACTTACTTAAAATATCAAATTCCTTGTTACAATGTGTTTTTATGATATGAGGGACTTGCATTTGTCTGTGATAAATGTATATCTGGATGTGTGATCATTAGTGTTTTCTTCTCCTTCTCCATACATACATATTTATTGAGACAATTTTGAATTTTATCATTTTTTTCACATATCCAGTTTATATTCTTCCAATATATCAGCCTCATAGATTTTATAGAATTAGTAGTATGCACTCCAAGCATGATTATTTGCTCAAAGCAAAAACAATTCAGGTACTTCCAAGGCTTGACTATTCACTTGACTGACCCATTGACTCTTTGCACTTTTTCATCTAAACAGGATATTTAGCCAAGCCTAATAATTAGTTAAAATGTAATAAAATCTATCTAAATTTTGCCATGCAAAAGAGGTGCAGAACTTCCACAGCTTGCAAGAAAGTAGACTTTCCCCAACTCAGCCCAATACATTTTGCTCTCTGCAACAGAGTTAAATGCCTCCAGATACACCTGGCAGTAAGTTTCTTCATCTTGCAAAATGACAGGGCCAGGCCTGAGCTGAAATCAATCTACAGTTGAGCCATCAGTCAGTTGCTGAGGGAAAAAGGAGACAGTAAAAAAAATAACAATAAAATGAAATTTTAAAAATTTTAAAAATTCTGCAGTTGAGCCATCAGTCAGTTGCTGAGGGGAAAAGGAAACAGTAAAAAAATAACAATAAAATGAAATTTTAAAATTTTAAAAAATTCTACAGTTGAGCCATCAGTCAGTTGCTGAGGGAAAAAGGAGACAGTAAAAAAATAACAATAAAATGAAATTTTAAAAATTCACCCATTAGGAAGCAGAGGAAATAGATATTCTCTTTATAATCAGGTGTTTCCTGCACAAAGACGCATTCTCAGGTTATTAGGTAGGATGGAATATGGATTAAATCCAACTATTCTGAGCTAGGCTGGTTAGGTTAGGCTGTCTGTAATATTAGGCCTGCCAGAAGTTGAAACTGGACAGTATTAGATACGGTAAACTTTCTCCCATGAAATTGGATCAAAGACCTAATTCAAAATGGGCAAGTTCTAAGATTATGTCATATCATTTCTTATTCTTGAAATAGCAAAATCTGATTTTAAAAAGGCAAGGGACTTAACTCAGAGTTTGTTAATGTTCTAATTCCAGAACATTTCTTTTTTAAAGAAGCAAAACGTTTAATACTAAGGTCATTTCAAGTTTTCACTCCTACATTGCGTGCATGTCCACAATGTGTTGCTTGGCTTTGGATTCTCGTGTTCAGATAATGGGCTACTGATATCTGAGCTTTGATCCTTTTAGTTTATATTCTGGGAACTTTGTTCCTTTGATTTCATAACTGTGTTTTAAGATACCCATTTAAGCCCGTCTAACTCTCTGTAGTTGAGTGGTTACTAACCCTATCAAGTTTTTACTAAGATACTGTACATGATTTTTAAAATTGTACTTTTAACTCAGAATAAAAGTGTTGCTGTTTCACAGTGTTTGGTGTAACTACTTCCTTGGTTTGACATCCTACAATATACTTAAATCTTGAGTAGACCTAGAACAATCAAATTTGTTTTTTTATCACACTTCTTGTATTTTTAGCATGTGTTTAAGAGAGGGATTTTGATGGTCATGTCTTGTTTTAACACAGTGCTGCAGGCAACGAATTGGTAGAACAGATCTAGGAAAAGTACAGGTTGTACTTATTGATTAAATACTGATCTTGTAGGTATTGTCAAATCAACTTACATAGATTGATACAGTTCCACCTTAACTGCAAGCTGTGTAATCTTACTATACCATGGATGCCAAGTTCCACTTCCAGGGGCCCTTGCTCTTGATTTTATTGTTCCTCTGTTTCAAAATCTAGCCTTTTTTGTATTATGCCTGACCTCCTAAAATAAATGGAGAGCTTGTTCCTGTTGGCATATTGTGCTATTCACTCTCTCTTAGGCAACTAATTGTCCCCCATTAGATGGAAATTTCATATGTTTTACTAAAGATCTGTATCAAAATGGTAATTGTTTTCAGAAACAAAGTTCCTGGTTATTGATGTTCTTGATCTTTAGTTACATTTCAAAATCTGGCCGGAATTTCAAACTTCAAGTTTGTTGGTATCTTTTTAAAAAATTACTTCAAGATATACACTGAGGGACATTTTATTAGCTTAAATTTTAATGCAATGCAAATCAGTTCAAAATGCAACATAGCTTTCCCTTTTGGGGGAAGAGGAACATTAGTGATTTTGTGACCATGCCACTCATTATATTTCTCCCTGCTAGAATACTATTTAAAAAGTTTTCAATGGAATTTATGTTTGTATTCACCAACCCCCAACCCTCAGTATATGAGTAGGAAGAGTTGCATTTCATTTCATATGAATAGCTAGAATTACATCCTCAATGCATTTCCGAGCATGGGGATTGTAACCTTGCGGAAATTCCTGCCACTGTCAAGCATGCAGCCTTCCACAGTCTTCTTCCTTTTCGGGAGAAATATTATGGCAAGTAGTTAAATTATATTTTGAATTTGGCTTTGAAATTATCTGCATAGCTGGCTTTAGCTTGGCAACCTCTCTTAAAATAATCTCCACAAAACTTTCAGATTCTCCTATTGTATATATTTTAGAGAAATTGGGCAACCTATAAGCCATTGGCTTTGAGTGCATTTTTGTGCATGCAGTATAGAATTCTATGTAAGATAACAACAACAACAACAATGTCAGAGTGCACACCGTGGGGCGGCCTGCTGCCTATTTCCAAGACTCCAGTGATCCACGTTCTATGCAGTAAATAGACACTCAAGCAGAGATGAGATAAAATAGCCTATTTACTTTATATATATACGCAGTCCAAATACATCCAACAAATGATGTAACAAATACATACAAAAATGATGTACAAAAATACAAAAATGATGTAACAAATACATCCAACAAATGATGTAACAAATGATAACAGCAACGAGATGGAATACAGCGATGAGAAGTTTAACAGCAACGAGAAGAAAGAACACCAGATCTAATCTGCTTATATACATAAACTGACCAATCACATTATAGGTCACTCTCATCATCTGCCACACCCAACTAAACCACAGCACCTGTAGTATGAGTCATCACTGCCACATCATCCCTACAACAATGGCTGCTAATTGGGTGACTTGCAGAATAATTCCCCTCTCACCTAGATATCTAGCCTCTCCAGTATAATTTATCTATCTGTAAATTCCTGGGTATATCCAAACCCCAACAAACAACAACAACAACAACAACAACAACAACATAGCATTTTAAGGGAAGCCAAATACAATTGTACATTTACATACTAATAATTTTCCTGGATTTCTCCATAGTTTTAGTGTCATCAGCCATGGTACCTGAGATTTGTGATGGGTTAGAGTTAGTTAGGCATAGTTTAAGATACAATATATCTTATCAAGAAACAAATTAACACTACTTCTGTGACAGTGTGTTTGCACATGCTCTGCAAGTAGAAGATAGTGACTCATAGCAATCCTGTACATTTTTTCACCAAGTATCAAACCATAACCATGTACTTTTGTCCCCAAATCTTGAGGAGTTTTGAAATGTTGGCTGTACTGATTCATTATTCCTATTCTGAAAATAAGCTCCTTGGAATTAATATTGTAATTTTACTTGTTTAGTAAGCAGTTTGTACAACTACATTACATTCCTGGAATCAGGCAACTACAAACCAAGTATCAGAATAAAATCCAGTTCAGATCCTCTTACTAGGATTGTACTTTGATTTAATGTGTTCTGTTTCCAATTCTAAATCATCCATTAACTTCAGCTTGGAAATATACTGCAGGAGCTCAATTTCTGGAAAGCATAAGAGATTTATTTTAAAACACTCATTTTTTGCATTTTCTGCTGGAATCCCTTGGAGGGGAGAAGGAGAATTGGATTCAGGGGTCACCAGAACCATCCTCAAATCAGAGAACCCTCATGAAATTAATATATGTGTTGCTGCAATTACACCTCATTGTCTCGCAACATTTTCTATATGACTTATGTTTGTGGTGGTGGTGGTGCTCTCTCTTGCAAGCATCTGATTTTTTTTCATCACCTTTTTCATCACCTAAATCCTGCTTGACTCTATTTCAGTTAGTTCCTATCCTTTCCTGTCCCATAGTTTCGTTTCTTTCCTTTCACAACATGTTCCAAACTTTTACTTTTGTTTAAAGTCAGTGAGTTTTAAATTGTACTAGGTTCTGTAGTTAGTCTTCACTTATTCATTTCTCTTTTCCACAAATCATTTATTATTTATTATTAGCTTCTTGGTTTTGTAAAATTAAGAATTGTCAACGATAAACCATTGTACATCTTTTTCCTATCTTTTTTCCTTTGAAACAATATCCCCTCCCCATTTCATTAGGAAGTATTACCAGAAAGACTGAGAATCAATAGAATATCTCAGTCAAATTGGGCTGGCAAAATATAACTGGGAACAATTGCTGCATACAGAAGACCATGTGACTTGAACCCTGGCATTAATTCCTATGAATATGTGGAATTCATCGTCCTGTCAAATCTTTCTTGTAAACTACAGGAAAATGTCCCTTAAGTTTTACCCTGTTCTAGTGAAAACAACAGTAACAAAAACTTATAGGTACCTTTATATCTCAGATAATTAAGGAGTGAACTTGAAAACCTCCATACTGTTTTCTATGAAATTTGGCTGCTTATGTACCTCAGAACGAACCATCATCCCTAAAAATGTATCAAATAAATTTTGATACATAAAAAGCATTATAAAGTTATTTAATGACTTCATTTCTATATACTGTAAGATATAAATCTGTAAAATGCATCAGAGAGGATTTGTTTTTTAAGGTTTAAATAAAATGGACATTGGATAAAATGCTAGGATAATAAATGTCATCAGTGCTATAAGTCAAACATAACTGCAAAATGTGTGTGGAGAATTTAAAAATCATGCTATGCTTGTGGATATGCTGAAAGTTAACATTCCTACAAATAAATATGCTAAATCTTAAATAAAATTGCACAAGGACTTTATAGATACCCTCTATTTATGTGTTCCCCATGCTAGATAATAGGAAGGCAGAGCTCTAATTTTTCAAATAACACTTCAGACTTGATTCAAGAGTCAACAGAAGTCACTCCCCACCAATACGAATCTTAGACATGATGTCCTACTTTCTTAATATCTGGTATTGAAATGGATCATACATGCTTTGCATAACCCTTCCATTTATAATTACAAGCTAGCTTATCTTTCTACAAAACCAGGACATCGTATAATTCTAGGATGGTACTGGGGTAGGTGCAGAGTTGCAATTACTACAAAAACAACAAAGAAAAACAGTGTGGTACAATTCGGTTTTAAAAAAGGATATCTTAACATGCTACACACACTGGCATTAGCCTGTTCTGTAACATTTTCTGTAATTGTTAAATGCAAAAAAATCACAAATTAATGTACAGTATATGCATCTTTTCTTAACCTATGCATTTGATAACCATCTTTTTTTTAAACTTAGCATTTTATCTTTGATACATGCTTTTACCAAATATACAAGTTTGTTTTCAACTTCTTCAATTATATACATTTATGTTGACATATATCAATGAACAGAGATCTAAAATAACAGCACCTTGTTTCTAAACACCTTTATTGAGTTCTACTGGTTCACTAAACTTTAGATCATTTCATTATCATCCCCATGAACATTTCTTGTCATACTTCTGTTACAAATTGTATTTGTTTGTTTATTTATTCAATTTAGCATGCAACTCAGGGCAACACACTCAATTTAAGAAGAAAAAAGAAATAGCAAATAACAATTACAAAAAACAAAATATAATACAAAATAATAAAACATATTGTGGCAGAGGCAGCTCGAACAGCCAAGGACAATCACTCAAGATGGGCTCACAAGACTTCCTGACCCAGGCTTTAGAGGTGTAACCAGCATCTTGAATTGCACCTGGAAGCCCACCAACAATCAGTGCAGCTGACAAATTAGTGGGGTTATAATAATTACATGCTCTACTGCATTCTAAACCAGCTGTAGCTTCCAAGTGGTCTTCAAGGGCAGCCATGTGTAGAGCCAGACAAGAGGAGACTGAGTCATGAGTGACTCTGAATAAGCCTTCCAAACTCAGGAAGGGGTGCAGTTGGCAGATAGGACAGATTTGTGCAAAGGCCTTCTGAGCCAAAGCTACCACCTGCTCTGCAAGCAACAATCATGTATCTAGAGGATCCAAGTTGAACAAGAGTTCTGCCCAGGGCAGGGCAAGGGCAGGGCAAGGGCAGGGGCAGGGCAGGGGCAGGGGCAGGGGCAGGGGCAGGGGCAGGGGCAGGGGCAGGGGCAGGGGCAGGGGCAAGGCAAGGCAAGGCAAGGCAAGGCAAGGCAAGGCAAGGCATCCATTCATCCATCTCCTGAGAGGTCTTAACAACCAGGAGGGACATGGTTCTAATGAATAGGTGACAGGTGCCTTGAATAGTCCTCACAGCAGCCCTTCAAGTAATCTTCCAGCCTATATCTCCCTAAGAAGGACTGGGGTACCTTAAACATGGCCACCAGATGGCAATTCATGGATTTAATTAGGGTGGAATAATAATTACATTTTGCTGCTCTTATTCCACAGTGAGCCCTTATCCATGTTCTGTCAGATTTACTCTTTGTCTTCTTCCAACAGTGCTCTAGGCATTGGTTTGAATGTTTCATCTCCAGAATGAAAACCAGGGGGTCCTTTATAATCCATGTGCAGGGAGAGTTCCCATAGAAGCAATCCAATCCAAGGCCACCACTCATTCCAAGGGGTGACTTAGACTTCAATCAAACTTGGACCTAGTTGTTCTCCCAGGCCTTGGGTTGAGGTGGATGGAGCCCTTGTTGGATGTATCACTAATCAATTTTTATTTCGGTCATAGACCAGCATACTTGTTGGATGTATTTTTTATTGAGTGACCAGATCGCATCTTGCTTTGTTTTGCATTGTGTTTTTATTGCTTATTATATTGTGATCCTCCCAGAGTCAGTGTGCCAACTAAGACTCAAAGCAGGAAGGTGTGGGATAAGTCTTTTATTTACAATTAAAACACACACAATTGAATCTAGAGAAAACAGAAGTGACACTAGGTGCTCACAGAGTTCAGCTGGCCTGTGGTGATCTGTTCCCGATTGGCGCACATGCAGGCAACCACCAGGTGGCTGCGATGCAAGGTCACGGAACAGTGCTTGGCGCAGCTGTGAGGCAAGGTTCCAGCATGAGGCTTGACGTGGCTGCGAGGTACGATTCTGGTGCGAGGCTTGATGCTGTGGCAGTGGGACGAGGTTCTGGCTCAAGGCTTGGTGCGGAGGTTTGGCAAGGTTCTGTTGTGAAGCGCTGTGGGGTGTTGCTGGCTTTTGGGGTTCCAGGCGCAGAGTAATCCAAACAACTGTTAGGTGATGGTTAACTATGCGGGGTTCCAGGCTTGAAGTAATCCAAACAACGTGTTGTAAGGCTAACAATATCTTTATTGATAGCATAAGGCAATAATGGATGTATAGTGCATTATTGCAAAAAGGTAAAATCAAAGCATAAGCAGAGTTCCATCACCAGAAGTGAGGAAAGAAAAACATCATGGTCTGTGCAAAGACCAGGCATGGTTACAGTTCAGATACAAGTACATGCAGATAGCAGTCTACATAAAGAAAAGAAGACATATATGTGAAGAACATAAGTGAGAACATACGTATAAAGGAATACCCATGGTTCATAGCTCACATCTGATTGGTTCAAACATGAGCATCTCTTTCGGCATAGCATTTCTGGTAGTAATTGTACTTACTATAAAGCGTCACACGATGGCAGTGTTGTGTATTGGCCTTTCTTTGAGCTATAGTTGTTTTGAGAACAATCCTGATTACAAGTTTTTATTATGTCTAGCTAAAGAGACATCTCAACACCTGCCATCTACGTCTCAGATGTTTTGAGAACCAAACTTACAATGCGGAAAACAATGTAGATTGTTTTCACTTGTATTTTTTCACTCTCTGGCCAGACACAGTGGAAGAAAATGCCATGCGTTTAATTCTGCATAGAATGCTTTAACCAAATAACCTTAACACCCCTTCCGCATGGATTTTTTGAAACACTGTGGGGGAAAACTGTTATTTCAAAAGCACACAGAGACACAAATGATTTTATTTCAGACACATTTGCTCCAACCCCAATCTGGTTACCATGGTTGTATGCTTTGTAGGAGAAAGTGCTTTCGTGAGAACGTCTGCGATATTTAGCTCAGATGGACAATACTCTAACTGTATAAATTTTTCCTGAATTGCATGCCTTACATTTTGGTATTTTACATGGATGTATTTCGTGCGATTATTGACATTTTCCGAAGCAGCTAGAGATAGACAGGATTGGGAATCTTCATACATTGTTATTGGTGTATTTATATTTACAGATAAATCTGTAAACAATTGTTTTAACCAATACGTTTCATTGATTGCCTCACTGAGGGCCGAAAATTCGGCTTCGCAGGTAGAAACGGCAATTAATGTTTGTTTTCTTGCTCTCCAGGCAATGGGTGTATTTGCAAACAAACAAACAAAACCACTCACAGACTTTCTGTCTCTCTCTTCTGCAAAAGAGCTGTCAGCATAAATCACAGGCATTTCAGCCTTGGTGGCTGATATTTTGAGACAAAGATCAGCTGTGCCTTTAAGATAGCGTAGGACCCTCTTTAAACCTTTCCAATCCCGCATGGATGGTTTGGCAACCTTACGACTAAGCACTCCAACTGAGTAAGCTAAGTCAGGGCGTGTCCATTGTGTTAAGTGTAGCAAACTTCCTACAGCTGAGTGATACAATGCAGGTTGAGGACAAGATTCCTCACATGCATCACCCTTTAGGAAATCAAGAGTCATTGGTGTTTTGGTTGGTTTTGCATTTGACATTTCAAGTTGACTCAACAATTGGTCAATTTTTCTTTTCTGACTCAGATAGAACTCACCACTCTGAGCTCTAGTGACTTCAATACCTAGATAGTATTTCAGCTCACCTAGGTCTTTCAATTGAAAATACTGTCTCAATTGTGTTGCAAACTCTTGTACAAGGTGCAAAGAACCAGTTGCTAGGCAAAAATCATCAACATACGTTAGCAACACTGTGTAATCACTTCCAGAACCTCTTACATACACACAAGGATCAGCAACAGACTTCTTAAACTTTAGCTCTAACAAAGCCTTATCTAAACATTGATGCCAACAACGTCCGGCCTGCTTCAAACCGTACAGCGCCTTGCGCAGTCTGTACACCTTCTGAGAATTGTCACAAGCATAGCCAGGAGCCTGCTTCATGTACACAGTTTCAGGGAGCTCTGCATTCAAATATGCTGTGTCAACATCAAAATGATGGACAACAAGTCCACGCTGTGCAGCCAGAGAAAGTACCATACGTAAAGACTCTGGTCTAGCTGTGGGTGCATATGTGAGATCATAGTTCAAAAACCTCTCCTGTGCAAATCCCTGAGCAACAAGCCTGGCTTTGTACTGCACTGTATTATCAGGAAGAAGCTTCTTTCTGAAAACCCATCTGGAACCAACAGCTTTCTGGGAAGGGGGCAAATCAGTGACCTCAAACACCTTTTGACTCACTAATGCCTCAAACTCCTTATCCATCGCTGTGTTCCACTTCTCTTGTTCTTCAACAGGCAGATGCAACATCTCCTGGAAAGACTGAGGTTCACAGGTAATCTGACACACTCTCACCTGCTGAATCACAAATCTGTCAGGCTTCACACCCTTTGTGGAGCGTGCAGACCTACGAGGAATTACCACTGCCTCTTCCTCATCACTGTCCTCTGCCTTTTCACTACCTGAATCCCCCTTCAGATCCTGAACCTGCTCAGGTGAAATTTCCTCTTCCTTCACCTGAGGGGATCCTCTCACCACACTAGGAGACTGGGAACCAGAAGGCAGCTGAACTGGTTGTTGTCCAGCCACAGGAGCATGGACAGTTGGCTGTACACTAGATTGCAACAATACCTCTGAACTAGCATTCAACCTATCCCAACCAGTAGGGTGCTCAAAATTAGCACTTCTGGAGACTACTACACGACCATAGCCTGCAGAAAAACGGTAACCCTTAGATCTAGATGAATAACCAACAAACCTTAAGCGTTGTGCTTTTGGCTGGTTCTTCCTTCGCTGAGACTTAGGAATATGCACATATGCAAATGTTCCAAAAACACGCAGATGCTTCAGCGAAGGGCGCTTGCCAAACAAAAGGAAATAAGGAACTTCATTTACAGCTGAATTCCACACCCTGTTAGTCAGATACACTGCAGTCATGGTAGCCTCACCCCAAAAACGGGCTGGCACCTGGGCATCTAACATCAGGCTATTTCTAATGGTATTAACAACACCAATCTTCCTTTCAGCTATTCCATTCTCAGCAGGAACACCAACATTGGCAAGTCTATGGGAGATTCCTTTTCTACGAAGCCAATTCTGAAACTCATGGCCTAGAAACTCTCCTCCACAATCCGATTGAAATTGACCTACTTGATAGCCATAATTTCTTTCCACCATTGCAACAAACTCCTTAAAGCGAGCAAAAGCCTCCGCTTTAGATTTGAGCAAATAACAAAACGTATAGCGAGTATGGTCATCCACCAAAAGGAACATGAAACGCGCCCCCCCCTCACTAGGAGCATTGGGGCCGGCTAAGTCTCCATGAACCAACTGAAAAGGCCTAGTTGACACTCTGTCACTTTTTCTAGCAATAGGAGCAGCCTTAATTTTAGATTGTTTGCACACAGTACAATCAAGAAAGTCATCACACTTTTTGGATCCTAACTCAGGATACACCTTGGCCAGTTGGGACAAACTTCCCCACCCGGGATGTCCCAGAACTCTGTGATAATAGTGAATGCATTTGTTATGTGGGGGAACATTGGAAATACAATTTCCTGACACAATCCCCTGCTTAGGAAGCATTTCATACAATTGATTCACTAACTTCCCCCTAGCACATTCTATCCCATCTTTTTCAATAGAACATCCAGTACCCTTGAACACAACAGTATAACCAGACTTTACCAGGGCTGGAACGCTAAGGAGGGAAAAGTCAAGTGTAGGTACACACAACACATTTTGCATATTTATCCCCAAACAAGGAATGTATACTTCACCCTGAAAGGACACATCAGCCATAGATCCATCAGCCAGAGCAACCTGTTGGACTTTAGGCTTGCTTTTTGATAACAACAACTGTTCATTGTTGACAATGATTTGACTACAGGCTGAGTCCAAAAGCCAAGTCTCTGGGGAACGTCTACTCACAGCCGTGAGCAAAGCAGACACCTGGGTACGTTGTCTAGGCGCTTGTTTCCCCTTCTTTCGTACGAACCTCTTTCCACTGGCTCCACCGGCTGGGCGAGGTGGCTGGGGACAGTCTCTCATGAAGTGTTGGGTCAAGTTGCACCGGAAACATCTCCTCACAGCACACGCAGCCTCTGTTCCAACTGGAAAACGCTGAGCTCAAGCCTCAGGAACAGCAACAGATGACTTACTCTGCATTTTCTCCAAATCACGAGCTTGCTGGATTTCTTGCAGGCGATTTGTAAGATAATCCACAGTTAGGTCTTGGGGCCTTAACGTCTGAGTTGCCTCGATGAGCATGTCAAAGCTCTTGTCCAAGCTTGACAGGATGATACAAGCTCTCTGGGTATCAGGGATCACAACATCCCGGTCCTCAAGTTCAAGAAACAAAGTCTTGACTTTATGGAGGTGGGTCATCACGTTTCCACCGGGCTGCAGCTTCAAGTTGTAAAGCTGACGTGATAGACCAACAATGGCAGCAGAGGTTTGCTTGGAATAAAGGGCTTTAAGAGCTTCCCAACAGGCATGTGCAGTCTCCAAATTACTGATATGCAGTAGCTGTGATGATTCTAGTCCCAGAATCAAGTTGCCATAAGCACGATCCAAACACAACTGCACTTCTTCAGTAATAGCACCGGTTGGAGGTGGGTCTTTCACATACTTCCACAAACCTTCTTTTAGGAAGAAAGACTTGATCTTCACACACCAGGTCCGATAGTTTGTGCCATTCAAACGCTCAAAGGGCAGACTGGTTAGCCCTGCAGCAGCAGCCATGCTGACCACTCAAAGAAAACACGTTTACTTCAAAATGCAGCCTTAAAAACAAACCCCGTTGTTACAGCTAGATCCAGCACAGCAAAGAAAAACACAAAATTCTCTCTGGGCCACCATAACCTGTTAGGTGATGGTTAACTATGCGGGGTTCCAGGCTTGAAGTAATCCAAACAACGTGTTGTAAGGCTAACAATATCTTTATTGATAGCATAAGGCAATAATGGATGTATAGTGCATTATTGCAAAAAGGTAAAATCAAAGCATAAGCAGAGTTCCATCACCAGAAGTGAGGAAAGAAAAACATCATGGTCTGTGCAAAGACCAGGCATGGTTACAGTTCAGATACAAGTACATGCAGATAGCAGTCTACATAAAGAAAAGAAGACATATATGTGAAGAACATAAGTGAGAACATACGTATAAAGGAATACCCATGGTTCATAGCTCACATCTGATTGGTTCAAACATGAGCATCTCTTTCGGCATAGCATTTCTGGTAGTAATTGTACTTACTATAAAGCGTCACACGATGGCAGTGTTGTGTATTGGCCTTTCTTTGAGCTATAGTTGTTTTGAGAACAATCCTGATTACAAGTTTTTATTATGTCTAGCTAAAGAGACATCTCAACACCTGCCATCTACGTCTCAGATGTTTTGAGAACCAAACTTACAATGCGGAAAACAATGTAGATTGTTTTCACTTGTATTTTTTCACTCTCTGGCCAGACACAGTGGAAGAAAATGCCATGCGTTTAATTCTGCATAGAATGCTTTAACCAAATAACCTTAACAACAACGTGTTGTAAGGCTAACAATATCTTTATTGGTAGCATAAGGCAATAATGGATGTATGGTGCATTATTGCAAAAAGGAAAAAACAAAGCATACGCAGAGGTCCATCAACAGATGTGAGGAAAGAAAAACCATGGTCTGTGCAAAGACCAGGCGTAGTTACAGTTCAGATACAAAGTACATGTAGATAGCAGTCAAAAGAAGCATAGAAAATGCATGAGTGAGATAAGTACCCATAGTTCATAGTTGAATTATACCCATGGTTCAACATTCTGATTGGCTAATGTGGGCTAGGCCATTTTTCAGCTTAACAATTTAGTAGCAGTTGTACTTACTATAAACCGCCATGAGATGGCGGTGTTGCATATTGGCTTTCCCTTCGGGACGCTGTTCTCATGGGAAAGGATTGTTATCACCATTGTTTTGACTAGAGAAAAGCACATCTGGTGTTTTTCATGCTTTTTGTTATGGGAACCGCTTACAGCATAGGAACCTGTAAAATTCCATTTTACAGGCTAGGATTTCATAGTGAAGGAATCCATTCGCTTGAATCCTACATAGAATAACTTTAACAAGCGCAGCTGTACGGCGAGGCTGGGTTCTGGTGCAGGGCGCAGCGCAGCAAGAAGGCAAGGTTCCAGCACGAAGCTGGGCTGGGTGACTAGGCAAGGCTCTGGCATGGAGCTTGACTGGACAGCAAGGCAAGGTTCTGGCATGTAGCCTGGCTGAGCTGCAAGGCAAGGCTCAGGTGTAGAAGCAGGGAGAGGTCCGAGCGGGGATGCTGGCGCAGCAACGGGGTCGCGGTTCACTCCGGGTTGCAGTACGGAAAATGAATGGTTGTCTCCAGCAATGGGTACACGCTGCACTCGTCTTTTATCCTTTTGATTTTCGCGCCGTTTGTGAGTGGGAGCCAATCATGCCTCGTGTTGCTCTGCCCGCCTTTCCCACCTCCTTTCTCACATGCTGGTAGGTGGAGGCGAGTCTCCTTCTGGGCTGCCTCCAATCCGCTGCTCCGGATCTGGTTCAAATTTCACGCCAACCCAGTTCTATTGTTATCGGCCCTTCTACTTCCAAATCGGACTCATTGGACTCAGCCTCCATCCTGACAGTCAGTTTGGAGTTGGGCAGTGCCCAAATTAAATGAAATAAATACAAATAAATAAATGAACTGTGTATCAGATCCTCAAGGACTTCTTCAAGCACTCTTTGAAATGCAATAGGGTCCATCAAGTGACTACAGCAGACTCATTGAGTGAGTCATAGTTTCCTGTAGGAGGGAGCAGGTATGGAGACCTCCAAAGCAATCAAAGAGTGTTCTGTCCATGACAAAGGGCAAATAGTGATATCCCCTAACTCCATATCATGTCACTACTGCCCTGAGAAAAAAACCAACAGTACCACAACATCCATTTTTTAAACAAATTAAAATCACAGAATTAGATGATGTTCTACTTCAATAAATATGTTTGTTATTTCTCCCTGATTGAAACCTGTTTACCTTTTTGGTTTCATATTATGCATTTGTCCAGATAAAGTAAGTAATTTGGTCTTTCTAACTACAATATTTGGATGATTTCACAGAACAGCTCTTGTTCATAAGTAGAATGGGTGCTTTATTAGAAATGCACAGTGAGGAAAGGAATATCCATTTAGCCTAATAACAGCTGCTTCATCTAACACGCTCTCACTCGCAGTGCATACTCTATGCAAATTAAAGTAGAAAGGTCTGAGCCACCATTTCTTCTAGTCTCATTTAAGCTAGAGATGCCAGGAATCCAGATTGTGTGCTCTCTTACTCAGCCAGTACACTTCCTTTGTTATTGCATGGTGGAATACTCATTGTCAGAAGACCACAGAATAAATAGCACACTCCTTCCTTCCTTCCTTCCTTCCTTCCTTCCTTCCTTCCTTCCTTCCTTCCTTCCTTCCTCAATTGCTTCCTTCAGCTGTATGGAATTCACTCCATATAAAGCAAGTAAGCTTGCCATAAGCAATATGTTAAAAAGGGCTTCCCAGAATGATCTGCTCAATACCTTATAAAGGATTGCATAGGGCCTTTCCCCATTCGCTCCTAATCCCAGGACAGACATGCCCCACTGTCATATATTAAGGTTACAGAAGCAGAGACACTGCACAGAGATTGACAATCAGCTCTGTGCATGTTTTTCTGCTTGCCACATGGGCACCTTTGCCATTATCCATTTCCAGGCAGTCCTGGCAGTCCTGTAGGGGTGTGCCTTCCACACAGTCCAATCAAAATTTGTAGGCTCTCTCTTATAAATAGGCAAAAGGTGTTTAGTTTTGCATGTAAAGGCACTTACTTCCTGGGAAATACTTGGTACTGAGCTCTTAGGATGAAACCTGGAAATATGCCAGTCCAGTCAATTAGATCCAGAAGAGGGCATAATTGGAACACAAGATAAATAAATTGGTGCATAAAGGCCTCCTGCGCAGCAGCCACTTGCTCTTCAAGCAAGAGTAGAAATTCCAGGAGGACCCCCAAATTATGTGCCAGTTCTGTCTGGGAAAGTGCAATCCACCAAAACTAAATTTGGAAGTTTCCCACAGTGAAGGATCCATGGATCTACAACTTTTCAGTCTTTCCATGGTTCAGCCTGAGTCTGTTCCTCCCCATCAAGAACATAACAGAATTCAGAAACTTCAACAGCATCACTCGGTCTGCCAGAGGTCAAGATATACTGTACAATTGGGCATCATCTGCATATTGATGATACCTGACCTCATGCCAGCAGATAAGTTCTCCCAGCAGTTTCATGAAGATGTAACAATAAAACTAAGAAACACCAATGTAGTAAAAACCAAGTGAACAGGATAAGGAGAGGGTTATTTACACAAAGGACTCTACAACTTCAGGGGCTTGTTAAGTAACAAGTTAACAGAGTTAGCGTTGAAAGGTCACACTATAACTAGCTGGTTTATGCCTGTCCTTCCTGCCTCTCTTCCAGGTTGGCACTCCATAATGCATAGACACTTCTCCTACCCTAAATCTGCCTGTGCACTACTCACCGTGGAAGGGAGCACAATCAGTCATCACTGGTCAACAAAATGCAACATTACCTGTGTCAGTAATTGTCCCAAAATTATCTGGTGCCATTGCATACATAACAAGACAGAATTGTTCATGCATCATTTTTTTTCTAGAGTGATGCTGTTCCCCTCCTTCTGTTAAGTTACCAGTAGCAACCAAGCACTTTGATTTGTCCTGAATGCTAGGCATAGGCATTTCTTGGTTTGACTCTGCTGTTTGAATAGCAGTGAGTAGAGAGCCAGCTGGCAAAGCAACTTGCAGTTGTGATTGTTAGTAGCAGTGGCTAGATGCTAAAAGAGGGAGAAGAGGGACCATGAACCTGAAGTAGGCTATAGAAGGGCTTCCCCTCTGTCTGCATTCTTCTTCTTCTAGAAGCAGTGTTGTTATGTCTCTATGAAAACCAAACCCAACTATTTTATCTTTGTGATCTACTACTAATACTACTACTAACCCTACTACTCTGAGCTTGCCCAATGCTGGTGACAAGTGATGTATTTCCCATTTCCCCATTACCAGTGTTGGTGATGCTGTCTCCTCCCTGCAGACCATCTTTAGTGAGCATGCTAAGTAGGGAAGCATCACATTCAGAATATGCTTTATTTCATTTACAGTCTATGTTGATGGGAAGTATCACAAAATGAGACAGAAGATCAGGGAGAGATGCACATATAGCACTGGACACCAATTCCAAGAAATGTAAAAGTACTGTGGCCACCAAAGCATCAGTGTCAGTAAACAGGTATTTGAGTAGAAGCATAATGGTGTAGAGAGACGACAGTAAAAAAAAAAAGGTAAAGGTTCCCCCTGCACAGTTGTTCAGTCGTGTCCGACTCTAGGGGCCGGTGCTGATCTCCGTTTGTTAGCCGAAGAGCCAGCGTTGTCCGAAGACGCTTCCACGGTCATGTGGCCGGCATGATGCGTGCGGAACGCTGTTACCTTCCCACCAAAGTGGTACCTATTCATCTACTTGCATTTGCATGCTTTTGAATTGCTAGGTTGGCAAGAGCTGGAGCTAGTGCGGGAGCTCACTCCGCACGCAGGGCTAGGGATTCGAACCTCCGAACTTGCGATCTTCCGATCCACAAGCCTGGCGTCTTACCCGCTGAGCCACCACGCCCCTCACGAAGACAGTACAAAACCACAAACAGGTATCTATCCCATGCATATAAAGAGCAATACATAGTGTGCAGCTAATACCACACACATGTTAGCACTATCAAGAATTGGAATGGAACGTGTAGGCATTCACAGTAATTTTTAGGAGAATATAACATTTTTGTTGTTGTTCAGTCGTTTAGTTGTGTCCGACTCTTCGTGACCTCATGGACCATAGCACGCCAGGCCTTCCATAGAATTAAGGCATGGATTTGCCACATTATCTCAGAGGCAGTGAAATTAAAGTCAAGTGGGCCAAACCGCCAACTAGTGTCAGGAAGAGGAAACAGTAGTGGAGTATAAGATGAAGTACGCAGAGCTCTCCAGGCTACTTCAGAGCCACCAACATAGCATCCAATCCAACAATACGGTGGAGATTCCACCTCGGAATACATAGCTGGATCAAGCTTGCAGCTTGCTTACCTTCAACCCGGGCTAGGGGTGGTGGGTGGGGTGGGGTGGTAAAACAGAACCTGCAACCCAGATGGAAAAGTATGAGGACTAAGCAGTCTGCAAACTGATATGGGGCATTTCCCAGTTTTTCCAAAGATTCACAAGGAGGGTTTTGGCAGATTTACAAGACCATGAGAGCATCCCCCACAGAACACAACTTCACCCAGAAAACAATACCTTCTGGCAAACAATCCCTTAGGTTCACATGTAGCTTTCCCCCATTCCTCGTACCTGGAAATGGTAATCTAGCTTGGCTTGCTGCAAATAACTGAAATCTGCTGTTTCCTTTCCAAAGAGTGAACATGTTTATTTATCTATATTTCAAATTTCGCCACTGCCCATCTCCCCCAGAAAAGGAGTGTTAGGCACTCTAACCCTTCATGGCCCCATAAATGCTGCTTTTAGCCTTTTGAATTTTGGCTGGGCCTCATCTGCAATACAGACAAGCTTCTCACTCTATAGATTCTTTGAAATATGGCTGAGTATGAAGGCTGACTGAAGGGCAGCAAATTGGAGTCAGCAAATTTTATGCCACTCTAGTGTTCTGCTGGCTCAAGGATGTGTAAATGTACTTTAACTTGAGGTGGGGAAGACGATTCATAAAAGATAGCATTTATATACAGACATACTATTTTGTGCCAATAGATGGCGCTAAAATTCATTGGAAAACCGTTGATTCCATTATATGAAAATGTTCTATATGGAATAATTCATTCAAGACCTTTTCTCCAGCTTCGTTTTTCCTTCCTTCCTTTAGCTCCTGCAAGCAAGATAGCTTAATTGTTCTCTTCAGTTCAATTTATTTACTTAAATCATAGCTAACTGAAAAATATTCTTCACTCTCTAAAATGATAATTGAATATTTTAAGAATTAATGTCTAAAAACAAAATGCTGATAGTAGCAGAAATGGAGGGTGCAGCATACAGTATGTGACATAATTAAAAGGAGAAGAATTATTTATAGTAGCCTATGTTAGAAGTAGATAAATATTTGGGGACCAATGCCACATTTGGAACTTTGATTGTGTACCATGTGTTTATTATTATATTATTGTGTTATATTATTGTATAATATAATATATCATGGTGTTTATTGTGTATCATTTTTATTGTGTATCACAACACCATGGCTGCCATGGGAATATTGCAGACTGGGAAAAAGGTTCCCTGTAATCACTCTTAGCCTGCTTCCTTTCATCTTCTTGCTAGCAGATGAGCATGCTTTGAAAGCTAAGCCCCATTTTTATTTGCTAAGAATACCTCTGGACACATGTGGCACTTGGAGGCATTGCTAGAAATAAAAATCCTGCAGCAAGGCTAGGGAATTCTGGGAGTTGAAGTCCCCACATCTTCAGCTGCAAAGGTTGAGAAACATTGATTTAAAGTGAAGTATTCAAAACATAGGGGGCGCGGTGGCTCAGCGGTTAAGATGCCAGGCTTGTCGATCGGAAGGTCTCAGGTTCGGAGGTTCGAGACCCTAGCCCCGCGTGACGGAGTGAGCTCCCACACTCGCCCCAGCTCTTGCCAACCTAGCAATTCAAAAGCATAGGGATTCAAACCTCCGAACTTGCAATCTTCCAATCGACAAGCCTGGTGTCTTACCCGCTGAGCCACCACGCCCCCTAGGTACCACTTCGGTGGGTAGGTAACAGCATTCCGTGCCCGTCATGCCGGCCACATGACCGTGGAAGCGTCTTTGGACAACGCTGGCTCTTCGGCTAACAAACGGAGATGAGCACCGGCCCCTAGAGTCGGACACGACTGCACAAATGTGCGGGGGGAACCTTTACCTTCACCTTAATCAGATACCACAGACTATTTTTCTGAATTACATGTACATATAATATACAAACCAAGGTTGGGAGAAGGTTATCTATTCACTGCACTTACCTTACACTATAAGGTTGCCTTCAAACAAAATAGCAGACTAGAATAAAATGGGTTTGGGTGGTTTTAGTGTGTTATAGAAACTAAGCCATCATCTTAACAAGTTGTGGGGATCAGGCCATCTCGTCATGCCAACATAGGGGTTATTTGTTTGAGCACAGTATGTTATGTGAAGGCAGTAACTGTATTTTGTTAACACCAATTTGGAGCTCTGGCTGAACCCAACCTGTACCTGCAACTTACTATAAGTTGTTTCATCTTATAGAATATAATCATTTATCATACTCTTCTTTTAGCTTCATGGTAGTTTAGTTGGTTTTTGTAATGCAGACATTGTATGGCAGCAAAAGAGCCCATTTTAAAATAAATGGTGACCATGGAGCTTGGTGGTATTTCATGAAGTGCTAATTCAACATCCTGTAGTAACAAAATGTACTAGATGACAATCTGAGTTTCATTCATTACCTATCCTTGCTTCATTACATTTCTGGATAGAATCTAATCATTGTATTTTATTCTTAAAATCTTATGTAATTTGCTCTTCGATCATGAACTTTTCCATTAAGGTGCATAAGATGTGCTGGAAAAGCTGGCTGTCTATCTAGATGGCTGTGAGCAAAGGCAGTTCCATATTGTTGTTAACCAGAAAGTCATCACTGCCCTTTGTGAAAAAGCCAAAGAACTATAATTCCTGGATCAGCAGTTTCTGAGGTGATAATAGGTTACAGGTCATGATGATATCACTTAACAGTTACAGGTTGCTGACACAAACCTTTGATTATCCTAGCGTATCATCCCCCACTGTTCTAATGAGCTGGTTTCTAAATTCTGCTTACGTTTTTCTTAGATCCCCTGGACAGATTGGACTTTGATTCAGCTCCAAATCTGGCAGCTACATTGGACTTTGCACAAACTTTACTTGGCTGCACAGCAACATCAAGCTTTTATTAAGTAGGATTTTGAATAATAATAATAATAATAATAATAATAATAATAATAATAATAATATAACAATTTCAATTTACTGTAGGTGCCACCCATTCCTAGAGCATCTCTGGGCAGCTCACAATAAAACAGAGAAAATAAGGTACATTATGAATAATAAAAAACTAGATAAATAAAGAGCCAATAAAAATAAAGATGGCAAATCTGGCCAACAACACAAAAACATACAAACACCTCCCACAAGGGACTCTAGCCACTTTATCCCAAGGCTAGATGGGATTTCATAATTTATCTCATTCTACTAACTTCATCTGCAATGTTTGCTAGACTTTAAACTCCAACTGACTTATACTCTTCAATGAATGTCCTATTCCATTCCTGTGTTCTTATTCAGATTACGAATAGCTTTGGTATATCTATATCTGGACCTGGAAGCTGTGGGGGTTACGGAGTGGGCTGCCCTATCGAAGTGGTGACGGGCTGGGGATGTTATGACGGGAACTGGAGGGCGGGCCATCGTTGGGGAAGACGCCCCCGGTGTTTGTTACCGGTGGCGTGTTCCGGCCCTCCAGGTTCATACCCAGGTCCTGGTCAGCAGATCCTTGAGGGCCCTGGTTTCCGGCTGCTGCTGCTTAATGCCAGGTCTGTTAACAATAAGGGCCCCCTCATATGTGATTTGATCACGGAAGAGGGGGCAGACCTGGCATGTATCACCGAGACCTGGCTGAGCTCAGAGGGGGGGGGGGTAGCCCTCTCTGAAATATGCCCAGCCGGGTTTCAAGTGTGGCACCAGCCGAGACTCCGGGGCAGGGGAGGAGGGGTGGTGGTTGTAATTCGAGAGTCTCTAGTGGCCTTCAGGGGCACTGCTCCGCAAGTGGCCGGTTGTGAGACCCTGTTTTTCAAGTTGGGTTCTCGAGAACAGTTGGGAGTGTTGCTGCTGTACCAGCCTCCCTGCTGCGTAGCGACATCCCTGCCTGAGCTGCTGGAGGCCGTCTCGGGGCTGGCAGTGGAATTCCCTAGGCTTATGGTTCTGGGGGATTTCAATCTGCCGTCCCTGGGACATGCCTCTGAGGCGGCTCGGGAGTTCATGACTACCATGGCAGCCATGGGCCTGTTCCAGATTATTCGAAACCCAACTCGAGACAGTGGACTCACCCCGGACTTAGTTTTCTTGTCGGAGCAGTGGCAGTATGCTCTGAGGGGAGAGTTACATCTTTCCCCTTTGTCATGGTCAGATCATGCCCTGGTGACCTTGAGATTCTCTTATGCTGCCCCACTCCGCAGGGAGGCAGGACCCAGTCGATTGGTCCGCCCCCGGTGACTAATGGACCCAATAGGGTTTCAGAGGGAGCTGGGGGCTGTACCTCAGGATCTACTGCACGCTCCAGCGGAGGTCCTGGTCGCAGCCTGGAATAGGGAGGCGGCCGGGGCCTTGGACAGGATCGCGCCTATGCGGCCTCTCTTGCCACACTTGACTCGATACTCCCCTTGGTATACAGAGGAGTTGAGGGTCTTGAAGAGGGTTAAGAGACGCCTAGAGCGCCGCTGGAGAAAGACAAAGACTGAATCTGACCGAACACAAGCTAGAGTCGCTGTTAAGACCTACCTTGTGGCGGTAAGAGCGGCGAAACGTCAATATTTCTCCGCTCTTATTGCGTCCGCAGAATGCCGTCTGACGGCCCTGTTTAAGATAACAAGATCTCTGTTGGGTAAGGTGGAGTCTGTGACCCACCTACAGGGCCATGCGGAAGAATTTTCTGAGCATCTGCAGGATAAAGTCGCTCAGATTCGGTCTAAGTTGGACTCTAAGCGTGTAGCACAGTCTGGGGAGATGCCGAGGGAACGTCTTTGCCCGGTTATCTGGGAACAGTTCGATCCTGTTGGACCTAAGGAAGTGGACAGGATCCTTCGGGTTGTAAGGGCCACCACATGTCATCTGGACCCATGCCCTTCCTGGCTGGTACAGGCAGCCCGGGAGGTGACATGTGGTTGGGTCCAGGTGATGGTTAATGCATCTCTGGGGGAGGGGGTGTTCCCAGCTGCTTTTAAAGGGGCTTTGGTGCACCCCCTCCTCAAGAAACCATCACTGGACCCTACTATATTGGACAATTTTCGTCCTGTCTCCCACCTCCCCTTTTTAGGGAAGGTGGTTGAGAAAGCGGTGGCGTTGCAACTCCAGAGGATCCTGGATGATACAGATTATCTGGACCCCTTTCAGTCAGGTTTCAGGCTGGGATATGGGGTGGAAACTGCATTGGTTGCGCTTACAGATGATCTCTGGCGGTAGCGGGATGGAGGGAGTGCATCCATCCTAGCTCTTCTTGACCTCTCAGCGGCATTCGATACCATCGACCATGGTATCCTTTTGGGACGGCTCAGGGAGTTGGGGGTGGGAGGCGTAGTTCTGCGCTGGTTCACCTCCTTCCTCCGGGGCCGTTCCCAATCGGTGGTAATAGGAGAGGAAAGATCCGACCCTCGCCCCCTCGTCTGTGGGGTACCGCAGGGTTCGGTTCTCTCCCCTCTCCTATTTAACATCTACATGAAACCGCTGGGTGAGATCATCCGTCACCATGGGATGAGGTACCATCAATATGCAGACGATACTCAATTATATATCTCCATCCCTGGTGAGGTAAGTGATGCAGTGGCTACCCTTTCTCAGTGCCTGGAGGCTGTGGGGGTCTGGATGGGGAACAACAGGCTTCGACTGAACCCTGTTAAGACGGAGTGGCTGTGGATAGATGGGTCCTGTGGATCCAGGAAGTTATCATCTTTAGTTCTGGATGGGGTTGCACTACCCCATTCAAACCAAGTGCGTAATCTGGGGGTTCTTCTGGACTCACGGCTCCTGCTCGAACAGCAGGTGGTAGCCGTGGCCAGAAGGGCTTTTGCACAACTTCGCGTTGTGCGTCAGTTACGCCCTATCCTGGATCGGGAAGCCCTCCGTACAGTCACTCATGCCCTGGTCATCTCCCATATAGACTATTGCAATGCGCTCTACATGGGGCTACCCTTGAAGAGTATCCGGAAGCTTCAATTGGTCCAGAATGCGGCTGCTCGCGTAGTTATTGGTGCGCCAAGATCAGCGCATGTGACACCTCTGCTGCGACAGCTGCACTGGGTGCCTGTGTGCTTCCGGGTCCAATTCAAGGTGTTGGTTATCACCTTTAAAGCCCTACATGGCATGAGGCCAGGTTACCTGAGGGACCGTCTCATCCCCATAACGTCGAACCATCCCACTCGGTCATTCAGAGAGGGCATGCTGCGGATCCCGTCCGTAAAGGAATGTCACCTGACGGGGTCTAGGAGGCGTGCCTTCTCGGTAACGGCGCCCACCCTTTGGAATATGCTACCCCCGGAGGTGAGGCAGGCCTCATCGCTCCCGGCCTTCAGAAAGAACTTAAAGACCTGGTTCTGCCGCCTTGCGTGGGGGGGGGGGAATAGTTCCTCTTGGGGATGGCTGGTGCCATAGGGCCCTTTTAAACATCTAAACATCAAACCATCACATCTTGGATTTTTATACTTAATTTTATTATATTAGAGTATTTTATTAGGTTGTTTTAATTGTCAGATTTTAATTGTTGTATTTTGTAAACCGCCCAGAGTTCCCTTGTGGGGAGATGGAGCGGTATATAAATTGAAACATAAATAAATAAATAAATAAATAAAAATATAACTGTTTGTTTCTTCCCTTTTCTCAGGGCTTTTCTCAGTCTTCCTAATAACTATTATATCATGTTATGACATGTTATGACAGAACTAAGGAAAGCTCATTGATTCTGTCTGTCGTCTTCATATGTATAACAGGATCTGTCACTAGAACATGGGTGATATCAACAATACATTATAATAAATAAATCCTACTAAATGTTACTAAAATGAACTTGAATACTATCCATATAATTTGGAATACAGAATACAGAAATGGAATACCCTGTATTATAAAATGAATGGCTTGATGTTTTAAGAAATATGTTGTTTATGAGTTAAAAACTCAGTCCAGCAAAAAAAGAATGTGGGGGATACATTGGGGTCCTTAATGGCTGTTTAGAAAAGGTTGACTGCCATATTTTTTATGATGGCAATGTTAGAATTTGAAGGAACATTAGTGCCTATGCTTTCATCACATGCACTGGTGTCATGGATTTTTTGCCGGATGTAAGGAGCACAACACTGAGAAGAAGAACTGTGTTTATTGCAATGATCATTTCTGAAAAATGGAAAAGCAAAGATATTTATAGAAGTTATGGGATACAAGGCAGGAAATTCTAGGGATCTGATTGGCTGGCCAGTTTGGGGAAGCTAGGCAGGTCTTTGCCCTGTACCTGGGGCAAGAAAATGGAAGGTTGGGGTTTCTCTAGGTTGCAACTTCCTTGTAAGGATTGCCCTTGGGCTGGGCTGTGAGCTGGTGGGGAGGCTTCTATTCTTTGGTCTAGATGGAATTGCAGGGGGCTTTGTCTGGGGTAGGGAGGGTGAATTTGGATCTGATGGGATTAGGCAAAGAGAGGAACTGGATTTGACCTTGGTAATTTCAAAAGACTCTCTCTCTCTCTCTCTCTCTCTCTCTCTCTGTGTGTGTGTGTGTGTGTGTGTGTGTAGTCTCCATTTTGTTTGTTAGGTTGTTTTTTTCTCATTACACTGGTAGTTCCTTATTTCTTAGAGATTAATACAATGGCGGACCAAATTCTTGGAAGGAAGGTACAAATTAAAGATATTTATGAGATGTTAAATTATAGACCCAAAATTTGGAAATTGTAAAAGGTGATTCTGTATCCTTGGAAAGTTTTGTCTATACCAGATTTAAAGTTTAGTTTAGTAAAATGTGTGAGCCTTTAAGATGGCTTTATACTGATGGAGTGCTAGTTCAGACAATATATTTCTGTCTAGTCTAGGTTTAATTCATTGTTTAATAGTTGAATAACTATATTATTGTGATTATTATTAGAAACTGCTAAAAAGTTTTTTTCTCTCTCCTTTTCTTTTTGTGATATTAGTTTAAATGAAATGAAACTTTGGGGGATGTGCTGTTGTTGTTTGTATCATCTTCATTGTCATCTGTATTGGTCTAAAAAAATAAATCTTTGTTTAAAGAAAAATAATAAGCACTGTTGGACACCTGCCAAAGTCCATTCTGCTTCAGGAAGCTGACTCTCAGTTTGAGTCAGCCTTCCTCTACATAGCGAATATTTCAGGAAAATGTCAACTTCTAGTGATAATGGGTATCCTTTCTTATTCAGGGGAAGGAGATTGGACCTCATTAGTAGAGCTCATGCTATGAAAAGAATCTAATTAGAGATTCAATCTAGCAAGACAAAAATCCTGCCTAGAAATGCTTCTATCAGTCTATTATACTGATAATACTGAATTGGAGAGAGCAGTGGTCTAACTTGATGTGAAGCAGTTTTCTATATTCCTATTATTTTAACCTGTGTAGTCATTTTACTGCTTGCTTGTTCATTCTTGGTTGCTTTTTTATTTAGAACAAAATGCCAAAACTGTAAGTTTCTTGAAGACTTCTATGTGCTCCCATAAGAAATATTTCAGGCATTTTCCTTCTTTTTTTCTTATTTTCACTTATATATGGAGAAAATAAGAAAACCCAATCCGGTGTCATTTACAGGTGTTGTGGATTGTTTATTGCTTATTGTGAGTGCCATAGCAACTAGATAACTTTGGCTGATTTGGAAAAAGCTGAGCAGTCTCAGACCTACTGAGGTCACACCTGATACTTGGACAGGAGATCAGGAAGTTCCAGGGCTGAAGTTTACATTGGTCAATTTAAAACAAAACGACAAAAGAAATAAATTCCAGAAGAAGGCATGGATAAGCCACTTCCATACTGTTGCCAAGAAAACAATGTGAGTGCATCCATGAAGTTACCAGTTCAATTTGAGTGAGACTGTTTTTTAACATATTATGAACACGCCTGACATTTGTTGGACAATTAAATGGTAATATGACATGCCTTAGAGCAGGGTTCCTCAACCTCAGCCATTTTAAGATGTGTGGACTTCAACTCCCAGAATATATATATATATTCTGGGAGTTGAAGTCCACACATCTTAAAATGGCTGAGGTTGAGGAACCCTGCCTTAGAGCAGAGCTTTCCAAACTGTGTGTCACAACACAAAAGTGTGTCGCCACACACAGTCTGGTGTGTCGCCACACAACCCGGAAGCGCTGATCATCATCAGCGCTTCCGGGTTTTCCCGCGGCGACACACCAACGGTGGTGTGCAAAAACCGAAAGCGACAGCAGCGCTTCCGGGTTTTTGCGTGCTGCCGCAACGGCGGCACTTCCGGGTTTTCCCACGGTGACACACCAACGGCGGTTGGTGTGTCGCCACGGGAAAACTTTGGAAAGCCCTGCCTTAGAGGCTTTCAAACATTTTCAGAATCTCCTGTGATAGATAAATTAGGGAACAGATCAGTGTAAAAGTAGTTTATGGAGGACAGAAAGTTTAAAAATTTTGGGATACATAATCTGCATCTGGGGATGGGAGGAAATTCATTTGGGTGAACTTTAAATGCAAACCTACTTAATGCTGCATTATTAAAACAATACAAACTAAAATGACCAATCATTTAAAATTTCACTTTAACTTTTACTAAAGTGAAATTTAAATTTCACTAAAAATGTCACTAGAATGCAGCAATAAAACAATGTGCACAAAAATATCTGAAAAGGAAAAAAAGCACATACAATTATGAATACACTGAAAATAATATGCAATATTGCATTGTATTAAGTGAAATCATTTTTTTAAAAAATATATAAGGCAAAATTCTACATAAATTCATATTTTTGAAGAAATGTGCATTATATCTAAAATTCCTAATTTTCCTGCAATGTCCAAAGAAAAAAAAACTAAACTAAAATATCCCAACTGATGCTGAAAGAACACTATTGTTTTGTAAAATTGTTACATGACAGATTCAAAAAAAATGCAGAGTTTAAAAAAAGAGAACACAAAAAAGGAGAGAGCTAAGTTAAAGTGTCATGAGCAAGTTTATTGCTGCTCAACAATTCTGATTAAATCCTACATCAGAGAGTGGCAGAAACAAATTATTTGAGTATAGGAAGCTGCCTTCAGTCATTGCTTCGCATAACACAGTATTATATATAAAATATGTGGCCACCAGATGTTGCTGGCCTACTATTACTATTATCCCAATGACAGCCAACTCTAGTTAATGGGAGCTGGGAATCACAAACATCTGGGGGGTGACAGCTTCTCATGGTTTGGCAGCAGGTTTGTTGGGCTTTTTCCCAGCCCTTGCTGAGATGGTGGCATCTGAACTCAGGATCTTTAACAACAAAATATGTGCTCTGTTATTAAGCTACTGCCTTATGGCACCAAGTCACTGTTACTCTTCCACAGAGAGGTTTCCACTGAAGAAAGGAAGGAGAGGGACTTTTTGCCAGGACTTTCTCCTGCCTTGTGCAGCTATTGAGATTAGGCACTATGAAGTCGTTTCTATATGTTCTCTTAATTTATTTCAAGAGAGGTGGGGTTTGGGTTTTTTTACTTTTGTTTTTTGCCAGCTTGAAAAAGTGTGTGACTATATCTAAGACTTCCGGTTTTGTAGCATTACAGTGTGAAATGTGATAGACATGCTGTTGAGCAGAAACACATTTTACAAGATACTGTTGTCTGTCTGTGAAGGTGAATGAATATTTGACTAGGAAGACCAATTGCCTACTGGTGAAGATGCCACCTGTTCACTGACCTTGCTGGCAATTTCTGAAAGACCCAGTGGGTGACCCTGTAGAGATTTCATCCAAACATCACATAGACCAGAGCTTTCCAAACTGTGTTTCGCAACACATTAGTGTGTCGGCTGCAGTGTCTGGGTGTGTCACGGCTGCTTCTGCCTCCGAGCCCTGCCAGGATTCCACGCAGGTCCTAGTGCCTGCCTTCTGCCTGGCTGCCTCCAAACCTGCTGTGATTCCGTACAGGTCCTAGTGCCTGCCTTGTGCCTTGCTGCCTCCAAACCTGCTGTGATTCCACACAAGTCCTAGTGCCTGCCTTGTGCCCTGCTGTAAGAGTGTGTTGCGAAATGATGCCCTGGTGTAAGAGTGTGTCGCGAAATGATGCATGTCTAAAAAGTGTGTCACCAACATGAAAAGTTTGGAAAGCTCTGACACTTGATTGGCATTCAGTGAGTAAGTAAACATTTGGTTCATTTCCCCTCCTCTTCCTTCTCTCTCTGTCCCTCTCGTTCCATCTCTAGTAATTTTAGATTGCAGAGGGTATACAAAGGAAAACATGCAATTTGGAAAAGTAGCAGCAATTAATTTGTGTAATTTTGCCAGATCTTAAAGAGCCAAGTTTGTAGAAGTTTAAGAACTGCAAGAAAGGTTATCGATCACCATATCCAAATGTCTGCTGCTAAAGCAGTAATTATACTAAAAGCTATTACCAAGGTGTCAGGGTTCATAGTTGAATCCTGCCATTAGGGGTGTAGATTTAGTATAAGTGTGTGAGCTGTAGGGAAGGGGTGAGTGTGCCAAGTGTTGTGGGTTTCATCGGAGACTGTGGAATGCAGCGTCAAGGTCAGCCACCTGAAGGAGCTGGAGGCTTGGGAATGGAGAGGGAAAGTTCTGGACATTGACATCATAGGCACTGCGAAATTGGCGCGCAGGGGGGAGAGTTAAGTTAGCGCTGTTTGGCAGGAATCCGGCATTCGGATCTTTAGGAGTGTTTCAATTTACATGTATCCTGAATAAAGCTTATTCTGCATTTCAATGAATTGCATCAAGAAGTGTTTATTGGGGCATTTAAGTTGGAGTCATTACACAAGGGGATATTTATTAATTACATTTTTTAAAAAATCCCAAGCACCTTCCATGGAATCAGTTGTATACACTGTTCTCATCTATCCCCACTTGTTCTTGCAACAACTTAGCAAGACAGGTTGAAAGTTATGAGGATTCAAGTGAGATTTATTTATTTATCCATCCACCCATCATAAAATTGGCAGAATAAACATCTGGAATTTCCATTTGTCTATATGGCTCTAATCTGTGTTGGATGATCTTAAGCATTATTTTGCTAGCATGTAAAATTAAGGATATTATATGACAGTTTGCACAATCTGTAATTCTCCTTTTTTGGGGATTCGTACATACTTCTTCCATTTTAGTTTAACTTGGAACTTGCACATCAGTGTGATCTGTTTCAGTCAGCCCTAGCCATGTCTCTGCTGTTACAACTGAGCTTTTCCACCTCCTTCTACTAATAATATAGTCAGTTTTAAGGGTTTTTTTTACATAAAAATATTACATATTGAGACCAGTAGAAGCAGAGTCTTGTAAAATAATACAGGCATCCCCACAAGACTTCAGCTATAGTTCCAGCTAATTCAAACTAAAAATATTTTACAGATACCTGTCTTTGCCAAGTCAAACTACAAACTGCTTTTTTGTTATCTTCCTGTCCTCATTTGGAGGTATTTCACCTCTCCAACATTCCTTTGGATGGAACAGTAGTATAATAGTATTATGTAATAGTAGTAATAGTAATAATGTCTACTGAGTACCTCATTTAATTTCCAAATAAATAAGAGAGAACCTCTGCTATTATGAGACAATGTACTGTCATTTGCACCAACTCATGATACATTATCTGATAATCCTAGTCTATTGCCCATAATGAAATGGATCTAACAAAAAGTATCAGACCACAGAAACCTTTCCATATTCTACTGTAAGTTCTTTCATCCATTCAGAATACTTTTTGTAGTTTTGCTAGATCTTAAGTGATAGAATTGTATAAATGTAACAAATGAAAGAAATTTTTACAAAAACTGTGTTCCTGAGGTCATATTTATTTATTATTTAATCCCAGCCTTTTCCCTATGAGATCAGGAATGTTTACATTTGGTTGTGGAAAGGCAGATCCTTCAAACTTTTGAAAGTAGGATTTTTTTTCTCATAATTCCTCAGCAAATGGCTAGAGTTATGTCATGAACAAGCCAGAGGGGAAAAAACTCTTTCTTCTAATTACCTTTTTATTCACAATCAGCCTTTAAGATCCAAACATTTGGGCTGAGGGTCAGAATGGATTTTTTTTTCCAGAGGAATGCGAGTGACTTCTCAGGTGTATCTGGACTGTAACAACTGTGCTATCTTAATAAATACATCCTGTAAAATGCTAGTCAGTCCTGGATAATAATGGTGGTGATGGGACATATGGTTTGAATGGACAGGATTTGTTCCTTAATTGTAGATTGTAGCATCTGACCTTTGCTTCTGAGAGTTCAGAAGGAAGAATAGATAGGGAATTTAAACAAACAGAGGAAAGTTACTGGAAACACCTAGCTGATAATATGGCAGTAAAAGTGCATATGGTTTGTCTGTCCAGATACCCAAAGGGCTTACAAAGGTCAAAGGAAAGTGTGTTTACTAATTCAGCTATTGCAGAAAATTAGGTCAATATATTAATCAAGTGGCTTCTCTAGCTCTGGCAGTACCAGCAATTAACAATATGTAACACACGGCCTCTTGCTGAACAATGGGCTATCATACTTCAACTCATGAATGAAGCTTTGGCATTTGCATCCCTTCTATATCCACATTAATAGAACCTCAATGTTCCTCCCCAAAGCATTTGCTACATGTCACCCTCTACACCCAAATGCACAGAATATTTAAAATGTCCATGCTTCTGAAAGGGCAACCGGAGACCAGCTAACAGACCTAACAACCGGAGCCATTTCAAGGTCATAAAATCAAACTTCTCCAAAAGAAGAAGAAAATAGGCTACTGATTTGCATAGCATTTGCAGGTGGAAATTTCTAGCAACAGACTTACCTTTGGAAATCAGTATTATAATCTTAATGATGAGGGTTTGCTTGACGTGCCTTCCTTTTAGCTCTTTTTTCCCTTTTGCCCTGTACTCGTGCAATCTTACTCGGCTACGAGTGATCACCAATTATATAATCTTAATTGATATACAGTATAGTTCACCATGGAAAGAACACTTCAAAATCAAAAGCAGGTAATTTATTGGGAGCAACAAAATCACATAATAGATCGTGACAACCTTTTCAGTGCTGTAGTGCTCTTCCTCAGACAATATAGTACATAAAACGAGGACATAGTGAAGAACAAAGTTCCCGAAACTAGGCCAGATGTTACCATCATGAAATCCGCAGTTCAAAGTCACTCTGAGATGGTGTTCATGGACTGAATACACTGCTGAAAGAAAATAGCATCTGTATGAAGTTACATCTTGCATTCAGTACAAAACAATTGTTGCTTCCACAAACCAAATATGCAAAAAGCAACAGTTCTGTTCTTCAACAGCTGTTCAAATAGAGGAATTTCCTCTGTAAAGTGGGCCAATACATCATGGTTATATTTTGTAATTGTTCATACATCTTGTGACATAAAGAGTTTATAAGGCTTTTTTTTTCATTGACATTCAGTATTTCCTGTCAATTAAATATCCCTGGAATATACGTAATTTTTGTTTTACTTTGTTCATAGTATCTCTAAAGGGCAGTTTTATGGTGGAAGGGAGCAGGTGACATTTGATATTGTAAATCTCACAGTAACTGGTCATGAAGCTCATGGATTGCTTGACAGAATTTCCATCCATGAAAGTGCTTCCATAGCTTTTCTCAACATTCAGGGGATCATTGAACAAGATTATGCCTTGCTGACAAGTTCAACAGCCTCTCTTGCATCACTGATGAACAAGAAATTCTAAGGACAACCTCAACTACATGTTGGTTTTTTGACACTTGGTGATTTTATTTCCCCATAGCAGTTTAAAAACAATTTAAATGTTATTTAAGGAACTGTGGTATGTTATTGATATATCATTCTTTTGTTTTCATGTTGTATTTACTAACTTGACAATCTTTTTATATTGTTTCCCATTGGTTATATATGTAGATTAAGTTTTAAGTTTTTTGTTGAAAGTGCACACAATTAGAATAATACATAGAATGAAATAAGATGGAAAATGTTTCAGATTGTTTTTTTAAACCCGAATTAGACCAATCTGGGCCAAATCTTGCAGAATAACCAAATATACTTGTATGAAAAATTATATATGCTGATCAATTTCTGAAATATCCAGCTGTGCAAATAATCATTCTATGGACCTTGGTGGCAGTGAATGAAAGGAATTTATACACATAATCTTTTTGTTGCAAATAAAAACTTACGAAATCTCCAAACCAAATAATTACAGGAAAACAATGAACTGAAAAAAATATAATTATTTATTCTTTTTCGATGAGTAGTCTGCAACTTTGCATAAAAAGCTATTAACATAAATCAGTGGAAGTTTCATTGGAAGTTCAAGGATTGGATTACACTATGCAGTCCACAAGGGAGAAATATTTTTGCTAGCTAGAACACAAAAATAAAATAAAATAATTATTCTGATAAGTGAGAAAAATGAGCTGGAAATAACTAAATAAAATTTAACAAAGAAATACAAAGTTCTTCACTTAGGAAACATATTGAATGCACAGTCGTAGGATGGGGGATACTGTATCTGGTTTGATGATGCTCCCTGTGAAAAAGGATCTTGGAATAGTAACTTATTACAAATTGAATATCAGTCTGGATTATAATGTGGCTATAAATAAAGACAAGGGTAATTGTAGCCATCTCTAGGCTGGATTATTTTCTGAATCCTGGGGCGTAGTCGTTTCATTTTATTATGTGCTGGGGAGACTCCACCTCAAGTATTATGACCAGTTCTGGCACAAGTATTTACAAAGAATTCTGAGGTCTAAGAGCTGGGAAACCTTGGTTCTTATCTTCCCTTGGGCCTAAAGCCATCTGGGCAACTTTGGGTAAATCACTCTCTCTTAGCCTAGGAATAAGACAATGGCAAACCACCTCCAAAAATATTGCCAGGAAGACTGCATTGGCCAGTCCATGTGGTCATCAGGAGTCAGGGTTGACTCAAAGGACCATAAGAACAACTCAACAGGTACAGAGAAGGGCAATGAGGGTGATCAGAGGACTAAAGTTAAAGACTAAACATTAGGGGCGCGGTAGCTCAGCGGGTTAAACCGCTGAGCCGGAAGACTGCCGGTAAAGATCTGATGGTTGGCAGTTCTAATCCCCACGTGGCGAGGTGAGCTCTCGTCATTCACCCCAGCTTCTGCCAACCCAGCAATTCGAAAGCTAAGGCGAGTAGATAAATGGGTACCACGTTAAAGTGGGAGAATTTGCCGGTGTCCTGTGATCGGGGGTCGCCCTCGGACCCAAGAAGATCCGGGGAATCCTTTTAAATGGCGGCGGAGGACGACGGAGCCCGATCGGCAAACATCCAGGACGTCAGCAGCCGACTCAGAAGCGAGGCATGCTGGGACATGTAGTCCAATGCCTATGGAAGAAGAGTCGGTTCCCCTACCTCCTTCCTGTGCGCGTGGTTAAATGATATGTATATGAATTGTTAAATATATATTGAAATGCTGTAAGCCGCCTAGAGTCCTCCAATAGGGAGGGGATAGGCGGGGAATAAATATGATAAATAAATAAATAAATAAATAAATAAATAAAGTTCTGTGAGGACAAATTGAAGGAATTAGAATTGTTTGGCCTCAAGGAAGGAAGACTAAAGAGGAATATTATACCACTCTTCAACTATTTGAAAGGGTGTCACCAAGAAAAAGACCAAGACCTGTCCTCCATCATTCCAGTGCAGGGTACAAGGACTTCTTTTCTGTTTTCACATGAAAGCCGACATGAGATAATGGATTTAAGATATAAGAAGAGAGATTAATGTCAAGAAAAATGTTCTTAAAAGTAAGAGCAGTTGAATAGTAAAATTACTGAAGGCAATGGTGAGCTCCCACTGAGTGTGCTAAAGGAGAAGTTGGACAACCATATGTTGAAGAAGCTTTAATTTGCACAAAACATTTGATGGCCTAAATGACTCCTTCCAGCTCTGTGATTTTATGATTCATACACATCCTCTTTTCTCCTTTCGGTTAAAGAATAAAAATATTGGATAGAGATAGGGTGAGCAGAAGGAGTACCTGCGCTGGAAGGAAAGAACAGAGAAAGAAGAAAAGCAAAAACAGGATGCAAATTAGGCAAGCAGAAGAGGTAATTGCTTGACAGAGGGGAAGGGAAGACAAAGGGAAGGGAAAGGAAGACAAAGGGAGTATTTATCTTCCTTTCCCTTACGTGTAAAGAATGAGTAACTACAATGAAGCAGAAGAGGAGAAGAAACTGTTTCCATTTTTACTGCCTCACCAATGACTCTTCCACATTGCTACAAGTTACACCGCCCAGATGAATAAACTGTTTTTGACAGTCACCCTCACCACTGGCAACCTCAAAATACTGGGAACAAAGAACAAAGAAGGTCATTGACCCACTCCTTATCTCCAATCCACAGAAGAGGAAAATAAAATAAATTGCCAATCCTTCATCCCATCCCATCGACAGGTTAGTCAAGCCTGTGAGTTATTATTAATTTATTATGGATGGGTTTTCCTCACTTGCCATTCCTATTTGCTCTTTTGTTTATGTTATATTTATATTTCTATATTTTATCATTATACTGATGTTTTGAACAATATTCACTGCCCAAAGTCATCCTGGTGAGATAGGTGGCCATATAAATTGAATAAAATAATAATAAACCCCATTCATATCCTTACCTCCTGTTGTGCACATTTATCTGAGCTCAGGAAAAAGAAGCTGAGCAATTGAGTTGTGAAGCTGTCAAACCATCCTTCCCTACAAAGGATTCCTGAGACAGCCAAAGTCCAGGAACTGGTAGGTAATTCCTCCTTCTAGTTCAGTAAATTAGAGAGGTGTCTGTCTGAGCTGCTTCAAAACATTATCTGGATGTTCTGGACTTAAAAAATGCTTTAGCCCCTTTTGCCTAGGTAATGGCTTTTGCCTATCACCCTCAAGGTCACCTTTCTTACTCTCTACAAGGGTTTAAGGTGTTGGACTAAGACTAGAGAAATTCAAATCTACCCTCAGCCATGGAAGCTCACTGAGCCAGTCTTCTTCTCTCAGCCCAACTAACTTCATGTGATTGTTTGGGGGGGGGGGGAATAGAGGAAGGAGGGCTATGTACCATGAGCTTCTGGAAGAAAGGTTGGATATAAATCTGTAAGTAAAATAGAAAGCTTTGCAAAAAAAAATACTAGCTTCAATGTGGTTTTCCTAAGTCAGCATTAAATTGGTTCACTCTCCAATACTGACAACATTATTTTAGATCAGAGTGCCTTACTCACCTCCCATTTGGATTACTGCAATGCACTCTACATGGGACCATACGGAAGCTGCAATAGGTCCAGAATGCAGCAGCACACAGAGTTCTGGGTGCCCCATCGTTCACCCGAGTAACACCACTGCTACGTGAGCTGCACTGGCTTCCAGTTGCTTTCCGGGTGCAATTTAAGGTGCTGGTTATCAACTGTAAAGCCCTACATGACACAAGGTCAGGTTACTTGTGGGACCACTTCTCTCTGAGGGCATCTTCCCATCCTACTAGGTTAGATAGGGTGGGTGCACTCCAGATCCCCTTCCTTAAATGTTGCCACCTTATGGGACCTTGGAGACATGCCTTCTCAGTGGCTGCTCCAGCCCTTTGGAACAGCATCCCACCTGAGATCCGAGGGATCCCTACCCTTTTAGCCTTCCGGAGGGCTGTGAGGACCTGGCTCTTCCCCCAAGCATTGGGCTAGGATGGGGGTTGAGCTGCAAGGATGTTTGGTCTGGTGCCTGGGGGGAAGGGTATTTTTGTTTTTAACCATGTTTTTATGGATTGTTGTGAGCCGCCTAGAGTCATTGTATGAGATAGGTGGCCATATAAGTCCTGTAAGTAAATAAGTAAATAAATAAATTGTCATGTGAAGGTGTTTTAAGAATGAAGACAGAAACTTTTCAAGCACGATCTCCATTTTTTCAGAGTCCCGACTTTCAATTACTTGAAGCAGGGGCATCCACACCAAACCATATTTTTCTCAAAATTACGAAATTCCCATTGTGACATCATGATTCAATCTCCATGATTCAATCTTCCCTATTAGTGTGTGAAGGGGGATGAGTCTGTATCATAACATCATGATGCAGATTTCATATTTGCCCTCCCTTGCAAAGGGTACCTACGCAGAGAGGCTGAGGATTCTGGCTCTTTCTTTATAACATCATGTGCCTTTATTCTGCAAAGGTTAATATCCCCACCCTTTTCAAAGGTTTAGTTAATGGAAAATATCTCATATTTATTTGGGGTAAATATAGTATTTTCCTAGAAAAGGAAAATTCCTGCATCTCAAAATTATCATGTCATAAATATTCTTACAATTTACTCTGATATAATTTTTAATGATAAAGTTTTTAATTTTGGGAATGATTCATGGTTCTTTTGAAGAAAAGACAAGCTGATAATTCTGCTAAATGTATCCAATTTCCATACAAGATTTTATTACGGAAAGTTTCATCATCATATTATTAACTGCAGTAAGAAAGATATACCTTTAAATAATAAAAAGTTTATCCCATTTACCATCATTTTAAGAATTCCAGTTGCCAAATGGGAAATACTGGCATTGGAAACACTGGAACTTCAGTCAAGACCATGAAAAGATCAAAGCAAGGCAAGAAGTAACTCTCTCTCTCTCTCTCTTTTTAAAGGTGAATTCAGAGGGACAGAGTTCAACATTCAATAATTCAGCCTTCGCCAACTACGTGCCTTCCAGATGTGCAGGGATTGTGACGCCTATAAAATCATAACAGGTCAGAGAAGACTGTTATGAATAAATAGCTGCTTTTTCTTAATTATTAGAGGTAAATTATCCCACTAGATTTCTATGTTTTTCCTAACTCTTTTTGTTCTTGTTTTTGCTTCAATAAATGTTCGGATTCCTCCCAGCCTGTTGCTATCTCCATTTTGTATGGAAATGGTACCATTTTGGCTACATAAGGTCCTAGCCTGTAAAATTTGTATTCCAATAATAGTATTCATTAACAAATAGCAGAAAGTTTTTAAAAAGCATAAATATAGCAAAAGCAAAAATATAAGAAAAAACCCTAATCAATATCTAATAATTCAGATACATTTTCCCATGTTTTAATGGTGTTTCCCTGTCATTTCTTTCATCTGATGTTTATCAGTACTTTGTGATACACACCCAATGAACATGAATATTACTCAATACAAATGTCTCTATTTTCCATGTTTGTGATCTTCTTTTCTCCAAGTTCATTTATCTAGGCTTTAGCGGTATACGCATCCTGTATTAATTATAAGCCCATGTATGAGTGATGTTCTATGGAATTCCTGGAAGGATGAAAAAAGGCTTTTAAAATGTTTCAGATTTTCAGGCACTCCTACACACCGCAGGCTATTTGTGTAGCAAATAGGAATACAATATTTAAAGGACTTTAAAGGGGAAGGGTGGAGAAATACCTTCCTTCTCTAGGAAGTTATTAAGCAAGTAAGGGTTAGGGAGCCAACTGGCTCTGCTTTCCTGCCCTTTCTTTTTTTTTTTTTTTTGCCACATCACTTTGACTGTTGAAGACTACAAAAAGCAACCCTGCAAAGTTTGACACAAATAAATGTAGGTCACAAGCTGGCAGCAATATCTAGGAATTTCAGTTTCAAAAAGCTTTTTGAGATACACACATTTTGCAAAACATGGAAAGAGCTGTGAAACATTTACAGTCACCTGATTCAGCCTAAACATAATAATTAGATTTCTGAACCCTTTGCATTCAGTGGGACTCTTATTGAAGCCATAATTTCTTTTATCCTCTTCCATCTTTCTTTCCAAATTTAAGTTGCAAATCTACATTTTGTGCCATGATAGATAGGAAAAGGGGATGCAAAGATTTGCCCTCCTGGACATCCATTATACTATTCATCTCTTCCCCCTTCCCCTCCCCATTGCCTCTTTAATGTTAGAAGGAATGCTAACAATAATAATAACATTATTATTGTGGGGCTGTGGGGGTCTGGATGGGGAACAACAGGCTTCAGCTGAACCCTGGTAAGATGGAGTGGCTGTGGGTTAACGGCCCCTCAATAGCCAGGAATTTACCATCTTTAGTTCTGGATGGGGTTGCACTGCCCCTGACAGACCCGGTGCGGAATCTGGGGATCCTCCTGGACTCACGACTCCTGCTCAAAGAGCAGGTGGCAGTAGTGGCCAGGAAGGCCTTTGCTTAACTCTGTGTTGTGCGCCAGTTATGCCCTTTCCTGGATCAAGAGGCCCTTCATTTTATTTCAGATTTACTTTGAGGAAGATTTTCCCCCTTCCATTTCATACAACATTCTTGTGAAGTAGATTTGGATCAATGATTGACTAGCACAATTCACTCTAATGAGCTTTATTGTGAGTGGTGATTCTTAGATCTCCTAGGTCACATCCTTTATGCTTAACTTTTGCACCAATTTCTATGATCCCTGAGATTCCAGTAGGCTACAGAACCAAATGAAAGAAGAAAAGCAAGGTAATTCATACCTTTTTTTTCCTTTGTAGATCATTCACTATTCCATTGGTTTTGCAGCTTCCTCTGTCTTTTCTTCACCAGCATCAGACTACCTCAGCTGTTCCCTTCTAGCTGGTAGTGACAACAATAGTAACTTTAGAAAGTAGTATCTATGCTTGTTGAGGGGCGTGGTGGCTCAGCGGGTAAGACGCCAGGCTTGATGATCGGAAGATCGCAAGTTCGGAGATTTGAATCCCTAGCCCCCCGTGACGGAGTGAGCTCCCGCACTCGCCCCAGCTCTTGCCAACCTAGCAATTTGAAAGCATGCAAATGCAAGTAGATTAATAGGTATCACTTCGGTGGGAAGGTAACAGCGTTCTGCACGCGTCATGCCGGCCACATGACCATGGAAGCGTCTTTGGACAACGCTGGCTCTTCGGATAACAAACGGAGATGAGCACTGGCCCCTAGAGTCAGGCACGACTGCACAAATGTGCAGGGGGAACCTTTACCTTTATCTAAGCTTGTTTCCCTTCCCCCCTCCCCTGCCTTCTTTATGGTGAAGCTGAGAGATAGTGATGGGTCCAGAGTCACACAGTGACCTTCGGTGGCTGAGGGTGAACATGAAAGTGGGTCTTCTTAGTGCCAGTCCAGCATTTTCACCACTATACCACATGGTTCTCGTGTGGTTGTATGACCAAGGACTATCATACCACAAAACACTTTGGAAACCAATTTAAGTAAAGCTTGAGGTAAAGTTTTTAAAATAAACACATGAACAAATAATGAGATACAACAGCCCATAACATATCATTCTATATACTGAAATCTAAATATTTCATAGGAGGAAGAAGCCTTTATGCACCTTTTCCAAACTTGTTGGGGATTTTGAGAGATGCAATCCCAAGAAAAAGCTGCCTTAGTATATCTAGTTGGCTTGTTATTGCTTTTGGCAAGGCTAGATTCTGCCAAACATCACATTTAGTTGGGGGCAGAATAGCATTTGGTGAATTCTTGCTTGAGGTAACTCTTAGAACACAAACCCTAATCTTTTCAACCACTCTACAAATATTGACTCACTTCACAATGAGAACTCATGACAACAAATTTAATGCTTAAACCTGTCCTTGATAGTCTCTTTTTAGGTACTGTATTTCATCCATCCGTCCATCCATCCATCCATCCATCCATCCATTTATTTAATACTTTATTAATGCAATTCAACTTTTCCTTCAATGAAAGAACAATTACTCAAGCATGGGATGAGTTCAATGAGAAATTAGGAATAATTCATGAATAATTATTAGTGTTCATGCCTTTCTCATTTATATTGTTTTAATTGAATTAATCTCTACAGTTGCTCTAAATGGAAATTTGCAGAATGCATCCTGAACTAAAGGGTATATTCAGGGTCAATTCAGTGTGGGTTTTATTTTACCTGTTAACTAAATTTAATAAGCATGCTGTCTTGATATCCACTAAGAGAAATGCCCCAGAATGTAATGACTATGACCAATTCAGATAGTTCTAAAAAAATGAAGATTGGTTCTAGGGAAGGCATTTCATGAATGACAGGATTCCTTCCATGTGGAAACTGTTACTGATCTAGCAGAGCTTATGTTGCATAGAAAGGAGAAGAGAAAGGAGGCAATTGTCATCAATTCACTCTTCATGAGGACCACTTTCCATGTGATTTCAGGAGGACCACTAACCTCTGGAGCAAGTTTTTAAAGTGGGTGGACCAAACTTTGTGGCAAGGACAGCTCAATATTTCTGTGTTTCTAACTGCATGTTCCAAAGTGAATCAGTCTGGGAAGAGTTTTGTCACATTATGAACTCTTTGTCTAAGTTCACCCAAATTCAAGACAGTCACACTCTGGAGTTTACTTCTGTAGTTTCTCATTAGCAGTTAACTGCCCAAATTATATAGAGCTATCTGAAACAATATAGAGCTATCTGAAACTTTGCAGCCAAAGATGGAGAAGCTCTATACAATCAGCAAAAACAAGACCTGGAGCTGACTGTGGCTCAGATCATGAGCTTCTTATCGCAAAATTTAGGCTTAAATTGAAGAACGTAGGGAAAACCACTAGACCACTCAGGTATGACCTAAATCATATCCCTTATGAATATACAGTGGAGGTGAGGAATAGATTTAAAGGATTAGACCTGGTAGACAGAGTGCCTGAAGAACTGTGGATGGAGGTTCGTAACATTGTACAGGAGGCAGCAACTAAAACCATCCCAAAGAAAAAGAAATGCAAGAAAGCAAAGTGGCTGACTGATGAGGCTTTACAAATAGCTGAGGAAAGAAGGGAAGCAAAAGGCAAGGGAGAAAGGGAAAGATATAACCAACTGAATGCAGATTTCCAGAGAATAGCAAGGAGAGATAAGGTGGCCTTCTTAAATGAACAGTGCAAAGAAATCGAGGAAAACAATAGAATGGGGAAGACTAGAGATCTCTTCAAGAAAATCGGAGATATCAAGGGAACGTTTTGTGCAAAGATGGGCATGATAAAGGACAAAAAAGGCAGGGACCTAACAGAAGCAGAAGAGATTAAGAAGAGGTGGCAAGAATACACAGAAGAACTATACAAGAAAGATCTTAATATCCCTGATAAATACGATGGTGTGGTCACTGACCTTGAGCCGGACATCCTAGAGAGTGAAGTCAAGTGGGCCTTAGGAAGCATTACTAACAACAAAGCTAGCGGAGAAGACAGTATCCCAGCTGAGCTATTTAAAATCCTAAAAGATGATGCTGTTAAAGTGCTGCACTCAATATGCCAACAAATTTGGAAAACTCAACAGTGGCCACAGGATTGGAAAAGGTCAGTTTACGTTCCAATTCCAAAGAAAGGCAATGCCAAAGAATGTTCAAACTACCGTACAATTGCGCTCATTTCACATGCTAGCAAGGTTATGCTCAAAATCCTACAAGCTAGGCTTCAGCAGTATGTGAACCGAGAACTACCAGAAGTGCAAGCTGGGTTTCGAAGAGGCAGAGGAACTAGAGATCAGATTGCCAACATTCGCTGGATCATGGAAAAAGCAAGAGAGTTCCAGAAAAACATCTACTTCTGCTTCATTGACTACGCTAAAGCCTTTGATTGTGTGGATCACAACAAACTGTGGCAAATTCTTAAAGAGGTGGGAATACCAGACCACCTTACCTGTCTCCTGAGAAACCTGTATGCGAGTCAAGAAGCAACAGTTAGAACTGGACATGGAACAACCGACTGGTTCAAAATTGGGAAAGGAGTACGACAAGGCTGTATATTATCACCGTGCTTATTTAACTTATATACAGAATACATAATGAGAAATGCCGGGCTGGATGAATCATAAGCCGGAGTTAAGATTGCCGGGAGAAATATCAACAACCTCAGATATGCAGACGATACCACCCTGAGGGTGAAAGAGGAGAGTGCAAAAGCTGGCTTGAAACTCAACATTAAAAAAACCCAGATCATGGCATCTGGTCCCATCACTTCCTGGCAAATAGAAGGGGAAGAAATGGAAGCAGTGACAGATTTTATTTTCTTGGGCTCCAAGATCACCGCAGATGGTGACTGCAGCCATGAAATTAAAAGACGCTTGCTCCTTGGGAGGAAAGCTATGGCAAACCTAGACAGCATATTAAAAAGCAGAGACATCACCTTGCCGACAAAGGTCCGTATAGTTAAAGCTATGGTTTTCCCAGTAGTAATGTATGGCTGTGAGAGTTGGACCATAAGGAAGGCTGAGCGCCGAAGAATTGATGCTTTTGAACTGTGGTGCTGGAGAAGACTCTTGAGAGTCCCTTGGACTGCAAGGAGGTCAAATCAGTCAATCCTAAAGGAAATCAACCCTGACTGCTCATTGGAAGGACAGATACTGAAGTTGAAGCTCAAATACTTTGGCCACCTAATGCGAAGAGAGGACTCACTGGAAAAGACCCTGATGCTGGGAAAGACTGAAGGCAAAAGGAGAAGGGGACGGCAGAGGATGAGATGGTTAGATAGCTTCACCGATGTAATGAACATGAATTTGAGTAAACTCCGGGTGACAGTGGAGGACAGGAAGGCCTGGCGTGCTATGGTCCATGAGGTCACGAAGAGTCGGACACGACTAAACGACTGAACAACAACAAACCTGAAACAAAAAACTTCATGTCTCAAATTTACATTGTATTAATTAGGTTTCTATAATGGTATGTGGGAATGACCTTGGGAGACAGGAGGGAGAGCCACAGACTGGACAACCTATGTGTAAAAGGTATCTCAGCCCTCAAAAGGAGGGAGGGCATAGGAAACGTTTCCCATGCCCTTCTGTGGGCTGAGATACTTTTTACACGCCAGTTGCCCTGTCTGTAGCTCTCCCTCCTGTCTCCCAAGGTCATTCCCACATACCATTACATCTTCTCAGAAACCTCTATTACATGCAACAAATATGCTAATTATTCTTTCATTTGTTTGTTTTGTCTCAATTACTGTCTAATCAATATGGACCACCAGAGTCAAATTGTCCCGTTTAAAAAGCTATTTGTGTAATATAACCCCCCAAAATAATTGATAATCAGGATAGACAGGGCTTCACCATTACAATTGGATATGCCTCAACCACAATATAAACAAGCTACTGAGAAACTAATATTATTTTTGAGCAGCAGAAACTCTCAGTTATTATAAGAAGTATAAGGAATCCTGGTTGTTGAATTATAACTATGTCCATTTCCAAATTCCAAACAACAATGGGTTATTGTACCCTGTCCTGTTAATTTAACTGAAAGGATTAAAGTAGGGCAAAATATGTTTGAATATATTTTCGTACAAGACCTACAGATTTAATGCAGGGTTATTATCTAATATGGATGAAGAATGATGGAGTCAAATAATTAAAAACGAAATGTTTCCATTCTAACTTAATCCTTAAGTATTATACCACAATAAGCAAGTAATCTAAACATTCAGATAAAAAAAAAACCTCCACAGTAATTTCTACATTAGAAATCAAAGACTCTCAGTGGATTCTTCATGACTTTACCAGGCCAAAGAAACAACAATTATTCCATATTTTCTTCCTTAACTGTTTTTTGTGATAAGTGAAAAGATGGGAAATACTGTTTATCTTCTGCCTATAAAAGACAGATACTGAACTCTGAATCCATATAACAGACTAGCAACAACGGATATTTGGCAAACACCACATACCTGTATATTTCAAACCCACCAACACACTGAGACAGAGGCTTGTACACCCCAAAGATCAAACTCCAAAACACAAGAAAAGCAATGTAGTTTATGCAATCCAGTGCAGTGAGGAGTGCTCTGAACTCTACATTGGAGAAACCAAACAACCTTTGTACAGGAGGATGGCCCAACACAGGAGAAGTAACACCACAGGACCAGAGTCAGCAGTTTATCTTCATCTAAAGGAAAAAGGACACTCATTTGAGGACATTAATGTTCACATTTTAGACAGAGAAGATAGGTGGTTTAAGAGAGGGGTCAAGGAATCCATTTATGCCAACTTGGAAAATCCTTCCTTGAATAGAGGTGGGGGCCTCAGGCATAATCTTTCCCCCATCTTCCTCTCTGCTTTGTCTTCTGTGCCTAGGAAGATTAAGACCATTTCACAAGCTCAACAGCAGCATGGTGATCTTAACGATCCTCCTTTAGATGATAAAAGGACTTAAAATAACATCTCGATATAACCATGACCTAGCCCCAGGTGTAAGGTCACACAGCTACCTAGAAACATATTTAGGATTCCCTTACTAACTTTGCTCAGACTGAAGAAGCTCCTTGGATAAGGAGCGAAACGTTTCCACTGAGAAAATAGAAATCCAGTTGACATGATTTAAGCTACAGACAATTCCACCTGGATGACTGAGAACCTTCATAGAAAGACTAGCAACAAGAAAATATGATTTCATTATAAACTCTGGAAGCATCTTTTTTTCTTTTCAAAAGAATACTAATCAAAGAGCATTGCCAGTCAATATCAGCTTAATGTTTCAATAAGGAAAACCTGGCGATGAAATAAGCACAAGGGCCAATCTGAATCTGAGAAGGCAGATAGATCTAGACAAAGTCAGATTGGGATGATTGGCCAAGATGTGGAGTTACCAGAAGCAGGACAATACACAGTTAGGAAGCTGATTTTTCTAGTGTCTTGAGAATCCAAGCAGACAGTAACTAGAGACATGTGACACAGTTGTGCGGCAAAGACTAATTGCTGACAGTACCATTTATACATGTCCTATTAATAGCACAGCAGGACATTCACAGACTACATGTTCAAACAAATATTGCCAGTAACTATTTCAGAACCCTTTATTTAAGAGCATTAAACAGTTCTCCAAAGCAAAGCTAAACAACTTTTTAAAATAGATTACATCATAAAAGCAAAATATTGTTAGTAGCGTTTCCCCCAATATTATAATAGTAATTGTCTTCAACACTACCCTTACGTAATTCTCAAATCTGTCCTTCAAATTATAAGGGGGGGAAGAGAGAGAGAGAAACACTTAAAATGGCATTGTGGGCCAACCTGATCGTTTGCATTGGTGAGTAAATCTAAGTCTGTCCGTGCAAAAAGGAGCTTGCACTCAAGAAAGACGGTTCTGGAGCCATTTATTTTCTTCTTTCTTGTTCAGCAAAAATGACCACAAGAAGGATGTGTGCAGAAGGCAGGCGCTTTCCTTAAACCATTGTTATAGTACAGTATGTGAGAGCTTCCTATTAAGCTTTTGGATCAGTACTATCCTGATGAGAGAACCCAGAGCAAAGCTGGATTTTCCTCTGTTCTTCCCTTCTGATGTTGTCCTTATGCCCCATCAATAATGTACAATTTTAAACTGGGAAAGGAGTAATAATGTCAGTTTAGAAAGATGGCAACTAGGATCAGCACACAAACTAAGGACAACCACACAAACTAAGCCTTCACCATATTGTGATGTCACTGTGGAAGCTACCACTGTTCATAATGTTTTCTGTTAATGAACTTAAAAAAAAAACCATCATTGCCAATACATTTCAACATTAAGTGAATGGCATTTTTATTTGTTCTGTTTATTTATTTAAAATAATTTGAAGTCTAGATAGAGAAACTTTTCAGGACTGACTCTTTATTTAATCCTACTTCTAGACCTAAAACAGAAATCTGTTCATTTGTAATATGAATAGATATAAACCAGAGGGAAGATGGCCATGTATGAAACTTTTCCCTGGGGTTGCCTTGGAGCTCTTTCTATGTTTAACACAAAACTCTGAAATGGTTTATAAACATATTCGGCTGACCATTCTTTGAAGGCTTCTGTTACTTTTGAACCTTATCAGAGTTCCTAATTTTTTGAAGATTCATAAGCATGTTCACTGCATGCACCTCCAAATCTATTTCAGATCCTCATGACTTGAGAAATCACCCAGTCGCTTTTCCAGTTTGCATCATGCCTCTTACACTTCTTCTGATATAGATCTATTCATATCTCAAAAAAACACCTATGTAGGTTTTTATATCTGGAGAAATAAGTTCAATATATCAAACTTCAGGCACAGCAATTGAAAAGGGGCTAAGAGGTGGAGCAGAAGGTGGGATAGCAGTCACTAACTCTACTGACATTCTACCCTGTGTTATAGTGGACAGGAGAAAAATAGCACAGCTCATCACCAGTGATGCAGATCACGAAGTCATTGGCAGCACAGTGCCCGGTGTGCCAACCACTCCACTCCATTTCAGCACTGGAGAAAGATGCCGGTAGTTGTCATGGATCCAGTTCCAAATAGTCCTAGTGAAATTCCTGTTTGAAACTTTGGTGTGCCACTGCTAGTCACAATAACAGTCTTGTTCAAATTAAGGCAAGCTCCTATACTTCCAAAGCCATTTTCTCAGATGTGGCATACGTAGGATACACAAAAACTGAAGAAGAATTAATGATGCGTTCTGATAAAATCATAGTGTTTGGGTAAAACATTGTTGTCTTTCCACGTTCAGATAGAAGTGTTATACTATATACAGTATAATCATTTTTATATAATTTGTTATATCTGAGCAGTCAAACATTGCTGTGTTGTAACAACATGGTTCTGCGTTCTCTCTCCCTTTGGTCTTCCTTTCTATATTGCTCTTCCAATTTTTGCTTTTCAGGGTCCATACTGTATAATGTACAGTCAACACTTCTTCTAATCAACTCAAATTGACTAAAATCTGCAACATATTTTCCATTCTGTGAAAGAGAAATCACAGGCAGAAACTCAAAACCCCAGAAGATCTCCTCTGGAATATATGACGTTCGGCTCTGGCAAACTGCACTTGTTGATTCTACTGTGGCATTCAAGAGGATAATGAGTTCAAAATCTTTTTCCTTTAGATTTTGGGGTGTAAGATCACTTAAAGGGCTGCTCTCATCCAATATGTGATAAAAAGTCAGAGGTAGAATCAAGAAAGGGCTGTCTAATGATGAATCTACGTGGAATTTGACACTAGCTTGGTTTAGCAGAATCCTTTCTCCTTCTTTGGTTTCATAGGTCTGAAGAAGCTTTCCAATCAGCTGGCACTGAATCAGGAGGCTCTTTCTCATATTTGCCACACGGATCACAAGGCAAAGCTGTCCATTGTGTTTGGTTATGACAGCACAATGACTGAACTTAATAGTCTCAGCCCTTTTTTTAGGTCTAGCAATTTTGGCCAGGAAAGTCCCAGTAATGAAAATCTCAATCAATGTGGTGACAACTAATTGAGCCACCAAGAGAAAAATGGCGTGAGGACACTCCTCAGTGATAACCCGGAAGCCATAACCAATGGTTGTTTGGGACTCCAAAGAAAAGAGAAATGCTCCAGTTAGAGAATCTACATTCATGACACAGGGGACATGTTTGTTGTGAGAGTATTTGCTGTCTTGCAGATCTCCATGAAGAAATGCAATGGCATAGTAAATTACTCCAAACAGAAACCAAGTCATGATGAAAGTAGCAGCGAATAATGTAAGTTTATATCTCCACTTCATGTCAATAACTGTGGTCCATAGGTCCTGAAGATAAAGCAAGTAAATACCATCTACCTTGTCAATCCTGATATTGCTGTGACCACTTTTGGACATCACACGAGGTTTGTTTCTCTTCATTTTAGCACTGATGTTGCCATTGACTAGTGGAACTTGTGACATACTAATCTGTGTTGCTTGTATTATTTGTTCCTCAGGCCTAAAGAGAGAGAGGGTAATAGTTATTTTCTACAAAACACCCCAACGTATTCTGGTAAGAGATGCCAAATCTAAACCATGGAAACTGCATATCATTCACATAGATAAAAAGCTATTATAAATGAAATTTGTCACCAGCAACATGCAATGTTGTAAGAAGTGAACAGAAAGTACTGGGATTGTTTCCTATTTCTATGTCAATATAAGTCATATGTCTTTGCTTTAACAAATTAAACCTCTTTACCATTCAGATATTTATCATATTTATTATATAAGACAAGATGAAAATTAATTAATGAAACAAACTTGATCCAAACACTCAGGAGATCCATTTCTCATCACTAGATTGATTTACTTTTAATTTCCCAACCTCAACCTCCCCCAATCTGTTCTGTATTCCGCTCCTCCTGAAAAATTTAAATAAGCATTTTGATCATGATTTTCACAAATCATACTCAGCACATAGTTGGGTCAAAAGAAAAATAAAAGCTAGCAGTTTTGTAAGTGCATAGAAAGAAATCTTTGCACCTGAAAATTCTTCGAGGTTGTTTACATCATGAGCCTCTCCAATTTCAAAGACTCAGCAGAAAATAGGAGGTCATTCACAAATTCAGCTTTCTAGCACTAGGGCCCATCCCTTTGCAAATACAGAAGGCATTAAATGGGACAAAGAAAGGACACAATATCCAGAACCAGACAGTGGTTACGTAGTGCAAAGCAAGAGCATGTTAACAGGAGTTTCCAATAACAAAACTTCCTGGACTTAAAAAAAACCCTTGCATCCTTTGTACTCTGGCAGTTGGTGCTGATAGTATTATTTTGTTCCATTGTTTTGCTTCAGGACACAGCTTTAATAAGTAGTTCATTTTTATGAAGCACAAAGGGGTGGGGAAAAATACTTGTCCCTGGTGTAACTACTTAAAAGAACATTTCTGGAAACCAAATATGAACTTGTAGTAGATATTTCTGCCAGCCCAGGATAACAGTGTAATTATTCATTAGTGCAACTTTCCTGTTTTGTCAGTAGAATATTTATGTTTACACCCATAGCTGAATAACTGCTGGCAGGCTGAAAATAAATTAACATGTATTTTTATTTTCTTGAACAGCTTACATACAACTCCTGAACCTCAAAACAACCAGAGGAATTGAAGTTCTCTGTAAGCATGACTGCAAAATCAATATGCACACCCAAACATACACACTGTGCAATGCATCCAGATAATAAACAGGAAAAGGAGATTCAAAGCCTTAGTGCTGCAGACAAGAACAATAAAGAAAGGGAGAGGGCAACCCATTAGAAATGCTGTTTGGAGAAATGAATATTGCAGACATGAAAAAAGGAAATGCATCTGAGATAATGACATAAAAATCTTCACAAAGAAAATATTTTAGAAAATAACCTATGGCACAGCAAATCAAGAGAATTCACTCTCTTTGCCAGATTTTGGACAAGGATATAAGTCACAGAAAATTCCCAAGGATGAGCATTTCTCTCTGCTTCCCATGTCTTGTTCTCCCTTAATCTCTGAATTCAGCCGATCATGGGTGACTCTCCATTATCAATCATACATTGTCACTGTATGGATCAGAAAGAATTTCAGGGAGTTCATTGTTTTTTATAGGACCATCATTCATAAATGTCTTCATAAATGGAAGACCAAAACGTTGAAATTTACAATATTTGAAAGTGGGACAATATGAGTCTGTCGGATTCATAATCTAAGTAGAGAGCTTTGAAGACGTGCACGTCCACTTCCGGGTTTTGTTGTGACACACTAAAGTGTCACGACACACAGTTTGGAAAGCTCTGGTCTAGCGGTTAAGACAACAGGCTAGAAACCAGGAGACTGAGAGTTCTAGTCCCGCCTTAGGCATGAAAGCCAGCTGGGTGACCTTGGGCCAGTCACTTTCAGCCCAACTCACCTCACAGGGTTGCTGTTGTGGGGAAAATAGGAGGAGGAAGGAGTATTAGGCATGTTCGCTGCCTTGAGTTATTTATAAAAATAATAAAGGCGGGATAGAAAATAAATAAATAAATAAATAAATAAATAAATAAATAAATAAATAAATAAATAAATGCCTATGTTCATATGTCCTTGGTACATGACTATTGGGGTGTCATTAGAAACTCCTGCACTTCAATTTCTCCAAGGCTAGTTGGCACCACAATATCATGAAACAAGTTTAGAATTAAATGCACAAAAACTTAAAAAAGAACCCTCTCTCCCTTTAATGTCATTATTAAACATGCCTAATTTTTAAGTCTTACATTGCCTTAGGAATTTATGTCTGTCAAGAAGAAAATAGTTGCCCTCATTTCTTGAACTCTGATTCCAGATGTTATCAGTCTGAGATTCAAAGATTTGTAGAGTCTAGGATCCTTGAGGGCTATAAATCAGCACACATTAATCTTTTGAGGCATGTGACAAGTTGGGTAAGGATTTGTGAATTTCCAAGACAAGACAAAGCATTTTCCCTGGATAGTACTTTGAGTGCTACAGCTTCAGGCTCTCTCTTAAAAATTAAAGAACCTCCCCAGCACCACCAGCCTATCCCTGCAAGACCTACAAAGATAACTGCCTTATTCTCTATCAGTCTTTCACTCATTCACTCATTCCAGAGGGTTTTTTTTTTCCTCGCTGTATTTCAAAGCAGTCCCTTTTCTATTATCAGTGTTCTAAACCTATGCATTTCTGGATCCTGACCTATAAACATATAAGTATTAGAATAGCATCTCACCAGTCCTTGGTGTCTTCCTCTCTCCATTTGTGTTTCTTTATTAGGTAACATTCATGTATCAATTTAGTCACTTCCTTTCATGTCCTGGAATGGATCCCATCCGATCCTGGCCTTTTTTATTCCCCTGACTTCCTGCATTCTGTTTCTTTCATCATCTCTCTTCTCCTGAATTCCTGTTGTTTATAACTCAAAACCCAAAGAAATACACATAAAGAATTCCCCCTCTCCTCTTTGCCATGCTTATCAGATTAGAAGAGAGTTGCAGGGACTGCCATGCTGTCATGGTTATTGGATGCTCACTTCCAGTGCAATGACGGTTGCCTATACTAGCTGTATGAGAGGAAAAGATCCTGAAGCAAGCAGTAAATGTCTCCTCAGAAACAATCTTCACCCCCACCTCCTTCCTCCCAATTTTGACTGACTTACGCCTGGAAGCATGAAAGATCACATTCTTTCCAACCCTCTGCTTTGTTTATTCCAATTTCTCTGTCGTAACACTGGATATTACAGCTACTCCTATAAATGTGTAGTCCATTTTCAGAGTCTTCTCAATGCCATTGACGTATGGTGGGCCTATGGGTTCCCCAATCTGATTCTGAGGTAAGATGAAAAAGATTTTCCTTTCTAAATTAAAATTCTCCTGTCATGAACTGTCAGATGCTCCCCCTTTCTGGGATTGTGGCACAGAGAGAAAGAAACACTGGATCTGGCTTTCCTGCCTCTAACCATCCCCTATGGTTCATATGGTATAAATAACTCATGTCTTTGTGGGAAATGTTTCTGTGAAACTTGCAAAGCTGAGGAATGAGAATGTTTGGAATCAAGTAGATGTAGTTCTTATAGTTTCTGAAGAGAGGGCTGGGGCTTTGGCAACAAGGAGGAGTGGAAGATGAGTAAATGTTATGTGAGGCTCCACCTCCATGTGCATTCATGTACAGTATATGCAGGAAGGGGACATGAAAATGTTATCATCAATGTGTGGGTTTCTTTATGACATTTTACATCCTGTTGAACTATTATGAACGATAAACCCATAATCAGTAACAGCTCAATGAATTGTTAGAAATCCCAATGGTTTTCCCCACACATTCCCCGCCCCACAAAAAACAATTCCCAGAGAAGACAAATAATCAAGATGGAATGTTATATACCAGGAAATGTCAGGAAAAACATCCTGAGCTCTTTGTGTTGCTCAGAGGTAGGCTCAGCATCTTGTGTTTTGGTTACTTGCAATTAACTTTAGGCAGGTACTGTATATGCCCAAGAGCTACTCTCATCAAAGACTGGCTTCAATGTTTTAAATATCCTCCTCATTAAAAATAGTCTAGGCTTCATACAGCTCTAGAAATATCTCCCCACTTTTCCTTTACCAGCTACTAAAGATAGATGTTGAAGAGGTCCCAACTAAGAACTGAAGTTACTTTCAGAGGGACTTCTTTCTGATAAAAGCCAGATAAAACTGATACATAAAGCTGTATTTTATACCTAAATGGGGATTTTAGGCACAGAATGTTTAGCCAGGAAATCATTTCATGTTTATGCTGCACAGTCTCTCATCATCGATTACTTCCTTCCAAATGAATAGGTTTGAGTTAGATATACTACTGGGTTAAACTTTTGGAAATATAGTTATAGCCAGAACCATGCCGAAAAGCTTGCATATGGCTGCTGTTGTTTGTTGACCATAAAGTATGTGTTACTGTGTTTGTTGGTCTGGAATTCTGTACTGCACTTGAACCAAAGTCAGTTTTAAATAAAAATGGCCTCAAATCCTACATCTGCTATTTCATTTAAGGATAATTCTAACAAAGCCAGTGAAATAGAAATTATTATTCTATGCAAAGAGTCTCCATGACCTGCTGTATTCATTTTTCAAAAAATGACTGACATTTCCTGAGTTACAAAATGCTTAGAAGCTTTGCTTCTCTCCTGCCAGGAACTGATTCCCAACTTCCTTGAATTCAAATATCATCACAGTGGATCTTCATTAACACAACTAGCTTCCAAAGCAGAGATTGGTATTTTCCACCTTTCTCCCACCTCTGACCCTGTTCTTGCTGTGTAACTATTACCTCCCTTCTTAAGACAGCAACTTTAAACAGGGTTTAGCTCACCAAAGAGCTAAACTTTTAAAACTTTCCATTCCATTAAATCAGAGCCATCTGCCAGATTAAAACTAAGATACAGAGACTTTATCATCCACATGCACTTTTAAAAACAATACTGAGCATTTCAGTTCTGTCTCATTTTGCATCTTCAAATGCTGTGCAAACATTAAACTGAACCACAGTCCCATGGAGAAGACAAGTATTTCTACCCCACTTCACTTACATAGGAAGAAACAAACCTAGTATGGTCATTGCTGCATGCAGATTATGAATGAGTAATACAGCCAAGGACAGAACACTGAAATAACCACAGGATTTCATTCCCTTTCTGTATTCTAGCTTCAAGCTTTATTTTCTCCTTGCTTTTAATGAGGTCTCAGTACCTCTGATCTCTCTTTTTTGTTCACTATGTGGATGTGCTGCGCATAATTATCTATTTCTTAATTATAACCTATATGGGAACATGTGCCTTGTCTTCTGCTTTCCTCATTCCATTAATATTTTAAGCTCAGTATATTTCTTGTCCATTCAATTCAAACTTTCATTAACGAGAATAAATGGTTGGTCTGGATTAGAGTGGAATAGTTCCATTTTTAGATCAATGTCTACCAAAAGTCTAGTCAATTCTGCTTTTGATTTTTAATTTGTTCCATACTACTTCGTATTAATCAGTTAATTCCTTTTTTCCAATCTGTACAACACACACACACACACACACACACACACACACTTAAAGGTATTTTTCCCCAAAGGTTCAAATGATCTTATCCTAAGTATAGATTTTAATGCTCATTTTGGTGCATGTAGTTTGAGTTGAGCACTGTTTTCAAAATTTCAAGAACTGCAAAGTTGAAAGGATAAGCACATGAGTTACAGACTGAATTGGTTTACTTCAAAATGCAGACTAAACAAAATCCTTGAGCATATCTAATATACTGCCATTTCTGTGCTTTTTCACATGATGAGCTGACCCTTAATATCATGAAGCTCTTAGAGAGCATGAAGACAAAATAGACAATTTGCATTAATTCCTTCCTATTTAAAAAGCCACTTTTCCACTAAAAGGCATATTAAAATGTTGGTCAGGGAAAAAACAAAAATACTTTTTTGAAAGACTGGAAACCTTACATGGACTTTTGTTGGAAGAAGAAAAGACTGAATTGATGATCTATGGATTTGGGGATTAAAAAGGGTTAAAGAGAGAGGAAAGATGGCAACTAGTCGATAGAAAGAAGGGTGGAAGTCATAATTCTATATTTTCTTTCTCTTTTTCCTTTCCTTTCTTTTCTTTTTTCTTTTTTCTTTTTTATCTTCTATCTTTCTTATTTTTATTTTTATTTTTATACTAATTTTGTATTTAAAAATTCTAATAAAAAAATAAAAAGCATATAAGCAAATATTTAAAAATTAGAGAGAGCATCTTTCATCAATATGAAAAGATTAAACTATCCAAGTGATAGATTTCTCTCTCTAGCTTTCTTTCAGTACATAGTTGATAATTTTATGAGTAGTCACACCACAGACATGAGATGATTGTCCTTACCATCTCCTGGTTGATCGCCCATTTCATACATTTCCCTGGATTTCATAATTTTGGTGTGCATCTATGAAATAACAGATCATTCAGATCAATCTTTTGTGGCTTCATTATTGTCTTGCTATTTCCACATATTCACCCAATTCTACATCTCCTTTTTCTTACTTCATTTATCTCTTACATTATGAAATAGCGTTTTCATCTACCATTCTGCAATCCAAGAAAAACTCACACATTCCCTAAAGTAGTTATTAGTGCTTTCAATAGTAAGTTACTACTGATAGTAAACCTCTTGTTTTCCATCCCTCAATAAAATGAAAATTGCAATGGAGACATTTGCCCCCAAAACAGAGAAGGAATGGCAGGCAGATGATGAACAGAAAACAGGAAATAAACTCTGTTTCTATAATTTCATCTTTATAGGCCATCATGACTTATAACTGTAACTTGATTTGAGCCTACAAGAAATTGGAACTCAGTGAGTGAAGATTAAAAAAAAGAAAAAAGAAATAAAATGCTTGGGAAAGTGCAATTTATCAGCTACAACATCTAATGGCTTTCCAAGGGCAGTCCATGTAAGCTATAATTAAAAATGCCTCTGTGCATTTTTAGTTTGTGCATTATGGACCTATTCAAAATAAAGTATAAGATCACAAATACTTTAGTCATTTTCAGACTGCACTGCTACCTAATATGGAGATTTAATTCAAAATATTTCCAATGTATATTATTACTATTATTTATTCCCACTCTGTATATATTCATGTTCTTCACACTCAGGCCAAAAGTGGCTTGCATACACATACATTTGCATATGTGACTGATTCACTCTTTAGTGTTATTAAACGTGTTCTCAAAAATATTACATAATATGGCTTAGTTTTGAAGCATATTCTATTCAAGCAAAACTACCCTTGAAGAGTATCCGGAAGCTTCAGCTGGTCCAGAATGCAGCTGCACGGGCCATTGCTGGTGCCCCTAGATCGGCACATATAACAGCGTTGTTACGTGAGCTGCATTGGGTACCAGTTTGCTTCCGGGTCCAATTCAAGGTGTTGGTTATCACCTTTAAAGCCCTACATGGCATGGGGCCAGGTTACCTGAGGGACCGCCTCATCCCCAATATATCCACCCGTCCCACCCGATCATGCAGAGAGGGCATGCTACGGACCCCATCTATAAGAGAGTTCCATCTGGCGGGGTCCAGGAGGCGTGCCTTCTCTGCAGTAGCTCCCGCCCTGTGGAACAACTTGCCCCCGGAGGTGAGATTAGCCCCTTCGCTCCTGACCTTCCGGAAGAACCTGAAAACCTGGCTCTGCCACCTTGCTTGGGACCAAGGAAGGAATAGTCACTCTTGGGGGTGGCTAATACCTTAGAGAGCTCATCTCCTACATTGGATTAAGTTAGATCTTTTTACCACTCTTGCCTCTTGGATTTTAATCTTGTTTTATAATTTGTATTTTTACATTCTATGTATATTTTATGTTTTTTGTTTCTATTATTTTGTTGTAAACCGCCCAGAGTCCCTCCGGTGGAGGGAGATGGGCGGTGATAGAAGTTTGATTGATTGATAAATAAATAAATAAATAAATATTCAGTGGACTTTGACTAAATGACACAGGATTTTTAAAAGGGCATTTATGAACCTTACATATATTATTCTTGATATTTGTCTATATATTGTGGTGGACCTGTGAAAAAGCAAAGAAATTTTGGGTGCAAGTCCATACAATGATGCAAAGATATTGTGGATTAATATTATGATGAAACCAGAATTGTTTCTATTAGGTTTTATGGAGGTTGAACTAGAAACGAAATATGGGAATTTAATACTATATATGGTAACTGGAGCAAGATTATTGTATGCACAAAGATGGAAGAATAATGAAATAACCACAGTGGAAGATTGGATTATAAAATTGAAGGAACTTGTAGAAATGGCAAAGCTAATGATAAAGACCCTTTTAAAAGACTAGAAACTTTATATGGACTTTTTGTTGAAAGAAGAAAGACTAAACTGATTATTTACAGATTTGGGACTAAAAAGAGTTAAAAGGGAAGGGGAAGGGAATTACAAAAAAAAAGACGGAGGGGAAAGAGTAAGATGGTAACTACTTGATAGAAAGAAGGGCGGAAGTCATAATTCTGTATTTTCTTTTTCTTATTCTTCCTTTGATTCTTTATAACTTTATTGTATTTAAAAATCTAATAAAAAGCAAATAATAAAGTTATTTGTCTATATATTTGCCTCATCCTTCCCTATAATTTTTGTCTTATCAATGTCTTGGAACTGCATCTTCCAAAATTCCTGTGGAGGTCTTCTAGGAATTTCAGTCCCATACAATCAAGAAGTCTATTCTGATATTTAAGAAAGTTGTACAAATTCTAGAGCGATATCCATCCCTCATGACTGACTAACTTGCCAATTTAGTTGGAGAAGGAGATGTACCCATTTGATTGAAATCATGGTATTCCCTAGTCCATTATAATATATCTTCATTCTTCTTTTATATCTTATCTAGGACTTCATATATTTGAGACATATAAGTTAACAATCTTCAAACTTGCCGTGGATACAAACTCCTATGTTTATGATACTGGAGCAAATAGATGCAATACAAATTTATTCAGAAATCAATCCCACTTGTTCATCAGGATTTGCCAACATGTAAGCCATTCCCCATCCTGGCTGGAGAATTCTGGGAGTTGAAGTCCACACATCTTAAAGTTGCCAAGACTGAGAAACACTGATGTAAGCAAACAGTAATTGCTCTGTTACAATCACTTCCTGGCAGGCAATACTGTTTAAAAGCACATGTCTGCCTTCCTTTTCTATTGTTTTGTGCATATAGGCCAGCATTACTTGATAGGATTAGTAGGTTAAGATTATCTGGGTTGCTAACCATCCAGTTCTTTTTTTTTCACTCTTGTTATGACATTTTGTTCCAGTTAGAATCAAACTATGGATGTTTGTTCTTATAACATGTATCACTTTTTTATCCTAATCTATTTATAATTTCATTAGTTTACATCATCTGTCATTTCCCAATAAGTTAAAGCAGATTGCTTTCCCCTGACTTCAGAGTAGGCTGATTATATAACCACCCAAGCAGGATAATGTTTCATAGTCAGTAGCTGTGTCCACAGAAAATTCCATCCATCTGATCATATTAGCATTTTGTTTTGTTTTGTTTTGCATACCATCTGCAAAATTAAGATCTAAATCTGAACCTCAGATGATCAATGGTTGAATGCCAGAATATGTTTTCAGTGCCAAATCCCTGTTCTGGGACATAGGAAGTAAAAGTAGTAAAATCTAGATGCAAAGAATGTTGATAATAACTGAGTCCCTTTGATAACAGTTTGGTTGAAGTTGATCATGAAATCTAAATGATACCATTGATAACAGTGGTTATAACTACAGTCCCTCCACTTAATTACTTTTAGAGTAGAGTTTGTGCCAAGGCACGGTATGCGTGTCAGATGGGTTGATAGCCAGACAAGCATAAACACCAACAGACTTTGGGGAATTGATATTGTATACTTGAAACAAGCAACACAGTTTACTTCTTTTTCTTTTCCTGGCAATACCATATTCAGCAAATTTAGAAGGAAACCAACGTTTTCTCAGAGGCGCTCCTACCTCCCTAGTTATACTATATAGCAGTGCCAGATTCATGCCCCCTCTGCTCTCTTCCTAAGGAGTTTCCTCACTCCTGCCTCTTCTGTCTGTTCATTGGCTTTCTCCTGCTGGGCCCTATCTATACAACCACATGGAAGGTGAATGCAATGCATGGGCGGAAAGGAACTGTATTTCTTGATGCTCCCATCGTGCTTAGAGTAACCATTTGTAAAGACATAGACAGTGGTAAAGAGGAGCAGTGCATAGCACAGGTCCAAGAAGCACCAAAAGCTGACAGACGGACTCCTATGGGATGTAGCCCTCAACAGGTGCCAAGGACACCAACAGCCCAATAGTCCTTAATTTGTATGACTCATCTTTCTCCTCCATTTTTGTTTAAAACAGATATAAATAACTATTTTGGATATTGTGCTAATCCTTGAATGAGGTCCTGTGAAGCAATCAACAGAGCTTAAAAAGTAGTTAGATCACACATTGTCTGGCTAAGCTCTAATAAAGCATTTTGTCATGGAAATGTTGAGTCCCATGTCCTCATTTGGAGAAGAGTTGTAACCTGAAGCATATCTGAAGTATGAATACATGAGTTGCATGACTTTTTTTTTTTTTTTTTTTTGGTACAATGTGAGACTGGTCTGCTGGAAGTTTTTGAATAGATCTCATTTCCCAACACAAGCACTATACATACACCTCACTAAGTACACACTTCCCAACATAAAATAATTGTCTGTGTATATACTGTATATGTATTCTTTTCATTTAATATGTACTCAAAACGCAGTGGAATGCTCCTTCTGTACACAAAAGATGGAGAATGATTAACATTTAGGCAGAATAAATGTCTGCTGTCGCAACCAACACATCAACATTTGGTTGATCCAAAAAAAGCGGACACTGCACATGTGGGAAAAATGCTAGGAGGGAAAGAAAATCCTGAACAATCTATAGTTTGTGCTCCTGCCCATAATGGCCACAGCTCATTGACTAGGAGATCCTTTGGGCAAAGCAAACTCAGTCATTTTCATCTTGCTCCCATTTTCACCCATTGCTGCAAAGTTAGTCAGCTAAGTATATTTCTTATTTACTTACCAGAAAGGGAGTTGGAAAGTGAATAAGCAAGCTGATAGTAGTGGCTACTTCTACTAATTTCTGTTGTCCTTTGGCCAGAGAGAATAGGCAGTAGGAGAACAAAGATTATGCAGAGCTGTGGTAACAGAGACTATCTATCTAGACTAACATAGTTTTCCATAAGGATCATCCAGTTGCCTTTGAAAGAGGGCAAAACCCATATCCTACTGTTACTCCTTGATCCATAACATTGGTATTCAAATGATCCTAGACATCATTGCCATCAGAACCAGTAGGAACTGATAGATATGTTTCTTCTTCATGACTTTGTCTAAATAGAATTATATTTCATAACCAATTGGTAACATCAGCAGAAAACAAGGGCCTCTTGGTAGTGCTCCCCAGAAGAGAAACAGGCCACAGCAAGTGGCTAATTATGTCAACTTCTGATACCGGCCATCACCTCATTCTAGAAATCTGCTTAGGTGTAAATGCACATAAGGAATTTATGCAAGTAAAAGCTAGGTATTGTTTTCAGTGGAAAGAGTTGAATAACTCTTGTGTACATACTTACTCTCTCTTCATACTCTCTCTCAGCCCCAGAAAGGAGGCAATGGCAAACCACTTCTGAAATCTTGCCAAGAAAACTACAGGGACTAGTCCAGGCAGTCACCGAGAATCTGACATGATTGAATGGCAGGGGGGAAAAAACATACTTTTAGCTATGAGTTTCAAATCCTTCCCTTGAAATGAGAAATAAATTCTCACAATTGGAGAACTGGGTGTATTCACTGGAACTCAATCAATTTCCAGACTGATGTGCATATTCACAGTCCAGAAAACTGCAATTATATCTAAACAAACAATAATATCTAGTTTCAGAAATATTTTGTTTATTTAATTTACTTGTGTACCATCCATTCCCCCAAAGACCCCAAAATATTTATAAAAAAATAACAAAGTCAAGAAAATATAAAACAAGGAAATACAAAAGTTGTGGGACCACAAAACACTCCTTCAATCATTGTGTACCCTTCTTCTTTGCAAGAAGGAACAGGTAGGTTTTAACAGCTTTCCTAAAGCCAAGGAGGGACAAAGCTGACCAAATCTCTGCAGGGAGAAGTTCCAAAGAGAGGGGATGATTACTGAAAAAGCTTGCTTCCAAGGCCATACCAGGTGACATCTTTAAAAATGGGACCTAGAGAGAATTGAACCTATTTGATCTGGTTGGATAGGCATATGAATACAGGAGAAGGCAGTCCCTGAGATAACCAGATCTGAAGTATATGTGGCCTTAAAGGTGACAACCGGCATCTTGGATTGTATCCAGAAGCCGACTTGCATCCAGGGTAGCTCCTGAATCACTGGAGTCAACTATATATCAGGACATAGTCATCACTGTCTGGGCTGCTGCAATCTTTACCAGCTGTAGCTTCCAAATGCATTTCAAGGGCAGCTCCATGAAGAGTTCATTACAGTAAACCAAATGGGAGGTGACTATGACCAGGGCCTCCCAGTCACAACTAGTGCATAAGATGTAGCTGTGCAGAAGCCCTCTTCAAGCAGAATATGTGAGTCTAAGAGAACCCCAAATTTTGAACCACCTCTGGACAGGGGAGTGCAACCCATTCAGAATAAAGGTATGGATGGTATCAAGGTCCACAAACCAAAGTCATAGTCTCTTCCTCCCCATCCAGATTCTGACAGCCTCCAGGCACTGGGTCAGCACTTTCACATCATTCAGCATGGATAACTGAGTGTCATCAAAATATTGATGTTATTGAACCCTGTGCCAATGAATGGTTACCCCCAGCAGTTTGATACAAATATTAAAAAGAAGTGGAGAGAGAAGGGAGCCCCAAGGCACTCCACAAAGTAGAGGTCTCTGCCCAGAGAACCACTGCAACACTGTGACACCCCCCCCCCCTGCAATTATTCAAAGATAGTCCATGGATGATGGTACTAAAAGTTTCTGAGAAGTTAAGGAGGACAAGGAAGGTTGCACTGCCGCAATCCTGATTTCTCCATAGGATATTCACAAGGGTAACCACTTCAATTTCCATGCCTGAAACATGACTGCCAAGAGTTCTTCTAAAAAACTTAGTAGCTGCAGGGCCATCACTTTCTCTACAACTTCCTTAAAAGGGAAGGTTGGAGACAGTCTAAAATTATCCAAGATAGCTGGGTTGAGCAAAGTCTTCCTGAGCAGGGGGTGCTCCTCTTTTAGAGGAGACGAGAACACCCCCTCACTCAAAGAAGCATTGATTATTGCCCAAATCCAACCTCCTTCCCCCTTACAGAGGCCTTAACTGATCAAGGGGGGCAGGACCAATTTGTGATATTGCAAGCAGAATGCCTAATTTTTAAAATAATTTTTAAAATAAATTCCTACAATATCTAAAGGTATTACCTGATTGTTGGCCACAACTGCATTATTTAATGAACAGTAAAATAGTGGTGGTGGCTCAGCGGGTAAGATGTCAGGCTTGTCGATCGGAAGATCGCAAGTTCGGAGGTTCGAATCCCTAGCCCCGCGTGACGGAGTGACCTCCCGCACTCGCCCCAGCTCTTGCCAACCTAGCAATCCGAAAGCATGCAAATGCAAGTAGATAAATAGGTACCACTTCGGTGGGAAGGTAACAGCGTTCCACGTGCATCATGCCGGCCACATGATCGTGGAAGCGTCTTCAGACAACGCTGGCTCTTCGGCTAACAAACGGAGATGAGCACCGGCCCCTAGAGTCGGACACGACTGCACAAATGTGCAGGGGGAACCTTTACCTTTTCTTTACTAAAATAGTGATAATACTTAAAGGAATGCTAACTGCTTCAGGGGAGAAAAGCAATTTGATTCTTCTGCCCCGGAACAATCATCAAATTATATAGATAATATCACCCCCAGAGTTATTTTAGAAGGAGTGCTAAAAACAGAGACTAAAGCACAGGCAAAGGCCTTTCTTATGAGCCCCCTGAAATCCAAGTGTAAGATGCACATATGCTGCCGAAATGTCTCCTATATTTAGACCACAGTCCTTCCTCAAAAAATGCACAAAGGATTTATCACAGTAGACATGTCTTTTAAGGATGAAAGTGGCTAGATACAAATATGCACACTCTGTATTTGATGCAGGGCCTATATAGGCTGTAGTTTGATATTTACACTCAGATTTTAAAAAATGGCTTGAAAAAAACAAACAAGTTGCAAAAAAGTCATGCTGATTCTGAATCATATATGCCATACTCTACTTGCTGTCATTCTCACGGAAATCTAGTACAGTATTTGCTTTGTAAGAACAAAGTGTATTTACATAAATATAACTTTCAATGTGCTTTGCAAAATTACCTGCAACTTTTTTTTCTGAAAATAGATGCTCCTGTACTAGCAAGCCAAATTTATGGTACCATTATCCTGGTATTTTACAGTACATCCTCAAAACTTAGTGATGCATCTATTTTTGCCTTTCCCGGTGCTTAATTCTTAACTTTAAAAAAAAGCATGTTAATATATTTGAACAAAATTGTATTTAGATATGCATTTTTGAGACAAATGGTGTTTGACAACTTTAACCCTGAATTTTCTTCTGCATTTGTTTAATGCTGATTAATGCAAAAACAGGATGGAATAGCCTTATGAGCAATAACATGTGGAAATGACACTTTTTAAAACCAGACTGCTTCATATTTCTTTTCTAACAGTACTCCCTAATTTTTACAGTAGTTACAGTATGGCCTCAGTTCTTCATTTGGCCTCCCAACCTCACTCTCATTTTAAACCAGTAAACTTGGGGGGTGGGGGTTGAGCGGAACTATTCACAGATTTGAGCTACTAAAAAGTTAATGTTGCTTTCCTAACTTGAAGCTCATTCTCACTTTCAGTCCTGCATGCCAGCAATATTTCACAATTCAATTTTGGACTACTATCATTACTTTCTTTCAGTTCAATGCATGCGGCCAATTTATGATTTAAAATACTTTTTCACACGCATACCCATATATGTTTTCCACTGAAGTCTGTGCTTTTTCCGAGACCCACCCAGTTCCAGCACAAGACTGGTGAAAGTGCCAAGTGTTCTTGCTTTCCCTGCAGTGAATGGAAAAAAGCCCTCCCCCACCCCCTTATTTTCCATTGCTGCACATTCTTGGAGAAAGAAGGGAAAGGCTTCTAGTGGAATTTGGTTATACCTGTTGTTTGAAACTGGATGCATAAAAGAGCCAGTTTAGTTGCTTTCTATTGGTAAAATTTGTTGTAGGAAAGTCAAATGTTATTTGAAACTGAGTATGAATTCCAAAGTGACTCTGACTTTGAAATAACTTTAAAATAGGGGGAGAATGAGTTGCCATGAATCTTTGTTCCATTTCTCTAGTATGTCAATAATACCCTTGCATTTATGTTGTATTTCTATTTCTTTTTCTGTTTCTAACTTTTAACTATGTATTTTAAAATCTTAATAAAATTCAAAGAAAAAAAATAATACCCTTGCATTTGTTGATGTTTTAGGAGGGAGGTGGAAAACACCAAAGTTCAAAAGGAGAAACCACTGAGTACTTTGTAATGAAATTAGAGCTTTCGTCTACAGCTGCAGAACCTTTCATTAATGAAAAAAAGAAAAAGCAAGTCAATCATTTCAGGTTATCAGGGAAAAATGCAGAGCTCCGCTATCCTTTCCTTATGCCTGAAGAATGTGAGTTAAAGGAGGGTGTTACAGAGCCTGAGGTTAATTAGCTCATGCTCCATAGGACTACACCTTCCCCCACCCTATTGTAAACCTCCAGAATGGTTTCTCTAGGAATGACTACCACTTGCCACTGACACTGAGGATCCAAATTATGAGCATAATAATCCAAATTGAGTTTGGGTTGTTGCTGACATTTGTCAGACCTGTATTGATTCATGATGGATGGATGTTTGGTTTCTGACATGTTCTTCTTTTGTTATTAGCCACCCAGAGAAATTTGGCATGCAAAGATGGTTAAATAAAAAAATAAAAATCTAGTGTGGGTATCCCAATCCAGGAGAAAATCATCTCCATTTTCTCCTTCATATGTATGCATTGCATGGACATGGATTTAAACTTGAATTATGTGCATGCAAGCTGTCCCATAACTTTTTCTCACTTTTGGAAAATGAAACCAAGCATAAGCATGTATGTATGTATGTATGTATGTATGTATGTATGTATGTATGTCATGGAAATAGAAAGATAATAATAAAACAGAAAAAGTTCAAGGATTTCCAATAGAGCCCTAGCCTAGGTCTTTCAGATATCACATCTAAAGCATGGATGGATAATATGCTCCATGGAGATAACATGCAGCCCTTGACCACAGAGAGTGTGACCCTTGGAGGGAACTTTGCTGAACTTTCCCACTGCTGAGTTGATCAGCATAATGAGCTGGCCACCAGGATACTGATAAAGGCTTTCCTTATGCCACCATCTAATTAGCAGATTGTGGACCAGGTTGTTGGTTTCCTACTGATAGCAGGAAGACAATAATCTGCAGTGTATTGCTTGGAGAGATGGGAACAAGGGGATGAAAAGTGTGTGTGTGTGTGTGTGTGTGTGTGTGTGTGTGTGTGTGTGTGAAGGTGTCATGCATGTGTGGCTCCAGACTGAGCAATCTCTATGGCTCTTAAGGTTAACAAGCTAGCCCACTCATGATGTAAAGAACAAACTCTGACAGAAGGCTTTCTCAGAAAGTTGCTTCCTTGCTCAAACAACTCCATAAAGTCTATGATATCACCCAAAGGACAAGATGAGCACTAGCTTGAGACTGGAGATAACTGGGTTCCAGTAAGGCTGAGTATTTATAAGGTCAGCTCAGTTGGGAGAGCCACTGTCTTTGGCTGTCCCTCAGCTACAGCATCACATTGCAGTTCAGTGTGACAGGTTTCCAGGCCAGCTGGTTGTTGTAAGAAGCATGTCCTACTTCTGTATCCTTCCTCACTCTGTTATATTGTCTCTGTTCAACTGGAAGCCTGAAATCAGAATGTTTTCCCTCTTTTTATTGTATTATAAACTTTTTCACTGACAAGCAGGCCAATAGTATTATAAGTAAATAAACAGACATATTTCTTGGTGACACATTATTGTCACATTTACATGGCTGTCTTCTGCTGATCTGAGATTAAGAAATCTAGAAATATGCAAAATATGAGAGGACCAGCCAATGGTAGAACTATAAGATCCTATAGATAGATCAGACCTTCTGTTCTCCTTTCTATGGGCTATGTCAAAAGATGTGAAGATCTAAGTAAAGAAAGATTACAGAGAAACAAAGAGGCATCATAATACTCTATTCCCAATAGCTCTGCTCAAGCATATTATTGCTGGAGGACAGGCAAAGAATTTGGAAGAGAAAAAGAAACAGATTTTGTGACTCAGGCACATGTACTGGAAAGAAAGATCCAATACAAAGTATTTATGTATGTGGAACAAATATATATGAGCTTCTATTGCTTTGGCACATAGATCTGGTAATGCTGGGCAAAGAAATTATCCTGCGTTTCCCCCCTACCAATTCTCATTCAGTCTGAAGAAAGAGAATTTGTTTTAGAAATTCTTTCAAAGGAGAAGATAATTTTGGAGAAATTGGCATGAATGGAGTATGGTGTTCTTGCATTTATTTACTTACAAGTTCTCCAAAGCATGTGAATAAACATTCTGCCTTTTGTTGTGCAATAATCTCTTTAGCAGTCTGCAGCTTTCTGGCTTTCCATGATTCCCTTAAATCCCATGTGAGGGCAACATGAGGGCATTTCTCCCACTGACTGTTTTCAACAGTGGTGTTATTGTTAAGAAGAGGTCCTGCTGTTGTCAAGTTGCTGGGGAATTCTCTTTCTTCAGAGAATCAGGGAAGTGGTCCACACAATTTTTGGCCCACAAATTTGGTGAGGAATTTCAACATTCTTTGTGCCACAGATGATCAACCACTCCAAACCTGGAGTGTACACCTTCTTCCAGGACAATATACTGTATATGAGGCCTCTGGAGCAAAGGATGAGTAAACTTGGTTTTTGAGGTTATTCATCCAGAAGCTTGGCTGAATAACCAGGAACTTATAGGCAGCTTAGATTCTTAGCTGAATAACTGAAATTTATATAAGGCAGAGGTGGACTGCATAAATCCTCAGGACTCCATTAAAGCACTCAGATCCAAGTGGGACGTTAAGCCACTCAAGACTTAAAGTAGCTGTTGCCCTTTTAAATTCTGGCCTAATTGCTTCTTAATGGTGGTGGTAGTGTTTAAAGCCAACCTTGACACTTAAAACTTAAGGCCGTCAAAAAGAACAAAAAGTTTAAAACTTTCACACTAGACATGTTCCATGCAGTCCCCTGGCAGGATAGAAAGTCATAGTGCAGCCCATCCTTGATCTGAGGGGTAATTGCGAACTATTCAAAACACAGCCAGCTAAGAACTTAGTTTTACAATTATGCCTAGCAGATATTGAAAAAATATACTGTATACAGTATGTCTAACTTCATATGTTTCACCATTGACTAAAATTAGATAAAATTCTAGCTGACTTAAAGAGCCATTGCAAAACATTGGATTTAATCCTAGCCATGAAATCCATAGGAAAGAATTACGAGAGTTCCACTGCAAACTTTATTTAAGAAGGTTTTAACCAATCCTCCTTTATGATGGAAAGATTTGCAATGCTACATTTCAAAGGAAGACAAATAAAAACAACTTTATTATCATAACTTCAGCAAAATGAGGTGGCATGAGGCTTGTTTATTTACATTCTATACTATCTTATCTTTATTACTTTTCCTCTATGCCTCTGTCTCTGCTCAAAAGTTCAACAGTCTTGAAAACCTCAACCTGAGTCTTGAAATGTTTGCAGTGAATAATATAGCACACTTCTTTCAGAAGAACAAGCTGATTGTAATTAACCATATGAATACCTAACCATCTTGTTTCATTGACTTTACACTAAGGAAAGTGGGAAACTACTATGGTATTTTCCAAATCACCTATTGTGACTAAACAATAAATGTTAACCTTTAACAATACTTGTATAATGTAACTGGTTGGTGATAAATATCAGATGAAAAATTAGCACAATCCAAACCTGAACACTAATAGTGCAGTGTGTTTGTCCTGACTGGAAAGTCAGCACAGTAAGAATGGCTATTTATACTTTACAAATGATTGCTAAATCTATATGCAAGGCACTTGTAAGATAAATTGGGTAACCACAATACAGTTTTCATTCACACATCACATATGATCCTTCAATAATAAGTGATCTGGAGCCAATTTATTTGCTTTTTCCCTTGGGCATCTTAAATGGGGAAGTGCAAACCTGGGCTGAGACTTTAGCAGCTACAGTTCACCAACAATTTTAATCTTCTTTTGTGTGTATCAAACGTTTTCATGATATGAACAATGTTAGTCTCCATTGCTCATTCCCCCTTGCTCCAGTGATTCCAGGCACATGAGAGAAGAGAGAAGAAACATTACCCACCTCCTGTCATATTTCCAATGACAAGTTTCTGCACCCCTTCACATGTTTTGACTGAAGCTCTGCATTGCAGAGTCTGCTGTAATCATGAATGGTGAACATTGGAATGATGTAGAACCGTGATCACACAAGTGTCTTAAGTTCTGTGGGTAACCTAGATAAATACATCAGCCTTTCTTCTGTAGACCTTTACTGTTAAATCCGTGGGGCTGGATCCTGTTTTCCTTCTTTCTTCTACATGGTAGAAAAACAGAATGCCCAAATAACAAGCTAAAAGCTCAAATAGGCCATAGGAGGTAACCAAAGGAACACAAGATTCATACATCTTTTAACAGTTTGGTCTAGTGGTTAAAGCAACAGGCTAGAAACCAGGAGACTGAGAGTTCTAGTCCCGCCTTGGGCATGAAAGCCGGCTGGGTGACCTTGGCCAGTCACTCTCTCTCAGCCCACCCACCTCACAGGGTTGTTGTTGTGGGGAAAATAGGATGAGGAAGGAGTATTAAGTATGTTCGCCGCCTTGAGTTATTTATAAAAATAATAAAGGTGGGATAGAAAATAAACAAACAAACAAACAAACAAACAAATAAATAGCTGTATAAAAGAAGAAAATTGGGGCAAGTGCATTTTTTCCTTTTCCCCATAAAATGTCACTTTTGGCAATTATGGGCAAACTGGCCAATGGCAAAGGATCTAATCCAAAATGTCTGAAGAGTCCTGGGTTCCCCAACCCCACCAAATTCATTGTACCCCCTTCCTTTTCACATGGTAGATCTCTGTATTTGCCAGGTCACATCCAAACAATAAACTGTATTACTGTACTTATAGAAAAAAAATATTCTGTACTTATAGAAAAAAAATATCCTGCATAGTCGGAACACAACATGACTTGAGCAAGTAAGCAAAAGCAAAGAAACACCAAAACCAGAACTAATCCTGGAACATCACGACCACCATCCTTCAAGTCATTAGCTAGTTTGACGTGGTGGAAAATTCCTCCCTGACCCCAAATATGGCAATCAATAATGTTCTAAGCAAAACTCTTTCATCAACTTTTTCCAGAGGAGTATTTACTCATGTATAGTTTTATGCCGTTCAATTGCCTCTAGCTATGGAAGCTCTTGATGCCCTAAAATAAAAAGCTAACTTTTTATTTCAGATTTCTCACTGAAATACAACAGTTAAGTATTTTCCATTAAGAACAACGGCACCTAACTTTAGACAGTTTATACTGCCTAAACTTCATCTTCGTATACTGTACATGTCATTAAACCTGCCTCAGATCAGATAAATATATGGGATGGCCAGTTAATTTTATTATTTTTATGACATACAAAAATGTGAATATGTGTAGAAGGGAAATCTAGGTTAACTGTTGAATTGTATCAAGCTAAATGATCGATGTCCACTTCATTCTAACCTGTGACTGGTTGCTCTGCTTTCAAGGTTCCTGATCACATGTAGAGAACCCAAACACATATATTTGAGCAAGGTGACTATTTCTGACATTTATAGATTTAAAATTTAATTGCATTGACTCTGGTGACCCATATCAAGTTTCTGTACATATTCTTAGGGATATTGACAAAGGAAGGAAGGAAGGAAGGAAGGAAGGAAGGAAGGAAGGAAGGAAGGAAGGAAGGAAGGAAGGAAGGAAGGAAGGAAGGAAGGCTTCATTATCTATGTCCATATGGATGTCAGGGAAGCCTCTAGAATAGTAAGCTATTTCAGAGGATGTTCTACCAACCCACTTTTCTTTGAAACTGACCCATCTTGCAGAGTAAGGCAGGTAACATCCTCATATCTTACACTGGAGTGTTGAAAGCAAATGAGCAACCTGAAGTCCTCAGACTTGTTTCATGCTGCCCTTAGCCTAGTTTCACCAGCCTCTGCAAGAAATCCATTTAGTTTTCTGTGAAGAATGGGCTTTCCCTTCTCCAGTATTTTCTGGAGAAGAAAAGAGAAAAGGAAGGAAGGAGAAGAACAGAGAGAAGTAGCAGAAAGAGAGAAAGAAGGATCAGAGTCTCCATTCACTTTTGCTTCTAGTGCCCTACAACTGCCACGTGGCTCCTGAGAAATAACTGCAAAGCAAATGTGCTCTCTAACATAAAAAGAAAAGAAAAGACATTCCTGGTTTAAGAAATAATTATCCCAACCCCAAACATATAGAGTCACACTGTTTGAGTTGGGTGGCCTTAGAAATCTTTAAAATAAATAAATATGTAAAATATGTTATAGCACCATTGTGGAAAATGTCTATTATTTATTCCCCCCCCATAATCACTTGCAGTCTCCCACAGAAATGGGAAGGTTGTACTTGAGTCTCTAATGCTTCACTCATGAGTGTATTTTCTTTCCAGTAGATTAAGAACAGAAGAGTGGGACAACAATTATCCAGTTCTTGACATTTAATGGATTCCATGAGATTGGAGATTTAGTTTTAACTCTTTCATCATGCAAAAATTTATTTAGTATAACATGCATGTTTTGTCACTATATATGTATGCACAAGTACATTTTTCTGTGTACCAAAGATAAAGAAAATATTGGAACAATCCCAAGATTTTCTTGGTTATCTGAATTTTTAAAGGAACAAACATGCTTTGAAAAAATGTTCCAGGATCTGTAAAATAGTTAAATTTCTGTTATTTACGACTCAGTATCTTGGCACCGTCTGATTCATGGTTTAGTTTTCTACTAGTGACCAGAGGCTACTGACTGTCTGCATTAGCTAAAGATCACTCAGGCAGTAAAGTGGAAGAAACTGCACTATCTGTAAAATCAAGCAATGAAAAAACGTTTGGTGCCGCTTTTGGTTGATCATTGTTACATTGCCTTGTTTCTTTGCTTGAACGACTTTAAAAGGTCTGTTTGAACCTGTTTGAACCAAGCTTGAATACACAGCGTGAACCTTGGACATTTCTGGGTACACCCAGCCCAAAATTTAAAATGTGTACAGTCTTCAGACATGAATTTATGATCTGTTTCTAGGTTATTCCAAGACAAACACTGGTGCACTGTTCTAGACTGGTCTGCTTTTGGTCACCAATAACTATTTGACCTATTATGACAGAAGTAAGAGGATGGCATTTTAGAACTTGCTGTGCAGTCGTTCCCAATGGTGGGTTCCCAGATATTGTAAAATTACAAATCATATCCTTTTTTTATCATTGGTTATCCTGACAAGCAAAAATGGTGGGGGGAGGACTCCAATAGCATTTGGAGATGCTGTGTGTTATGATCATTTTGCTTCCCAAAAAGAAATGCAATATGCATGTAGAATGTTAGTACATCAGGGAAACACGGATTACATTTCTTCATAATGTGCTATCTTGCTAGGTGGATGGATATTTTTAAAATATGGAGTATAAACAAAAATGCATTGCTTCCCATTTGCATAATTACAGGTAGTCCTCGCTTAATGACCATTCGTTTAACAATGGTTTGGAGATATGACAGGGCTAAAAAAGTTACTTGCGACCTGTCCTCGAAGTTATGACCATCGTGCCACCCTCATGGTGAAGTGATCACGATTTGGGCGTTTGGCAACCAGCTTGCATTTACGACCAGTTGCAGCGTCTTGTGGTCACATGGTCATGATTTGCGACCTTCCCAGCTGGCTTCTGACAAGCCAAAGCAATAGGGAACCATTGATTCACTTACTTACCAGATTATTCACTTAATGACCACAGTGATTTGCTTAACAGCTGCAGTAAAAATGGTCATAAAATCGGGTACAATCACATGATGCCTTGCTTAATGACGGCATTGCTTAGGATCAAAATTCCAGCCCCAATTGCAGTCATTAAGCAAGGACTACCTGTATAATGTGTAGCATGGTTCTTAAAATTTGTCAGGGCACATCAATATAAATTGAATGGATAGAATTAACACATGATGCACACAGATATTTCCATACACATACCTAGTTATCAGACCAATATTCTTTATTGACAAGAATAAAGACAACAACTGCTGCTTAGGCCAGCTCATAGCATATTAACCCAACATTATAGTGTAACAACTGAAATTGCTTAATCAGCCTTTGTGCCTTTAATAAGTATATTGCAAAGAATCACAGTAATCTTAATCTTTTTAACTGGAATAGGAGAAATGTAAGCATGTGCTAACCCTGTTGTATAAGTGAATGGGAATGAAAATAATTTATGTATTACAGTGCTTATCTGGGATCACTTTTTCTCAACCAGATGCTTTCCAGGCATAAACACCTGTGGGAGCAGGGGGGAGAGAGTGGAAGTGATGAAACATGCATTGTGACAATACAGCATAAAGCCCATATATATGAGAATTAAATTATGAAAGACTGAGTATTGTCATGACATCATCTATTCTTCCAGAAGTGCTGTGACTACAGCAGCCATGCTGATTGGAAATTCTGCAAGTTGTAGTCCTGCAATAACCTGAAGTTACTTGATTGGGAAAACTTTAGAGCATAGCTTTCCAAACTGTGTGTCGCGACACTTTAGTGTGTCGCAACACACAGCTTAGTGTGTTGCGAAGCGGCGGGGGCGGGGGCATGCCCAGCGGCAGCGCAGGGGCGCGTGGGGTGGTGTGCATGGCGGCGGCAGCGGCACGCTATCAGTGCTTCTGTGTTTTAGCGAGGCCGCGGCCGCTGCCGCCGCCACTGTGCACACCGCCACCCCGTGCCGCTGTCGCTGCCGCCGTTGGTGTGTCGCCAACGGCGGCAGCTTGGAAAGCACTGGTTTAGAGGAATACACAGTATTCTCAAATGTTATTTCCCCAGTTTGTTACAATAGATGGTTTGAATCACCAACTGGTTTGATATTAAGACTAAGTTAAAGATTAAGTGTCAAGAGACAAAATTAATCCCAATGAAACTGAAAAAAGATAATTCACATTAAATATGATATATTGGACAACCATTTGTCCAAGATGGTATAAGGATTCCTGCCTTGGGCAGCGGGTTGGACTAGAAGATCTCCAAGGTCCCTTCCAACCCTATGAGTCTATGATTCTATGATTCTATATATTTAAATATGGCATGTATCTTCATGTTTCATATTAAATATTTACATTCTGGATCTAGAACAAAATGGAAAATATTCATTTACCTCTAAATTGGTTTAAGCGTAATTTTTACACAAGGATAAATAACACAAAGGTTAAAAAAAAAGGTGTAATGCATTAATGACACTTATAACTTAGATTTCATCTTTCATAAACATAAGCATGAAATTAACCCACATTTTCCAAGTAAAATTTTGCCCTCATTACAGTTAGCACAGAAACCTTGCAGAAAATGTCCTTATTCACCTAAGTAACAAAGCTTTCTGGTGAAGTTAAGAAATACATCCATTAGAGTTTATTCTCTATTTAATAAAAGAAAAAAATGAGCATGAAAAAATGAAACATCTCTTCACAAATCAGTGTTACATTATGTTTTTCAGAGACATCTCCAAGATCAGTTACATCTCATCTCTGTGGGATAATGTATTCTGTTTTTTTTTTATTTTCCCATCAAGAACTACATACCTTTTCTTTTCTTTCACAACCTGAACCTCATCAGCACTCAGCAGGCTTTGCTTTCCCGAATTGGTTACATAAACTTCAAAAGATTTTTTTTTAAAAAAAATCCTTAGTTAAAGCAAGCCTTAATTTGACAGTTTTGCATTTTTATGCAAATTGTTTTCACTATCACTCAGAAACTCTGCATTCCTCTTCTTAATTATCTCTTACCTGTAAAGGAGCAAAGTTCAAATTCCTTTCTTGAATTTACTTTCATGACAAGCCTGACAGTCCTTCATTGAAAGTGGATCTATCCTTAAGGTAATGTATATAAGAAGGCTTTCAAAAGCCCTCCTTTTTCTCCACTACCCACCCTAACTCGCTTTGCATTCACTGTCAGTCAAAAACAAGTTGGTAAGAATAGGAGTTGGAATTACCTGAATGAGGAAACCAGATGGAGGGGAGGAATCTGAGAGGAGACTTTGTGATGTCAGCAGTGTGTCTTAAGGAAACCTACAGCAAAGACCAGGAAACAATATAATTCCTTTAGAATTCAACACCCTGCTATGAGTTTAGCAAATACCTGCTTCAGAAGAAGCTGATGTACTTTTAGAGGATATCTGTTAATCTTTGAAGAAATTTGATCAAAGTCCCTTCAAGGATCTTATTGCCCAAATAAACAGGGTAAAATGCTTTAAATAAATCTTAACATTCCTCTTGAGAAAGAGAGAATAATAATGAATAGTGAATACCCTTTTCCTTACAAGAAGGATAAGTTATTCTGAAACAAATAATATTGAAGGCCTTGGGGTAATGGACTAATCTTGTTATAATCATGTAGAGCAGCTGATATGCCAAGATATCAGTGGTTCTCAGCTGATTGCTGGCACCATTGTTTCCAGCTCACTTCTTGTGTTTGGCATTTCCTTTGTTATTTACAAGACATCAAAATTAAACATTGGAAAAAAGTACAGAAAAAAATATTCATATTTTGCCCCACCTAATGGTTCCAGTAAGTTTTACGCACTTTGGATTTTGAGGAGGTTTCTGGAAATATATCAGTATAATAAACTATAGAGAAAAAGGGAAGGCACATGTTGCTCAAAAGCATCTGTCTGCTGACTGGAATACTGTCAAATATTAAATTGTTTTCTGTTTATAAAATTGTGCTGTTTTTCAGCCTTAAGCTTAACAAGGTGAAAAATAAACTGAGAAAGGATATATCACAAGCATGATCAATAAGGACAAAACAGCGGGGGGGAGAGCAGATTGAAAGCTGAGCAAAATAAATAGGACTTAACAGCCTTTCCCCAACTGATGCCCTCCAGATGTATAAGACAACAACTCCCACAACGTATGCTGGTTTCCTAACTGTATGCTGCTTAAACTGGTAAAACTAAGTCCTGTTTCTTTTGATTGACCAGGAACAATCATAACTTATATAGTGCTGAGCATTCAGGGAGGTTTAAAATCTTATGTGAGAAAAATCTCTGCAAAGAAAAAAAAATGCCAGGAAGACATCACTTCTTTCCAGAACGGCATCAGCAAGGAGACATAAATAATATCATTAGTATGCATCCATAGGAACCTGGAGGTCTGGAGTACTGCTGTTTTTATGGCGAAATACACTGATTGTGCCAAAACAACCAGCTGCCTTAAATTTATAAAGATATAGGCATCCTGTGACTCCCTCCCTCACCCCACCACTCACTTTGTCAGACTCAGAAGTATTGACACCACTCACACATGTTCCTCATCCATTCTCTGAAGAGGCTGAGGACTGGATTTAGTCTTTGTAAGAGCAAATGGTCTGCAACCATTCTTTAAAATGATACAACAAACACAAGCCAGGGTTTCCCTCACTACTGTTTCAATATTTTACAGTGTATCTGTGACAAATCAATTTTAATGTATAATAATGAAAAAGGCAAGAGAATGTTCTGAATATTATAAGTTGATTATTGAAATGAAGGAAGAAATTACTTTGGAAAAAGACACAGATGGAATAAGTTACTTGGCCAGAAAGAAGGGATTCAACATATTGGTTATAGGAATTGTAAAATTCCTCAAGGATTGATGGGGTTTGATCTGGTACTGTATATGATTGATTTGTTCTTTAGATGAGAAACCTGGATAATGGGTTCTGGAGCCAATTTGGGAATTAGAACATTCATAATCAGTTGCAATGTAAAGAAAAGTCTGTAAGGATAAAGAAAGAGTTGATGCTTTAAAAGAAACACTTAAAAATATGTGTATGTCTCTGATAAGAAGAATGGGTGTGTAGGATTGGGGTAGAACAGTTTTAAGTGAAGCTATTTACAGTTATATTGAATTTCTTCCAATCAGCATTATCTGGAATTTTGATTCTAGATTAACATCCTCCATGATGTGATACCATGATATTTTTCCTCTCCAACACCAAGCTTACTAGTGGTAGCTACCAATATAGTGTGTTGATGACATCAGATCATGGAATACAAAAGGAAAAAGTAGCCCAACTTGTCAGAAGCTGCACCATAAGACAACTCAAAAACTACAGTTGGCACAGAATGCAGCTATCCACTTGTTGACCAGCACTATTGGTTCAACAGAAAAACTCCTCTGGAGCGCCACTGTTTTCCAGTATGGTTCTGCATCTAATTTCAGGTTCTGGTAATATTCCATAAGGCCTTTTATGTTGTGGGACTGTGTTATCTTCAGGGCCATCTTCTTCAGTACAATCTGCCCAACCCATGTGGCCCAGCTGGAAGTGGATGCTGCAGGTGCCCATTTCTAGAGAGATCAGGAGGAATGGAAAAGGTCACTCTCAGGGGCAACCCCTTCACTTTGGACAGCTTCCTCCCTGAAGTTGTATTTTAGTAAACTTGAAAATAAAGCCTCCTTCCTTACGTCATTCAGTGATTAACACTTTAATTAAAGACAACAACATTTATTGTTTTAATGTTGGATTGATTTTTAATGGATGTTTTAATGTGTGCATATTGCATGCTGCCCCAAGTAGGTGCCATACAAATATTTGTAATACATACATTCATAAAATAACCTTAGCCGCATACATTTGGTTGATCTTTCAAAGCTAGGTTTTTTTGGTTTTGTTTCTTGTTTTTTTTAATATATGTATCTTGCCCACACATCAGAAAAAGATATCGTACTAGAAGACTGGAATGGTATAGTTTGAAATAAAATAGAATCTGAAATAACAGGAATATTTAGCTTTAATATCCAAAACAAAAGACAAGACAGACTAATATAGAATTCTTCCAAGAAAATGCAATGTTTATAGCGAATACCTTCTAACAATCTAAAAAAAATACCTATGGACTTTGCTGGATGGGCAATACTGAAATCAAAGTGAGAATACTCTTAGTCATTCACTTGCAAAAATTACAAATAAAATAATGATCATACCAACAATATTGACTTCAGCAATATTTCATATGATTAGGCAGTGAAAGTAAAGAATAGATTAAATTGATTTGATTCAACAAATAGACTGCTCAAAGAAGTCTGGAGTAAACTTTGGACATCGTTAAAGAAGATGCAAACAAAAATATCCCCAAATGCAAAAAGCAGAAGGCAAAATGGCCATCTACTGACACACTGATAATAGGTGAAGAAAGGCAGATACAGCAACAGACAGAGAAAAATGTGCCCAACTAAACACTGAATTCCAGAAAAGAGCAAGACATCTAAATAAGCAATGCAAAGAAGTTAAGAAAAGCACTTTATGGGAAAGACCAGAGATTTATTTAAGAAAATTACAGAAGAATGGGCATAATAAAAAAACAAATAAGGTAAATATCCACTGGAGAAAAACATTATAAAGAAGAGATGGCATGATAGAAGGACTGTATAAAAGTGATCCCCAAATTGAAGATACATAAAAAAGTTTGGTCACTGGATTAAAGTTAGACATTCTGAAAAGTGGCATTAGATGCATTATAGAAAATATGAGTAACAGCAAAGGTGTAAGACTTAATGAAATACTGGGAGGACTGTTTAAATTCATAAAGGATGATGCTCTTTTATAAGCAGATACAGAAAACCAAGCAGTGACCAAGTGACTGGAAGTTATCAATTTATATTCCAATACCCCCTTTAAAAAAGGCAGTGCAAGAATGTTCAGACTATCAAACAGCTCACTTAGTTCATTTTCTAGTAAGATAATGCTCAAATGTTGCAGTTCAGACTTCAATAATACATGGAACAAAACCCCTAGTTGTACATGTCAGATTCAGAAGATGCAAGAGCACCCAAAATCAGATTAACTACCCTCTACAAACAAGAACTGAGATGCTCTATTCAGTCAGCAAAAAACGAGTTCTGGTACTGTCTGCAGTTCAGATCATAATCTCCTTCTTGCAAAACAACAACATATTTTAATGTATACATTTACTTTTTAATGTATACATTTACTTTCCTTCATAGGCTGGGTACAGGCTGGATACACACTTCAGCAGAGATAAAGTATCATCCAATTATCAAATACTAGATATCCAAATTCTTCTCCTTTGGTTTACTACAGTACACAATGCATTCTTAACAGCAAATAATTTTTGTAGACCAATTAAAATGGCCCCTGCTCTTGCTTCTGGCTTTATCATCATCAGCTAGGGAAGGAGAAGCAGGAAGATCACAATTTCTTCTAACAAAGGACTCAGATGGCTGAGAACCTATCCCAAACTGGGGAAAACTGGAGATTAAAATTAAGGTAGTGGTTTCTGCATACTTGGGGGATTCACTACATGTGTCAGTTATACGTACATTAAAAGACAACATTTCCTTAAAAAAACAAAAGGAGTCTGTGAAGTTGGTGATGTTTGAGCCTGAAGACAAAATAAGAGTTGTGCAAAAGCCCTTCTATAGGAGGTATTTTGTGGAGCCTCTTCTCTATAGATGAGTTTCTAGTTCAACACTCCCTAAATTCTGCTTATTGATCCAGATCATTGCCTCTTATTAATGATGTTTCTTTATTTATTTAATTTTTATCCCACCTTTATTACTTTTACTTTTATAAATAACTCAAGGTGGCGAACATACCTAATACTCCTTCTTCCTCCTAATTTCCCCACAACAACAACCCTGTGAGGTGAGTTGGGCTGAGAGAGAGTGACTGGCCCAAGGTCACCCAGCCGTCTTTCATGTCTAAGGCGGGACTAGAACTCACAGACTCCTGGTTTCTAGCCCAGCACCTTAACCACTAGACCAAACTGGCTCTTATATATAAACTTATATATTATATAAACTTCTCTCCTTCTGAATTACCTCCTCGATATTTGTTTTCTAGATTACCAAGTCTTGTTCACAGAGCAGCACTGTAGTGTCATCTACCAGCTGTTCTTTCAGGGTTAATTCAAAAGTTCCTACCTGTATGTATATCAACAGTGTTCAGAATTGTATCATTTTATCTTTTTGCAAAAGTTGAAATGAGGGCATGGCTACCTGTGTTCAAATACTGGCTAAAGGTTCATTTCTACCCTTGAGGTCTAACATAGGTAATATTAATCAATAAATATGATTCCTCTTGGAAACTTCAAATTGACAAAAAGTAATATAAACTGGGTTTTTCAAGGGAGATACTCACACCCCTTGGACAAGATCAGGCAATGGCACTGCTTAAGAAAATTATCCTTGATATAGAATTACAATCAAAATATAGTGAGCCCTCACATTTCCAGGATGGACCGAGGAATGTTTTGTTCAATTTTTACTGGAAGATAAGGACCCCAAGGTAACTCTCGCCATTGCAAAGGTTGTTTTTGCAGCTTGTAAAACTCACACATTGTTGATAGCAAAATAGTGCAAGCATGACTGTATCTTTTTTACCTTGCATGGCTGATTTTATTTTGTAGCTGTATTCTGTAGGTTTTATTTAGTAAGTCATACTTAGTCTGGGTCGCTCACCTGTAAGACTTTGATCTGATCTGATCTGATCTGATCTGATCTTTTGGAACTGTACTGCATCAATGATCACAATTATTAGTGTTGCCCAGCAGCCTGGATAAGACAAAAGAAAAAACTGGAAATGAGCAAACAATTGCAGGAATTAATTGTTAAATTAAGTTGAAAAGGAAGTGAAATGGAACACAAGGCAGAAGCAAAATAAGAGAAAGGGGAAAAAATCTGCTATTGGTTATTGCTGCTAATATCTTGATTTTTGAAGTCATTAGAAAAAGGCAGTATTTAACCATTGAAAAGATTTATACTAGTGTGAAATTGGCACACAGATAAAAAGGGAAAGCTGGATGTACCATGATGTAAAATTATATGTCCCAACTTCTTTAGCCTAATTTACTTTGCGTGAAGATATCCTCACATTAAAAAAAAATATCCTAGCCAGCAAGGAGTCCCAGTCATTCTAGTTCTAAGGTATGGTAAGCATGAGTCTCCACTTGAGACGGAGGAGGAAGGGAGGGAGGGAAGAACCCCTTGCTTTTTTATGCTCATCTTATTTCAGAGCTGCTCAGGAGACTTGGGATCTGCTGATGCTCCTACCTTCTTGCCATCCCCTTGCATTGATTCTTACTATCCTCCTCCAAATAATCCCAAGTGAGGAGGCCTTGTATAGTGATAACTCCACCTCTCTGCATTCTTCCTCCCTTTTCAGACACTCATGTATTTGTGTTAAAACAATGGAAAGGGGTTGTTTGTGTGATCTTGTGAAGATTTTTCAGATCTAAAGAAATCAATTATTAATTTTAAAAAGTTCACTTTTTTAACTTCTTAAATGTGATCAAGATGTGATCAGAGGGGCTATATGTAGATATACTCTGTGTGTGTGTGTGTGTGTGTGTGTGTGTGTGTGTGTGTATGTGTGTGTGTGAAGATGAATGCAGAATTAACATTCGAGATCAAGCAAATCCAGAAACTCCTGGCTGCCAATTGTTTCCATTATAAACTCTATTTCTGAGACACTGGAAAATGTTGACCTTACAATATTTGATCAAAAACATTTCAGGAAGGCACGTTTCTGATTCTGATTACTGCCAGACCTGCTATTTTGGGTGGAGGGTAGGGATTCTACACATTTCTTATTAATCTTTGGAATGAAACTGCTGACTATAAGGACAGAAAACCCATGTACAAATGAACAAATTTCAGAACAAATGAAGTTAAAATTTAGAAGTGAAGAAAATTTGGCGGGTAAAAAAAAAACCCTTTCATGTATTATTTTTCAATCGAGAACAACATACATTTTGAAAGTCCCAAAGTGTTTTGATGAGATCAACAAACTTCGTGGAAATAATATGTACTTTTGGAATGTTCCCAAATTAAAGTATTTGTAATACAGAATAGTAGATTCCCTGCATTATGCTTCTGGGTCTCAGGCATATTCATGAACCCAAAGTTGACCCTTGTGCCTATTTCTTCAATATCCACTTTAACACAGTCATTTTGAAAAGGAGTATCAAGAGTACAGACTTGTTCACTTACATTTATTCACATTTGTTGTTTGTTTAGGATGAAGCAGATTATATGTTCGCACTATGAACTGTATTCATGGTAGAAGTAAAGATCAAGACGACTTCACCAGATGTTCTTAGCAACTGCCATCTTATTTCCTCAGATGCTGCATCATTTCCCAGTGAACTAAGAGAACCCTGTATTCACAAGTGATACCTGCTCTTTAAAACACAGGTGCCCCAGAAGGGAGGAATGCAAGGGGCATTCTAAACTGCAGCCCTATGGAAAACAAATTATGTTTTTCTCTCAGCTATATAATTTGCCTTCAGAAAGCAGAATAAGACTTGCAATTGGCATTGTTAAATTTAGTGCACCAAGTCTGACAGAAGTCAGGTTCCAATGCTTGTTTATCTGAAATAATTCTATCCACTTTTAAACATAAAGTGGCACTTTAAACATAAATAACAATTAAATAATTAAGCAATAAAGGAACTGCTGCATTTCACTCTGCAATAGGGCAAGAACAATATGATTTAATTTCTTTTTAAATAAAGCAATCTGCATGGTACAAAAGGTTGCTAACTTTGGGTCAGAATAACAGCTAAGAACATTGTCAATGACCACTACTGGCTCTGCCTCTGCATTTTTCCTGCCCCAGGTAAGGCTTGTAGATCCTTGCACAGGCAGAAAAAAGGAGAGGCAACAGCAAACAGTGCAGATGTTCAAACAGGCCTCTCCCATTGTAAACTATCATTTTTGAATGCTTGCAATATTTGAAAAAGTTTGTTATCTCCACAAACCACCCACCTAATCTCAGAAGATATGACCTTACCCACAGCAATGGATCAGCCAATAGTTTCTGATGAAAAAGTGGTTACAGTGGATTTAGTCTTATGGGGGGGGGATGCTTAAAAGCATTATTTCAGTTTGTATAAGTGAGTTTTCCTCACTTATGAACAAAAAGTGATGAACAAAAATAATTTTGAAGGAATTATAACTGCTAGATTAAATAACTCTGGAAATGTGGGTGCTTGTCTGAATGTAATGCGTGACATCATGGCTTCCAAATTGGTCTTCCCAACTGGGGGTATATAGGACACAAAATCCAAAACATCTGAATGACACTAGGTTGAGGAAGGATTTTTTTAAAAAGCCAGTGTGGTGTTATGCTCTTCTATATAACCAAAAGAGTCCCATATTCATTGCTGAAGCCCTTGAGAACTAGTAGATCTTCAAAGCCCACAAGCTGCTTTTCATCCTTTCACTCCAAAGAAGAAATTTATATCTGTATCATGGAAGATGATCCCATACTGCTTTTCCCTCTCTAATCATCTTGTGTGCTGACCAAAGAAGTCCACTATATCCAGGGCTTTTATCATAATGCTGTATCGCAACTACACAAATGCTTGTTTTGTCCTTTGTCTCCATTTGCCCCCCTCGGTGAACATCCATGGCACCGGATGCTAGTTAATTCGAAGAACCTGGATAGGAAGCAGAAACAGAATTTCCACAGTTCCATAGTGTATTCAGTTCTGCTCTGTTTATGGCTCCTAACCAAATGGTCTTTCCTCAGAAATAGGTTTACAATAAACACATGAACAAAAGAACTGCATAGGCAAAGGTGGTGTTAGAGCAGGGAGTCTGAATTTGAAAGCAGTGACTCTTAATCTAGAAAGCTCTATACCACACTGGCTGGGGGATTCTGGGAGTTGAAGTCCACACATCTTAAAGTTGCCAAGTTTGAAAAACAGTGCTCTATACTGACAAAACCCATGGTTATATCAAGGCTAGTTTGATTAACAGATGCAGCTCTCCAGACACTCCAGCAGAAGATGGAACTGAATCCGAGAGCATCTTCATAAAATGCTTGTATTCTACCTCTATTCTATAACTCTTCTTTAACTTTTAAAATAGAGAATTTTTCCTACTCAGGCTATCAGAAAGGAATACTGGATTCTGGGTAGCATAGTATTAGCTAAGTAAGCCTCTCTGAAATTAAAAGAGACTGAATAGCAACAATGCTTCATTTCTATGGCATCTGCATAGTCAAGATCTAACTCTTCATAATTGGTTCACGCCACAGTTTTCTCCAATTGAAGGTTGACTGTATAATTTTCCAAACAGATTTTTCAAATATATCTGAAATACCACATTGTGTGGCAAAAGATAATGTTTATCTTACAAACTATGGTGATTCTAAAACAATTCCTGCAAAAATACATGGGTAGATAATGTTTCTTGTTATTTTCAGCACCTATGCCAAAAATAATGAATTTTGTTGCCTGTGGCATATTGTTAGGACATTTTTGTTGGGGAGGGGGTCATTTTCAAATGTGCCTCTCAGTACTGATACAAAACCTGTTTTGTGAAATTACTATAAATACTGTTTCTTGGATCAGTTACTTTCATTAAACTGCTACAAAGGACAATGACAAGGGGCTGCATTTTAATATTAGAGGAAGATCACCTTGTTTCAGCACTGTGATTTCTCCTGCGTGACACACATAAAAAACAGTCAAAGCTTTGATTTGGTGGCCACCATTTTGACTATTTTGACCACACCTTGTAGATACCCCTGCTTTGTTTAGTCTTCTTTTTTTTTTCCCTGAATTGTATCCTTTTTAAAAAAAAGAATTATGTCGCTAGAATTTGGTATACTGGGGACAGAGAGATCCATCTATTCTGGTCTTTATCAGTTTTAAAAGTATTCAGATATAAACCTGATCCATAATGTTTCCACATTAAAAAAAATCAGTAAGTCTATTGAATTATTTTCTTTTTAAAAACCCTCTCAATAAGAATTGAGGAAATCTCCCATGTGGGCATTTCTAATCACTCAGACATGGTTTTAATGAATTCTGGTTTATTTATTATGTAAAATAATTTGCCACTAGAAAAGCTAAACCATCAGGTTCTCCAAGGGTAATGTGCTGCAAAGCACAAAGGGTCAAGCCAGCTAATAAATCTTAGTAGAATGACATCGGATCCCAAAGCACTGAGCCAATTTCTTTGCCTTGTCTAGTCTACTTTATTATATTCGGTTGTTTATCAGTGTCCTTTATGAGGTTTGTAATTTCTACCAGAGAGGCCCATAGCATGATGGGCATAATCCTCATTCCTGGCTTAAGGCAGCCATTGCATGACAAGGAAGGGAAATCCTCCATGGCTGCTTGTGGGACATGCACAAGACTAGGCATGTAAGACAGGCCAACAGATCTTGTTCTGGTTTATCATGTTCAGTTCATTTTTTCTGTGCTTCTTTGTTACGATTAGTAGATTCTCTCATTTAGCTTTCAAATAGACACAATTCTTCCCAGCCCTGATTCCTCTGTGGTCAAATGGCAGATTAGGCATTGAAAAACCAATGTCATGCTAAGTAATTTTACCAAAAGCAGCAGTAAGCAATTCTATGTACACAGAATAACCTAAAAGCAATTCAAGGACTCGGGAGCAAGTGAAATGGAATACAAGCACCAAAGCTCCAAGTTTCAGGTTACATAATTGGGTGGCCAGCCCAGATATTGTCCATTGAAATGGGAGGCATGCAGGAGACAGACACTGAGAGTCATAGAAGCTGGGGTATCCTCAGGGGGTGCCTCAATTGTATACATGTCCTCTGGAATAACACCCAGAAAGAAAACCTCTTACTTTCTCAGAGTCCAGGATACCAGTAACACATCTCCTCCCACAATTCCCGACCGTCCCGTCGTTTTAATAAAAATGTCCATTTTGTCCCGTTCTCAATGAGAGGGCGCCCACCCACCCCATTTGCCGGGACGCCGCAGAGAAAGCGCTGCGAGGCTGTTAGATGGAGTGCCTGCACACACGGCTTTAGTCTGCATTGCAGCCACGGAAGTATGGAAACCCTAAGGCTGCAGGCATGCACTTACCAATCAATAAACTTATTAGAAGCAGTGAGATACGCTGTAAAGCAGAGCTTTCCAAACTGTGTGTCGGGACACAAAAGTGTGTCGCCACACACAGTCTGGTGTGTCGCCACACAACCCGGAAGCGCTGATCATCATCAGCGCTTCCAGGTTTTCCCGCGGCGACACACCAACTGCAGCGCGCAAAACCCGAAAACGCAGAAGCGCTTCCGGGTTTTTGCGCGCTGCCGCACTTCCGGGTTTTCCCGTGGCGACACACCAACGCCGTTTGGTGTGTCGCCGCGGGAAAAACTTTGGAAAGCCCTGCTGTAAAGTAACTGGGTATGAAATAGCATTGCCTGTCATTCCAAATCTCTGCCTTCCCCCTCCAGGATTTATGATAGTGGGAAGGTGGACATTCCCCAGTTTTGACTCTCTTCTGAAGTCCCTTGATGATTATCTGCCTCACTGGAGAAGAAACTCAGGGAGGGGTCCAGTTTCAGCTCCCCCTTCTTCCCTTCTCCCGCTAGTCAGGGATTGGATTCCACTTCAAATGTTCCACTACCACCACAGCCCCAGCATTTCACCGATTTTCTTTCCTAAGATTACTTGATTCCTTAGAAAATTCACCCTTTCCTATTTCTTTGAAGCCTTGCCCAGAAAGCTTTTGTCTCTTGGAGTCCGCATACATAAGTTGGAGAAAATAATGAGTTTCTTCTTTACACAATAAGAAACTGGGATGCAATGTTTCCTGGTATAAGTTGACGTTCTGTGCTGCATAGGTCCAGCATTCTTCCTGCTAGACTTGTTTTTTTACACACAGGTCAGGTTATTTTAAAAAACACTAAATCTATGTGTATAAGGAGCCTACAGGAGATCTGAGTTATGTTTTGGGAAGTGTTGGTGAGGCATTATGGAAAGTGTTAGTCAGGTATTACAGTACATAGGCAGCTGCCTCTGTGGAGGCCAGATATCCGGTCTCTACTGCAGCCCAAGTCAAAATGGCCATTGATAGCAACCAGAGGGATAATAGGAACTGAGCAGATCACAGCCCTATCAAACACTGTCACTGAAGCATCTTAGATCACATAGATGGCAAAAATTCTGTTTGGAAATAAGGAAAAACACTACTTTAAACTGGAACAGCTAAATATGACTTTAAGCTGCCTCTGCTGTGGATTGGGAATGAGACAAAGTAATGTCAGGAGGACAAGTCAACAGAAGGGCAACTTTATGCACTGGTTAGAAGGATATGATGATGAGCCCTAGAAAACCCCTGAACTCCTGCCCTCTGCCCCACACTTTGTAAATCTCCTCTGTGACTCTTTTCTTTTGTACAGATTATTTACCTGATTATGTGACTGAGAAAGACAAGGAGAGAGATTCTGTTTGTATGTGTTGGTTAAAGATGCTGCAAGTAGTGTTTGTTTGTTTGTTATTTATTTATTTATTTATTTATTTATTTATTTATTTACAATTACTTTGTTACCACTATCATGTTGATGAAAAATGGACTGCAATTCAGAAGAGGAAAATCAGACTTTATTGAAACAACAATTGTTGGGTTCCAGCTTACATAGCAACAGGAAAAGTAAGATCTTTTTAAAGGAAGTTTGAACTGTAGAGTGGGAAATTCTAGGACTTTGAGTTGCTATCAGGATTTTGGAACCGTAGAAGGAAAATGGTTTTGTCTATGTAGGTAGAGCAACTTTATTGCTAAAGAAACCCTTTTGCTTTTTAGAAATGGCAACAGCGCTAGAGATTGCTACTGAATCCTTAATAATGAGGGACCGCCTCTCCCCGATTACATCAGCAGCCTATCCCATTAGATCTGGCAGGGAAGGTATCAATCGAAGAGAATATGGGTTGAACTGTGGAGTCCTTGGTGCTCTCTGAGCCTTGATGTTTTCTTGCAGATGTTTCATTGCCAGGCTAGGCAACATCTTCAGTGCGAGAAGGGAGTGGGACTTGCTCTCTGTTTATATACCCTGGTTTGTCCTGCCTGTGTTGGTGGGGGTGTTGTACTCTCCTTGGTAGTTCCTTGATTGGGTTGTTGTTTGCTGCTTGGTTGATTGACTGAGTTAATATTAACTCAAGGAACTACCAAGGAGAGTTGGTACAAGCACTGAAGATGTTGCCTAGCCTGGCAATGAAACGTCTGCAAGAAAACAACAAGGCTCAAAGAGCACCAAGGACTCCACAGGAAAGGTATGCTATGGGTTCCATCGGCCAGGGCATTTAGTGGTTCCCAGGAGACGGGCCTTCTCTGCCGTGGCTCCCTCCCTGTGGAACACTCTTCCCCCTGAAATTAGGCTTGCTCCTTCCCTGCTATCAAGACCTGGTTATGTATTCTGGCCTGGGGATCCTTAGGAACCAGAGACATTCTTAGATGGCTCGACTGTGATTGATATTTTCGCTCTCACTGTGGGGTTTGTATATTTTAAAAATGTTGATAATAGTTTTATTTTAATAATATTTTTATAACGATTGTTTTTATTTATTCGCTGTTTTATTTAACTGTTGTATATACCACCCAGAGTCGCTTTGTGTGAGATGGGCGGCCATATAAATATAATTAATTAATAAAATAAAATAAAATAAAATAAAATAAAATAAAATAAAATAAAATAAAATAAAATAAAATAAAATAAAATAAATGAGCAGTGGAATGTTGGTGGGATTAGGTGCATCTCCAATTTACATAGATCGTCTGTGGTATTGCTGAGTTATATTATTGACTTCCCCCCTATTAGTATTGCCTCATACAATTGCTTGGGCCTAGATCTCTGCTGCCAGGAGTCAGTTTCATTCTGCCTTTGTTAAGGTAAGTAATATTTCTTTCTTTTTGGTACAGAAGGAATTAAGGGGCTTTGTCTTGAGAAAGGAGGAGCTTCTTTAGGTCTGGTAGGATTATGTTAATGGGAAACTTGACCTAATCTCTGTCACGCCCACAAGGGCAGAGGGAGATGTCCTAAAAATAAATTCTCTTTTCATTGCAGCCATAGCACCATGTACTACCTAGATGCCCCTCTGCACTCTCTTTTGTTTCTCCATATCTTCAGATTGCCTCTTGTGAAAACACATGATGATTTGGAGAATAAAAATTGACCTCCATATTCAAAGGAAATAAAATAAACTTTGTTGTCATCCACCAATGACCTCCAAAGCCCAGGATTTAGCTATTCATTCAGCCTATTATGGGTAAGCAGAGAAAGGTGGGGCTCACCTGGGAACAGGTAGTTTGCTTTCTTTTTCATCCTTCAATTGCTAAGATTACAAGTTAATATACATGTACTACTTTTGCCAACAGAGTAGATCCTGTTCAGAGGGCAACTTGTTTTTGTACCACCCATCAGTAATACTAAAAAAAAATGCTTGATGTGCATTTCTGCACACATCTTGGCGGACTGCTCAGGGAACCTACTTATTTTCTTTGAATGAGCCAGTCCCATTGACCTTTAAAGTTTGAAGGGGTTCAAAACTTACAAAATGTTTCTTTGTTATTGGCTGCTGTGGGTCTTCCGGGCTGTGTGGCCGTGTTCTGGAAGTTGTGGTTCCTAACGTTTCGCCAGCATCTGTGGCCACCTGAGTACAGAAAGAGCGCTTCTGTCTGTGCTCCTGCCCTCTGAAGATGCTGGCCACAGATGCTGGCGAAACGTTAGGAACCACAACTTCCAGAACACGGCCACACAGCCCGGAAGACCCACAACAGCCATTGAACTCCGGCCGTGAAAGCCTTCGACAATACATTTCTTTGTTATTGTTATTGTTGTTGTTATTGTTCCAATCTGAGATGAGAAGGTAGAATCAGATTAGAGTTCAGAAGGGCAACCAACTATGCAGCTCAATAAACCGTAAGTTATCATGCAATACTTCTTGTCAAAGTCGTATCTTGTGTAAGAGGATCCAGTATAATACTAATAAAAGGAAGAGATTAGAAAAGAGATATTTACAATTTATATCCTCTCTTTCTGCTCACAGGGTATATTGGGAATGCTCACCTGTGCACTTGTTCTTGAAAGTGAACAATGATCTTGAGGTCAGACATGTTCAATGTGGCTTACAGATCTTCTGGTGCTTGAAAAGATGGTTCTCACTAACCCTTCTTATCTGAAGTGTTTTTAAATTGGAGGATATGGAGGAAGCTAGCATGCTTGGCTTTTGTTTTTTCCCCCTCCCCCATAATACCCATGTCCTGGCCTCACCCTTATAAAGTCACCACTTTTTTTCACAATTCCCATGAAGGGCCCTGCAACTCCAGCAACTGCATAATATGCAGAAATACAGCTTTCCCCAGCCCTGTATATTCCTTCACACAATTATTACAGAGTGCAGGACTCAAGGCAAACATTTTTTGCCATTCATTCTTGACATAAATTCCTGTTTATTCAATGGGGTTTAGTGGTGGGGATACAATCACTAAATAGTAGCTAAATCTATAATGACTCAACAGTAGTAAGACAAACACATCCCTCACTAGGCTGACCATATTTCCTTGAGACGAAAACGGGACCCACGGCTCACTGGACAAAGTGGGCGTGCGTGCACGCACATGCACACACTCCGTTTAACAGCCTTGCCTGCGCTTTCTCTGTGGGTGGGCGTTCTCTCATTGAGAACGGGACAAAATGGACATTTTTATTAAAAGGACGGGACGGTCAGGAATTGTTTAAAAAACGGGACTGTCCCATTCAAAACGGGCCGTATGGTCAGCCTATACCTCACCTAAAATACACATCTTTTATATAACTCCACATTGTATCCCAGAAAAAAAATCACAAAATCATATTCCTGGTTAACATGCCTTAACACAAAAATAAGTGCCTTGTGTTGCATTTTAACTCTGCAGTAACTAAAGATGTATCTTCTCTACTGATGAAAAAAATCTGCTGCTTACTGTACTGAAACTTTAGAAGATCCCTTTGCAGAGAATCTGCAAGAAATACTGGATCCCAGGCATGCTTAATCAATCAATAATAACAATAATCCAGCATACTACACAAGATCAGAGGGAAGGAAGCCAACAGGATGACCTCCCAAGCTACACTGGTGGTTTTGGGTGTCCGAAGCACTTCTCACCCCAAAAGCAGAAGAATGCCTGCCAGAAAAAAAGAGTTTGCCTGTTGGACTGATATCTATTATGTTTTGTATGCTTTGTTGTATTATAAAAGGCAATAGCAACTTTAATCTTTTTTTAATTAGAGAGGTTGTTGTTACCAAGAAAGCATCTGCCAAAACTGCTTAGATAAAAACAAGATAGGAAAAGGTTTGAAAAGGAACAATATAGGTCCCCTGACCCTGAAATAATTTCTTCAGACCTTGTAAGAACATAAAGACAGCTATCCACTCATTCCTAGCCTGACAGTGGGGCTGAAAGTGGGGAGAATTTTTTTAAAATCCAGTGTCGAGTTCATGTTACATGAGAAGCAGGATTTGGTAGAGAAATATTGGCAAATGCAGCATTTCCCCTAAATCTTCAACAGTAGGATATGATATCCTGCACTTGACAAATGTTTTCCTCCATATATATACTCCTAACTATTCAAGGGAAAGGGGAGAGAGAGAGAGAGAGAGAGGGAGAGGGAGAGGGAGAGGGAGAGGGAGAGGGAGAGGGAGAGGGAGAGGGAGATTATTTAAATTTGTATCACTACCCATCTCCTCTATACCAGGGAACTCTGGGCGAGATGGAAATATTGATGGGATTTATCCTATGGAACCATGACGGTAGCTGTATCTTCACTCTGGACTTTACCCTTCTGAACATTTTGCAATATTTCAGTAGGGCTATTGAAAAACAAAACACTGAAGCCTGAAAAGAGCAAAGTTTTTTCTTCATCAAAAAAACAACAACAGAATGAATCCATTTCACATTTTTAGAAAATATTTTGAATGATTATTTAATTAAAACATTTATTTCAGTAAACATTTTAGGGTACATTTTTGGGAATCTAATTCTCTTCCAGATATGTCAGATTAAATTCTTATGAGCTACAGCATTTGTAATACTTATGAAATGCCTATATTGGAATTTTAAAAGTGCAGTGCCTAAACCAATATTTACTATTCTCACCAACAAGTTAATTATTAGCTAATCTGGATTCATTAACAAAGGTAAAACCTCTGCATGAAAAAGTTTATCTTGCTCTAAAGATTGGTTGCCTAACATCCAACCTTTATATGACATTTAAAACTTAATTGCCATTATTTTAACCAGTAGGTAGCAACTTCCAACATTCTATCAGTTTTTTGTTAGAAAAAAAATAAATCATCTCTAATCTCTTCCAAAAGAGAAGTATGTGCAAGCATATAAATCATGGTTTAGTGTGATGTATATACTCAGCCTGTATGATGAAACAACAGTGGCAGGAGGTCAGAATAAAGGTTAAATTCTCCCTATTGCCTTAAAATATATTAGTAGGGATTAGTCAGCAGGTAGACCAAATTAGCTGCTATGGATTCTTGTTTCCAAGCCATCCGTCTAGTGCCGAATTTCGTTTGTGCCTTAATGTTTTTTGCTATGCAAACTATATTTGCACTGTCCACATATATACTGTGCCTTATGTTGCTCTCAAACCTCTCCTAATCTACTTTCCCGGACTTTCAGGAGACTTTTTTTTTAAAAAAAAAAAACTTTTCTATTTTTTTGGATATGTTGAGCCACTTTTGCTCCTGAACTTGGTGCTTAACATCCTGGATTAATCTCTGCTAACAAGAGAAGTCACTAAGGGTGGTCCTTTGGCTCAGGGTAAAGAAAAGGATGGTGCTCTTAACTTTGTATCCTCAGTATCCATATACTCTTAATTTTTCATAGCAAACTGGCCAGACAGTTGTAACATTAAAGTTCCAGATTATTTGGTTAGAGTCTTAGGTATGCATACCTAGAGATCTGTGCCACTAAACAAGTAGAAGTTGCTCCTGAATATCAAGTTTCTGTATCTTTCACCTTTCACGTTTATTTAAACACCTTTAGCCCTCCATATGTGATATATATGAAGATGTTCAATATGACCACTAGAAAGCAAGACTGTAGCACTCACCCAGTTACATCCACATGATGTAAAATAACACGTCTATAAATTCATCTACTGACTATGTAGTTATATGAAAAGCATGGCTGTGTTATTTGCATGGCTACTTAAGGGTATAAAACTAGGTCTGTACAATATGCTAGGGTAGAGATCGTAATCAGCTAATCCAGTAATATGAAGAACCATTTACATTTATATACTGTAAACAACTAAAATATCTTAATGGAACTGCATTTTCTCCCCTTGCCTCCTGTTCTGCAATTTTGTTGTAATGCCATTTGATACCTGAAAGGCATTTCTAATTGGGGGAAAAATATCACACCAAGGACATCCTCCATTATATCATGCAAAGATATATTTTTGAACATGGCTGAATACAAGATATTGATGCAATTATAATTTATTTATTTATTTAACAGTTGTATATTTATAGATTTAAAAGATGTGTATGTCCACTCATATTATATAGAAAAACTGCATCCCTTATAATGAACACATTTGTATATGCGGAGCGCCTGAAATAGAGGATATAGCACATATATTATTCGACTGTGATTTGTACAAGAAGGTAAGAGATCTGCAACTTGGTCCATATATTAAATGAACGACCCACCGGGAATCATATATTAGAACAACATATTTAATGTGCGGCCAAGACCCAAAAATAACACATAACGCAGCTCTGTGCTTAAGTAAATCAATACGCTTGAGATCTGCATACGTGGGGATGATCAGGGTAAATTGCAGGGGTGACACGGAAATATGATTTGTATTTTCACTTATATGTATATTTACCTACTGTATTTTTATCTACCCCTTATTTAACTTGTCTTTTATATTAAATTTCACATAGAGTTTTATTAATATTCAGTGTTTAATTTTGTATTCTGATATGGCCTAAGGGCTAATCAATAAACTTTTATTTGATTTGATTTGACTTGATTTGATTTGATATATAAAATAACCCTAAAAAATGATAAAATACCCCTCCCCCCTTTTTTAAAATTAATATCTATTTTTATCCAGAACAGATTATTTTGCATTTGGTCAGTCCCAAACAATAGTTGTTCCTGAGAAGGAAGTTACCGGTGAATTAAATGATACATAGAAGTTGACAAACATAAACACCCATGGCAAATAACTAATCAACAGAGGCTGTACATCTCATGCCAGGAGTTCCTTTTGTCTTGGTAGTGATCCGTGAGACAGTAATACTTTTCTCTTTCATTCTATTCTTCCTAAGCTACCTCACCAGGATACTCTAAGAATTAAATGAGGAGAAGAGACCAATTGTTTAACTTGCGCTCCTGGCAGGGAGGCTGAAATTAAAAGAAATGTCATTAGCCATAAAAATACAGAGTCTGCCAATTCTCAAGGCCTCAATTTTATCTTCTTTGAAAAGTTCTCAGTTGCAAGGTCTGAAGCAGTGATTTTTGTAAAGATTGGAAAGGCATAATACTATTTAATATTTATATAAGAGAGCCAGTTTGGTGTAGTGGTTAAGGCACCAGGCTAGAAACCGTGAGACCGTGAGTTCTTGTCCGGCCTTTAGGCACAAAGCCAGCTGGGTGACCTTGGACCAGTCACTCTCTCTCAGCCCTAGGAAGAAGGCAATGGCAAACCACTTCTGAAATCTTGCCAAGAAAACTGCAGGGCCTTGTCCAGGCAGTTGCCAGGACCTCCAGGTTACATCCATCCCGACCTACATCACAATAGTCAGGAGAGGTAATAGCTATAGTCCAGGAGTTCTTAACCATTTGGGGCCAGTGAACACATCTGGGATTTCATAAGCAATCTCACAACATGATGGCTATTGTGGGAATAGCCAAACACAAAACACCCATATTCCTAAAGGCAAAAAAGTACTGCAGCAACCATTACCATTCCACACCTTTTTATTTTCTCAGAATAGCTGTGGGGTCTATGTGGATAGAGTCATAAATATAGTTTATGGTTGAGACTGATGCTCTGCTTTGCAGCATACCAGTCCTTCCTTCCTTCCTTCCTTCCTTCCTTCCTTCCTTCCTTCCTTCCTTCCTTCCTTCCTTCCTTCTTTCCTTCCTTCCTTCCTTCCTTTCTTTCTTTCTTTCTTTCTTTCTTTCTTTCTTTCTTTCTTTCTTTCTTTCTTTCTTTCTTTCTTTCTTTGCCTTCAAGTCAGTGTCGACTCCTGCCAACTGCCTGGAGTAGTCCCTGCAGTTTTCTTGGCAAGATTTTCAGAAGTTTTTTCCCTTGTCTGCTTCCTAGAGCTGAGAGAGAGTGACTGGCCCAAGGTCACCCAGCAGGCTTTGTGCCTGAGGCAGGACTAGAACACACGGTCTCCCAGTTTCTAGCCAGATGCCTTAACCACTATACCAAACTGGCTCTCAGTTTCATATTTACCTTTAAAAAAATACTTTTATAGATCCATTTTCAGACAGACAGACATAAAATAATGTAAAATAAAAATAAACAATTTACCATGCACAAAAACAAAAGAACTTTGCACAAGAAAATACATAAAAAGAACACGTGAACATACAAAAACTGTAATTACAATTATATCCCAAGTACACCTGATTTTGTAAATCTTTAAAAAGAAAAACTAAGGTTTTAATTTTGATCAAGCCTGTTCAAAAAATTTTCCCAAAGGGAATGATAATATGACATTTTCTGATTAACCAAATATATACTTTTCTCAAAAACTGTTAAATGACGCAACTCTGAAATCCAATCCTTTATGTCTGAGGTTATAATATGTTTCCATCTCCTAAAGATTACTCTTTTTGCTATTGTTAGAGCATGAAAAATACATCTTTGTTCTGAACATGTTAAATTCCAAGTAGTCGATATACATATCTTTAAAAACCAAAGTTTTCTTAATAATTCTGTCAACATAATATGTAACATTACTCCATAAAATGTGTAAAGAAGCATGTGATCATAACATATGAGTTAAAGTGCCCTCAAATTTCTTGCAACGCCAACACAAATAATCATTAGTCCATTCTTTATGAAACATTCTAGATTGTGTCCAGTAGATACAAAAACAATCTTTTGATCAACTAATTTTAATTTTAAATCAAAGGACATAAACTTAGTATTCTTCAAAACTTGAATCAATTGGCTGAAAAGAACCAGAGTTTCCAATTCTTGATTCCAAGCTTCTTATATATTTGTTGTAGATATTTTGAACTGTTCCTTTACCTTTTGACAGAAAGAAAAAGGTAGATTTGGATTCTGAGACTGAATTCTTCAGTATTAATAACATATCAGGTTATGTTATTAATAACATATCAGGTATTTTAGAAGCTGCTAAAGCATCAGGTCCATCTTGAGCTGTCAAAACATGTTTTAACCTGCTATGCCTCCATTTTTGCCCTGAAGGTAAGAAAAATTCTGTTTGCAGCTGCTGAAAAGATTTAAAGTAATCATTAAACAATAATTGATCAAGTGTAATTATACCCTTTTGTGCCCATTCTTTCCAGTAAAAAGTTTTACCACTGATTTTTAGAGTAGAGTTATGTCAGAGAGTTAAGTGTTCATGAGATGCTGTATCAAACTAAACCTACAGTATCACCTAACAGGGCCCAAATACATCTTACTGCTGGCAAAGTTGGAAACGCTAAATTAGTCCTAATAAACTTAGTAATTAACAACTGCCAAGATTTAAATGGGTAAATACAATAACTTTCCAGTTTACCCCATAATGGCAATGTGGAAAAAAAATCATTCCAATAAAATAGATACTAAAATGTAAGCCCAGTGATATTTCTGAATTCTGAAGATTAAAAGATTAAAATTTCTGAATTCTGAATATTAAAACCCTCATCTGTCATAGACAAATGAAATTTAGAAAAAGATATTCTAGGTGTTTTATTTTCCCAAATAAATTTTCTCAAATGCCTAACAATTTGATTCAAATATTTTTTGAATAAATATAGGTAGAACTCTTAAAACTTACACAAACCTAGGAATTATATTCATTTTAATTACATTTATTTTATTTCACTAAGTCAAAGGTATCTTATACTATCTATGAAAATCTAATGTAGTTTGTTCTAGTACAGTTGTTGTTGTTCAGTCGTTTAGTCGTGTCCGACTCTTCGTGACCCCATGGACCATAGCACGCCAGGCCTTCCTGTCCTCCACTGTCTCCCGGAGTTTACTCAAATTCATGTTCATTACATTGGTGATGCTATCTAGACATATGAATTTTGACAAATTTTGAAATATCTTTAGGAATACAAATATTTAATTAGTACAGCACAAATCCTGCTATGCACACCATTCTGGTGAAACATCTGACCCTAAAGGAAGTAAATTAGATTTACCCAATTAATCTTATATCCAAAGTATATGATTGAATTTTACTCATTAGGGCTGGTAGTGAGGAAGTACAATTACTAAGCAAAGTATTGGCATAAATAAAAACTTTGTATCCAAAAGAATCAACCTTTATCCCTCTTATATTAAAAGATGATCTAATTTGTATTGCTAACAGTTCTAAGACTAAATTAAAAAGTAAAGGAGATAATGGGCATCCTTGCCAATTACCATGGAGAATATCTATGTGGTCACCAGGAGTCAAAAACGACTTGATCTATCATGATCTATCCCTAACTTTGTTTTTCAGGTCTTCCAATGGTGCACTCATCACCACTGTAACTGAGTCCATCCACCTGCTGCTGGTTGCCTTTTTTCCCTCTTTCTTTCCAACTTTCCCAGCATTACAGATTTTCCAGAGAGCTAGGTCTTTGCATAATGTGTCCAAAGTAGGATAATTTGAGCCTGGTCATTCGTGAATAATATCTGACAAAATTGATTGTAATCTTTTAGCTAGAATAGCAGTTAAGATTTCAGTGTCTACGTTAATTAAAGGTATAGGCCTGTAACTGGCACATTGACTGACACCTTTCCCCGGTTTTAAAATAATGTGTTTTAATTAGAATACGTTTTTTAAAAAGATTAGGTACAGCAGCAAGCTTGATCAGGACTTGTTAGCAGATACAGTGTCAACATAATGAGAAGGACAACCTTAATCCAAGAAAATTAGGAAGGATGCACTTAATGCGCAATACCCCCATATCCATGTCCTTCCAATAAGAAACACCAGTATAGTATGTCGATGAAGGTTCTCAGTCATCCAGGTGGAACAGTCTGTGGCTTGAATCATGTCAACTGGATTTCTATTTTCTCAGTAGAAACGTTTCACTCAGCTTCTTCAGTCTGAGATGAAGAATGCTATACTATACCAGTATAGTATAATAAATCACTGACTGAGCATGGACTAGTGGCAACGTGGACAGAAGTAGTGCACTGAAAGATACCAGGATGATAAAAGAGCCAGCCTCTTGGCAAAATGGAGATTAATCTAAGGTTCATTTGGTGTTTATTCTGGCAGAGAGAGAAAGAGAAGAACAATTGTTATGCCATAATGTATAGTCCAGTTTCAGAACAGCTCTCTTTCTATTCCATACAATATATAATATAACTGCAGTTGTACACCTCATCAGATACTTCTAAAGTTATTGCCTGATTCCGCTTTATTGTAAGAATCCCAATTGGGTGTTTATGTCTGTAATATTGATTCCACAGACCTAGAGGCTTTTGTGTATGTGCACGCACTTTTGTTCTGAGATCACAAGTTTATATAATTTATGAAATACCAGACAGAACTATGTACATGTCCAAGGGAGAAGATTAAAATCCCATGTACTGTAAGTGTAAAAACTGCATGCTGTTCCACTGATTTTTCATAAATTCTATATTAAAGAGTACTATGGTATAATAAATAAAAAAAAGTTACTGAATGTTCTGGTGTTAAATATTTACAAAGTTTATTGCAAACAATACTTAGGAACAAATTTTATTTATTTATTGCACTTATTTTCCTTCATGAAGGGCTTCTCTTCTTATATTCCAAAGACTCAATCCAACTTTCTAAGCTGTCTAGGACTCCTCTTCTTTCATTTCCCACTAGTGGTAAATGCGGCCATACATGTTGAATCATCACTGGATCATCACTAGATCATCACCGACAGTAGTAAAATTAAAGCTACATTTACAGATAATGCTAAAACACAATTTTTTTCTAGCATGGTTTGTTGAGTAGTAGCCTATGCTGTACATAATGATAAACAACAACGTGGATCATAAATCACACTAAACCAAAAACAAACCACATTTTACATTAGAAGGATAGCCATTAAAATGCCCAAGGGAAGGAGGACAGTGGTAAGGAGTGATTAACCGAGAGAGAGGTTGAGTAGCTAGTTGGTGGGTTAAGTAGAGGCTTGCTGTAAGTCACTGTTAGTGTTGCATAAAGTTGGGTGTTGACACCAGGTTAAATGCTCAGATGTGTCTTGCACATGACAGCTGATGCTGATCAAAGGAGTGAATGGCAGAGACATGCAATGACAAGAAGTTGGGGAAAGGTATATTTACATCAGGTGATGATGTGGTATGGGCTGAAATTGGGACTATGATGGGCAGAGGTAGATAAATAAAACTTTCTATGGCCAGAAGCCAGCAAAACAAACAAACATGATGGGCAGAGGTAGGTAAGCTGGGAACAGTTGAGGAAGATGGACTCACATATTGGTGCAGGGTCCTTTCTTGTAAGCCAGTTGCCCCCCTGGCAAATGGTTGGCTGCTTTTATCTCAGGTTGTTGTTGGCAACTGCCAGGTCTGTGTATATCCATTTATACCAGGGGTGGGGAACCTTTTTTCTGCCAAGGGCCATTTGGATATTTATAACCGGGGACCGGGGGGGGGGGTTTCTGGGATTTCCGCAGACCAGGGGGGCGGAGTTTGCGGGCGGGAGCCAATCACAAGCACTGGGAGGCGGGGTTTGTGGCGGGAGCCAATCACATGGAAGGGGTGGGGTTTGTGGGCAGGAGCCCCGCGGGCCTTAGGCAGGAGCCCCACGGGTCTTATACGGCCCACGGGCCTGACGTTGCCCACCCCTGATTTATAACATGGCGTGGATGAATGTACAGCCCTGGCATGTATTACTCAGACCTGGTTGGGTAGTGATGGGGATATATCCCTATAAGAAATATGCACTCCTACCTTCTCCATGGCCACAGTGTCAAGGCAGGGAAAAGAGGTTGCTGTGATTGTGCATGAACTTTGAAGTGACTGGTTATGAATGCCTGTGTGTAAAAGTAGTCTGAAGAAACAAGTTAGAGCTTCTGCCAAGCAGCACCCTCTGTCTTGGGGCTGGAGTTCCCAAGGCCATTGGTCTTGAGTGAGTAGCCTGGAGAAGGATCTGTATAGCTCATGAGTTCATAGCCTCCCTGGTGACCATGGGCTTGTCACAAGTACTGCAATTACAGCCCTGACTGGCATAGATGAACACATACTGGATCTGAACTTTATTTCAGAGTGTATGAAATATTGTGGAGGACATCCATTGATATCTGTCCTTTGCCATTGTCAGACCACTTCCTGATCAAGCTGCAGGTCACAAAGGCCCTGAACCTTTGCAAGGGGTGGAGGACATATTAGAATGGATCCAGCCTAATGGATCCAGAAGGTATTCAGAGGACGCTTAGCAACTTACCTGACCATTTGGCACACAGTTTTATTTTGCTCCTGGTCAATCTCTGCACTGGATCGGATTACTCCTTTAAGGCCTACTCCCCATCACAAAACCTAAATGACTGCTCGATTTACTGAGGAGCCAAGAGAAATGAAGCAGCTGAAAAGATGCCTAGAGCTATGATAGCGTAACCCAAAAGTGGACACAACAATCACTGGTACAAGCTCACGTTCAAGACTACTCTGGTGGTGAGAAGAGTGGCAAAGTGTCAATTCTTCTCCACACTTACTGCATCCATATATTCCCATTCGGTGGTTCTGTTCTGGACACTTTTACAAGGATGGTGGGACAAAATGTCTGCAGGCTATCTGGATTAGTTTGCAGATTTCCTTATGGATAAGTCACTCATATCCACTCTGAGAACATCATATATTATAACCTGTGATTCTTTTGAGCATGTGGAAGCTGGGGAAATGGATAGAGTTCTTTATAGTATGAGATCTTCCAGCTGTGGGCTAGATTCATGCCTATCCCAGCTCCTTTGGGCAGCCAGGTGGACTATGTGTGGCTGAATTCAGGAGATGGTTATTATGTTATGCCACCAGCTTTGAAAAAGATGTGGTGTACCCTCTCTTGAAGAAGCCATTCCCAACCCTGCTGTATTAGAGAACTTTTACCTCTTTCCAACTTTCCCTTTCTGGGGAAAGTTGTTGAGAAATTGGTAGGAAACCAGCTACAGGAGATGCTAGAGGAAATGGATTATCTAGGTTATTTCTGATCAGGATTCATATCCAGTCCCATAACAAAAACAGAGTTGGCCACTCTGGTCAATGACATTCACTCCTTTAGTTCCCCTTAGAACTCTTGACAGCATTCATTGTCTTCAGCTTCCACCTGCTAGAATACATTTTCCTTAAAGGTATGCTTGGCCCCAACCCTCCTTGTATTCTCTAAAGCCACAAAGACCATTCTGTTTTTTGCCATTGATTTGGGATGATTGTGGGTAACTGTCATTAATTTTTTGGTATTGTACTTTGATTATGTTCTCTGTTTTTAAATTGTTGATTTTATGCATTTGTGGCCCATGTTCCAGAGTCTAACAATTGGGGAGGATTACAAATAGTGTTAAATTAAATAAACATTACTATGTAATATCAAATCTGTCCTGAAAGGAGGATCTAAACTCACTCTTGATGTTTGAAAAACTTCCTTGCTCACACTACCTCCTGTTAGTATACCTTCCAAAGCTCCCTTTGGCAGTTTAAAAGTACTCATTTTCCTTGCAGTCATAGAAAGTTTGTTTCTTATTCCTTCTCATATTTCACAAAAAATGCAGGTGGAGCAAGGGAGCCAAGGAGATGTGATCTTTCATAATGCAAGGTAAACTGTGTGCTCCATAAGACTCCAGCAAAACAACATAGTCGCTGAATCTTCAGCCTCTCCATCACTTCCTGTTTCAACTCTTGGCAGACTCCCCAAAATGTTAGAAACCTCTGAATTTTTAGAATTCAGCATAGATATCTTTCCCTGGCCTTTCCTGACTGAGTGCAAGAGTCATAAATAATTATATTTGTACCTCAAATTTCTGAGCCAGCCCACTATTTTAAGCAATTGCAACAATCATCACTGGTGTGACCATACTAATGAAAATGAAACTAACAGAAAAGCAAACATTCAGGGATAGGATAATGGACAGAAAGTTGGTGGTGAAACAAACGCTTCCTTACGCTGAATTCTGCTTACAAATTTCTAGAGCATAGGTACAATTTCTCCTCAACTTCCACAGGATATGTTTCCACAGGATATGCTTATTCCGCACAGAATGGTACATTGACGTCTTAAAAATGCTTTTTTAAAACATGACGGTAATTATACTAAGCTGATTACTATCCACTGGAATAGTATCCATAGCATTTTTTTTCAATCCATTCAAATGTTTCCACAGATAGTCTTCAAAATAAGTTGATGGGTTTTTTTAAAAAAAATGTTAACCACTGCAATGTGGTCAAGCTATTATTATTATTCTGGTTTATTACGGTCACTGACCAGTACAAGATTCTACAAGGTATACTCATTGAACCTTACAAATGTGGTCAAGCTACATTTCTTGATATATAAACTGATTCCAGCAACTTCTTGCAGAGATTTGAAAGAGAGTTACATTTTAATTTAGTTTTATTATTATTATGTCTCATAAAACACAGCAGAGCCTCATGATTGCACTGGTTGAATAGAACACTAAACAGGTCATGGCATAAATCTTTTATCAATTATTCAGGGCAGCATGTATAGAAGTGAATTTTCCCCAGACTAAGTAATAAATGAATATTATGTTGCTCAAAGTCAAGGCTGAACTCTAAGACAATTGGTGCTGAAGTCACCCCACTATCATTCACTTGTTATGGGAAATGTTTTTCTATGTGCAAAAAAAATGATTTCTGCCTGAGGAAAATTCAAGGGGAAAAAAGTAATTATAGAGTAAAAAAGAAGCAAAATAGGTGATTCTGTTTTAATAAATATTAAAAGGTGTCTTCTTTCTTTCTTTCTTTCTTTCTTTCTTTCTTTCTTTCTTTCTTTCTTTCTTTCTTTCTTTCTTTCTGGGTTTGCATGCAGCCACATAACACAGAAAGGCTGTGGTAATGTACAAGGATTCCATGAGATAATTGGCAGTCAAATGGAAAATCAGTTGGAAGAACTAATTAATCTGTGACAATCAAACTAAAGGATGGGCAAAACTGTCAATTCAACATTCAGTATCAGGTTCTTTCTCAACTATAAAGAAATGTGCATATTTTGGTTGGTTCATTTTTTTTAATGAACTAAAAGAAATTCCCAACCATTCCAACAAAAATTTTTGGCATCTGAATTTACTCATTTGAATAGATGCTGCTATCTGGTGTATCATTGGGAGACCTGAAAGAACAGGTTGATGGATCATCATGGATAAAATCTATCTATGTGGTTGCTAGGAGTTGAAAACGACTTGATGGCACATAATAAATCAATCAGTATCTATTCCATTTGTCTTCGTATGGCCATATTTGTCCAGCCTGTCAGGAATGGGTTAACGCTGAACTGCCTGTTAAAAGAAAAAGGGAGCAAACCTAAGGTTTTGGGTTTTTAAAAAAAATTGTTGGCTACAGGGAGGTTCAGAAATCAGTCCATTCTGCTATTGCATTTTTCTTTGTAACTTGACATCTCCCCTGTTTTTGAAGACATTTGTGAATGTTGGGAAGGAAGGGAAGGAGGATAATCTCATGCAGTTCAATTCAGAATGCATTCAACTTGGAAAAGCAGAAAATAAATTTGGTTATTACACACAAAGAATAGAAAAAGCAACAAGAATTTAATGCAATCGTTGCTGAGGCCTGTAGTAGCAAGAAGAATCTATGTGGGACCAGGGAAATGTGCAGCAGATCATAATTGGGTGGGTCAGCAAGTTTCCAGAAGGATAACTCTGCTAGCCTAGTTGCATCAAAAAGTAACATAGAGTCCTGTCATACTTTATAATCTAACAAATGTATCACGCCCTAAATTTTAATGAGCTATAATCCACTTCCATCAGAAACCTGCTCAATCTAATGAAGTGTACTACCATTGTGCATTTATTCTTTTTTGTTTACTTTTACCAGGATCTTGAACTGATATCAGGCAATACTATAAGAGATAAAATGTGAACTGTAAAGGGTATGTCAGAGATGCCATCAAATGGAAATTATGTCACAAAATTAGCAAAGGGTTTTCATCTAATTTTTTTTAGAAAAATTCGTGAACCAGATTTTATCAAAGTCAGGAAGAGTTTTCTCTCCAGCATAGGGTTTGCTACTGAGCATAGTGGTGAAAGAAATGTTCCAGTTTTGGTTTGTTCCTGGAACAGGTAGTATATTTTATTATAATCTAAGCTCCACCTTTACTTTCCACTGGTATCACAGTAACATTTAAACAAAGATTAGCACTCCAGTGCCCTTGAGACTTGGTGTATAAACTAAGCGGAGGGCAGAATCTTGGCACAGTGGGTTCCTTTCAATTTAGCAACAGGTGACCCCCGGGGCACAGTAAAAAAAGTCAACCTTGTGGCTGTGACCAAATTATCAAAGCCCCACCCAATTTTACATGCGGCACATATAAAAAGCATCAGGACTTCCGTCACATGGCCCCAGCTGTCATGCTGACTTTTTTACATCCCCTTCATGAAAACCCCGCAACAAGAGCAGTAACAAGAAGAACGTACTTGAAAAAAATATCTTTATGTGTCTTAAGTATGTTAATGAATCACAAAAGGATTAGATACAATGATATAAACTTGCCCAAAAGTAGAGAATCCAAGAAAGTGGGGTGGGGTTTTTTTTTGGCTGTATAAACACCAACGTTTGTTGTGGTATGGGGATACCAAGTCATCTTGTCTGCCTCCTGAGGAATCTGTATAATGACCAAGTAGCAACGGTAAGAACAGACCACAGAACAATGGACTGGTTTAAGATTGGGAAAGGAATACGGCAAGGTTGTATACTCTCACCCTACCTATTCAACCTGTACGCAGAACACATCATGTGACGTGCTGGGCTTGATGAATCCAAGGCTGGAGTTAAAATCGCTGGAAGAAATGTTTACAATCTCAGATATGCAGATTATACCACTTTGATGGCTGAAAGCGAGGAGGAGCTGAGGAGCCTTATGACGAAGGTGAAAGAAGAAAGTGCAAAAGCTGGGTTGCAGTTAAACCTAAAAAAAACAAGATTATGGCAACCAGCTTGATTGATAACTGGCAAATAGAGGGAGAAAAAGTGGAGGCAGTGACAGACTTTGTATTTCTAGGCGCAAAGATTACTGCAGACACTGACTGCAGCCAGGAAATCAGAAGATGTCTACTTCTCGGGAGGAGAGCAATGACAAATCTTGATAAAATAGTTAAGAGCAGAGACATCACACTGACAACAAAGATCCGCATAGTCAAAGCAATAGTATTCCCTGTAGTAACCTATGGCTGCGAGAGCTGGACCATAAGGAAGGCTGAGCGAAGGAAGATCGATGCTTTTGAACTGTGGTGTTGGAGGAAAGTTCTGAGAGTGCCTTGGACTGCAAGAAGATCAAACCAGTCCACACTCCAGGAAATAAAGCCAGGATGCTCACTTGAGGGAATGATATTAAAGGCAAACCTGAAGTACTTTGGCCACATAATGAGAAGACAGGATACCCTGGAGAAGATGCTGATGCTAGGGAAAGTGGAAGGCAAAAGGAAAAGGGGCCAACCAAGGGCAAGATGGATGGATGATATTCTGGAGGTGACGGACTCAACCTTGGGGGAGCTGGGGATGGCGACGGCTGACAGGAAGCTCTGGCGTGGGCTGGTCCATGAAGTCACAAAGAGTCGGAAGCGACTGAACGAATAAACAACAAAACACCAAAGAATGTGTTTGAACAGTTATTACATAGGATGACTTTCCTCATTCAGACCTCTACTGTAGTTTGCATATTTGGAACCTGGCAGCCCATAATTCCCAGCTATTGGTGATAAGAACTTTTCTATCCCTATCTGTATTCTTCATATTTCTTGTGGGATAAATATTTCCCCACTGCACAGCTGAATGACACATGATCACGCCACATACTAGGACTGACTGTTTTTGGAATACTGACCTCATATGTATCATTCTTCTATGCTGTTCAAAGAGGTACATATTGTTTAATTCATGCATAATAGGATGACTTCTAAAATTCACAGCAAAGGCAGGGCAGGAAATGGAGGGCTAACAAAAAGTTCACAATCATTTAATTTTTCAGAATGCTTCAACAAACTGGCAATTTCATAAAGGGAAAGAGAAGGAAATCAAGGTATTATGGTTTAAAGCAGAATATAGGTGGAAATAACTTAGATCTTCCAGTTGTGCAATTTTCAGAGACACCTTGGGTTACTGAGTCAATGAAGAAAGTAATGGTTGATATTCCATTTTTTCATAGCAGCTACCCAAATTTGTCTTCAGCCTTAAGATGCCTTCTTCTGAAGAAGTAAAAAAAAAGAAATGTGAAATTTATTTTAGCAAAGTTTTAGTATAATTTGAAGTTGTGCACTGTTAGTTTTTTTATAAAATAAAAATAAAAAGAGGTCAAAATAAACCAAAGATGGTAGCATTTCCAAAGGTAGCACAAAACATAAACATAAAAAACTGATGATAATTCTCAAGAAAATAATCCTTCCCCTTCTCCTGAAGAGAGCCAGTTTGGTCTAGTGGTTAAGGTGCTGGGCTAGAAACCAGGAGTCTCTGAGTTCTAGTCCTGCCTTAGGCATGAAAGCCAGCTGCATGACCTTGGGCCAGTCACTCTCTCTCAGCCCAACTCACCTCACAGGGTTGTTGTTGTGGAGAAAATAGGAGGAGGAAGGAGTGTTCGGTATGTTCGCCACCTTGAATTATTTATAAAAATAATAAAGGCGGGATAAAAATTAAATAAATAAATAAAATAAAATAGGCTGTCTGGGTTTCTCTTTGAATGCAGGTACAATATTCTTGCAATATGTCCACTAGGTGGCACCTCAGTTCTTCAAACCACATCTTAATGTCTTCAGTAGTTTTCTGGCTATATTTGCATAATCTGAAAGCAGTGCCCCTTCATTTATCAATAAAAGACTGTCAAATGCCTTCATTACCCTGTTTCTGTGCTTGAATATTGCACCATGCTTGATAAATGACTTTGCAACATTTTTTCTTATGAACTGAAACACCCACATTGCTCGAACGATCTCTTCATATTTACCCAAAAATATTGTCTGTAATTGGCATTCAACTCATAAGAAAATCACTTGAATGTTAGGTGCTTACAAGATGTGTTACGGCATCCGTGCAACATACATTATATACTTACTCTTACATCAAATGACTTGGATTTCCTGGCAATAGAATTCAGCTGTTTCTGCTGTATTCTTGGGAATACAGTAACCTTATTGTACATTCAAATGTCTCATTCCAAACCATTAAAATTGTTTTCCCTACACCATTGTGAAGAAGGAGAAGGATGTTCTTATCATTGTTCACATTTACCATCCTTTTCTCCAGAAGTTTAAAAAGGCATACATAACACGTCCTGCTTATAATAAAGACAGCTAGTAGACTTCTACATTTAGGATGGATTTGATCCTGGGTACAACACCCTAACTACTATTACACATGCTGGCTCATTTTCATTACAATTGTTATAATATGCATTGCTCAAAACTTGGGCAAAACAATTCAATAGCAGAAAGTGAGAGAAAAGCTGCCACATCTACTAACATCCTGTTTTAGTTGTTAACTGCAGGGAGAGCACTGAGCTTTCCGTGTCTGCAGTGAGAAGGTTTCTTAAGGTAACTTTCCATCTCTGTGTTAGGCCAGAAAGGAAATCTGCAAAGGTGGCATGTTGTGGTGGTCTATTATCTAATAGGCTTGTGGGTGAAGGTTAAAAAGGAACAAAGAGTAGTACACTTTTAAATCTCAAGTTGTAGTAGATGGAATGGATTTGATTAATAAAACTCCAGTAATGGAGGTTTGCTATGTAGACACAAGCATTGTTCTGCAAAATATTCCCAGAGAAACCAGATATACATTTAATCTTATCTACATTTTCTCATAAGTAAGTCTCATTGTGTTCATGGAATTACTCTCAAAGGATGGTTCATGAGATTACAGAAACAGTACAATGGAGGGGCAACTGAACAAGGAGGAAAGGAGAACAATTTTACATGAATACAACTTAAGATAAATCCTTAACATAATTTCTGTGAGTTACAGTAAACAAAAGGTTCTGATGGGTCTTTTCATGTATCAAGCTATTTGCCAATTAACATTTTTTTAATAATAATTTATTAAACTTGGATGCTGCCCAACTCTCAATGACTCTGGGCATTTCTTCTCTTACATGTATGCTAGGAAAACCTAGGGAATTGTAGGATATTGGATCTACCAAATTGTGATCCCCTCTGGGTTTGATTAAAAAAACAAGACCCTGAAAATGGAGCTGTTTTGGAGATTTTCTCCCTGGGTGAAAAATGCCCAAATTCTGACTATCCACAAAATGGATCCAGTCCAGTACTCACTGCTTTAAACACTGTGACTAAGGCATGACTATTAGCAACATGCAGCAGTATTATTTACATAAAAAGGTAAAGGTACCCCCCGCACATTTGTGCAGTCGTGTCCGACTCTAGGGGCCGGTGCTCATCTCCATTTGTTAGCCAAAGAGCCAGCGTTGTCCGAAGATGCTTCCACAGTCATGTGGCCGCATGACACGCGTGGAACGCTGTTACCTACCCACCGAAGTGGTACCTATTAATCTACTTGCATTTGCATGCTTTCGAATTGCTAGGTTGGCAAGAGCTGGAGCTAGTGTGGGAGCTCACTCCGCACTCAGGGCTAGGGATTCGAACCTCCGAACTTGCAATCTTCCGATCGACAAACCTGGCGTCTTACCCACTGAGCCACCACGCCCCATTATTTACATACCATACTGCTAAAAAGAAGATGAAAGCCCCAAATGCTGAAACCAATTAATCTACTATTTTATTTATTTATTTATTTATTTATTATTTCAATTTATTCCCCGCCCATCTCCCTTGCAAGGGACTCTGGGCGGGTTACAACAATTGAAAGTTTAAAAACTATACAAAAATGTCATCTAAAAATATACAATAATAATAATAATATACAATAATAAATTACATGAATCCAAGATGGATTGGGGACCGTAGTATTGATCGTATTACTACGGGGCCAGCCAACCCCAGGAGGCACTGCCACCTCTGTCATCCCAGGCCCGGTGGCAGAGCCAGGTCTTAAGGGCCTTCCGGAAGGCCAGGAGTGAGGGGGCGAGTCTCACCTCCGGGGGCAAGATGTTCCATAAGGTGGGCGCTATCGCAGAGAAGGCACGTCTCCTGGACCCCGCTAGATGGAATTCTCTTGTTGAGGGGGTCCGAAGCATGCCCTCCCTGCATGTACGGGTGGGGCGGGCCGATGTTATCGGGACGAGACGGTCCCTCAGGTACCCTGGCCCTATGCCATATAGGGCTTTAAAGGTAATCACCAACACCTTGAATTGGACCCGAAGCAAACTGGTAGCCAGTTTGCATATTACTATGTAAGATTCCTTCCCAATTCTATTAAACAGCAACTTAGATACATCCATGGTGATACAGAGTCAGGCAGATGGAGGAGAATAGAAAAAAACCTAAGTCTGGACTGTCTTCAGGTCTCATAAATGCTTAGATTCAAGAAGGAATAGAGGTGGATCAGCCTGGGAACTTCACCCTTCCACTCTGCATTCCCAGATATCGCATTTGATGGAAGCTAATTATTTTCCTGACTGGAATTCAGCATAAGGGCCTCCAGCACAACTGCATTGCCCTTTTTGAGTAGTCATCTCACACAGTCAGAAGAGATTTGACTCACCACTTCCCCTTTCTTGCTTTGAACTTCTTTCGATTTTAATGCAAAGCCAATTAACTGTGATAAATCTATTCAGTATACTATGCAATGATCATTCCTTTTTAAAACTTTAAGAATCCCAGGGGCAAAAAAAATCATTTCAGCCTGCCCCCCAATACTTTTCACTGTGTCTGTATTATTTTCTTCATCATTTTTCTCCATTAATATAAATGGCCCAAAATCAAAGTGTGTGCGAAAGACACAAATATTAAAATAATTTGTAGGACTGCATCTTAAATTACTACTCTTATACACTGAATGAAAAACATCAGTCTATCTTACCATTTTGGATATTAAACCATAACGTGGATGGAGTGCCTCCAAGAAAGGCCACAAAAGTACTGCGGGAAAATTGTCACTGCTGAATGCCTATCAGAAGAACAAGTGTGATAAATACATACGGCATCCTCCACTGTCTACTAACATATCTCTTCCATTTGGCTGGGAATTCACTTTCCCTGAGAGGAATTTACTCTCCATTTAGTCGGAAGTTCTTCTCAAATTCTACTTCGAACTCTCCTAATTCATTGCTATGACAAGCTTCATTTCTAGGAAATAGAAGAATACAAATACTCTCTCCTATACTTCAAAGAGCAGTACATAAGCCCCGATGAAATCACTAAATTTTACAATGATTTGTATGAAACAGTGCATAAGTGCAATCCTGCCTAAACATTTTCTCATATATTTTTTTTAAAAGCAATCATTTCTCCTATCTGCCAATGGTTTGGAATAACCAGAGGAACCCTGGTAAAATCACAGGCTGGCACTTTGATGAGTTCAGTGCCAAAGGTGAAACCCTAACCTTCTTCACGAGGACTGACCAATCCACACAATCCAGTGGCAGACAGAACCATTTTTTCCAGTATGTTTTACTATAGTATAATATGCCGCTTGCAGCTAATGATGATTCCAGTAAGCTGTGATTTCAGTGTTTTATCTGGTTTGGGTGTAGGAGAGGAGCACTCTGGAGTGGCAAACTCTGCTTCGTCCCCACTTATTCATGTCTTCTTGTGCCGAATCCCTCCATTTAGGACCGATAGACAGAATGGCTGATGGGGTGAGGGGAAGGAGCTAAAGTAAATCAATGAATTTCTGCAGCATTCTGAGCAATGCGCTGCAAAAATAAACCATAGCTTTAATCAGCAGCATCCATAGGGGGAGCAGGGGGAGGCAGAACCACAAAACCAGCCTTGTGGCATCATGACACAATCCCTGTCACTTTTGTTTTTGTTTTTTTTTAATAAAGCTTTATTAAGTTTTTCAACAAATACATAAAAACTACAAGAAATGAAATAAAGTATACTACAAGCGAAAAAAGGAACTAAAAAGCGTGAAAATACAAAAAAAGACTACATACTACATAATACATACATACTAACTTCCGACTTTCTACAACAAATATATAAATAAGTCAATATCAATCTCTTACTCTAGTTCAAACTGGAATGAGCATTACTTCTATAAAACGTTTCCATTCTCAATATAACATTTCCTCTAAAACACTATTTTCCCCTTGAAATGGATATATAAAAAAAACATTTTTATAAAAAAAATCCCCCCCTTAATAGACAGATAATCAATTATCCTTCCTCATTACAATTTTACTCCTAACCAAAACATTTATATAATTAAACATATTATCCTTCTTCATTACAATTTTACTCCTAACCAAAGCATTTACTGTATATAGTTAAACATTATATCTCCATTACATATTTAAACAATAACATTATTAATATCCTTTTACCCAATATAAATTCATTATCCCAGAAGCAAAAACATCTGCCTAAACCTTTAAAAGACCATCCTATTAAGCACAATTAAACAGTTAACCCGCTCCCAGTCGGTGGTGATAGGAGAGGAGAGGTCTGACCCGCAACCCCTCTTATGTGGGGTACCGCAGGTTTCGGTTCTCTCTCCTCTCCTATTTAACATCTACATGAAACTGCTGGGTGAGATCATCCATCACCATGGGATGAGGTATCATCAATATGCTGGTGATACTCAATTGTATATCTCCATCCCAGGTGAAGTAAGTGATGTGGTCACTGCCCTATCTCAGTGCCTGGGGGCTGTAGGGGCCTGGATGGGGAGCAACAGGCTTCAGCTGAACCCTGGCAAGACTGAATGGCTGTGGATTGATGGTGCCTCGGTGTTTGGGAAGTTGTCATCTTTGGTTCTGGATGGGGTGGCACTGCCCCATTCGGAACCGGTGAGGAACCTGGGGGTCCTCCTGGACTCACGACTCCTGCTCGAAGAGCAGGTGGCAGTTGTGGCTAGGAGGGCCTTCACACAGCTTCGGCTTGTGCGCCAGTTATGCCCATTCCTGGACCATGATGCCCTCCGAATGGTCACTCATGCCCTTGTCATCTCTCATATAGACTATTGCAATGCGCTCTACATGGGGCTATCCTTGAAGAATATCCGGAAGCTACAGCTGGTGCAGAATGCAGCCACGCGGGCAATTTTAGGTGCACCAAGATCAGCACACATAACACCTTTGCTCCGCGAGCTGCACTGGGTGCCGGTTTGCTTCCGGGTCCAATTCAAGGTGTTGGTTATTACCTTTAAAGCCCTACATGGCATGGGACCAGGATACCTGATGGACCGACTTATCCCCATAACATTGACCCGCCCCACCCAATCATGCAGAGAGGGCTTGCTACAGACCCCATCAATAAAAGAATTCCATCTAACGGGGTCCAGGAGGCGGGCCTTCTCTGCAACGGCGCCCGCCCTCTGGAATATCTTACCCCCAGAGTTGAGGTGGGTTTCCTCCCTCCCGGCCTTCCAGAAAAATCTGAAAACCTGGTTCTGCCGCCTAGCATGGGAAGGGAAAGGTAGCTCCTCCTGGGGGTGGTTAGTATCATAATACCCTCCCTAATTCACCAGATTGGATTTTATATTTATATTTATTTATGTCATATTGTATCTATATTGTATTTTAATCTTATTTTTATTGTAAGCCGCCCAGAGTCCCCCGTTGGAGGAGATGGGCGGTCATATAAATTTAAAAAATAAATAAAATAACCCACTTCAAAGTAAACTAAGGGATTTATATACAGTATCTCACTGTTACACACAAGGCTTTCTCCTTGCAATCCTCAACCTGCCTTGTAAAGTCCAACTCATCTTCGAGGACATTCCGTCCCTTGAGGCTTAAATCTTGTCTTTGATCTCGATATTCCAAGAATGCAGCCATTTCCATTCCTTTTACACCCAAAGCTTTTCCTTCTTCAAAATTAACATTCCAGAGGTGAATCTTCTTCCCTTCACTTTTTGGCTTTGGGACGTTATTTCTCATTTTTTCCTTTGAGACCGGGACCTTATTTTCCCAATAACTTTCTAAGAGATGGTCCAAAGCATAAGTAACCTTAAGGTACAGCTCCTTAAAAATATCTTTAAAATCTCCCATATCCCTCCACGGAACGTTATGGTGCCCTCTAGTGCCTCAGGATATTAGACAAAGGGCTGTCTTTCAGAAATAAAGTGTTAATCAGCGGGGGTGGAAAAATAAAGGTAAACAAAGCCGTTTCTCATGAGAAAGCAGATAGTTCAAAACTCAGCTCCACAAATTCAACAAAGTGGGTAATTCTTTTGTAATCCTTCAAATTTTGAAAAAAGTAACAGTAAACAGGCGAAAGTCTTTAAATCCAACAATACAATTTAAAAAGAAAAAAGAGAGAAAAAAATACATATTTAGAAAAAAAAAGCCGAATTAACAAATTAATAACTTCCAAAAGTAATGAAAACCACCAAGAGATTCCACATGTCTTTGTTGCAAAGCCTCTCCTTAATGATAATTAAAAAAGAAAAAGAATTGGTGTTTTAGAAATGGGGTAGGCAGCTTTTGAGTCTGTTTAAGGCTTCAACATGGCTTAGGAAATAATGGCAATCCCTGCCTCCCAGCTGCTAGCTTACCAGTCAATCACGAAATGCTGTTTTGCGGTCTTCTGCCTGCTTCCAGCCATCCGGAGGACAAATGGGGTAACTCCTGGGGTTCTCCTTAATCCGGAGAACACTTCTGGGCTCTAGGAAATCCTGCCTGAGCCCAAAAATGTCTGTGTTGCCGGGTCAACCGCGGAGCTTGCGGAGACACGTCTCAAGTTGCCAATCCCTCACTGGAAGTCAGCAATCCCTGTCACTTAAATCAACCCTGACTGCTCATTGGAAGGACAGATGCTGAAGCTGAAGCTCAAATACTTTGGCCACCTAATGCGAAGAGAGGACTCACTGGAAAAGACCCTGATGCTGGGAAAGACTGAAGGCAAAAGGAGAAGGGGACGGCAGAGGATGAGATGGTTAGATAGCATCACCGATGTAATGAACATGAATTTGAGTAAACTCCGAGAGACAGTGGAGGACAGGAAGGCCTGGCATGCTATGGTCCATGAGGTCACGAAGAGTCGGACACGACTAAACGACTGAACAACAACAACATCCCTACATGGCATGGGACCAGGTTACCTAAGGAACCGCCTCATCCCCAGAACGTCGACCCACCCCACCCGGTTATCCAGAGAGGGCTTGCTACGGATCCCGTCTATAAAAGAATTCCATCTGACGGGGTCCAGGAGGCGAGCCTTCTCAGCAGTGGCACCCGCCCTTTGGAACATTCTCCCCCTGGAGGTGAGGCAGGCCCCCACACTCCTGACCTTCCGAAAGCAATTGAAGACCTGGCTCTGCCACCTCGCCTGGGATGGGGGGGGGTAATAGCTCCTCTTGGAGGTGGCTGGCACCATAGAGTTCCTTAAACAATAACATAACCTCTTGGATTTTATATATTTATATATTTATATCTAATTAAATTGGAATAATGTATTGTATTTTATATGCTTTTAATTAATCAATTTTGTTGTAAACCACCCAGAGTCCCCTTGTGGGGGGAGATGGGCAGTGATATAAATCAAACAATAAATAAAAAATAAATAAACAACAACAACAAACAAAACCTTAATGCCAATGAATCTATTTCTCATCCCGAAAATTTGCCAGGTAGGTATTCTCCATTCACTATTACAAAGGCAATGGTGAAATACTATAATCTGAAACATTGTTCATTAGCATATGGAGCGAAGACCCATTCTGAAATCAAAGGTTATGCTCTTTTCTGAATCAAGAAAGCCTCTGTAATTAGTTTGACTTTTCAAGTGAAAATCCTAAAAAAATATTAGGGAGATAATGAAGGAAAATGTCACCATCTGGTCTCAGAGTGGCTTGGAAAGTGATGTTTTTAATGGAATTCCATTCCTCAGTGTTATTTGTTACACTGAGTTAAAGCTAAAGCATAACTTAATAAATGCAAATGAATTTTTATTTAATAAATTTTATCTGAACATAGAACAGTCTAGAGTAGAGCTTTCCAAACTGTGTGTTGGGACACGTTAGTGTGTCGGCTGCAGCATCTGGGTGTCGCGGCTGCTGCTGCCTCCGAGCCCTGCCAGGATTCCACGCAGGTCCTAGTGCCTGCCTTGTGCCTTGCTGCCTCCAAACCTGCTGTGATTCCGCACAGGTCCTAGTGCCTGCCTTGTGCCCTGCTGTAAGAGTGTGTCATGAAATGATGCATGTCTAAAAAGTGTGTCACCAACATGAAAAGTTTGGAAAGCTCTGGTCTAGAGAAACCTGAACACAGATTGCCAGAAAGATCATGAAAATAAATGCAGTAGATTGTAAATCAAAACCATTCCCAAACTTCTTTTGATTGATTATACAGTCTTCAAGTATAATTTAGTCTATTTAGCTTTATTATGATTTTATGTTCTACCCTTGTCACATCTGGAGCTTAGAAAAAAATCTGTTCTTATCTAGAATCTGATTGCACTGAAAGCCCAAGGAAGGATATTATTCAAAAGTGCCCTTTTGTCCTATCAGCCAGCTAAGCATTCTTAACGCCCTTTGCATGGTAGCCTTAGGCTTAGGCAGTAGAGCCAGGAAGAGTTAACAGCTCCACTGTATTGTCGAACTTCTCAGCAAGGAAAGAGACTCCCAATTTCTCTTCCTCATAAAGAGCCCCACAAGTACAAAATTGTTTCCTTCTTAAAACGGAACAGGAAACTACAGGCACAGAAATACGTTCCTGCATCAGCATTCGCTTTTATCTTCATATAACAGGTAGCTAAATGAGAAAACAAACGGACTGCAGGTATGTGTGGGAACAGATGGCTCGAAAATGTATGGCTTGGTTATGACATATGTAGAGATTCACCTAAACACATCTGAATCTGTAGTCTTCTGGCAGCTACATAACTTTTCTACCAAATACCAGAATTATGTATATTCAAAAATATTTGCACAAAAATATTGAGTGCTTTTAGTACTTTTCAGGTTTTCCAAAAAAATATAAAGATTATGAGACCCATTTAAGATATGAGTGAGCATGTGTATGTGTCTGATACATCAGATACATTTATGTGGGGACCATAACATCTGATTCATTATGTTCCTAAGTACAAGTGTCTTTTCTTGGTGGTGTTAACTCCAACACAGTGGCATATTTGTTTTCTGTCACCAAATGTCTAACCCCAGGAACTCCAGAAACCTATTCCCCAAAATGCTATTCTTGTCACTCCATGTTCCAATGATAAGCATTGATGGTAGCTGTGCTGCCCACCAAGAGAGGTGGAACAGCAAAGGGATGAGCAGATGTATGTTTTTCCTAAGAACTGGTGGGCAGTAATAACTAGTTGTGCAAACTTTGCAATAATAAACCCCCCCTTTTTTAAGCCGGTAGAAGATGGCTTGCTTTTGATCTTAAAATGAAGAAGCTAATACAACCAAAAATTCTAGTTTGAATACATGGACACCTAAGTGAGTGTCTAGTAGGATTGGTTATTAAAAATACAATTTAAGAGTTGGAACATTAACCAACATCAATCAATCAATCAAAGTTTATTGATTAGCCCTTAGGCCATAACAGAATACTAGATTAAACAGTAAATGTTAATAAAACTCTATATGAAATTAATATAAAAGACACGTTGAATAAGAAGTAAATAAAAATACGGTAGATAAGTATTCATATAAGTGAAAATACACATCATATTTCCGTGTCACCCCTACAGTTTACCCCGATCAACCCCACATATGTACTGTAGATCTCAAGCATATTGATTTGCTTAAATACAGTGCTGTATTATATGTTATTTTTGGGTCTTGGCCACACATAAAATATGTTGTTCTAATATGTGATTCCCAGTGGGTCATTCGTTTAATATATGGACCAAGGTGCAGATCTCTCACCTTCTTGTACAAATTACAATTGAATAATATATGTGCTATATCCTCAATTTCAGGCGCTCCACATATTAACCAACATAATCTTGTCATATCATTGCCATATTTTTGGCTGAAATCACAAGATTAATAAATTAACTTTAAACCAATTGTTGCAGGTTCATGATGCATGTGTTCTGTTTGACTATATCCTCATTTTTAGGATATATTTTAGAATGTATCAATTCTTCAAGAGCTGTGTACCCAGGATAGCCAAAACAATAATTGTATAATAGTAGAAGGATACATTTATATCTGATTTGCAGCAATGAATTATTGATATGTATTGTCTGTCAAGCTTTGAATTAGGTTATTTATAGAAGGAAAGAAGAGGACAATTGGTCAAATTTCAAGGATTTTATTTGTTTATGAAATCATTTTCCAGGTCTTTTTTTTTTCTCCTTTTAATTTTGAAGTTATTCTTTAAGGAGGGGGGTTGATTGGTTAATTAATTAAATAATTAAATAGTGATTTTTAAAAAACTTGTTTTATAGGCCGTTTGGGGCTGCAAGTACAAGGAAGGGAAGAACGCCATTGGGACTTGGCTTGTTGCAGCTTTATGCAGCTACAAACACTGACAATAAAACCAGTACATTGCATCATCATCAGTTTGTATTTTTCATAATTAATTTCATAATTAAGCATGGTTCGTATTGCCCCAAGTGATGTATGACCATAGAGATATCTCCACGCTCACAGACATAAAGGTATTATACTGACTTGTTGCATTATGTTTATTAATCCGTTTCTCTGAACAATGAACTATATTTGCCACAACAATGTAAGTGAAAAGACATTTATTTTGCTATATCTTCAGGGTGTTTCCTAGGATGATCTTTCCCCCGGCAATGACTTTCTTACTGCACTGATGGGCTATATTTTGTAGATACATTATTTCTATAGATAAGAAAAGAGGGAGGCGCCTAAGAAAGAGGACACAGTATTTTGGGCACTGAACAGAGTGCTATATATTGTTAAGTTTAAGTTGTTGTTGTTGTTGTTGTTGTTGTTGTTGTTATTATTATTTCTTCCAGCTGTCAATTACAAAAGGCCATACTGCTTGGATCTGCACATATACTACGCAGATACATTACGACAACCTAGATTCTTGGGAAGAACTCGATGAGAATGAATGCCAACACCAGCTAAAGAACTGGCAGCTGTGATTTCACGTTGTAGTGTATAAATAATAATAATAATAATAATAATAATAATAATAATAATAATAACAACAACAATAACAATAACAATAACAATAATAATAATAATAATAATAATTTCATAATGTTTCCTTTTCTCTAAATGGCATATAGACTGAAATGATTATAATGATTCAAATGAATTATCTTTTGGAAAGGATCCACAAACAGATTTTATTTTCCTATTCACAGTCTTATTGATCAGTCCATTCTGGTGAAGGATTTAAATTTCTACTCTATGTCAGAGAGACTGGATGTTCTTCTTGTATTGTGCAATGGACCCAGGACAATATTAGATTAGTCTGACCATATTTCCTTGAGACAAAAACGAGACATTGGGATGGCAAAAATGGGACGGGGTTAAACTTATTTAATATTCCGTATTCATGAAAAAGTAAGATGAGTTTTTAAGATCAATTTGCTGGTCCTTAAACAAATTACTGTATATACAGTATAAAAATATTTTTGTTTTCATTAAAATGAAAAAGTTTTATTACATGAACATATTGAGCTAACAATTATTCTTCAGTGACAGAACTCATACAAAAATTTAGGTAGACGTAGAGTGTGACTGTATTTGACAAGAGGCGAATGGGGAAAGCACAGCTCATGGGCTTTGTAACATCATAGGAAGGAGGGGAGCGGGGAGAGAAGAGAGGCAGGGAAGGGAGGATTCAAAATCTCCACGCCTGGCGAGGCTTCTCTTCCTTCTGCCTTCCCTCCTCCTCCTGCTTTTTTTTTTCTCCCTCTTTCTCTCTCTCCCACAATCCCAAACAGAAGACTCTCTCTTGCTGAGCTGGAGAAATAACCAGTTTCACTCTTGAAAAAAGTGGATCACATCCCGAATGCACTTTAATAAAACAAACAGAGATCAGAGAGCGACCAGCTAAGAGCAGAGCAGAGACGGTGGCAAAGATCTCTCTCCCCATTTCTCTCTGTCTCCCCCTCTCTCTCTTTCCACCTTCCTTGCCCCTCTCTAGTCTCACCCAACATCAGGCACCTCAATCAAGCACTTTTTAAATTTATTTATTTATTTATTATTTGGATTTATCCCCGCCCATCTCTACCGTGGTAGACTCTGGGCAGTTGATAATTGCATCTTGGCTGAATCAATCTTGCCACGCCTGACATTTTGCTAATTTTTTAAAAAAAACAGGACAAAATTGACATTTATATTAAAACGACAGGACGGTCGGGAAATGTGAAAAAAATGGCACTGTCCCATTTAAAATGGTACGTATGGTCAGCCTATATTAGATGAAACAACAGATGTCCAAAGGTAAAAACAAGTTCAGTGCCTTTTATTTTCTTTTTGTCTAAAATGATCTTTAGTAGAGGCATTGGGAATCAGGCTCATAAGGTTGGCAAGGAGTGGAATAATCACCTGACTAACCCCGTTTTCCTGATTTTATTGCCTGGAGTTATGTTAACTGTTGGGCAGAGCAATCCAAAGTTCTTGTAGGCTCTGAACAGCACAGCCTCCAAGAAATCCAAATTATTGTCACCTTTCCTTATGTTTTTATTTATGGAAGATTGTTTAATTCAACCACAGTATGGATCTGTCAAAAAAGAAAACAAATGAACATGGACAGTGTAACATAATTATAAAAAGGAAATAAAGAAGTCAATATGTTATACTGTAAAGATTATGAGTAGGAGAGTACCTCCAAATTGAGTCATTTCTATTTTGCATTTTAGCTATACTCTGAAAATTAATTAAGTTCTTAAAAAAAAGAAAGAAAGAAAATGATTTGACCGGCGTGACTTAGTTTTTTTTCTATTTGGTGTGTGTATTCTTGGTTCAGAGCAGCCCATGGGATAATCCTGCAGAAGTTGTTATTTTCTTCTTTTCCTCTTTTCTCCTTTTGTTTGTCAACTTCTATTTAGTTTCTTAATTTTTTTCATACATACATACATACATACATACATACGTAAATTTGTTCAATCATTCATTTGTAAGATTTGCTAACTTCCTCAATCCCTAAGGACTCAAGGAATGAAGACTTGAATTCTTACTGAAATCAGCACTCTTGCTCTGAAAGAATGTTAACCACAGCATATCCATCCTTTCCACCTGCTCAGTTAGGCTAAAATAGAATGGAAGATGGAGGAGGAGGTAACCACTTTATCTCCGGAGAAAAATTATCACAGGAGAAGTGTTTGGTGGCAGTACATTGAGTAGACCTTTTCAAGAGTATGAGAGGATATAGTCAGGATTTGGGGGAGGGACTTCAGGACCACGCCCCCCACAAGAAGGCAGAGCAGTGGATGCACCACAAGCCACTCATGCTTACACTCACATATGTGAATTAGCATTTTAGGCAATGTCACTGGAGAAACCAAAGATAGGAAGAAGCTATCTGTGTTAGACAGTGTTTGGGGAAACCTTGATTGCTTATGATAGGTAACAGAAATGTTAATTTAAGAAAGAAAAACTTTACATACTTATATGTACGTGTACATGCACACATGTGAATGCATTCTGTAGCTTGAATCGTGTCAACTGGATTTCTATTTTCTCAGTGGAAACGTTTCGCTCCTTATCCAAGAAGCTTCTTCAGACTGAAGAAGCTTCTTGGATAAGGAGCGAAACGTTTCCACTGAGAAAATAGAAATCCAGTTGACATGATTCAAGCTACAGACTGTTCCACCTGGATGACTGGATGAAGTTCAAGACAACACAAGAATTGCTCAATTATTCTGTCAGTATGAATGAAACGTATAAAAACCATTAATTGTGCAAACCCTCTGACATCTGTTGTTTCATCTAATTGCAATGTAAAGACCATATTACCGTCTTTAAAAATGTCCTTCATTTGCAGCTTAATGTCATCAGACATGTCCTGAATACGTCTTCCAATCGTGTTATCTGCCAAAGGGATTTTATTGACTTCTCTCTCTAATTCGGGCCCAAACATTGTTCGAACAATAGCACAGCAAGATTCCTTTATGCTGGTTTCGGCAAGTGTGTGTGGGTCCTTGTTTTTGGCAATTATTTGAGCAACCAAGTAACTTGCCTTTTGAGCTTTCTCAGATGTCTTCATTCTGCTTGTGAATGCTGCAGACTGCTTCTTCATAGATTTTGAAAGCTCAATAAAGTATTCTACTGGTTTTCCTGACAAATGACTGTGTTTTGTGTTGAAATGGCGCTGTAATTTGTTTGGTACCATACTTTCATTTGCAAGTATTTCCCCACAAACTAAACACTTGGGAGAAGGATTGTCTTCAGTGCCAGAAAATGTGAACCCCAGTTTCATATAGTCTTTACTGTATAAGCGAGGCTTGGCAGTTTTTCCTTTACACTTCCTCCGAACTGATACAGACGGTTCAACAGTGGATTCTTGCGTTGTTTCTTCTATATCTGCTACATTTTGTTCATCAGAAACATCATCTTCACCAGCTTTTTTCTTCTTAATTACAAACTTATCCATTTCACCGGTTGCACAGTGGGCTGGGCAGCAAGGTGGTCTTGGAGGTGGTGGTAGAGAGAAGGCGCAGGGAGGCAAGGACTGGCACGATAGCAGGGCAGGGCTGAAAGCAGTCCCCCTTCAGGTGGCAGAAGGCGGATGCAAGGTGGACCGTGAGCTCTGCAAAGTCCTGTTCCAAGACAGACCGACACCAGAAGCGTTATTTAAATCTATTTACAAATTACAAAAGACTGCCAGTCTATAAGAGGGGTGTCACTGTTCATGTACATAAGCCAGGAATGGGGAACCTAAAGTCCTCCATATGTCCTCTGGGCGCCAGTCCCAGGAAGGGACTGAAAGCTAACTAAAAAGCACATGTGATGTGGGCCAAATGTTAGTGGCCACAACAGCCCAAGGAAGGATGTGCAAAACATTTTGTATGCAAAACCTTGTGTTTCAACCTTGCCCTGGTCACGCCAGGCAGTGTTTCAGGGCTGGCAAGCCTGCTTTGAGGGTGAAGCGCCCAGCTGTTGGGTATGGGCCACATCCAAAATGCCAGCCCGCCAACCCCATTTGTGTGCAGGACAACTGATTGGCACTTCAGATGTTGCCTTTTGAAGTGGGCACGGTTAGGAATGGAAACATTTTGCACATCTCCGATGGCCTGGACATAGCAGGCGAGTGAGGTTTGCATGCTGGCTGGGGAATTCTGAGAGTTGAAGTCCACTCATCTTAAAGTTGCCAAGTTTGAAAAACACTGCTCTACGTTCTTCCCTTGTGTCAGGAATTAAGGCAGTGACATATACTTGGTTGGATTAATCCCCATGAATTTAACCTTTTCCTTTCCATCCCATTAAGCATGAAAAGACTTTGGTAACTTGGAGGGGTGGGCACACAAGATTTTGCGGTGCCACCATTTGCAAACCTCACTGGCTCGCTAGGTCCAGGCCACGTAGTAAGCTTGGGTTCTTCAACTTGATTTTCTCCAGATACTGTACTTGGAATCGGAGATGTGCAAAATGTTTCCATTCCTGACCGTGCCCACTTCAAAAGGCACCATCTGAAGTGCCAATCGGTCATCCTGCACACAAATGGGGTTGGCGGGCTGCCATTTTTGGACATAGCCCATACCCAAGAGCTGGGCGCTTCACCCTCAAAGCAGGCTTGCCAGCCCCAAAACACTGCCTGGTGTGACCAACGCAGGATTGAAACACAAGATTTTGCATTTGAAATGTTTTGTACACCCTTCCTTGCACTGTTGTGGACACTAACATTTGCCCCACATCACATGTGCTACGTCACTGCACCCCCCACCCAGGCGGCCTAGTCGCCTCCCTGCAGCCCCCAGCCCCCAGCGCGGCAGCCTACTCACCTCCCTGCAGCCCCCAGCCCCCGGCGCGGCAGTCTACTCACCTCCCTGCAGCCCCCAGACCCCGGCGCGGCAGCCTACTCACCTCCCTGCACCCCCCACACACCCCAGCGCTGCACCCCCAGCGGCCTCCCCCCCAGTTGCAGGCTGGTAACTTACCTGGCTTCTGCGGGGAGTGCTGAAGAGCTGGGTTGATCAGGGACCTCTTGGCGCAGCAAGGGATGGGCGGGGCTGCACGTGGTGCATGGCCTCCTCTTCCGGGTTCCCCTGCGACACACCTGGGCCCTCGCCGCGACACAGAAATGTGTCGCGACACACAGTTTGGAAAGCTCTGTATTAAGGGTTGAATTAGTTGGGAGCACAATTCCTTGTAAAAGCTACACCTCAGGAAGACATGTTCTAAAGTTTCAGTCTGGGCAGAGGCATAAGGGAATCTTCTTTGAGAAAAGGGTATCTGGTACCATTCATGATTGCAGAGGGAAGGGCACTGAAGCATGCTCTAGAGAAGGCCTAGTAATAGTTGGAATAGGACAACTTGTATAATATGCAGATTGCAGTTTCCTTGTTTCATTATAAAGTCGGTATAGCCTTGGGGCAGATGCAAAGTTATTCTAGAGTTCCATATCTTCTAGTCTTTTTTGTTTAATGGCCTATTTTGCTTTATCAAATCTCATGTTTAAAAGGAAATCAGGAGACATACCCAAATGAAGCAGCTTGCTGGTTACTATTCTATCATGCCATTTGGATTGGGAGATGTTTGTCTACTTTTTGGGAGCTTGTAGATCACAGATAAAGATGTTAAATAAATGTATTACCAAAACACAGCCTTGTCACACACTTTTCACTGATGTTATTGAATTGATTAGGTATCCATTGGTTCTATACAAGACTCACACTTTTGTTTGTTTGTGCAGTTTATAGATAAGTAGCAACAAGAGCCTATCCATGGTAGATTACTGGAGTTTGTTCCATAACTGGGATCTTGAAATGGTGTCAAAGGCCACCTTCAAGTTTACAAAGGTTACATACAATTGTGTGTGAGAGTTACAGGTATATTTATCAGCTGGATGTTGGAGGAGAAGACAATGGTCTAAAGTGGATCTTCCTTCCCTAAAACTTGCTTGCTCATCCTTCAGGATATGTCTATGAAGGTTCTCAGTCATCCAGGTGGAATTGTCACCACAATTGGCCACAATGGGTGACACAGGAGAAAACACACAATACAAACAAAAACACACAATACAAACAAAAACACACAATACAGACAAAAACATGGCTGTGCCATGGGTTCTCCTGTGTCACCCATTGTGGCCAATTTATACATGGAAGAAGTGGAGAAGAAAGCACTCAACACATTCCAGGGAACGGTGCCCACCCACTGGTTTAGGTATGTGGATGACACCTGGGTCAAAATCAAGGCCCAGGAAGTACAGGCCTTCACGGACCATATAAACACTATAGATGCCAACATTAGGTTCACCAGAAAAGACACCAAGGACAACAGACTGGCATTCCTAGACTGTGAAGTCCTCATTGGGACCGGTGGCAAGCTAGAAATAGGGATCTACAGGAAACCCACACACACAGATCAATATCTGATGTTTGACTCCCACCATCCACTGCAGCACAAACTAGGAGTCATCAGGACATTGTCACACAGAGCAGAAACCATCCCCACCTCCATGGATTCCAAAAAGAATGAAAATCAGCACCTGAGAACAGCTCTGAAGGCCTGTGGATATCCAAATTGGGCCTTCACTAAATCTAAATCTACCAGACCTAAAACAGCAACAGATAGGGCTGAGACTCAGAGTAAACGGAAGAACCTGGTCATTCCTTACATGGCTGGCGTGTCTGAAAAGATAAAAAGGATATTTGGCAAACACCACATACCTGTATATTTCAAACCCACCAACACACTGAGACAGAGGCTTGTACACCCCAAAGATCAAACTCCAAAACACAAGAAAAGCAATGTAGTTTATGCAATTCAGTGCAGTGAGGAGTGCTCTGAATTCTACATTGGAGAAACCAAACAACCTTTGTACAGGAGGATGGCCCAACACAGGAGAAGTAACACCACAGGACCAGAGTCAGCAGTTTATCTTCATCTAAAGGAAAAAGGACACTCATTTGAGGACATTAATGTTCACATTTTAGACAGAGAAGATAGGTGGTTTGAGAGAGGGGTCAAGGAATCCATTTATGCCAACTTGGAAAATCCTTCCTTGAATAGAGGTGGGGGCCTCAGGCACAATCTTTCCCCTATTTTCCTTCCTGCTTTGTCTTCTGTGCCTAGGAAGATTAAGACCATTTCTCAAGCTCAACAGCAGCATGGTAATCTTAACGATCCTCCTTTAGATGATAAAGGGACTTAGAAATAACATCTCAAAATAACCATGACCTAGCCCCAGGTGCAAGGTCACACAGCCACCTAGAAACATATTTAAGGATTCCCTTACTAACTTTGCTCAGACTGAAGAAGCTCCTTGGATAAGGAGTGAAACGTTTCCACTGAGAAAATAGAAATCCAGTTGACATGATTCAAGCTACAGTCATCCTTCAGGATGTTATCTTGCTCCATCCAATCGCACCACTTCCTGCATAGATGCCTTGCTTACAATTTGTTGATTATATTTAGGAGACTTATAGGTCTATAATTATCAGCGAGTGCCTTATCACCTTTTTAAAGATGGGCACGATAGCTTTGCCCCACTCCTCCAGAATGCATGCAGAGGCATCTGGAATAATACTAGTATGACATAAGTAGGAGTTACTTAATAACAGCTTTATGAAAGATAGGCATGCCAAATATGCATATTTTAATACCACAGAAATGTGCTATCTGAGAAAGCATTAACCTGCTAAAGTTATGCTTGTCAGGCAGTTTTTAAAGGCACAGGACTTCTTTAGTTAAGGATGGCAACGGTTCAAATCTTCCAGCCTCATCAAAATCCTTGTGGTATCAAGCTACATTTGTCAGTCATATATTTTGTGGCTTTATCAGGAGATCATATTAAGAAAGGGAAGCCTTTAATTTATTTATTTTTAATCTTAGAGATGCCTCTTCTCTCAAGAAAGCCAAGTCAACTGGAAATAGATGAAGAATAAGGAAGTGCCACTGCTGATAGAATTCATAGGGCCTTGGGGCATTCTAGAGAAGAAGAAAATAACAATGCTTTGTCATTATACAAACAAATGATGGCCTTTTGAAATTCTAGTAAAGGTAAAGTTTCCCCCCGCACATTTGTGCAGTCATGTCCAACTCTAGGAGCCGGTGCTTATCTCCGTTTGTTAGCTGAAGAGCCAGCGTTGTCCGAGGACACTTCCACGGTCATGTGGCCGGCATGACGCACGCGGAACGCTGTTACCTACCCACCGAAGTGGTACCTATTAATCTACTTGCATTTGCATGCTTTCGAATTGCTAGGTTGGCAAGAGCTGGGGCGAGTGTGGGAGCTCACTCTGTCACACGGGGCTAGGGATTCGAACCTCCAAACTTGCGATCTTCCGATCGACAAGCCTAGCGTCTTACCCGCTGAGCCACCACGCCGCTCCTATTTGAAATTCTACATCATATAAAAAAGAGTCAACAAAAGGCTGTTTACCTTCTCCTTTGGGCAACCTGAGGCCCTTTTGCCCACTTAATCCTTTGGCATGAATAGCAGAGAATACTAATTACTGATTAGGGCTACAGTGTCAATCCTGCTTCTGAGAATGGCTTAGAGAGGAGGAGATGACATTCTTTGGCCCACACAGTTTTGGAATGGAGATAAATGTCAACAAGAGGCACCACTAGAAGAAGCAAGTATCTTAACTTAAACTTCTATAAACTTTGCATGTTATACTTTGAGAGAATGCAAGCGCACAAACATTTTAGCGAGTTTTTATCTGTACCCTGTAATCTGTGGGGAGGACACTAACATTGTTGTTGTTGTTGTTGTTACTGTGTAGGAAGCTGTTTTTCTTTCTGGATGGGGAAATTGCAAAATTATTATATAGAGTATTGTGTATAATAATAATTTGCACAACTCAGTCTTAAATTCGCTTACTCTGAATTTGAGAACAGTATGCATGCATGAGGACAAATAAGAACATACAGTATTAATGTTTGTTTCCCACCTCCACTCTTTTCATTCCTTAGATACCAATATGGGAGAAAATGAATACTGAAAGAACAGTTTAAAGCTACAAAGGAGGCAGAAGCAAATCCCTTTGTCTATGTCATGCATTGTTGGAAGTTAACGGAACACGATGCAGGCTTTGCAAAGCGCTGCGGTGTACTGCAGCAAATTGCAAAGAGAGAAACCATTTCCCTCCAGAGCTGAAGAAATACATTTCTGAATGGTGAGGAGGCATGGTATATAAATACTATCTAAGGATAATCTTCCTATCCTCACTGGAGGTATGGGAAACAGCAAAGATGTATATTTTACCCTTTTTAAAAGTTTTTGCTCACAAGTGCTCACAAATCCCTCATACAGATTAAAGATAATAAACCTCACATTTAGGCAGTTTCTAAATGCTGACTTTTCTCCTTCACTCTGTCACTGAAGAAGCAATCAAATGAATAGATTAAGTGAACAGGTCAAATGAGCAAAAGGGAAAAGCAGTTGGATATTTAGGAAGTGCCAGTTGGTGTCAATTTTTCCTTAGTAAAGTCTTATTTCCAATAGTTCAGAACTCATAATAACTAATTTGCTTCAGGCTGGAACCAGTGAGAGAAATGAGGAAAAGTGTTATTATTAACAAAGGGATTTATAAACAGAAATAGATAAATATTCTTTTATAGAAGGCTTTTAGAGAATTTTTCTAACCCAGTTAGAATAACTCATAAACAGGCTGAGCAAAGCTTCTACTAAAAACCACATATACAGGAAATGTTAGAAGACTGAATGTGACACCTACGCTTTGAGGTTAGGCTAAAGGAAACTGCTTGCGGTTAGGAACTAGCTGACAAGCAATGTTTTAAGTAGGACGCCTCCCCTTAAAAGGTGATAGTAAATAAAAGGGGAAGGGGATATAAAAGTGGGAAGTGGGAGATGTAAACAAAGGCGGGCTAATTATATGCTGCTTAGGCGATGCTGATAGGTTGTAAGCCTCAGAGTAGGCCAGCCAATGGCTGAAAGAGGCGAGTGTTGAGCGACGGGTGAGGGCTGTATAAAGGTTACCTTTCAACTTGTGTCTGGTGTGATTCCTCTCTGGTGCGGTTTGTCTTCTAGCACGGAGGAGATCACCAGCTCTTTGCAAACAGCTTCAAAAATAAAAATCTTTTGTTTCTACCACTTTTGACTTGACTCATATCTGACACCAGGAATACAAAAGAAGAGGGGAACCTTAAGTACAAAGAGATTACCCCAATGATCCTTGGGCCATACCTTTTTGCATTCCCACTATTAGCCATTTGCCTGTTGTTAAGCTTCTATTTATGTAACCTTTAACATAATTGAGGAATGCTTGATCCTACAAAGGAAGGCAACTTTCTATGGAAAAGGGACTAACTGGATTATGCCTTTCCCCCTAACCCAAAATCCTCTTGGGGAGGAGGGGGTGTGAAGGTGATCAGGGTGTGGGTCATAGAGTTATAACCCTGATTCTTGTATAACTAGGGTTCATTCTGCCATAGATCACTGCAACTGCATTCACTGTGACTTCATTCATCCATAGACTAGGTCTGTACCAGGAAGGAGTTTTGTAGCATGCATCCCATTGTCTCAGACATCTTTTTTTTTACTTTTTTAAGCTCAAAGGTATATATTCTATACCTTGAAGTAGACTGTTCTATGGTCTACACAAAGGACAGCCCTATTCCCTACTGATATGTGCCACAGCCACCCCCATTCCTATATTATATGTAAAATATCTCATTGTGCATATTTCTGAGATCTAAAGCTTGATTACTTCCCACTATCTTGTGTAAGAGTCAAAGGATGATCTTCAGAGAGCACTTCCAAGCAGTAAATTTCTTTGACACATACTCCAGTGATTGCATGATATTGTCTTTGAACACATAGAATGTGAACTGAACTGAACTGAACTGAACTGAACTGAACTGAACTGAATTGATACAAAGCAAATTTCCAAAAGCGCAGGTGTTTTGCCACCATTGGAACATCCATTTGTATATTTTCTCCTTGCTTCACAAATGGATTAATCCTACAGTCTAGCCAGTTCATCTTGTGCACGTAAGAATCTGTTTTCCTCTTGGAGGGACTACTTGTTTCACCCCTGCCTCACAGGCTGCAGTTAACCTTCCACTTAATTTAATAACATGCTGTTGTAATTTTTGCTTCAGGGATAAGGCTTCCTGTTCAATTTTGCTGGATGCCAGAGTTTGCTGCCGTGCCACACTTCACAGGGCTTGCTGGAATGTTGCCTTTACAGAGTTGATTCTGCAGTACAGATCTGGCACCATTGTGAACAAAATGTTTTTGAGCCTTGTCAGTGCATTAGTTACTAGTTTTAAAAATTAGTGTTTTATTGAAACTATCCTTTACACTGTGGTTCAGCACATCTTAATAATTGATCCCAGTTCTTACTGTTAGGGCATTTTCTTAACATTGCAAACATCTCTTCTCACAAATACTTACTTAGAAAATTAGTCCCAATATGATACTTTCTTCGTCATAGAGCAGAATGAAGGAACCATAAAACTACATGTCTATGGATAAAAAAACAATTTGTATTGCCCTGCAAAGTCTGTCTGAGGATGTTCTACACCTGTTGTACTATTCAAAATTATTTGTGTTCATCTGTACAATGTCTGTTAGTTCATTTCCCTGGCCAAGCAGTGATACCTATCTAAAAGCATTTCTCCTAATGAAGACAAATTAAATGTTCTGAAACAGCACAGCTGGTGGGAGTGCAAGATATAGGAAAGACAAGCATGCATGCTGCTTGAATACTATTTAGGGAAGAATATTCTAGAGTTGATTTTACAAAGTTTGCAACATGACAGACATGAAATCCTATACTGCCATACTGTGAGAAAGATATAATGCCACAGGAAGATTAAATAGTGCTGTGCCATGGAAAAGGGGCAAGATTATTAGGTCTGTATCAGCAATATTTATATCATAAGTGCTTATTCCCCTGATTTAAAAGATTCCCCCAACATATAGATGTAAATATTTCTCTCCAACATTCATAAATTATACCCAGAGTTGTCCTTACCAAATTGGCATTACCACTAAGCATGGATACTTATCATTCTAAGATAAAAGCTCAAAGAAATATTTCTAGCATTATAATTGGTATAGAATACACAGCAATGGTGAAACTAACAGTATACGTATATAATAGAAGTTGAACTAAATTTAAGCATTATGTTATATATCATGCAGGAAGGCAAATATAAACATTTAGAGTATGGTTTCTAAAGTTTATTTTATTAACTACTGTAAATCAGTTGGAGCACAAAGAAGAAGGGGGAAGTTAGAAATTAAATACTCAACTATATTATTTTAGTAGTTTCTTTTTATTTTTCCTCTTTTTTAGTAATTATAAATAACAATACAGTGGGGACTTGACACTAAGCTCAAAGATTTATTTTTTATATATATCAAAACAACAACTCAGTGCACTTTTTCTGGTATGGTTATCTTTTATTAATACTATATTGAGAATTAATTTTATAACTTACAAAATTTTCTTTGTTCACTTATTGATATTATCTCTTCTAGAACTATATATTTGTTTTAAATAAATAAATGGTGGGGGGGAAGACTGGAAGAAAAATGACCGTCCCCTTAAAAGTGGCATGAGGTGACCACGTGAAATCTTTTAGAGGTTCTCAATATGCATTAAGGCAGTTAATTGGGGGGGAAAAGTGGATTTAGAACTGAATCTTTCTTTTAATGCAACTCACATCAGTCTTGGATGGCAAACACTAGAAAATGGCAGGAAGAATAATTACAAGGGAGGAGAAAGAAGCAGAAATGCTTAACTCTTCTCCCATCTGCCATTCCCTCCGTTCACTAATCCTCTTCCAAATATTCTCTGCATTAGTCAAGGAATCTTTGGGAACTCTGATAGTATCAGGGAAAAGAAAGAGGGAAGGGTTAAATATTGTGTTTGCATGTATGTATGTATGTTCATATACACAGATAGACATGCAAAGGGCCTCTACTTCTTCCCTGCAAACACTGTCCTTTCACTATCACTTTCATTTTTAGGGAAAAAGTAGCTGAACTTTTCAGAATAATGTCTATGAATATATTTCAGCTACATTTTAAAGTAGAGTCAGAGATTACATTGATGCTCTTCGCATGAGAAGCAAACTGTCATGATTCTAAGAAACAGCATTCAATGTATTGTCGAAGGCTTTCACGGCCGGAGTTCAATGGCTGTTGTGGGTCTTCCGGGCTGTGTGAATCTGAATTGGGTCCTACAGGCAAATGGCTATTCCAAGAATGAAATAAAAAGAGCCATCAAACCAAGAAAACAACATCCAACTGAAGAAAAACAGCCCCCCACAAACAAAGTATTCCTGCCCTACATCAAAGGAGTCACTGACCGCATGGGAAAACTGATGGAAAAACACAACTTTCAAACAGTCTTCAGACCCACCAGAAAAATACAACAAATGCTAAAATCAGCAAAAGACAAAAGGGACCCCCGCACTGCTGCAGGAGTATACCGCATACCATGCAGCTGCGGACAAGTATACATCGGAACCACAAAACGAAGCATTCACACCAGGATAAAAGAACACGAAAGACACTGCAGACTACAGCAACCGGAAAAATCTTCAGTAGCTGAACATGCTCTCAAGCAAACGGGACACAAAATCCTATTTGAAAACACAGAAATACTGGACAACACCAAAAGCCACTACACCAGATTATACAGAGAAGCCATTGAAATTCACAAACACCAGCACAGTTACAATAAAAAAGAAGAAAGTTTAAAAATTAGCAAAACCTGGCTACCAGTCCTGAAAAACACAGCCTGAAAAAGGTCAACGAACTCAGTCCAACCACCAGGACATGGGAATACTTCTCACAATGAACATGCTAATCACGCTCATCAGCCACTCGTTAACATTTCAACACAACAAAAAACCCCACCTAATCTCCTATAATTTAGCTCTATAAATAGAACATTGCCACTCTACCTGGGCACAGAGATTTTGCTTCTATCTGTGCTCCTGCCCTCTGAAGATGCTGGCCACAGATGCTGGCGAAACGTTAGGAACCACAACTTCCAGAACACGGCCACACAGCCCGGAAGACCCACAACAGCCATCAAACAGCATTCAAATGAAATATTTTTTTCAGCTCCTTTAAATTGTTTATTGTATTTTATTTCTTTGGATAGTCAATTTTTAAAAAATGCTGGAGCCATGTTTTGTTGTTAGTACCTACATTGCTTCCTACTTCTATTCAGCACTGCTTAGCTGACAGCTAAAATACTTTTGTGTGGGAATACATCTTAAACACTGTACATGAAATATATAATAACCTTGTCTAGTAGGAGATACAATTAGCATGTTCACAATAGACTGCAAGTGTGTTTTGAAAAGGCATACTTTAAAGTCCGGGCATAGAGATGAAGCTAGTCTTTGTAGCTTGTAGGTTGTCTTTATTGCTTCAGTAAACATCTTCAAGAAGAAAAAGTGTTATTTCAGACTGCAGGTTGGATTTCATGAGTAGAAGACTTGGAGTAGGTGAAGCCCCCTACACATCATTGGGAGCCTACATAGACTCCGGAGCTTCTGCTAGAAGTTATAAGTTAGCTGTTTAAACAGTAGACAGCAAGGTGAGCTTGACCAAAATTCTGTGCAGAATAGACTGCTGAGATTTGTACTGTAGCAGTGGAGGAATAAAAAGTCATATTACTAGGCGATAGTTTAACTCTTCTACAAGTAGTTTTAAAACAAAGTTTTATCTACAAAGCAGACAAATTCTTCTGATATTACACACTTTTTTCTTAAGCGGTCCCTGTAGTTCTCAGTAAAGTAAGGTTCAAAATAAATGTGACATTTAAAGTGAACTCAGTTAAATGGTAAATTAGCTGGTTCAACCAATAATATTTGGTGGTTTACATTCCTGTACAAGGTATGTTTTACTCTTTGTATTACAAAGCTACAGTAATTGATGGATCTGATTTGTTGCTCCCAACTGACACAAGGCAAAATTGATTGATGGAGTCCTCTTGGCACTGAGCAGCATGGATCAAATGGGCCCATTTGTCAGTTTCACATTCTTGCACATTCTTTTTTAAAATCTCAAGTTCTTTTTATTGTTTATTACCAAAACAAAACAAGATTCTTCCATAAGTTCTTATCAAGAAAAGGTAGATTAAAATTCTCATTAGTCACTTAATATAAACTACTAAGGCCCATATAAAATGCCTCTACATTTTATAGGCACCATATAAACTGGATAATTTTGCATACAGAAAGTCCCAGATTTAATTCTATGCTTCTGGGATTAATAGGAACAGATAGCAGGGGACAGAAAATCTTGATAGGTCAGTCTTTCACTTGGCATCCTCCAGCTATATCGAGACTGCAGCTTTCAAAATTCCTGGCATTAAACTTCAGTGCTCAGTCTTACATTGCATGTTGTTATCTTGTGAACTAGAACTTCTCAGGACAGTAATGTCAGTTATATCAACAACCAACTATTACTCATCATCAAGCATCAGAAATGCAGGCAAGGTATCTATGAGGCTATGACGAAAGTGATAAAAGAAGCGCTGGGTTTAAACTACAGTGGTTGTAAGGAATCACATCCTGATATTGACATAGGCAATCAACTGTTTAAAGTGGCTTCATTGTGGTATGCAATAAAGATCCTTTATTCAATGAACTCTTTATTCAATGAATTCATTGAATTCTTTATTCAATGAATTCCTTATTCAATGAAACTTCTGCAAGAAAACAACAAGGCTCAGAGAGCACCAAGGACTCCACAGTTCAACCCTGAGCTACAGATATTGTCTTCAATAAAGATTCTTATCTAGCTGTGCCAGGTTGAGTACCTGGGTAGTTTCAGCCAAGCTCAGCCCAGGGAGCCTGACAACACACTGAACAAGAAAGAAAAAGAACTAGCAGAGAAGCTGAATACACAAGGCTCTGGGCTAAAGACATTCTCTTCCATTGTTTCATTGCTGAAGGGAACTTGACAGTGTGCTTTGCTTTGCAGTTCTCTGGTTCCTGTAAGATCTGCTTTCCTTGAAAACAGAAAAAATAATAAATGAAAATGTGGCTGAGCAAACTATATTAAACATGAGTCAATAGATGGCAGCCCAAATACACCTTGTAGCTCTTCTTTTCGAAATATATTTTTAATAAACATGTTTATGTAACTCTTGGAGATGATATAAAGGTTAACATTTGTTCACCCCATTCCATTATGCCAATCCATTTGCAAAGAAATAATTGATATTTGATTCTGAGGCAGTGTGAAGTCTGGAAAGCTGGCTGAGAAGCCAGATTTGGATGACTGAGGAAAACAGAATTAAACAGTGCTCTGTGAAATCTTGGGGATGCCATGAATGAAAGAGGTATAAGAGATGTACACAAAGATTTCTTAAAGCAGGATACTGGTATGTAACTGGAGAAATTCTGAGTAGATGGCATTTCATTTCAAGTTTACTATTGCTTATTATTGATTACTGTTATACTGTAATTGAGACTGTTTCTAAAATTATAAAATGAGAAATATTATCCTTAGAACAAAGCCTGAAATATTTGGATCCATAGAAAAGGCAGAGATCAAAGTTCTAAAGGAAATAATTTGAAAAGATACAAATTGGGATTTCTATTATTCCAGTTTCTTAGGCTTACTAAAGGGATTTAAGTTAAGTCTATGAGAGACTGTACATAGATCTACAAAGCAGATAAATTCTTCTGATATTACACACTTTTTTCTTAAGAGGTCCCAGTAGTTCTCAGTTATGAAAATCTTCCATCCTTATCATTCTTTTGTGAATCTCCCTTTGCAGGTCCTTCAACTGACATATAGGAGGAGGAATGTCTTCTGTTGCTTGTTGGCTAATAGCCTAATAACACTGTTTAGTCTGTTGCTTCTTCCAACACTGAAGAAAAGATAATACATGGTACACCCACTGTAGCCCATTAGAGCAGATACATTGGACCACTGTTCCTACCATTCTTTGACAGAAAGTCTGCAGTAGCAAATAGGCAGGTCAAAGGAAACTAGACTTAAAGTTTATTTGATCTTCATCATCATGATCAGTGAACTGGTTTTAACAATTGCAATATTGTCCTTGTGAGACTTCCCCAAGATAGATACAAACTAGGCATTAACTCGGACTTCCGGTAAAGATGGACGATGGCTGGAGCGAAAACGAAGACGCTCCGTGAGGAAAAAAATCCGAGATCGCGCAGAACCAAGCCGTTTTAAAAAGAATAGCGAAAAGCGGCTCCAGAAAGTGCGGGAGAATTGGCACTTTCGGAAGGAAAGGAATCTTCGGCGGCTTCGGAAAGCTTGAGAAAGAAAAACGAATCCAAAGTTGTCTTGTCTTGTCAGCGTGCTGGTGTAGATTCGTGGATAAAGTTCAAGCTGAGAAGCCTAAAGCGAAAGTCGGTTTCTGCGGGTGAGAGTCTTGAAATAGACAAGCGCCGTTGTCTACTTTACTAAACTGTTTAAAAGAACCACAAGATAAAAAGAAAAAGAAAATTGTTTCTGAACGAAGAAGCAAGTAAAAAGGAGGGTGAGCAAGTATAAAATCACCACAGTGTGAATAGACAGTGAATGTACATCTGGACTGGTATATTTAATTAATTAATAAGTTGAAGAAGACATTTTGCCTTAATAGAATTATAGAATATAATATCTGTGTTCAAACTCGTTAAGTATAAGTATAAGTTAAGTATAAGATAGCAATATAATAACCTCATTTTCACTTTTTGTTAGATAATTTAAGAAATATATTTGTTTATATATGTATAGTTATAGATAAGTCAAATATAAGTCTATTACAAGTTAAAGATAACTATCTATATACTTATATCTTAAGTTAAGAATTTGATTAAAGGGTAAAGAGTGGCTAAAGTGGAGAAAAAGAAAAATACCTTTTATATTACTTCTTTAAATATTTGGTATATTTTTTGGAAATGAGTATGACCACGAGAAGACAGGAACTACAAGGAAGAAGAAATTCAGACCCTGGGGGAGGAGAATGGCTGAAAGCAATAATGGAGGAATTTACAGTTAAAACCACACAAACAATCACCCAAACCATAACAAAAGTTCTGGAGGAAAAAATAGAAGGGTTAGAAAAGAGATTAGAATTGAAATTAGGACAAATAGAGGAAAAATTAAAGGGAGATATAGGAGAAGTGAAAAAAAGAATAGAATGTTGTGAAGAAAATTTGGACAAAGAAGAAGAGCGTATTACATTACTGGAACTAAAAGAAAAAGAATACTGTATAAGATTGAGAGGGATACCAGAAGAAAAAGAATATAATATAAGGGATACTGTTATTCCAATGTTGGCCAATCTAATAGAATGGGAAGAAGAAAAACTAGATGAGGAAATAGAAAGAATATTTAGAATCAACTCAAAGTTTGCAGCTATGTATAACAAACCTAGGGACATCTTGGTAGAATTTGCAAGAAAAAAAACTAGAAATATTATAATAAGGGCTTCGTATAATAAAAAAATTGAAATAAGAGGAAAAGATGTCCTTATCTTTAAAGAAATACCAGTGAAAATTCTAAAAAGAAGAAAGGAGTACAGATTTTTGACAGATCTTTTGGTGAAAAATAATATAAATTTTAGATGGGAAACTCCAGAGGGAGTGTTTAACATTTAAAGGTGAAAGATATAAGCTGAATTCAATTCTAAAAGCAAAAGATTTTCAGAAGAGACTTGAGAAAGATATATCACAACCAAAAGACCAGAGGCAGGAAGGAAAAAGTAAAACTCAACATCCAAAAGAAAGAGAAACCACCAATACTAAAGAATTTACATCTCTCTTGACAAATGAGTGATCTAAGAATCATTACATGGAACATAAATGGACTTAATTCACCAGTGAAAAGAAAACGTACATTTCAAATATTAAATAGTTTAAAATTAGATATAATTTGTCTCCAAGAAACACACATTAGGAAAGCAGATCTAAAATATCTAAAAAATAAAAAATTAGGAACAGAATTTATTACAGCAAACAACAACAACAAAAATGGAATAGTAATATACATAAAACCATATTTGAAACCTAAATTACTTAAAGAAGACGAAAATGGAAGATATATTATCATTGAGACGGAAATATACAATTCTAAAATGCTGTTAATGGGTATATATGCTCCCAATAAAAACCAAAAACTTTTTTATAAAGAATTACTAAATATTTCTTCAGAATATACACAAAATAATTGGTTATTGATGGGAGATTTAAATGGAGTTGTAGACCCAAAAATTGACAAGAAGACTCAAAGTCAAATAAACAAAAATCATGGTAAATTACCAAAAGAATTCTTTAATATAGTTAAAAATCTATCATTAATTGATGCATGGAGAACAGTAAATGAAAATGAAAGAGACTATACATTTTATTCAAACAGACACAAATCATTTTCAAGATTGGATATGATATGGATGTCAAATAAGTTACAAAATAAAATTAAAGAGTCTACAATTCTGGCTAAAACACTATCTGACCACAACCCAGTACAAATTAACATAAAAACAGGGCCCAGAAATTTTAGATGGAGACTTAATGAAAATATTTTGAAAAATGAACAAAATTTGTTGGATCTTAAAAAAAAAATGCAAGAGTTTTTCCTTTGGAACATAGACACAGAAGTCAAAATAGAAACAATATGGGACGCAAGTAAGGCATACATGAGAGGCCATTTTATATCAATAAATAGTTATCAAAAAAAAAGAATATTAAAAAATTACAGATAATTATGGACCAAATTAAAGAAAAAGAAAAGGAACTACAAAATAACAACAATAAGGAAGATTTATTAAATCAAATCAAATTATTACAAATTCAAGTCCAAATTTTAATGACGGAGGATATGGAAAAAAAATTGAAATATAGTAAACAGAAAAATTTTGAAAATGCAAATAAGCCAGGCAGATGGCTGGCTTATAAATTAAGAAAAGAGAGGGAGAAAAAAATAATTTCTAAAATTAGAGAAAATGACACGCATTTAATTCAAAACGACAAAATTAAAAATGCCTTTCATGTATATTATACAAATCTATATAAAAAACAGGAAGTATCATTAGAAAAAATAGAACAGTATATACAAAATTGCAACTTAAGGAAACTTACAAAAGAACAGAAAGAATTAACTAATAATACAATTACAACTCAAGAGATATTAGATGCAATTGATAAGCTAAAAACAGGAAAAACACCGGGACAAGACGGATTATCGACAGGTTATTATAAACATTTTAAAGAACAATTGGTTGAACCGTTAAAAATATTGTTTAATTCGATTCTGGAAGGTAACAAAATACCAAAATCATGGACTCAGGCCAAAATAGTCTTAATTCCAAAGGAAAACCAAGATCCAACAAAATGCCAAAATTATAGACCAATTTCATTACTAAATAACGATTACAAACTGTTCACTATTGTATTGGCGGAAAGATTAAAAAATTTTTTACAAAATTTGATAAATGGGGACCAAAACGGATTTCTACCAAATAGACAAATTAAAGATAATTTAAGAACAGTAATAAATTTAATAGAATATGCTAATATACATAATGAAAAACAGATAATGTTACTATTCTTGGACGCAGAAAAAGCCTTTGATAACGTGAATTGGGATTTTATATTTAAAATTTTAGAATATAGAAATTTTGGAAAGAATTTTATAAATGCAATCAAAGAAATTTATAATGTACAAAAAGCCAATATAGTAGTGAATGAAGAAGAAACAAAAGAAATAAATATAGAAAAGGGAACACGCCAGGGATGTCCAATGTCGCCACTGATATTCATATTGGTGTTAGAAACTATATTGGAAGAAATTAGAAAAGACGATAATATCGAAGGAATAAAAATTAAAGGAGAAATATATAAATTAAAAGCATTTGCGGACGACTTAGTGATAACAATTCAAAATCCATTGAACTCAATAGAAAATTTAAATGAAAAATTAAAGGAATTTGGAGAACTGGCAGGCTTTAAAATTAATAAGCAAAAGACAAAAATGATAAATTTAAATATGAAGAAAGAGGATAAGATGAAATTGGAAGAAAAAACTGGATTTCAAAACGTTAAACAAATTAAATATTTGGGAGTACAAATAACAGGTAAAAACATAGACCTATTTAAAAATAACTACAGTAAAGTATGGAACGATATTAAAAAAGATTTAGAAAAGTGGAAAAATTTACAACTATCATTGCTAGGGAAGATTGCCACAGTAAAAATGAATATATTGCCCAAAATTTTATATCTGTTCCAAACGATACCTATAGAAATTACAGATCAAACATTTTCAAAATGGCAAAAAGATATCACAAAATTTATATGGAATGGGAAAAAACCCAGAATAAAATTAAGATATCTACAAGATTTAAAGGAAAGAGGAGGATTTATAGGGCGCGGTGGCTCAGCGGGTTAAACCGCTGAGCCGTTAGACTGCCGACCATAAGGTTGGCAGTTCGAAACCGCGTGACGAGGTGAGCTCTCGTCACTAGCCCTAGCTCTCTGCCAACGAAGCGATTCAAAAGCTAATATATAGCAAGTAGATAAATGGGCACCACTCACGTGGGGCAATTTGCGGGCGTCCAGCGGAGGGTCGTCCTCGTTCCAAGAAAGACCTGGAAGAGCGGTGATGACGGCGGAGGACGGCGGAGGACGACGGATCCGGAAGTACCAGCTCCTGGACGTCAGCAGCCGGCACGGAGCGAGGCATTCTGGGACTTGCAGTCCAATGCCTGCAGCGGAAGAGCCGGTTCCCTTCCTCTCTCCCTGTCACGCGGTAATAAATTGTAATATGTAAAAATGTAAAATGATGATGATGTATAATTGGATGTATAATTGGATTTGATATATAATGTAAGCCGCCTAGAGTCCTCCAGTAGGGAGGGGATAGGTGGGGTATAAATAAGATAAATAATAAATTGGGACTACCAAATTTAAAATTATATTATGAATCACCTGTTTTGGTCTGGCTAAAAGATTGGATAAAATTAGATAATTGGAATATATTAAATTTAGAGGGCCATGATAACAGATTCGGATGGCACGGATATATGTATTATAATAAAAGCAAAAGCAATAAGGCATTTATGAATCATAGAATTAGGAAATCAATTTTAAGAATTTGGAACAGATATAAAAAATATTTATTGCCGGTATTACCATTGTGGATATCTCCTCAGGAGGCAAATGCCAAAATAGAAACTCCAAAAGATAAAAAATGGATAAGGTATAAGAACTTATTGAAATTTAATGGAAATAATTATGAAATTAAAACGAGAGAGGAATTAGAAAGAGAAGGATTTGAGTGTTATTGGTTTAAATATTTACAACTAAAAGAACAATTTAAATTAGACCAAAAGATGTTCAAATTCACGGAAACAACAGAAAATTGGGATAGTATATTATGGAAAGAGAACGATCATTTAATATCTAAATTATATAAAAAATTATTGGAATTGAAAAATAAAGATATAAAAATTAAAAAGTATATGACAAAGTGGGAAGAAAATTTGAATAGAGAAATTAAATACGAAGACTGGCAAAGAATTTGGACGAAAAATATTAAATTTTCTTTAAGTAACAGTCTAAGAGAAAACAACTATAAAATGATATTTAGATGGTATTTGCCTCCTGAGAGATTATATAACATGAAATGTTTAAGATCAAACATATGTTGGAAATGCAAAATAAATGTGGGAACTTTTTATCACATTTGGTGGACATGTCAAAAGACTAAAAAATACTGGGGCAAAATTCATGGTAATATATGTAAAATATTCAAAATGGATATGGGAAAAAAATCAGAAACTTATTTACTGGGAATTATCGACATGAAGATGAACAAGGAACAAAAAAAACTATTATACCATTTGACTACAGCAGCGAGGATTATTTTCGCAAAACACTGGAAAGAAGAAGCTACCCCCTCAATAGAAGAATGGATAATCAAAACGATGGAAATAGCACAGATGGACAGACTGACAATTTTAATAAAACAAAAAGAACTGGGAGATTATGAACTTATATGGAACCCATTTATAGAATTTTTGCAAAAAGAATATAAAATAAAACTATTGTAATGGAAAAATATTAGAAGAGATAAAAAAGATAATATATTAGAATATATGTACTAGAATACAAGAACAAATGAAAGGTTTAAAATAAAATAAGAGTTAAGATATTTATATATTAAAGAAACATTAATAAAAAGAGGAATACAATAGAAATATAGTAAAAATTAAAATTAAAAGTAAGAAGCTATCTTCAAGAAAGAAACAGGAAGTCGTTTTAAATTAATTGTTTCACGTGATGTGATGTTATAAGGATTTTGTTATGTAGGGTTATTTAGTTTTGAATGTATGTTTATTAAGTTTGTTATGTACTTTGTTATTCATTTTTATGTTGTTGATGTTGTTGATGTCTTTGTTTGTTTTTTTCTTTTAATAATAAAATTACTTTAAAAAAAAAACCTAGGCATTAACTCTTCAATAACTAGGGCAAACTCAGAAATGGAAGCTACTGCAACCAGTCAAAAGACCCTGACCAGGCAGAAGAGTTGGTACAGAATTTATCCTCTACTCTGGTTTCAAATCCTTCCTCTCTCTGCCTCTTTTTCTTTTTCCTTTGCTTTGTTTTCCTCACACTCCATAAGTACTACTACTAGTTACCTTTTAACTGGTAATTGATGGTGGCTGCATGTTTACATTCTCTGCATTGCTGGCTGGAGAATTTACAAACCCTACAAGGCCTTCTTCATAGCCTTGTTTGAGAAAGAACATTGTGAAATAGAAACAGTACACCAAAAAATAGATACTGAAGCTAAGTGTTTGGAAAGAATCCCAATATTAAGTAGCTATTTCAGAGGTTGGCATTATCTGGTAATGAAAATAGAGCATATATAGCTTTTCCACACTAATATATATATTAAAGCATGTTTAATACACCAGAAGTCCAAAGTGCTTCTCCCTTAGGTTGTCCTGACAGCCAGCAGATCCAAAACTTGTCCAGATAAGAGAAGCAGTTCAACTCAGACAGAAGGACAGGGAACGTGGCCAGCAGCCATTCCTCCAAATGAAAAATAAAGGAAAAGCATATGTGTTGCATGCAGTTGAGGTGAAAGAGCAGAAAAGGAGTTGATCCTCTGGGGAAAGCCAGACCCTGGAGTGTTTCTCAACCTTAGCAACTTTATGTGGACTTCAACTCCCAGAATTCCCCAGTCATTCCCCACCCCCGCCTCCATTCATCTAATATATGAAGTGCCAGCATTGTTTCGCAGGCATATACCATGCACGTTCTGGGAATATATCCAGCAGCATATGCCACATTTTCTTTGTGTGTGTGTGTGTGTGTGTGTGTGTGTGTGTGTGTATTCAAATTAGAGTGAAGGCTTCTGTATTTAAGAAAGGAAAAAGTAGAAGAAGGAATTTGAACATTACATTTTAATTAAATTCCTTGCAAGCTGAAAGAATATTGCAATAATCCATACTTTCATTATTTGGTACCAAGGGGTATAATTCTTGCACAGGTGCATTGCCTTCATATTATTACTTGCATTAAACTATAATTATTCAGGTATCTGGTATTTTTATAACTTCTAGAGGGACAGCTATACTGATTTACTCCAGCAAAAATAAAAATACCTTTTCAGTAATTTTAAGTTCAGCAGTTTTCATAAAGCATAGGTTTTGTGGACTTGTGCCATAATAAATCTAGAAGTCTTTAGGCTGCCATAACCTTAATAAAGGCATATAATTTTTCCCATACCTCCCAGGCAGATAAGAAAGAAATGTATAAGCACCTACTAAAGAATACAAAAGAATTATCTGGACAAGCAATACACATAAACCATAATATTTGCTAAATAAGAATATCAATATTAGCCTATTGAGTAATGTGTTGGCATGCAAACCAAGAAATACTGCAAATATTTTCTATATATTCTGTCACTTTGTTTTTTAATTATTATTATTCTGTTTTGTTTTGTTTTGTTTTGTTTTGTTTTGTTTTGTTTTGTTTTGTTTTGTTTTGTTTTGTCCTGTCTTGTTTTATTTTACAAGGTTGGCTTGCTCCAGTTCCTTCAGTAAAACAGGGCCATCTTGCAGGACCTTGGAAATGGGCCTTCATTGTAGCCATGATTACCCTCTGAAACAGGGTTTCCTGGAGCTCATGCTTCCCTGACTCGGTTTTACTTGAAAACTTGGCCAGTGTGGTTTGTTATCCATATCCTTGATGTATGTTCTGTACTGTTTCATAATGGGATGAGTTGTTTTCCCTGATGGGAATCCTATTTGTAATTATTTGTTCGTTCATTCGGTTCATAGTTTTAATGCTAACTATTTATACGTTGTAAGCCACCAAAAGTTGTGAATGAGATTGAGGCAGCCCATAAGCTTGATTAAAGAAATGGTGCTCTTTGCTGATGAAAAACAGATCTCAGAATTAATTTGCTGTTGTTTTTTTTAATCAGCAAGAAGCAAGAGCCTATTATGGTAACTTAGGAAATTAAATACCTTTGAACTCAGCAAAACTTTCTGGATATGCATTAGGCTGATCATGCAACATTATGGTATAAAGTTTGGAGGAGTTGGAAGAAATAGTAGTACTTTCACATACTCCGAAAGTTAAACCAGGTTATTGAATCAATTTGGAAGCACTGAAAGATTGAATAATAAAAGAAGTTGTCTTTACTGTAGTCATTAAGAGTTTGCAGTTGGCCTGACAAAGAGAAAGCTTTTTTTTTCAGTGCCTGATAGTTTTGACAGATTTGTTGTTAAGGGATGATTGCATTGCACCTCTACAAAACGAAAACATGTCAGACGTGGGCTAGTTCAAATAAGAAGAATTTAGTTATGAACAATGTATAGGAGCTGTGAGAAAGCCAAGCTTTATGTTTAGAACAGTGTTTCTCAACCTTGGCAACTTTAAGACATGTGGACCTCAACTCCCAGAATGGCTGGGGAATTCTGGGAGTTGAAGTCCACACATCTTAAAGTTGCCAAGGTTGAGAAACATAGATCTAGAAAGTCTTTTACCTGATGTTCTTCAGTCAGGAAAGAACCTTTGACTAAGGACGTACAGTAGTGCAGTTTTTCTCCATCACATGCTCTCCACATATATGGAACTTTAGCCCCCATGATTCCAGCCACAATAGCTGCCTTAGTGAAAGAATAGGCTAAATCTGGCATACCATGTACCCTGATCCCAAATTCTGAAAATACATTTAGCAAGGAGATAGCACGTGGCAGGTATACATAATAGATTGTACACTAGACGCTATTTATTCATACATAACAACATGTCTCTGCAGAACATTTTGTAGGGCTGGGTACATAATAAATTACTAGTATGGTTTTTTAAAAGAAAAGAAAGGGAAATGTCAAGCTCCAAAGCGATATGTGATTCATGAACTGTGTGCATGCTCCCATGACACACTTGTTATATGCCTGAATGCTGGACACAACCTCAGTGTTCATGAGGCAGTGACTGTAGGCTAGCATTGGTGCATTGAAAACAGCTGAAAATTTTCCATATGCTTTTCAGTCTGTGAAAACAAGGTTTTCCTCTTCTCCTGTGCTTCTCCCGCAGAAGAAGCGTTTATATCTCTTGCTGTTTGTTCTTTGACTGGGAAAATATATTTTCCCCCATGCTCCCTCTTGGCCAGCAGTAGCAAACCTCTGAAAGCATTCATAAACTTCCGGTAAGTGAGATCAGTCAGAGGAAAAGCAGGCTGGGGATACAGTGCTTGCAGTATGACCTCTCAGCCACATTGGTTATAGCATGGCAGGACCCTTGGGCTGCAGCAGCAAGTGAAATTGGTGAGATCACTTTAGTAGAGATGGAAAAAAGAAACAGCTAGAACAGAGCTTTCCAAACTTTTCATGTTGGTGACACACTTTTTAGACATGCATCATTTCGCAACACACTCTTACAGCAGGGCACAAGGCAGGCACTAGGACAGAGCTTTCCAAACTGTGTGTCGGGACACGTTAGTGTGTCGGCTGCAGAGTCTGGGTGTGTTGCGGCTGCTGCTGCCTCCTGGCTTCCACGCAGGTTCTAGTGCCTGCCTTGTGCCCTGCTGCCTCCAAACCTGCTGTGATTCCGCGCAGGTCCTAGTGCAGAGCTTTCCAAACTTTTCATGTTGGTGACACACTTTTTAGACATGCATCATTTCGCGACACTCTCTTATAGCAGGGCATCATTTCGCAACACACTCTTACAGCAGGGCACAAGGCAGGCACTAGGACCTGCACGGAATCACAGCAGGTTTGGAGGCAGCAGGGCACAAGGCAGGCACTAGAACCTTTGTGGAAGCCAGGAGGCAGCAGCAGCCGCAACACACCCAGACTCTGCAGCCGACACACTAACGTGTCCCGACACACAGTTTGGAAAGCTCTGAGCTAGAATATGAAAATCATCATAGGTAGATGCATGGTTAGAGTTAAAATATATTAAAGATCCAATCTCTGAAGCATCAAAATTGCTTGTTATTTCCTAGACTTCTTGGGGCATATTAGTTATTGCTTTAATAACATTCAGTGGATTTTGCTAAGATTCTACTTCTCCTCTTATTGATGCTGGCAAAGTTCTCCCAAGCTAGATATGGAAAAGAACTTTAGGGATTCACAAAATCCTGACCTAAAGGAGTTGAAAGCTCTTATAAGCCTTGACTTTTTCTACAGCTTTTATTGAAAACCTTGTGGGGCGGGGGAGGGTAGCACTCTACAAAACACCCCCGCTCCACAACCTAATACCCAGCCTAAGATATTTGCAGTCTTCTTCCATTTGTTTGCATTGGGTTTTGGAGACCTTTTCAGAATTCTCTCATCCAGTACAGGCCAATGGAGGTGAAGCCAGTAGTTTGTAATGCAACAGGAAAGAAGAAGTGTACAGTATTTTTCCAAGACGAAAACTGCAAAATTGCCTCACTCCCAGGATGATCTTGGGGTGGCTTGCCTCTACTGTCAGCCTGGCCACCTGTCTACCACTTGGAATTGAGCTTCCCCTGTGGTGGCCCCACACCCATGCAACTCATTGTCCAATACAATAGAGGAACTGTCTTCCATACAGGTAGTTCTCGTTTAACAACTACAATTGGGACCAGAACTTTGGTTGCTAAGCAAAGTGGTCAATAAGCGAATCTGACCCAATTTTACGACCTTTTTTGCAGCAGTCATTAAGTGAATCAGTGGGCATTAAGCGAACCACATGGTTGTTAAGTGAATCAAATCGTGATCATGTGACCGTGGGGATGCTGCGACGGTCGTAAGTGTGAGAACTAGTCATTAGTCTTTTTTTCAACACCGCTGTCTGAACCATCACTAAACAAATGGTTGTTAACTGAGGACTACCTGTATTGGCAATTTGTGTAGCATCCGTAGCCACTTTTTGTGCCATATGAATACCACTTACTGTTCCTGCTTGAGCCACAACTCCTCAGTAAGATCCAGATGCCCAAGTATTTTAAGGAACAGTTTGTCATCAGTCTCACACCTCCACACTTTCAAGTTCATAATCTGCCTTGTAGATTATTGGCCCAAGAATGAGACATGAATCATCTCTGAACATATGTCATGAGGTGACAGTTTAGCCCTTCATTATATCAAAATTTCAACATTATCTACTGCTACTTATACCTTCCATAGTGTTAACAATGCCAAAGTATATGTTTTCTGAAAGCTGTGTTCCATTCTTTGTGCATTCTCCTACCTATCAATTACCCATTTACCCACACAATGTATGTTCATTAGTAGGCAAGTAAACATTATTACACTGTCATTTTCATAGCTCCTATTTCTGTGCTTTATATCCTTAACAGCTGCATTGTTCATCAGATATAAACTGTCATGGATCATGAAACTGAATAGACAGTTTAACTTATCTTTTAATTCTACCTTTTAAGCCAAAACATTTCAACTTCATCTAGAGCTTTCAAACCAGCATTAATTCTTCAGTCTAGAACAAATCAGACTGAAGCAATATTTCTTTATCTTGAAATAATTCTTATGAAATATAATAATATGCAATAGAACTAGTTTTAGAGACAGTTTTGGTTATGCTTGTTGATGACCTGTGGTGTAGCTGGGATAGTGGTGATGCATCCATCCTTGTACTCCTTGATCTCTCAGTAGCCTTGGTATCCTTTCGTACCACTGCAAAAGTTGGGAATTGGTAGGACTGTTTTGCAGTGGTTCTCTTCCTTCCTCCATGGCCAGTTCCAGTTGGTGTTGGCAGGGGGGAGAGAGGTTGTCCCCTAGGGCCTTCTAATGTGGGGTTACACAGGCTTTGACACTCTCTCCCTTCCTGTTTAACATCTACATGAAGCCACTGGGTGAGGTCATCTGCCAGTTTGAGGGTTGGTAGCATCAATATGCTGATGATACTCAATTATATGTTTCCAGTCAGGTAAGGCCAGTCAAGTAAGGCTGTTGAGGTCATTTCCTAGGACCTGGAGGCTGTGTGGGCCTGGATGGGGAGGAACAATTCCAATTCAATCCTACCAAGACTAAGTGTCTGTGGATATTAGGGCTCCCTAGAACCAAGGATTTTCCATCTATATTCTTGGAGGGGGTAGCACTTCCCCATTCAAGAGTGGTGTGCAATTGGAGAGTCCTCTTGAATTCTCAGCTCCTGCTTGAAGAGCAGGTGGTAACTGTGGCCAAGGAGGCCTTTGCACTGCTCCATCTGGTGTGCCAGTTGTATGCTTTCCTGAACTGGGAGGCCCTTCAGACAGTCATTCATCCTCTAGTCACCTCACTTCTTGACTATTCAATACACTCTACATGGGACTCCCCTGAAAAATGATGCAGAAGCTTCAAGCATCCAGAATGCAGCAGTGCAGGCAGTAATGGGCATGGCTTGGTATGCCCATGTAACACTTCTGCTTCGTCAACTGCACTAATTGCCAGTATGCTTCCAGGTGTGATTCAAGGTGGATGTAATGGTATGTGGAATGACGTTCAGAGACAGGGGGAAGAGCCACAGACTAGGCAACAGTTATATAGGAGTCAGCTGAGCCTGAAGAAGGAATAGGGGCATGGCAAATGTCTCAGAAGGGACCTTCCCTAGTTTCTTGGACTGTAAAGGTGAGGGGCGGGGAAATGTACATTCAGACTTGCAAGATTCTGTTAATGTAACCTTACAATAAAGATAGAGCTAGTACTCCTGGGTGTGCTTCTTGTCTGGACTATCTTGAAAGGATGACAGTAGTGGTCTTCACCTGTAAAGGTCTACAAGGCATACGGCCAGGTTATTAGAGGGACTGCCTGGCTGGTATGTGTCAGCTTAGTTGGCCAACTCCAGGTTCCTTCAATTGAACAGTGCCATCTCCCAGGACCCAGGAAGTATATATTCTCTGTCATGACACCTTACCTTTGGAATAGCATTTCCCCTGAAATTCATGTGGCTCCAGTCTGTTGGTGTTCTGTAAGAACTTGAAGATCTGGTTGTTCTCCCAAACCTTGGAAATTAAGGCAGATGGAGTCCCTTGTTGGATGTATTTTTGACTTGATATAAAGCAACTAGATCCCATCTTGTTTTGTTTTGTTTTGTATTGTGTTTTTTTGTTTATTATATTGTGAGCCACCCAGAGTCAATTTGGAGTTGGGTTGCGCCTAAATATCAGTATGTATGTATGTATGTATGTATGTATGTATGTATGTATGTATGTATATACGTATGTACCTACATACAAGTTCCCTTCCTTCTAGGGCCATTCAGAAAGTTACTTAAATTCTTCAATATTTTCAAATATACTTTATCCCCATCAGACCAACAATGATATTCTAGAGGACACAAAACAAACCAACAAACACAGTATAATTGAAGATTGTTTAACAAGTGCCAATTACTTATTAACTAGGAGTCCTTTTAATAATATATCTGATTACTAAATGCTGAAGATGCCTAAACCTCTCCATGAAGTTGGGTTTTTTTTTTTCCTGGCCATTGGTGGGCTCGACATAAAAAACAGATTCTATATGTATGATTACACAAAAGTTATATTTCCTATCGAATAAATCTAGCCTTCCTTCTGAAGAAATATCTGCTCATGTAAACATAGACATAGGTTTATGACTTTGAAGATATTTAACTCTGTGAGCAGACAACACGCCTAGTTACACAAAATCCAAATATAATCTAAACATAAAATATGAAAACGCAATGTAAATATGACCTTTTTTTCATTCTGCCTTTTGATTAACAAATCAAAATTTGGACATAAACCCTTCTACTTTCCAATGTGTTTTATTTAGATGATAATGGAGAATGGATTTTGTTAAAGAAAAGTAAACCAGAAATGAGCTAATAAAGTGAGACTGATGCAGTAAGATTACAGTATCAAGATGGCAGAATCTCATTGACCCTTCAGGATATCTTCAGGATATTTGTCTTCTACATACTGATGAGGGATAGAAACAGGAGACTGTGAGTCCTAGTCCTGCCTTAGGCATGAAAGCCAGCTGGGTGACCTTGGGCCAGTCATTCTCTCTCAGCCCAACTCACCTCACGGGGTTGCTGTTGTGGAGAAAATAGGAGGAGGAAGGAATTTTAGGTATGTTCGCCGCCTTGAGTTATTTATAAAAATAATAAAGGCGGGATTAAAAAATTAAATAAATAAATAAAGTCCATACATGTCCCAGTATCACATGATATTGAACAGGATTGCAAGTGATAAACCAATGCTTGGATCAGTGTTTCTCAACCTTGGCAACTTTAAGATGTGTGGACTTCAACTCCCAGAATTACCCAGCCAGGGTAATCCATTTGGAATGCAAGTAGTTAATGGTGCTTAACTAGGAAACAATTAAGGAACAGGAATTAGGGAAATGTATTTGAGTTTATATAGCACTCCCATGCATACAACCAAAACTATGGGTCCGGTATGTAGATGACACCTCCGTCATAATAAAAAAGGAACAACTAGAGAAGACACATGAAACAATCAACAACATCTTCAAAGGAATAAAATTTGCAAGGGAAGAAGAAAACAACACACTAACCAACTACTAATGGACATCCTCATTAGTAGAGGAAATGATGGCAAATTGGAAACACAAGTCTACAGGAAAACAACCCACACTAACCAAGTGCTCCATTATCAAAGTAACAACCCAACCTCCCACAAGAGGAGCTGTGTAAGAACATTATCCAGACGAGCACAAATGCACTGCAGCAACCCAGAGCAGCAGAAAAAGGAAACAGACCACCTATACAGCATCTTCCAACAAAATGGATAACCACGCAGCTTTATCAAAAAGTGCCTGACCACTCAACCCGCTACAGCACAACCAACACAAGCTATGAAGAGGATAACACTGCCATGCATCAGAAACATCTCAGAAACTACCAACAGACTATTAGAAACACATGGCATCACCGTAGCACACAAACCAACTAAAGCCCTCCAAAACATCAAAAGTAAACCAAAAGACCCAGTAGCCCAAGAAGAAAAAACAGGAGTCAACTACAACATACAGTGTAAGGACTGTAATAGCCACTATCTAGGACAGACAGGCAGAAGACTAGCAGAGCACATCCATGAACATCAACCAGCGGTCAGAAGACATGATGAAAACTTAATCTCACAACACATGGACAGACTCAACCATACGTTCAACTGGGAAACTGTGAGCATCCTAAACCAAGCTAAATCCAAAAACGCTAGGGAATTCCTGGAAGCTTGGCACTCAGACAAATCAGCCATCAACAGGCACATAGAGGTAAACAACATTTACATACCATTTCAAAGAGACAATAAAAAGAGCTAAAAAAGAAACAAAAAGACCAGAACACCTCCTTGTCAGCAATCAACACCCAGATAAGCAAAGATCAACACCAGGATTAACACCAGATGAACAATCAAGCAGTATACAATACCCTAATCAAGGAACCACCAACTAAATCAAACAATCAAGCAGTAAACAACAGCCTAATCAAGGAACTACCAAAGAGAGAACAATACCCCCACCAACACTGCCAGGGCAAACTACTGTATATAAACAGAGAGCAAATCCCACTCTCTTCTAGCACTGAAGATGTTGCCTAGTCGGGCAATGAAACGTCCTCAAGAAAACAACAAAGCTCAGATAGCACCAAGGACTCACAAAGAGAATACTGTTTTGTTCAGGATGTACTGGGCTGAAAGGAATGCAGAAGAGCATTCACTGACTCCTATCCACCACCAGCCCAGTGCAATCCTGATCTATCTTGTTTGCTGTATTAGAGAATGGTGCAAAGTTAGAAGGGAGAGAAGAGAGAGGTAATAGCTCCTTCAGTGGAAATCCTCAATTCCTTCCACATGGTCAGAAAAAATAGCATAATATGAAAAATGCTAAAGCAGAGGAAAAATTTCAGCCCAGCTTGCAGCTTTAAATTTGCTTGTGTATCAGAAGATAAAGCAGTAACAGTTTCTTCTGCCAATCCCTTCCCCCAGTTCTCTCTCAATTTTAATAACAAAATTTCAGGTGCATCTCATCTCCAGGTTGCAATCTAGTAACTCCATCTGTTTATACATTTATTAGTTGTCACAAGCTTTGGCTGAGAAAGAATTATTTACAGATGAATATAAATACAATCTTCTCTTCCCAGACAACTGGCTCCAGCACCCTATGCTATTCAATATGTGGAGTGTTTAACAACTAAATAAGATGTCTGTAGCTTGAATCATGTCAACTGGATTTCTATTTTCTCAGTGGAAACGTTTCGCTCCTTATCCAAGGAGCTTCTTCAGTCTGAGCAAAGTTAGTAAGGGAATCCTTAAATATGTTTCTAGGTGGCTGTGTGACCTTGCACCTGGGGCTAGGTCATGGTTATTTTGAGATGTTATTTCTAAGTCCCTTTATCATCTAAAGGAGGATCGTTAAGATTACCATGCTGCTGTTGAGCTTGCGAAATGGTCTTAATCTTCCTAGGCACAGAAGACAAAGCAGGAAGGAAAATAGGGGAAAGATTGTGCCTGAGGCCCCCACCTCTATTCAAGGAAGGATTTTCCAAGTTGGCATAAATGGATTCCTTGACCCCTCTCTCAAACCACCTATCTAACTATATCTAACTATCTAACTATAGGTGGTTTGAGAGAGGGGTCAAGGAATCCATTTATGCCAACTTGGAAAATCCTTCCTTGAATAGAGGTGGGGGCCTCAGGCACAATCTTTCCCCTATTTTCCTTCCTGCTTTGTCTTCTGTGCCTAAGAAGATTAAGACCATTTCGCAAGCTCAACAGCAGCATGGTAATCTTAATGATCCTCCTTTAGATGATAAAGGGACTTAGAAATAACATCTCAAAATAACCATGACCTAGCCCCAGGTGCAAGGCACACAGCCACCTAGAAACATATTTAAGGATTCCCTTACTAACTTTGCTCAGACTGAAGAAGCTCCTTGGATAAGGAGCGAAACGTTTCCACTGAGAAAATAGAAATCCAGTTGACATGATTCAAGCTACAGTTCCTTGTATAAGTTCCTTTCAAGACAGAAATTATCAGTCATCATCACATTAAGCATGCACTCAGGTACAGAGCTTGAGAGATCTGTTCTTTGATCATCCTAATAACAATTTATTTCAATTCCACCTGGATGACTGAGAACCTTCATAGACAACTAAATAAGATGCCAAGGCCCTTACTTCAAGCTGTCCATCACTGGCCCATGATTAGGAAATCAGACTAATTAAATGTTAAACCATTGCATATTTATCATTATCACTTTTGCTTTCCAAATCCTAAAGGGGCATTGTTGTCAAAGGGTTAGCTAAAGGAATTACATTTAAAACTGCTTAAGCTCAAAACAAAACCATTTCTTTTTGCAGCAATATTCTCTTCTTTCACATTAAGTTGGGCAGCATAGTTACCCTGCCAAAACTCAGTCTTACTCATTTTCAAGACATGCATTCAGGAAATTTTTGTAAGCAACTAAGAAAGGAGGAAAGAAACCAGTTTGGTCTTTGCCAAAAATAGTTGTGTGAACTACATAGTTGTATTAGTTTAGGGAGAACAATATTTATCTCACTGAATCTAGGGCCTATTCGAAAGTGCTTCAGCATGTATTTCCAGTAGAATAGGATATAATAGGATATGTATTTAGAGCCATTTCAGTTGGGTTTCAGTTGGGTTTTTAGTCTGGAGCTGTCAGGGCCAGCCCAAGAACCACAATGAGTCAGTGTATTCCAAACTCCAGTTCTTTATTGCTCTCACTATACAGGTGAGAGCAGAATCTTGCTAGACTAAAGCTACTCTAACTGACATAAGGGTAAATAATCTGGGAGGCTCTAGGGTGGAGCTACCCTGAACCTCTTAACTTTCCCAGCAACAGTCTCAGGACTGTGAATCCTGGAATGCGCTCCCTCTTTCCTGGGAATCAGCGGCAGTGCTGAAATCCACCACAGGAGCTGGTTTTAACTGCACTTGTTCATTGACTGTCACGGAGCCAAGATGGAGGTGGTGCATCCAGCCTAGTGCCCCTTGATCTCTCAGCAGATTTCAGTACCATCAAGCACAGTATCCTTTTAGACCGGCTTCAGCGGTTGGGGTAGGAGGCACCATTTTATGGTGGTTCTCCTCCTTTCTCTGTGACTGGTTTCAATCAGTATTGACAGGTGGGGAGAGATTGCACCCAGGGCCCTTTATTGTGGAGTGCTGCAGGGATTGATTCTCTTTCTCCTTCTATTTAAAATCTACATTAAAGTGCTGGGTGAGGTCATCTGCCAGGTTGCAGTCAGGTATCATCAATATGTTGAAGATACCTAGCTGTACACCTTGATCCCAGACTGGTCGGGTGATAGAGATAAAATCCTAACCCAGTGCCTGGAGCCCATGCAGGACTGGATGGGGAGGAACTGACTCAAGCTCACTCCAGGCAAGACTGAGTGGTTGGCTCTATTTGGACCCCTCAGATCCAAACATATTCCATCGTTGACTCTCAGTGACTCTCAAAGAGCAGATAGCAGCTCTGTCCAAGAGTGCCTTTGCACAAATATATCTGGTGCACCACATGTGTCCTTTCCTGGACTGGGAGGCTGATCAGACAATCACTCATGCCTTGGTCACCCATGATTAGATTACTATAATGCGCTCTACATGGAGCTGGTCCAGAATGCAGGAGTGCAGGTAGTGATGTGAGTGCTGTATTATGCATAAGTGATCCCGCTGGTTGGCGAGATGCACTGGTTACCAGTTGGCTTCTGGATATAATTCAAGGTGCTGGTTGATGTAATGTGAAGAAGGAATTACCTTGAGAGATAGGAAGAAGAGCTGCTACCAAGACAGATAAAAGAAACCTGAGTCCAGGGCAGAACTGTAACCTGAGAAAATGTCTCAGACATGACCCTTCCAGTTCTCATGAAGATAAAGGGAGGAAGATGAGAAGCGCATTCAGACTAGCAAGATTCTGTTACTATAACCTTATAATAAAAGTAGTATTGTCATGAATTACTTTGGTTTCCTAGTCTGGTCTACCTTGAAGGGCTGTCAGTTATCGCCTTTAAAGCCCTTCATGGTTTGCAGCCTCGCTATCTGAGGGACCATTTATCTCCCCACCTGGGAGTCCCTACCCACCTGGTCTGGCCAATCATGTTGGGTGTGATCTTGATCCCGTTAATCAAGCAATATCTTCTTGCAGAATCCAGGAAGCATGCCTGTTCTGTTGCAATACCTGCCTGCTAGAAAGATGTCCATCCAGAGACTTATGTGGCTCCCACCCTTATGTTGCTTAGGAAATTAAAGACCTGACTGTTCTCACAAGCCTTGGGGACAGGGTGATTGTGGTTGATTATGGGTGATTGTGGTTAGTTGTTGATAGTTGGTGTTCTTTCCTCTGATTGCTTGTGTTCTTGCTTATATGTATTCTTTTTATCTGTAAGCTGCCCAGAGTCATCAAGGAGTTGGGCTGTCTCAAAAATTTGATAAAATAAAATAAAAACCCAGAGTACCAATCAACTAGAAAACTAGCATTCTTCTCCACTTTCATATTTAATTATGGTCACAATTTCTTGAAGAGAAAGAAGTAGTGAGATTAGTAACCTGGTCCTATGATAAATGTGGTAATTCACTTTTTTTTTAAAGTATTTTAACATCTGCTAATAAGAATTTAGTACTATACAATTTTGAGCATTTCTTTAAAATAATAATTAATTCCTCCATATATTACAAACAGAAGTTACAGTATTGCTTTATTTAATTTGTTTAAATCTAAGAACCAGTAGTTTATTAGATTTCCCTCCACTTACCAAATTTCATTGCATGGTAAAAAAGGTAAAGGTTCCCCCTGCACATTTGTGCAGTCGTGTCCAACTCTAGGGGCCGGTGCTCATCTCCGTTTGTTAGTCGAAGAGCCAGTGTTGTCCGAAGATGCTTCCACGGTCATGTGGCCAGCATGACGCGCGCAGAATGCTGTTACCTACCCACCGAAGTGGTACCTATTCATCTACTTGCATTTGCATGCTTTCAAATTGCTAGGTTGGCAAGAGCTGGGGCTAGTGCGGGACCTCACTCTGTCACGTGGGACTAGGGATTCGAACCTCCAAGCCTGCGATCTTCTGATCGACAAGCCTGGCATCTTACCCGCTGAGCCACCACACCACTGCAACACCACTGCATGGTACAATATAATAAAAACATGCAACTTGTTCCTTCATATTTAGTATAAACCAAAGATGTGAGCTGCCCAGGAGACAAATGGGACACAAAAAGTGTCAGCAATCTTTAACTTCCTCTAGAGATCTGATTACAGATCTTTAACTAATCATTGTTTCTTTTTGTGAGGTGAATGAATGAATATTATCTCTAATAATGGCTTTTGCTGTATTTCATACCAAAGACAGTGATGATGTCAAGTCCCTAAAATAATTATTATTCATCAAAGGGTATATTCAAAGACCACTTGAAAAAATGTATATAAATATTGTCAAATGAGACTGTTAATTTCACAAAAGCTTGATGATGGTGATTATGTGCCATGAAGTCAGTGACTGCATAGATAATTTTTTTCCAGGATTACCTGTCCTTAACCTGGTCCTTCAGGTCTTCCAATGGTGCACCCATCACCTCACAAAAGCATGGTCTGAAATAATTATAATAGCAATATCAGATGCCTTTAGTTTAGATAGTTTAGGTATAAGACATCATGTAATAATCTAAATGAAAACAGAATTTAAAATTTTTATTTCAAAATGCTTTTGGCCCAGTGAGTGATTGAATGGTGCCATCTATTGTAATGGCAGTCCCCATGTCAAGAAAGTCCAACTTACGGACAACTCATACTTACAAATAGGCTGCCTATTACTAAAAATGGTGGATGGTGTTCCCCTTCCTTGAGCCGATGAACTGCTGAAGCCACACAATGTTTTCATGAACTGCTGAAGCCACGTGTTTTTAACACACAGCCTGTTTTCAGCGGTTTTCAGTGGTTTCAACCAGCAGAGAAAATAGCTGCCCAGCTACCTGAGGGGAGGGGGCATTTTAGGATACAGTCAGCAAGCACGTCAATCATCTGTAAACCAAAACAGTGAATAAGTTCAGAGAAAATAAACAGGATGTGGAAGGAGAAAGATTGCTTTGGCCAAAGTCACAGAATCATAGACTTGTGCAATTAGATGGAATCGCAAGGATAATCTAGTCCAAATTTTATATCACTGGCAGTTCTGGGGGTTACCACCTTATCTACCCCCCACATAATTCTCTCAAGGGAGCGGTGTCTCAGCAGGCCCTTTCTAGATGACTGGACCAGATGAACAAATTAAGTTGTGTTAAGGTGTGGTCTGCTTTATCCTGGTATTCCATTAGAAACCATTCTGAAAGTGCAACAGGTTAGCTTAATGAAATAATATTCAGTGTAAATGAACAGCCACTTTAGGGTGATTTTGAATCAGTTATTCTGAGATAAAACCAAGACTGCAATCTAACTACATCAAATAGTAATAAATCCCATTAAACTCAGCTGAATAAACTTTCTGAATAGACCTTCTTAATTCTGAACAAGACCTTGAATAAAGCTCTATCCATTCATGCCAAAGTGGAAAATCCTTCCCTCAATAGAGGCGGAGGCGTCAGACACAACTTGTCCCCCATTTATCATGCTGCTCTTTCATTAGTCCCCAGGAAGATTAAGACCACTTCACGAGTTCACCAGCAAGGCCACATTTAATGATCCACTTGGGGATGAATAAATGTTTTAGGAGTAAGACATCTTAAAGACTGTCCATACCTCAATTGCCCAATTAACAAGCCAAACAGGTGTAAGGTCAATACATCCACCCTGGAAGACATATATAGGGTCCCCTCACCAACTTTTGCCCAGACTGAAGAAGCTACTTGGATAAGCAGCGAAATGTTTCAACCAAAAGAAAGAAATCCAGTTGCCATGACTCAACCTACAGACAATTCCACCTGGATGACTGATAATCTTAATCGACATATTTCCTGGTAAATATATGAACACCACCACTGAACTTTCTTGACACAAATATGGGGTGGTCTTCTTCTGAGATATTTTTTTAGACTTCTTAATCTAGCCCACAAGTCTACAAAATTTCTGTCGGTTTCTCATCTAAGTACTAATTAGATTCAACCTTGCTTATATTTATGAGACCAGACAGGATTAATTAGGTATAGATAGGCTCAAACTGTTTTGGAAGCATATACATTCTTTCAAATTCTTAAAATCCGGAATGCTGATAGCATCAAGTTACACCATGTTTCTTCTAATCTTGTTTTTCTTTTGTCCCAGAAAATTCCTAGATAAAAATCTTAAACATGTACCTAGATTTATTAACGGTATGTAGTTGGGACTGGACCTCATGACTCAAATCCAAAACTCTGCAGCCCAAGCTGGGCCAAATAAACAAAAATGAGCCCAAAAAAATTGTACTGTATCAATAGTGCAAAAACAGTTGACAAACATGCAGTGACAGTAGGAAAGGGAGGGAAATCTATACACTTTCGCATACCAAGGCCAGTAAAGGTGGATAGGATAAGAACAATAAGCCTGGCATCTAAAATTATCTAGCTGCATCAGTGTTTGCTAAGGCAAACTTTTGCTTAGTTTATTTAGCAGACTGGTACTTAGTCAGCCTCCTTCTTGGCAGAATATCTTTCCTGTTTTTGTCACTGCAAAGTAACTGATATGATACTCTATTTTAAGCAAATGCTTCTCCTGATAACCACTATCCTAAGAAGAAAATGTTAGCTCTCTACCAAAATGTATTCGACAATGAAATGTGACTCCAATGTTGGAGTTAAAATACAACTAAAGACTGTGGTTTATTGGACTAGAATTCAGAGGTAGTTTTGTTCCTGTAAATCATTGCTAGTAACATCCAGATGATCTTGTTGCAGGCTTCCCCATCTAGTGCCCCTTCTGCAACCAGATGTCTAGAACTGCAGTTTATTTATTTTATTTATCTAATTTTATTTAATTTTTATTATTTTTATAAATAACTCAAGGCGGCGAACATACCTAATTTATTTATTTATTTATTTGTCATATTTATATCCCGCCCATCTCCCTCGCAGGATGGACCCTAATGCTCCTTCCTCCTCCTATTTTCCCCACAACAACAACCCTGTGAGGTTGGGCTGAGAGAGAGTGACTGGCCCAAGGTCACCCAGCCTGCTTTCAGGCCTAAGGCGGGATTCTAGCCCAGCACCTTAACCACTAGACCAAACTGGTTCTTTATGTTCCCAGGACATAAATGGCAGAGGTTACGTTGTGACATTGAAAGCCTCAATGCCTTCTTGGGAAGAAAAATTATAGGTGGTGCTTTGATTTACAGTATTCCAGCTTCCCATTTTTAAATTAAGATATTTTTTTTAAGTGAAAGAGTCAGGCGGGGCAGAGAACCAGATGGACACCAAAAAAACTACACTGGTGTCCTTGGGCACCAGATTGGGGACTTCAAACCTAGGACAGTCACTTCCAACCATTTTGCTCAGGAAATCTTGATCAGCAGTCTCTATGCATGGGCTATCCACCCCCATTTTAAAAACAAAAAAAATGTTTTTGCTTTCCTCCAGTCTAAGCCCAAGCATTATATTACTGATTTCTGCATGTGGTCTTTAGTACAACATCCTGTTTGCTGGAATGATAGTCTCTTAGGGCAGATTTGCACTTTCTGCTTGGCCCATCACCACTACAGGCCATTCATCGCTTCTTGGGTGCATGGGTGCAGAAACAGATGATGCTGTCTTCTCCCCACTCCCATCCCATTGCAAATGCATCCCACACCTGTATTTTCCAGCTGTGATTCAAAACTGCTGTCTTAAATCCTTCAGAATGGCTGGTGTCTAGTGCTTTGTTCCATCCAACTAGCAGCCTCCACTTGGCTGCAGTGCCAGAATGCCCCATCCCCTCAGGTGGCTGGGCAGCTACTGTATATTCTCTGCTGGTTGGCAGTTGTTTTCTAAAATCATCATCATCTTCTTCATCATCATCATCATCTTGCGATCAAACAATAGTCTGTGAAGCCAATGAACTATCCTAACTCCTAGAAGTTCATGCACCTTTCAACCCTGATATCTCCCAATGAGCACCCTTTTGGTTTCTTCCCAGACAGGGTAAAGCCCATAGTACCCTTCCCATAGTACCCTTTATTTTAAAAAAAACCACATCTTTACATTGCACCCTATTGCTTTGTGCATTGGAGCCACAATCGTACCATAAGGGAAAGAAAACCAAAAAGAAAGGATCTGTGTTACTGTCAAAGGAGATATGTGGGAACGGGTGTAAAGGCATCTTTCTATGCAAGCATCTGGGAAAGCAAAGGAAAGGCATGAGAGCTAGTGAGGATGGAACCATTTCCAAAGGAAGAGGCAGGCACTGGCAGACTGAAGCTAGATAGCCAGCAGAGCTTGCCTTCCCTGCATGGATGGGAAGGGTAAAAAGCAGGGGAATGACCAATTAGGTTTTGCAGTGGCCATAGTCAGGATGGAATAGCAGCCAAACCCATTGCCAATCCAACTCAATCCAAACTGGAGTTTCTGAAGTTGACTTAAGAAATAGTTGGAAGCAGCAGGGGACGGAGAGCAGCATGGGACAGCCCTTAGACCAGGGCTTTCCAAAGTTTTTCCCGCGGCGACACACCAACCGGCATTGGTGTGTCGCCGCGGGAATACCCGGAAGTGCGGCAGCGTGCAAAAACCCGGAAGCGCTGCTGCCGCTTTCAGGTTTTGCACGCTGCAGTTGGTATGTCGCCGTGGGAAAACCCGGAAGCGCTGATCATCATCAGCGCTTCCGGGTTGTGTGGCGACACACCAGACTGTGTGTGGCGACACACTTTTGTGTTGCGACACACAGTTTGGAAAGCTCTGCCTTAGACTGTCACTCAGCAACTAAAGCAATGTGGTCACTTGTCTTCCTTTCTCCCTTGTCTCTTGACAGAGTTCTGCAGCAGGGATAAAGGCGATTATAAATCTGCAGCAGATTGTAACATGTCAATTGACTCTTAGAATCTTCTGCAAGATCATCAAGGCTTCCAATGTAATCAATAAATAATCACTCACAGCAGTACAATCGACCTTCAGTCCATCTAACACTCCCTTGTTTTGCTCTGTCTTATGAATCCCTGTGAGGGCTTTGTGAATTTGTTTTGGTTGTCTTTACAAAAATTTGCTTGGCAAATTGCCAAAACGATATTGGCAATATGAGCTTCTTAGGTCCAAACTTTGTGTGTTCCCATATGCTCAATTAATCAAAACTGCAACCTAAACACTGCTGGATTCTGCTGAGATTGTTGGTGAGGTCATTTAAAAAGAAAAAAAAAGATTTTTTTAATGTCCATGACATCCAAAGGTGTTTCCTGAGGGAATGTTTCCCCAGACTTTTTAATTTCTTGCTGTTTCCAAAATAAATAAGCTGTATCTTAAGAGTGATATGGAGGCTGCTCTTAAAATGTGTCTAGAAACTTCAATTGATTCCCCAGTGTTGCTATTCCAGTGCTGACTAGGTCAGGCAGAACAGGACATTCTGTACATCTCCCGTACTGAAGTGACCAAATCAAGCTTATTATTTCAGTCAAAGATCTGCATATTAAAAAAGCCCCTAAAAGATAAAAATAATAAAATAAAATGAGTGGTACGAATCCAGACTGACAATTTGCCAGACAGCACCAGTGGTTGCCATGTTTTCACTACAGCCACACAAAACGTGGCTACTGTGTGGGTGGTAGCATGGTTGGAGTCTGAAAGAAGATTACCATAGTATACTTCTGCCCTCCCTGGGAGATGTTGCAGCAGGACTATTCCCTGTAAAAATTGCAGTAAAACAGTACATGTTGGACAGTTTCTATTTCCCTAGAGTCATATGGGCAGGTGCGTTCTGTTAGTGGGGTTTTGGTAAAACTAACTAATGGGAGCACATCATGCCTAGCTCTAAAAAACTCCTTTAATCAGGGGAGAGTTAATGTATATAAATAGCTTGCAGATTGCCATGTGCCTTTTGCTGTCAGGGCTCTGCTCGTCCTGGAAAGAGTGCTAACTTCAGTTTGGTATTCAATATCATTCAACCTTCGAAGGACAAAACCAGATGATAGAAGCATATCCATGGTGAGCCCAGAGCACCTAAGTCTCTGATTCACTGCTAATATCCCTGGTGAGGGATGGTAGTCCTTCCAAATTAGCAGAACCAGACTGTTAGGGAAGAATGTTATGTTCAACCAATAACCACCATGCCCTTACTTGGATCAGCTTCAGACTTTGATCCCACCAAGGGATGCCATGGAAGGGGAAAACATCTAAAGTACATATACACCCATGAAAACAAACCAAAATTACTAAAACTGCCTGTGCGATATATAAATGCAAACACTGGCAAGTAGCTGAAGAGATCCATGGGGGACAGAAAAAATGACAAGGGGACAGATCACAGCACGACCTCCACATTTGATGCCGTAGACACAGCACCATGTGCTTCCATCACCCAAATGGACAAATGCATCTCAAGCAGCACATAACTCAGGAGAAAGCAGATCAGCCTGGGCTCAAGAAATCTTGGGGTTTTCATTAGTCTTTTGCAGCAGTCATCAGCTGAATTCAAAACCAAAAAGATTCATTGCTATCAACCATCAAAATAGGAGGAGTTTTGAGTTTTGAATAACTAGATGGCATAACTCATCAACATCTCTATTTGCCTGAAATCATCCTTCCTTAAACTCTGGTTTCCTTAACCAGAGTTTATTGACTAAGCTAAGCTGCTAGATTTGCGTTGTGGGTGTAAGATTTACAGCTTAGCAAAATCTAGTGCCATGTGCACCAAAGTACCTCCCTCCCTTGATTCCTACCTGGTTCTGATTTATTTTAATTTAAAAATGGAGGGGGGGAATTTTAAAAAACGAAAACCACAAAACAAACAGAAAAGGAAAAGGTGTGGGGGAGTAAAACATACTATATTACAAATAGAAAAAGTTACTTGATTAAACTGAACATCCAGAATAATATTGATAAATCTTTTGATTATGCCAACAGAGAACCAGTATACATACAAAAAAATAAATAAATACCTATAATCGATCTAAGAATACAATCTGGGGGTTGCACTGTGTTTCCAAAAATGAAAGTGTTGTTTTGGTTTGGTTTGGTTTTTTGCTACACCTCATGCTTGGTAGATCCATAGTTCTTCATAGGGTGATACATCCCATTTTTTCAATATATGATACATTTTACACTTCCAGCATAATAAGGTTGACAGCCAGCTTTTAAAAAACATTCTCTGAGGTGACCAATAAATATGAAAGACTATGCTTTTGAAATAATTTCTTAATTAATTAGTTTCTCTAATGAGAAACATACTTTATATATTTAAAGATCTTAACCACTTGTGTCTTTCAACTATATATTCCAAATTTCTTGCAAATAACTTATATTTACCTTAACAAAACCCTTTAACACTTTATAAACATGTATTCTTAGAACCATTAATAAGTATTAATAAAAAGGTTACCTGCAACTTTCAGACTCGATTTATTCCAAAGTGAAATTGATCATTCAAATAAGGGTCAAAGTTAAGCTTCCATCTCTACATTTCCAAATATGCCTTACAATCTTTCATGAAAGAAAAAACATTAAAATTGTTGCTGAAAAAGGTAAAGAGAGCCAGTCTGGTGCAGTGATTAAGGTGCTGGGCTAGAAACTAGGAGACCCTGAGTTCTAGTCCTGCCGTAGGCATAAATCCAGCTGGGTGATTCTGGGTCTGTCACTCTCTCTCAGCCCTAGGATGAATGCAATGTCAAACTACTTCTGAAAAATGTTGCCAAGAAAATTGCATGTCAAAGCCACACACACACGCAAAAAAGTGCCATGAAATAAAAGTGGTCATCCATAACCTTCTTATTGTTCCCATAGTTTGGTCGTTTGTGTCAAGTTGAATCATGTCAAAATGTATGCCCAGTGATAAAACTTTATATCAGAAAAGTTAAAGTCCATCATTATATGCTGGCTATAATTTACATAAAAAAAATCTAGGATGTTGTCCTTCCTATAGACAGTGTCTTCATATCTTATTTCATCTTTATTTTTAAGAACACTTGTGAGTCTCATAAGCTTTCTTAGAAAGTAAGCATGGCACTGTGTTTCCCATCTGCCTGGAAAGAAGACCAATCTAAGTGTTAAGAAATCTTCTGAAGGGCATGGGGGCAAGGTGTGTTTAACTTAACCAAACCGATGCTTTGTCACTGGTTAATGGCATCCATTTGGGGAATAAGTAAAGTAAATAAGCAAACCAAGCAAGGCAGAAAATATGAATTAATCCCATGACATGCTTTTAAAATTCCAAATATGCCCACTGGCCTAAAAATGTTGGGAACACCTACTACAAGTCATAGTTTTAAAAACACAGTTGTCTGGGACAACAAGCATCTGTCCCAGTGCCTGGGGGCTGTGAGGGCCTGGATGGGGAACAACAGGCTTCAGTTGAACCCTGGCAAGACCAAGTGGCTGTGGATTGATGGCCTAGCGTCTTCTGGGAAATTATCATCTTTGGTTCTCGATGGGGTATCACTACCCCATTCAGAACCGGTGAGGAACTTGGGGGTCCTTCTAGACTCACGACTCCTGCTCGAAGAGCAGGTGGCAGTCGTGGCTAGGAGGGCTTTTGCACAGCTTCAGCTGGTGCGCCAGTTACGCCCATTCCTGGATCGCGATGCCCTCTGAACAGTCACTCACGCTCTCGTCATCTCCCATGTAGATTATTGCAATGCGCTCTACATGGGGCTACCCTTGAAGACTATCCGGAAGCTACAGCTGGTGCAGAATGCAGCCGCGCGGGCGATTTTGGGTGCGCCAAGATCCGCACATGTAACACCTTTGCTCCGCGAACTGCATTGGGTGCCGGTTTGCTTCCGGGTACAATTCAAGGTGTTGGTTATCACCTTTAAAGCCCTACATGGCATGGGACCAGAATACCTGAGGGACCGTCTTATCCCCATATTATCGACCCGCCCCACCCGATCATTCAGAGAGGGCCTGCTACGAGCCCCATCAATTAGAGAATGTCATCTGATGGGGGCTAGGAGGCGGGCCTTCTCTGTAGCAGCACCCACACTATGGAACATCTTGCCCCCAGAGTTGAGACAGATCCCCTCCCTCCCGACCTTTAGGAAAGAACTGAAGACCTGGTTCTGCGGCCTGGCATGAGAAGGAGGAAATAATAGTTCCTCATGGGGGTGGTTAATCCCGTAATTTTATAATGCCCTTCTTTTATTAATACTATCTCCCACTTGGATTTTATATCTATTTATTATATCGATTGTATAAATTGTGGTTTATATTTTATGTGTTATATTTTTATCTAATTTATTTTATTGTAAACCGCCCAGAGTTGCCCGTTGGGGGAGATGGGTGGTTATATAAATTAAATAAATAATAATAATAATAATCTTAATACCAGAATAAACCATATCATGGTGAAGTGTGATATAATACTGACTCTCTCATTCTCTTTCACTCTCGCACACAGAGAACTCATAAACTTTTTTTCCAACACCTTTTACTTCTTATTAAAAATATGTTTAATGCAGAAACATTCTTGCAGTGTTTATTATATAAATTTCTCAGTACAGCTGCTCATTGGAAAACATGTTCACTAAGTATCTGTCAAAATTATAAAAACAAATTCCACTATTTTCATAGAAGAGTTTGCCAATCTGAGTTTTCCTAAGGTAGTTTGTACCTGTAAGTAAAGAATATGTTAAAATGAAATATATGGTTTATGGTTTAAAACAGTGAGAAATGAATAAATGCCAATGGAGTGAAGAAAAATCAAGACGTCTGTGAACACAGTGCAAAAATAATCTCTCCTACATACAGTAAATCATCAATTACAGGCAGTCTGGTAGCACCTTTTTGAACAACTTTTATTAAAATACATAAGCTTTCCTGAGATGCAGCCTACATAGCTCACAATAGCTTATGCCTTTTAATAAAATGTATTAGCCAGAAAGGTGCTACCAGATTCCTCTTGATTTTTTGCTGCTCTCCTTCTACAATAACCCATCAATGTGAATGTTTCTGAAGCTTCTCCTAATTTCATTTGGTCTTGCAGAACAAGAAACTGCAACTAGGCTCCCCCTGTATGAGACATGACGGATATCTGTGCAAATTTCAACTAAATGGCACTTTTCCAAGTCTATTTTGTTTCTGTCAATGAAAAAAAAGGGATGCACCAGATTACACAACCATAAAAATAGAGAAAAAGCAATAAAATATATTCTTTTTGTCTTTTGCAAATAGGACAAAAGACAAAAAGAAATTTTAAGCAACTGAAATGTATTACTGCCTTTGTGACAGAAATAGCAAGTACATTAATCAATTGGATTTCAAAGCAATTGCCTATGGAAAACAAGGACATTTGGGGGGGGGGGAATCTCAATTCTGATCCATTTTTAAGCTTCCCTGCTTGAAACCTGAGCATTCCAGATATTATGTAGATAAGTGTTTTTATAAATGACTATCCAACTATCCATTCTTACACACACACACACACACACACACACACACACACAAACATGCACTGTATGAAATATTTTCCAGTTTTGTGAGACTTCATAATTGTATGTGATGAAATTGCTTAAGGAAGGATTCTTTTCTCCCATTTTTTATCTCACACTTTTTTCTTTGTTCTAAAAATGTAAAATTAGAATGCTTGGTTCATCCATTGTGATGTCAGTTTGCTTCAGCATAATGTCTATTTCAGAAACAGAGAAGGACTGTATCAGCAATTGCTAGTGAAAGCTACACAGTTGGCTTATGTTTTCTTTCTATAAAGACAAAAGACTCATCCTACTTATGTGAGAAACTTTAACAAATAAAAAAAATTACAATAATTTGAAATGCACCACACTTACCAGCATGACGATTTTCTACAGCTAAATATAGTATGCCCATATTGGCGAAGAAATAGCTGAAAGCTTTCCAATAACCCAAACTGCCCTTGGACATGTGGGTGGAAGTTAGGTAGAGAGAAAAATTGAATGCTTTTTTTAATAAATGTCTTGTCTGGTATGTAGTATCAAGCAATGCAAAATAGTTAATACAATCATAGCATCGAAAATAGGCAGCTGCCACATTGATTTTCTTAGATATAGAGAAGGCCTTTGACAATTTGAACTAGGCTTTCTTATTCATGGTTTTGGAAGATATTAATTTTGGAGAGAACTTTATAAAATGGATAAGATCAATTTACACTTCACAGAAAGCACAAATAATTGTTAATGGAGATCTAACAAAACCCTGTGAGATACAAAGAGGAACAAGACAGGGATGCCCACTGTCTCCTCTCTTGTTCATTTTGGTTCTGGAAATACTGAATACAGATATAAGACAAGATGAGAGGATTGTGGGAGTAAAGATTTAAAAAGAAACTTATAAGTTAAGGGCTTTTGCAGATGACTTGGTGTTGGTTCTGGAAGATCCTTTAAAGGGAATTGAAATATTAATGGACAAATTAAAAGAATTTGGTGCATTAGCAGGTTTCAAGATTAATAAACAGAAGACAGAGATGTTAACAAAAATATCAAAATAGAAGATCAAACAGAATTGATGAATAAAACGGATTTTAAGATTGAGAAGAAGGTAAAATATCTGGGTTTCACTATCACAAATATGAACTGTATGTTATTTCAAAATAACTATGTTAAGACATGGAATGAAGTTAAAACAGATATGTTAAGATGGGAGAAACTACAACTGTCATTGCTGGGGAGAATTTGTGTGATAAAAATGAATGTCTTACCTAGAATAATATTTTTGTTTCTGACAATACCTGATTTGATAACTGATGCACCATTTAAACAGTGGCAGAAAGATATATCTAAATTTGTGTGGCAGGGGGGGAAACCATGAGTTAAATATAAGGTGTTACAAGATGCAAAGGAAAGAGGAGGATTCAGTCTACCTGATTTGAAATTGTATTTTTCAGCTTGCTGTTTGGTTTGGATGAAAGAGTGGGTGTTGCTGAGAAATAGAAGGCTTTTGGAGTTAGAAGGACATGACCTGAGATTTCGGTGGCATGGATATTTGTTGCATGACAAAGTCAATTTAAAATGTGGATTTTAAAAAGCATTATGTTAGACATGTCATACTGAGAATATGGAATAGATACAAACCCAGGTTGTGCCCGAAAACACCTTTGTGGCTCTCAGCACAAGAAACATTTTATAGGTGAGAAATAATAGGCAAACATAAAAGGCTAACTTATTGTGAGATACTAGAATTTTGTCAAGTGGAATGTAAAATAAAATCAAAAGAAGAACTGGTGGCAGAGGGATATAGTTGTCAATGGTTCTCTTATTTATAGTTATTAGAAAGATTTAAATTAGATAAAAGAGTTTATGGTTTTGAATATTGTAAGGCTGAGTTTGAAATAGAATTGTGTACAAATTATGAACATGTAATTGCTAAAATGTATAAACATGTATTGATATTTGAAACAGAAGATGAACAAGTGAAAGAATGTATGATTAAGTGGGCTAAAAATTTTGGTTATAATATACAGATGGAACAATGGGAAAATATGTGGATGAAAGGATTGAAATTTACACTGTTATAATCTTAAAGAGAATTTTTATAAAATAATGTACCATTGGTATATGTCACCAGAGAAATTGTCTAGAATGTATAAAGGCACTTCAAATTTATGTTGGAAATGTGAACATCAAGAAAAAAAGCTAGAAAATTCTGGATTCAAACACACACACTGATTCAGAGGATTCTAAAGATTAATATACAATTGAGACCAGAGGTTTTTCTTTGGGGGTTGATGGATAAACAGTTGGAAAAAAGAACCCTCAAACTCCCAGGCCTCTGGCAGAGGACCTGAGGTTGAGGAAGACACATACCACCCATAGGGGTGAGAAGAGAATTTTAATATAAAAATAGGCAGCTGCCTTGTACCACATGACTTTTTGTTTCTTTACTCCATTGTTGTCTACCCTGGCTTTTATAATGTGTCTTTCTTATCACCTGCCACTTGCTTGCAGTTAAAGTCTTCTACATACTGAACTTTAGTTCCTCTCTTCCAATGTCCAGGTCAAATATCCAGAACAGAACCAAACAGTCAAACTACTGTATAACAGGACAGAGAGACCTATGAAAACCCCCAAGGCTTTCATAACTACAGCACCCTGTGCAGTCACACATGTATATGCACGCATGTGCACAATCACACACACACACATCCTCCAAAGAACGGAGCTTTTCCCACACATTTAAGACACCAATTACAAAACCAATTGTAATTGTACAATCATGGCAGAGTTTGTCTTCTCTTGGGGGTTGTTTCTGCCCTGGAGTCTTCCCAGAGAAGGTGTGAGGGCATTAAAAACAGCCTAAAGAAGACAGCCTAAAGAATCCTGAAGTCACCCAATCCCTGCTGCAGTGCCCTGATTGGTGGATGTTTCCCCCTCTGGCTGCTGAAGGAAGACCTCAGCAAAGCCAGACAAGAAACCAACAGTGATGAGTGGATAGCACATTAACTCAGAAGTGAAGAAAAGGCCTTTATTCTCTGCTGGGAAAATGCTACATTTCCGTTGTTTGACCCACCAATATGCACAATGGATCTCACTGCACTTTTTTAGAAAAGTTGCAATTCACACACACTGTACAGCAGTTAGGGACACTCTTAAAACACTTTAAAGGCATTCCAGGTTAACCTCAAACGGCAAACTAGGGCCAGTGATTTACTAGGAGTTGATTAAAAAGCATACAGTGTCTTAAATGTGTGGGGAAAGTGCCATTCTTTGGAGGATGAGACAAACTCTGCCATGATTTTACAATTACAATTGGTTGTGTGTGCAGCCTAGAGTCCATTGGAGTTGGGCAGCTATAATAAATTTAAATAATAAATAAAAATAAATAAAACTACATCCTGAACAGTGAGAGAACTGAAACTTCTTTCTTTGGGTTTTGTTGTTGTTGTTGTTCAGTCGTTTAGTCGTGTCCGACTCTTCGTGACCTCATGGACCATAGCACGCCAGGCCTTCCTGTCCTCCACTGTCTCTCGGAGTTTACTCAAATTCATGTTCGTTACATCGGTGATGCTATCTAACCATCTCATCCTCTGCCGTCCCCTTCTCCTTTTGCCTTCAGTCTTTCCCAGCATCAGGGTCTTTTCCAGTGAGTCCTCTCTTCGCATTAGGTGGCCAAAGTATTTGAGCTTCAGCTTCAGCATCTGTCCTTCCTATGAGCAGTCAGGGTTGATTTCCTTTAGGATTGACTGGTTTGACCTCCTTGCAGTCCAAGGGACTCTCAAGAGTCTTTCTTTGTTCTTTGTTCTTTGGGTTTGGGTTTGGGGAGGATTAAAAGTGAAAAAAATAGGATCTCTGGCAAATAAGCCCAAACTCATCTCTCTCCTTTCCCAGATGAAATAGTGGACATCTGCTTTCCTTTCCTCTAGCTTGTTGGAAGCCTAGAGAGAAGTTGGTATCATAAAAAAAAACAGTGGGAGATGATAACTATGAAAGTATATTGGAAAATTCAGCACTAATGGAGAGGGCAACAGATGAGATAGAATCATTAAGATGGAGGCTGGATAGTGACCAGAGGGGACAGGCTGTGCCCAGTTATCCCCAAACACATCTCTGATCACACCTGCCATGTCTCCTGCTTTCACTTTCATGGCCAATTGGCAAAGCATGAGAAATTTTATATACTTTGAGACTGTAAGAAAGTGTCAGAAAGAGAGAAAGAACACTGCTTTATATATGTCATAGAGAGAAGGCAGGAAATTGCTACTCTCAATGCAAGATTGTGCCGTGGTTCGTTGTGAGGGAGGACAGGTCCAAGGGCTCACATTTTGGGAAAGAAAAGGAAGTAGAAATTCCTACTGTGATAGAAATGCATTTGCAAAATAAAAGGTAATCTGTTGAGATTTGTCCTGGGCTGCACTTGTGGTTATATAAGTGATGGAAGATTTTAGCTTCCTCTATCAAAGGAAAGCTGCAGAGCTTAATTGTAGAGGAGCCAAATGAAACAGACTGAATTCTTGTAGCAAATTGCTGCTGCTGCCCTCTGATATCAGGCAGATTTCATGTGTCACATTTTGAGAGAGGAACATTTGAAAGGAAGAAAGGAAAACTCTCTCTCTTTCAGACCATTTCATAAATTGCCAGGATTTATTGACCACAAGGACTATACATGACACTTCAAAAAGCCACAACTGAAAGCTGAAAAAAGAAAAGCCATAAGTTTATTCAAACAGATATGTGCAATTGTTTAGATACAAAGTGAAAAAGCTGGACATGCTCAAAACCTTGCTTCACCACAGTGATAGTCCAGGGGCTCCGCAGGGCATCCAGCCCTCCAAACCAGTCCCCTCCCCCCGTGTTGTATTAGGTTGTTTCCACCAGATATAAGCAACTAAGTTTAAGAGACTGACTAACGTAATCCTACCTCTGATGCTGCATTTCATATTTATACAGGGGAAAGTATCTTTGATCACTGTGAAACATGTAGAGAGCAATAGTCTTCTTACTCAGCCCTCAAGAAAAGCCACTATGTAATTTCTGGAGTACTGGGAACTATGTGAAGTGGGGCAGGGCAAGAATTAAAGGCAGACTGTAGCAGTATTATGACCACAGCCATGGCCTGAAAGCAATCCTCACACGCCTTGTGGTTTCAGATGCAGGCTCACAGCTTCCTCAGGAGTAACTGGATCAAACTCCTCCAAGATAACTGGAGAAGACTGGACCCTGGTCACCTCTATAGGAAGCCCTTAACTGTGGCTAAGAATAGCCCAACTAGCAAGTGGCAGACAATGGTACAGGGGAGGGCTTCACAGTGCAATTGGAGGGAAATTCCCATTGCATTATGCAGCTATCACCTGTTAGTTGGGCTGATCCCTCTTTCAAAACCTGATGTCCCAGCCAGGAATTAGCTTGGATATCTGGTGGGTACAGGAAGAGGGGCCAACCTGAAACATCTGGACTCTCCCACTGCCCAAACCAGAATGGCCTTAGAGGATAGTCTCCGGGGTTTGGAGAGAGAGGTATGTCCACACCAGCCTGAAAAATTGTTGGTAAAACATGCATGATTGTATTCATAGGAGAGGGAGGGAGGGAAGACTAAGAAAGAAAACACAATTTGAAAATAATGCTTTAAAAGGTCTGGTGTTTCTCTGCTCAACTCAAAGGTCACAGAACCTATAGAACATAAGGAAGAAATCTCTATCTTTTCCCATTCATAATACTAAAATACAGTAATGATTATTCCATTGACCTATTATGACATACAAATTCTGCTGCTCATGGTAATTTCTGTTTCATGCTGCCCAGCAGTAGGGATTGATCTACAAATCAGTTGTGGGTACATTCTGACCATATAGAATCTCCGAATGTTTGTATTGGTAGAAAAGCCTACATGATTATGTCATGTTTCCTTTTTAACAGAGTTATTTCACTGATGTTTTCATTTGTACTTTGGGTAGAACATGATCAGAATGCAAGAACATACATCTAAGAATAGTGCCCATTGTTGTAAGAAGCAATTTTTCCTAGATGAGGCCACATAGAAGCAACAGACATTTAAATGAGGGACAAATGATTGACTGTTTGCAAGCTCTCACCAACAGGGTGAAGAGCAGGGAGAAGCAATGGTGGACTAGACTTGCCATCAGAAAGTCCAGCACATCTCTAGTTAGCGTAACACGGAGGCCAACTCTCAACTTCTTTCCTCATGTTAAGACATTAATATGAAAATAATATCAAGTGTCCCTTCAATAATCAGATACATGATTAGTGCAATCTGTCTGTCAACTAGAACACTGGGAAACTATATCAGAAGCAATTTTTCTCTTAATTGATCACCATTCAGCCTTAATCCTGGAACTAAGAGAGCCAAACATTTTTTAAACAATTATTTATTTATTTATTTAAAGACAAAGGAACAAAAAGTGAAAATATCTTTAACTAGGGTAAAATGCATATAAACTCCTATTGCATTGAAGACATTTGTCGCCCAGCAACAAGGCAGAAATTAAGTGTACAAAAATTATTAGAAGAAAAGTGCACATACAAACTGTAAATGTTTGGGCTGACTTAAGTACACTAGGGAAAGTGACATCAACCTGTAGAAACCTCTATCTTTAACTAGTTAAAGGTTTTAACATTTGACCCTAATTCATCGGGGGGGGGGGGGTTCATTGGCTATTCTAGCCTCCGCCTTAATGCTTGGTTAAGCTTTGATAGGAAAGCAGATGGATTCTGTCTTTTTCATATTGACAATGTAATTTCCTGAGGGGCAAAAGATTATGGGTGTTAAATGTGGAACTATGGGAAGCATTTAACTCTTCCTTTGTGTTCCATCATCTCATCAAAAATCCTAAATTCCTCCCCAACAACAACAACAACAAAAAAGTTGATAACCTTGGAGTGAAAACCTTTCCATGGTTAACATAAAATATGGGGTGGATCCTTTCCAAATCATGGGCAAAAGTTTAAAGAAAACCCTTCTTGTACATTGTTAGAATCTGGTTTTTCCTTTCTCCTACAAATGATACAGTATTTAAAATAGTCTAGCCCAGAGACAGAAGGCAGATATTTTAAGGCCCTAAATAAATTCATTCACATTCTCTCTTTGTAAGGTTTATAATTCCTCAAAATAGAATTCTCCAGAACTAACAGTTTAAAGACAAATTTGGGTGTAATGGAAAATAGAGGATTTGGATAAATAAAACATTATTACCTTTGAAACAAGATGTGACAGGGTCTGTTGTTTGCAAAAATCCAAAAGAATAAAATTGATCTAAATGATGCAAACTATAGTCAGTTATAAAAGAGAATCATCTTGGAATAATCCATGGATTGATAGATGCTTAAACAATAGAATGTATTTTAATAACTTAGACTAAAGCAATTAATAGAAACAAAGAGTAAGTCCTACCAAACAAGGATGGCTTCTCTCCTATTGCTGCTACTTCACACTTCGATCAATCATACAACCTTGGCTGCAGACCAGCAGTGGCATACAGTAAACAGGAAAAAAAAGAAAACCTCTCTCCCACACTTCTGCATTTCTCCAGCACTCGTTTGTTTTTGCTTTAGAGAGATTGACTGCTTGCCCCATCTTCCTTCAGTCAGAAGTAGCAAGGTCCAGAAAGCTTTTGTTATCTATATTTAGTGAGGAGAAAGCAAAGGGGTTTACAGTGTGTTGGAAATGGCTTCCAAATGAAAAAATGGTGGTGTAACATAGTTCAATGACTATTTTGGGGGGAGATGGGCGGTGATAGAAGTTGGATAAATAAAAATAAAATAAAAATAAACAATGAGAAATAGAAAAATTGATGGATCTAATCTTTTTTTTTTCACTAACAAAATGATCCATTATTAGTTGAATTTCTACAGCAGATATATGTGTATATGTATATATTAGTTTTTGCTCTTCAATTTTGCTCTTACTCTCCTCAGGTCTTCTTTAGAGATTATAAGCAACTGTGGAGTCCTTGGTGCTCTCTGAGCCTTGTTGTTTTCTTGCAGACGTTTATTATAAGCAACTGCCTTTACCCCTTCATATTCCACTCATATTGTTTCATACTTATAGAAATAGCAGACATTCACCAGCCTTGTTATATTCACAAGTATTTTCAAAGCTTCTAGGGCAGTGTTTCTCACCTTTGGCAGCTTTAAGATGTGTGGACTTCAACTCCCAGAATTCCCCAGGCAGCCATACTGGCTGGGGAATTGTGGGAGTTGAAGTCCACACATCTTAAAGTTGCCAAGGTTGAGAAACACTGATCTAGGGCATAGGAAAGGATTAAAAACATTTTATAAACTAATAACCTAATAACCAAGGTTTACCATCAAAAGATAATTTATGTATTGTATAACTCAGCATGTATGATTTATAGGCTATAATTCTTGAAGATATATTACATAATTCAAAATAGGTTAGAACATGACTCATGCTTATAATTATAGCTTTTATGTTCAGCTGCTCTCTAATATGAGTGTCAGGTATCCAATCTAGACTAATAATTGTAATATTGTAACAAGACATAAAAGAATATATTGACTTGTGTCTGCATATCCAAACAGAATTAATCATCAGCACTTTCAGAAATCTTTTATGAAATCCAAATACTTAATTTGTTACTTATCACTAAAAGAGCTAAAATTACAAAAAATCTTGTGCCACCCCAGAGATTAATCAGAATAACAGAGCAGTTTTATGCATATTTATGTGAAAGTAAGTCCCACAATGGTGTAAAGAGCATTTGTTGGGCCACTGGGAAGAATTTCCTGGGTGTCTAGGAGATAAAATCACACATCTAAAGTAGATGCCAGACAGCCAAATTCTGTTGAAGTAACTAAGACTACATCTTGTGAGGATATTTGGGATGAGTTTCAGCTTGTTGCTCCTTAGGAAGTGGAAAGAGTTCTGCCACCTGTACTCAGGATTTGTACAGAATAAGGAAGATGATCTTGATGGAGATACTGTAGACCAGATCCATTACCAAAGCAGCAAGGGAAAAAACATGGCTTAAATCCAAAACAAGAAGGTATGCACAAGCAATTCAGGCATACACTTCCCTAATTCACATGAGGATGAGGCAGTGGGGAGTAAAGCACAGTCAGACTTGCAAGAGTATGCTACTATAGCCAATATTAATAAAAATAGTTTTAGCCTTCTTGTGGAGTTGATTTCTTTGTTTGGTTAACATAGTGGGGCTGAAAGGATTCCTTCCCTTCCTGGTTGATGAAAGCCTCCAGGAAGGTGATGAGATGCTGGATCACGGTTATGGTAAATGCTTCCAAGGGTGAGGGATGATACTGTTGGCCTTAAGGTAGGCAATGGTCTGCCCCCTCCTCAAGAACACCTTGCTCAAATCAGCAGCTTTGGAGAACTATCTCCAGTTCTTGAGAAGGTGGTTGTCCTGCAATTACAGAGGGTTGTACATATTATCCTCAGGCTAAACAGGTTACAGGGTCAAAGTCCTATCACAATGCCTGGAGGTTTCAGGGTCAGGATGAGAAGTTACAACCTTAAATTCAGTTCCAGCAAGATGGAATGGTTATGGGTTCAGAAGCCATCTAACTCCAAGGATTTTCCACCTCTCATTCAGGATAGAGTGGTGGTCCCTGTACTGAACTGGTTCATAATGTGGGGGTCTTTCTGGACTCATAGTTCCTGCTTGAAGGATTTCTCATGTGTATGAGTCTTAGTGATATTAGTTCTTATGGTTCCTCAGCATAGGAATATATTATTATCTTTGTTAATGTTTGCTGTCTTTGGGTTTATATTTTAGTAGTTTTAATCCTATTTATATATAATAGCATTGTAAGCCACTCAGAATCAGTGAACAATAGGAGCAGTGGGTAAGCTTAGTAAAATAAACAATGTTTTCCTTTGGAAGTGGTCATATGTCAAATAAAAGAGTGAGATTGATTTTTCTGGTATGCTCTGGAGGTAGCATGGCCAGGTTTTTACATACATACATACATACATACATACATACATACATACATACATAGGAAAAAGGATTTGGACAATAAATTTCCTATAGCTATGAAATACAAGGGGGAAAAGGTCCACAAAGGCCAAATGTAAATACAAAAATAATGATATCTAATCCTATGCATACTTACTCATAAGTAAGATCTTTGGTGTTTAATGAAGCTTCCATCCAATAAATATATTAAGGTGCCATAAGATTTGTTTTTGCTGCACCAGCCTGAATGGACCAAATTTTGGGAATGTTTGGGCTTATAACATACAATTATTGTGCTCTGCCCAGAATACTGAAGTAAGAGGAAGACAATTTCTCAAAAATTGCCATTGCTGACTGAGAAAAGAAAACCCAAGGCAAGTATTAAGACCATGATACAGTCTTACATAGTATGCTTGCAATGCATCAGTCTTCCTCTTCATATAGGAAAAAGATAGAAAGGATCACTCCATTTCTTTCTTGGAATGCATAAAGAATGGCCAGAAGGGGAGATGGGTGGACCTTAGGAGAGGGGTTACCTCTTCCCTAAAGCGTTGCTCATTGTCACCCTATTTTTCTCTTCTCCAAAGCTCCTTCTCCTAACAATTATTTAGCCCATTAAGGAGATTTATAAACCAGTTTAAGTTTCTCCTTCCTGATTTACAGTACTTAATGCATAGTAGTTAAAAATTTGCAGATGGCAGATAATTGTGATACACTGACTTGAACTGAATACCAGCATGATTGTTCCCTAGATATACTATGTAGTATATATTGTTCTGTTTAGGAGCACTGCCAAGATGATAACATCAGCCTCTTATTCAGGATGATGCTGATGCGTAATTCTCTAAATACTTTTCCAAGGGAGAAGTACAAGTTCATTTATTAAGATCATTACTATGTTATTGTTTGAAACAAACCAAGTTAGTTTCTATAAGACAAAAATGCATCATGGAACACATGCTTAAGGATCCACGGAACTTTGATGTACTATAAGCTAATGCTGTAGTTCAAAATAAGAAATAGGACAAGTATAAATTATTGTTACACAGTAAGTTTCATTCCCAAGCAATGCATTCATCTTTAAATAGTTTGATGAAACTATTCATACAACTGGGCTAAGTAGGCATAGCAACATGTAGCTTTCAATGTTGAGTTCCACCTCGCATCAACACATGTTAGTAAGGTAAGAGATGATGGGACTTGCAATCTAACCCTTGCTCTTTGTTTATGGAGATGATTTACATGAACTGATTGATTATGTGCCATCAAGTCATTTATATGAGAATGTGTTCAGATTTATCTTACAGCAAGTCTCCTCCTTTGCATCAGTCACAGTGATGGAAGCATTTAACCAACTAACTAATGATTACACAAACTATGTTACTGGAACCTCTTACACACCACCATTTCATTAAAAGTATGTTGTTGGAACAAACAGAATATGATTGTGCACTTGATAACAAATGTCTAAGACATTGTTACTTAATATTCCATAGTGAACTCTAAGTTGATATCACGAACATCAACTTCCTAAATGTCAGAATGAAAGAGGATTGCATGTAAATGTCCTTCATGGAACAGGAAGGAAGGAGGAAAGCCATCCCTTATCTCTTTGACACGTAAGTGGGGAAGTTTTCAAACAAGCTGTCCTCTAGCTGTAGTAAGAATTAGCACAGTTAAGGATGTACCATGTAATATTCATGAAGTGGATATTGTCATATGTATTGGATTAAGTCACTATTATTAATGTAACTCAATATGTACCCTGTCCATTTTTAAAGTTTGATTTCATTTTTTTTCCAGGAAATTCAGATCTTCATAGATCTGGTACAGATACAGATACATATGCACCTTAGAAAAACAAAGCTCTCTTATCGCTATTACCTCCTTTCTCATAATTTCACTGTAAATACCGTCTATTTCCCCAGTTTTGTTCCTCTCCTTCACTTTCAAACAAGTTTTCCATTTTTAAAAATAATAACTCAGCCAAACACTGAAACTTCAACCACAAACTTCTTGTGTTTCACTTGTCTGAATTCTCTACGTAGCATTATTATTAATTCATAAAGTGTATGTATGAGCAGCATGTTAATAGGAGCCTGGGAATTGCACAAAACTGAACACTGAAGTCTCATAAGAGCAAAAACATTGGTTGCCCTCTAGATGTTTCCAGCTACAGTACCCAACCCTGGATGATATGACTGATGATCAGGAATGGCATCAAGTTATTTCTGCCTTAAACAAAACATTATCGGTTGCCATTCTACAGCAATGGCACTATTCTGGAGTTAACCTGAGGCCTTAGAACAGAAAGTAGATACGTTTCAATAGGCCTGGGACCTGGTGAGGAGAAGACTCCCATGATTGGAATATGTAATTGAATTTGTTTGTTGAAAAGTAAATAACAAATAGAAAAGGAGGAGGAGTTGCACTTTATGTTAAAAATATCGATTCCATTCTGATTAGATCAGAGCTTTCCAAACTGTGTGTGGCGACACAAAAGTGTGTCGCCACACACAGTCTGGTGTGTCGCCACACAACCCGGAAGCCCTGATCATCAGCAGCGCTTCCGGGTTTTCCGGCAGCGACACACCAACTGCAGCGCGCAAAACCCGAAAGCAGCAGCAGTGCTTCCGGGTTTTTGTGCGCTACCGCACTTCCGGGTTTTCCGGGTTTGCCACGCTGGTTGGTGTGTCGCCGCGGGAAAAACTTTGGAAAGCCCTGGATTAGATATTCAAGTGGATTAACCTGGCAGTGCTATAGAGAAAATCTGAGTTAAAATAAGGGGAGGAACAAATAAAAGCAATAGTGTTGTTGGTGACAACTACCACATGTTCAACAAAGGTGAAGATGTGGATGATTCCTTCAGAAAGCAAATTGCAACTCTTTCGAAAAGGCATGAAATCATAATAATGGGAGTCATTAGTTATTCTAATACCTACTGAGTTTTAATCACTGCCAGGCATGGTCCTTCCATTCATGTATATTATTTCAATAAGCAGTAGGAAACCTATTTTTACTCTATTTTTTTTCAAAATTGGAAACTGGATAGCCCCAATCCAGCTATGATCTGACATGATTAAGGCTGCATGCCACAGCCATCTAAGATTATGTTAATACCACACTTGCCCAAGATATATGTCTCTCTGCATATACTGTACATCCTTCTTCAGATTTAGGAAGTAAGCTGTTTTAGAGCATAAATTGTAAGAGGGACTTAACTCAAATCACTCAAGTCCTAGATAATGATGGACAGAACTGTTTTGCTTTTTATAATGTTCACGCTTCTCAGGCACAAGCTTGTGACATCAGTGTCTGCATCAGTTCTTAGATCTTTTAAAATCTGCATAAAACTCACATGTACTTTCATGCACAGTTTTAATAAGCCAAAATTTATACATATTCTTAAATTCATTGTTTTAATGTATGTATTTTACAAGCAATTTTCCCTCATATATACCAGTAAGTTTCTGTAGTCATCTAAAGTGCATATTTTTATTGCACAACACAAAGAAAGTTGACATGTGCAAAAAACAAAAGTTGTGAATCAGTCCATTGATTAGTGTAAGGAATGTAAATTAGATTAATTTATTTAATAATGCATACAAAATATTTTTTCTCATCCTAGTTATAGGAAGCACCACTTACTGTGGCCCTGGTTCTATTTTATAATTGGACAAAGTGCTTTGGGGTAAGCTACTAATTCAGAAACAAGCACATTCCCCAAAAATGACCATGTTGAGAAAGAAATCTACTCTAGGTAGATTTGTTCTCTCATAAAGCAGATAAACTATCATTTCTCAGAAATTGTTTTCTTTTCGATGTAAGAAAGTAAAGAAAAGTTAAATACAGCCCACAAAGGCTTTTCCAAAGTCAGGAGATGAGTAGAACAGAATGAGTAAGATACGTAGTGTTCCCAGTGGTGGTAGTGGTGAGTGGAAGAAGAAATAGAGCTGGAAACCTAAAAGGAGAGAGTTTTACCTCTTCTTCTTAATGAGCTTTCCAAAGCATAGGCAGGTGAGGGACCAGGAAGTCTTAACATCAGGGTGCATCCAAAAAATAAAGCTAGAAAAAAGATGTTTTCAGTAGCCACTTTAAGAGGCAGCAGCATCTGAAAGGGAAGTGCAGAAGACCAGCAGACAAAGAGAATCAAGAGCCAGTTGTCTTCTCCTAGCAACACAGTATCTGGAGAGCTTGGGGGCCTCTGAATGGCTACACTCTGGGGCTACACTCTAAGGAGTGGACAGGGTAAGGGCAAAATTAAATTGGATGTATCGTAATGTGAATGTAAATAAAAGAAATTAAAACAGTAAATATGATGCCCCCTATATATTTAATAGTTTCCCCCTTCTGTAACCTTACGTTTATACTGCATCAGCAACTTTTGAAAAGGTTTTGGAGGTTGCAGCACCCCAAGCTTTGGAGTACATGACAGAGAGAACGGACCAATTCCCCTGAGCATTTCAAACCATTTCAGGGGAAGAAATCATTTTATCCTATCTTTCTAGGTCACACTAGCTTTTCTTCCTGGATTAAAATCCAGATGTTTAAACTCTCCTGGTGTCGACAAAATACAGGAGGCCAATGTTCTCTGTTGCTCCAAATAGGGTATCTGTTCCCAAAGAGACCCATTGAGCTATTTTTTTTTCTTTTTGACAAGAGAGATTACAAAGGATCCTGTTCAGAATAATTTTAGAGAAGGAAGAGATCTTTAAACTGTTGTCTGCTTCTCTCAACAGAAGCAGCCAACAATTTAAAAATCTCTTCCTTCTCTAAAATTATTCTGAACAAGATCATTTGTAACTTTTCTTGTTCATGTAGCTTTACAGTTGTTGTTTTTTCTACTAGCTACTTTCAATAGCATAATGAAATGACAGGCTATAAAATCTACAAATAAATAAAGGAAACTAAAAAAAACAGAGGAGAAGAATAAAGATACAACCAAGAGTTTTCAACGTACATTTACATACAGAAGGTTCTTGGCACACATACTCCTATGCTGTCTCTCCACCACCCATATTATTTAGAACGTTTCCCGGATTCTCCAGAGAGAAACAGTTTGTGACTGCAGGTTTCTGCAGCATAGAGGAGGGGATGAGGAACTTTTATATCAGCAACTTTCTTAAGTCATGACTAATTTGACTCTTTAAAGACTCTTGAAGGCAATTCAAAGGCGACAGAAAGCAAATGTGGTGGGAGAGAAGAAGTACTGTTCAGGAAAAGAATTAAGAAGAAATTTTAAAATGGAGAAGGAAGGTAAGAGTTAGATCAGAGCTTTCCAAACTTTTCATGTTGGCGACATACTTTTTAGACATGCATCATTTCGCGACACACTCTTACAGCAGGGCACAAGGCAGGCACTAGGACCTGCACGGAATCACAGCAGGTTTGGAGGCAGCAAGGCACAAGGCAGGCACTAGGACCTGCGTGGAATCCTGGCAGCGCTCAGAGGCAGCAGCAGCCGTGACACACCCAGACACTGCAGCCGACACACTAACGTGTCCCGACACACAGTTTGGAAAGCTCTGGGTTAGATGAAGGGTCAGCAAATTCCTTACAGACAGAGAGGGAATGAGGCTGAAAGAAAATGAATATCATTTGAGGAAGTTAATGGGAGATTATGTAGTAGATAGGCTGAAATGGAAGGAGGGGACATACAGTAAATCTAATGAAGAAAAAACTAGGACAGCAATTTCCCTACAACCTCAAGCAAAAGGAGAATCCAGGAAGCATTGATTTGCAGCTGCCAACTCATCCCCTGTAGTCAGGAAGCTGCTAGAAGGAAAAGGAAAAATAATTTCTCTGCAAGCTCAAAATAGGAGAGTTCCAGCCCAGAATGCCTCTTAAGGATTTGCTACCACTTAGCCCCAACATGCCTCTTGGCACAAATCCCTCCCTCCCTCTCCATATACTCTGTTGACATGCTTAAGCAAAGCAAAAATAACTTACTTGATATTGTTCTTAGGGAGGTAACTATTCAATCAACTCTGGTTCTTCAGTTCTATACTTCCTAGCCCAGAAGGCATTTTGACCCTGAATTTTATAATTACTATATTTGATGATAAGAAATACTCCCTACTCATAGATAATAAACTTTGTTAACATTTCCTTTGAGAAAATTTTGACTTGCTGAATGACCATGGCTGAGCAGTTCAAAGTGTCCCTTCCTTTGAAAGAGGCAACCCCCCACCCACCCACTAACTCTAGTCCAGAATCTTTGAATCAGGGTATTCATTCAGTGAATTTCCCACTTGCCATTTGTTGCTCATAGCGGTGGAAACTACCTCTAGAGAAATTACAGTATACCACAACCTGACCTGGATACTCTTCACCTTCTAGTGGCCTCCAATCCTGCTGCTGAAAAACTGGGGGTAGGGGGGAGGCCAAATCAATGAGTGCTGATTATGCAATCTTCTTTTCTTTTACCTTAAACCACTCTGACTTTTCAAAACTTGTTGTCTCCAGGACACAAACCTAGTGGACAGGAAGAATAACAAGCTGTGAAACTGTCTTGGGTACGGGACCTCAGAATTCTAAAGTCCCACCTTTGGATCTGCCCCCTCACCCCTAGGCCACCTTGTATCTCCTTTGCTTATCAATCTGCTGCCTTTCAAATCCCATTCACAAATCTTCAGCAAATCAAACAACAAAATACTATCTTAAACGGAAGGGACGGAAGATGGGAGAAACACATTTTCCCGCTGAACAAGAAAAAATGGAACATATCTGTTTAATCCATTTTAGTCTTGTTTTCAACTAACAAACAACAAAAGGAGAATAAACATGGAACAATGAAGCAGACAGCTGGAAGCAGCCAATTCTGCAGCTGCTGTTTTTGGTGTCTTGTTGTCTACACAAAGATCTGGGTTCTAGGCATGTGAAACTTTTCCATCTTAATAGTCCAAAACAAACAACAATTCTGTGTGGATTAAGGACAGCTAATTATTTTTTTTAAAAAAACTCTTCCCACTGTAAGCTAGAATGTCCAATTCCGAACATTAGTTACTTTCCTTTGGGATGCTGTGTTTTGTTCCTGTTGGGTGGCAAAAATAGAGCCACAGCTTTTGCTGTGCTTTCCGCATACACTACAATCCTTTCTGCTAGAAGGCATGCAGTTTCATTGGTAGCACTCCAGTCTCAGTTGGAGAAACATTTTCAAAATAATGAAAGTTGGCTTCCTACAGAATGTACCATTATTTTTCTCTTCCAAATGTTTAAAGCTGTATTGTTTATTACAACATAAAATTTCCAACACTGGAAATCTAGTCTGTAAAACATAGCTTTTTTTTTAGTTACTTCATAAAGTATATGTATAATATGAAGTCTAAAAGTACTACAGATGCCATATTATTAAAGGGGGAAACAAATGTTCCTTCAAGTCTCGTATCTTTCATCCAGCATTTTCAGCTTTAATTCTCCATCAGTAAAAATGAGCGTCAGCAAGCATGTTGGAATGTAACTGCAGGAGGTGGAAAATGTTTAATAGCTCTCCAAGTCAATTTCTTGTATTCTGCTTCTAGCATGGGCATAACTCAGCCAATCGGCTTTCACACAAAATGCTGGTTTTGGTTGATGCCAAGAGTCTTCCCAAGAGTTCTTTCCCTTTCAGTAACATATGGTACACTTACCGGAATGTTAAACTGAGGATATTTTTATTTTCTCCCAGCATTGCTACTAAAATTTAGTTATCCGATGGTGTCTCAACCATCATCCCTGCCCACTCTGCATGGTTTGTAGAGGCTCTCTGTTTAATTTTTTTTAAGAATATATGTTAATTAAAGTTTGTTATTGATTAATTCAGCAAATGAGTACTTTTTGAAAGGATTTTTCTTTAATTATCAGCTGATCTGGGGGAGGGTTACTTCTTAATGACATCACCAGGCCCAAACAGTCAGCACTCCATTTAGCCAACTCTTCCTCCTCCTCCTCCTCCTCCTCCTCCTCCTCCTCCTCCTCCTCCTCCTCCAACTTAGAGAATTTATTATATGAATTGGGAAGGGAAAAAATTACAGGTAGGGAACTACTATACTGACACCTTAAGAAGCAGAGAAAACTTAGAATTACTGCATCTATTCTTTTAAAATCGGGATGACCGCTAGATGGGAATAAAAGATACAGAAACCCCTAAAGTTTTGTTGCTATCTAGTGGTTGTCCAGATTTTTAAAGAACAGATCTGGTGGTCCTAAGAAGCTTTTCTTGTATTTTTGGTTGGCTGCTGATTATTGCCTCTGCCTAACATTGCTAGCTCTTTCCTATTAAATTGCTACTTTCACTGAATTCTTCAGCTATTGATTTATATTACTGACTTTATATAAACAAGCATATGTGTGCATACATACAGTATGTTCTAGAAAAAGCATGTTCCACATAAATTCTGCCCAAAGAGCAAAAGTTGTTTTTGCTTCATTTCTACATCTAATAATTACAAATCAGTTTAAAGGTAACCATTCATAATTTTTACATTTGATGGACTCAAAATGCATGAGATCAGGCAGAGAACAGCTATCAGTTCTACCTCCATGCACTTATAGGAGAGTTTTTAAAAAGGACCTCAAACTTTATTTGAGTTTAGAAGATTCCAGAGTGCTCTTTATACAAACATGTCTCCATCTTTTATACAACAACAACAACACGTTCATTACAGCCCTAAGGCCAGATACAATAAAAATATATAATAGTATAAATCTTACATTTTATATATACAAAACAGAAAAACAATTAGTATGATACGATCTAAAATTAATTAAGAATAAAAATACTAAAATAAATTGAAATAAAATACTATGTTAAGAAATTCTAAACCTAAGTAATGGTGCAGCGTATTGTGCAGATGGTAACACAAAACTGGGCAAACTGGGAGGATATTTTCGGGTCCTTGTCTGAAAGAAGTAGCATTAAATAGAAATCACATTCCCTGCCTGGAAATTTCTTCAATATCGGATATGTAAGGATCTGCCTAGGGTCCTTATATAGGGAACAGTATAACAACATATGGCTTAGGGTTTCTGTTGAGCCATCATCACATGGACAAAACCGAAGGTGCATAAGAGTACCCTTAAAACGTTCAAAAAGGACTGCTGAGGGCAGTGTGTCCAGCCTGGCTAAGGTGAAAGCTTTACGAAATTTCAAAATTGTAATGGATGATAAATAAGAAGCTGGAACAAACTGTTCTGGAAGAAAATGACATATATTTTTATTTATTTTATTTTATTTTATTTTATTTTATTTTATTTTATACTCCTTCCTCCTCCTATTTTCCCCAAAACAACAACCCTGTGAGGTGAGTTGGGCTGAGAGAGAGTGACTGGCCCAAGGTCACCCAGCCAGCTTTCATGCCTAAGGCAGGACTAGAACTCACCATCTCCTGGTTTCTAGCCTGGCGCCTTAACCACTAGACCAAACTGGCTCTCCAGTTTGGGATGTAGCACCTTACTTAAATTTGTTTGGAGATCTATATCCCAGATTCATTGTTTCAGGGCGGTTCTAGCATTATCAAATCCTAATGAGCACAGACTTTCCATAGAGAAGTCCAGCAATTTAATTTTATCTAAGGCTTTTTTTAGCCACAATGACTTAAAATGATCTCTAAATATTAATGGGGCTAAACCTATAGGAAACAGAATTAACTTTAGCCAGAAGGTAAGAAGAAGGTAAGAAGAAGAAGAAGCCAGGGGCGTGGTGGCTCAGCGGGTAAGACGCCAGGTTTGTCGATCGGAAGATCGCAAGTTCGGAGGTTCGAATCCCTAGCCCTGCATGTGGAGTGAGCTCCCGCACTAGCTCCAGCTCTTGCCAACCTAGCAATTTGAAAGCATGCAAATGCAAGTAGATTAATAGGTACCACTTCGGTGGGTAGGTAACAGCGTTCCGCGCGCGTCATGCCGGCCACATGACCGTGGAAGCGTCTTCGGACAACGCTGGCTCTTCGGCTAACAAACGGAGATGAGCACTGGCCCCTAGAGTCGGACACGACTGCACAAATGTGCGGGGGGAACCTTTACCTTTTTAAGAAGAAGGAACCATGTTCTGGCATCCAATGAAACTATACCTATTTCTACCCATAGGATAGCATTTTTGATACTTTTGGGTACCATCAATAAGGCTCTAATGAACTTATTCTGAATGGTTTCAATAATGTTAAGCTTTGCAAGGGAGCAGATTTGAGAGCCATAGAGAAGCTGAGGGACTACCTTAGCTTGAAAGACCTTGCAAGCTGCAGAAATAGAATGGGCTCCTTCTGAATGGTAGAATTTTGCAATAACTGATGAGGTGCACTGTGCAACACTTGCCCGGTAAAGAAAATGAGCGTTCCAGGATAAGGAAGCATGGGACTGCACTCCAAGGTATTTATAGGTGCGCACCTGTTCAATTGGAGTCCCATTTATTTGCCATTTATGAATCTTATGATGGTGTTGGGCAAAAATTAAGACTTTAGTTTTCTCATAATTTATTGAAAGTTTTTGATCTGTGCAGAATAAAGCTAGTGCCCTAAGTGTTTTTCTCATTCCCACTTGTGAAATAGACATAATGACTATATCATTGGCATACAGTAGTGCTGGAATTGCATGATCAGCCAAACTTATTTTATACTGTACTAGACAACCTGTGACCCATTTGGTCATCGTTTCAGAGATATTTCCTTACCTAAACAGAGAAACAGAATGACCACGGGGGGCAAAGAAGCAGTGGGAGCAGGAGCGACTTTCAGCTTCCTTCTGGCTTCCCCATTGACTTTCCTTGTGGGAAGCTGGCAGGAAGCGTTGGAAATGAGTTTGTCAAATTTCAATCCCATGGGAATAATGGGTATCAGCCACAACTTTGCCAAATTTCAATCCCTGAGGTATATGGTGCCATCATCACCTCAGAAGAGTTCACAGTTCCTGCCGGCTTTCCCATTGACTTGTGGGAAGCTGGCAGGGAGCATTCTTCTTTCAACATATAATATAGGCTGGTGCCATTTCCCATCCCCTCACAACCCTCAGCAGAGCCCTGATGAAGCCACCTCTTCTTCCTCCTCATCAGTTGACCCGCGGAACTGCCTGCCACTTTGCTGGGGGGAGGGAGAACCAAGGGAGCCATGGACCATGAGGAAAACTGCACCCCCACTCCCCATTCTGGGGTGTCCCCAAGGGCCCCTTCCCTCCAGGGAGGAAGAGGGCTCACCCATCGACTGCCGGTTCCCCTCAGCCAACCCTACCTTGCCAACAGGCATCCGAGTCACTCCTTCATCCTTCCCTTGCTGCTCACTGCCATTAAGATATTTCAGATTTTGGCCTCAGTTGCAAAGCAGCCAATCGCCGCTTGCCCATCAGGCCTAACTACCAGCTGATTGGGCACAGGAGCCAAAGGGAGGCAGGAAAGATTTTGGGGATACACCCATGACTATCATGTGACCTCAGATGACCATGGCAACATGGCAGCACAGTAGCACTGAAGTGGCCACAACTTTGCCAAATTTCAATCCCATGGGGGTAATGGGCCCCAGATTTTGGACACATTCTGTAAGTTAGCCCATTTGAGGTACCTTGGTTCAAAAATTGTTGCCCTGTGATGCACCGTTTCACCCAATTGAAGGTTACAAACAGACAAACAGACATGAGAGTTTTAGTAGTATATAGATAGATAAGTCAAGGTGTCTGTGTCAATGCTTACACTAAACGTTCCTTCTTATACTTTCTTCCAGCGTACTACATTTTTTTCTTGTTTGATGTTTTGAATTTTTTACTCAAAGAAAGAAAGCAATAAATCTCTTTGTTTATTAGTACTGTCCATTTGATCATGATACTTGTGTCCTTTAGCTTGTTTTGTTTATCATCTTCTAGAAATGACAGCCAATGGTTGTAGTCTGCATTCTTCAGCTCTTTCCTGTTTGCCTCCCTTTTGGTTAGCTAATACCAAAGAATAGTATACAAGAATACATGTATCACATAGGTGAGTAAAGAAATTCTGTGAGTAAAGAATAAAGATAATACAAAGGTGCATTTTATATCAGAAGCCGCAGTGCTGTAAAAGTCCTTTTCCTTCTGTTTCTTTTAGAAAACTGCTGTTAATGGGGATGTTGGGTGGAGTTTGCAACCACTTTTCACAATAGCTCAAACCAGTGTACAACATCTATGTGTGGAAATACAGTAATGACTCATGAGCCCAAAAGGATGGGAATAGATATGAGCAGAAGGTTGATAAATGTTGCTTGTATAAGCAGGAAAAGTCAAGACAGGCAAGTTTTTTACAGGGATTGTTAAACTGAATAGAAGAAATAAGACCAGGTTTTCTATGTTCCTTTTCTAGCACAGATATGTTTCAGTCAACACTTCAGCGTTTGTTGAAGAATGTAAATGGAACTAACCTTTATCATTTCACTAGGTATTTCTAAATCCAAAGAGCAAATCATGTTACTGAAATAAACTATAAAATCTTTTCACACAAATGAAGCCAATAAAACCACAATTTTATGTGAACACTTTCTGTGTACAGTTTCTGCTATCAATAATACAGAAGATTTGTAGCCCATGAATAGCTGGGGGACCACAGTACATTATTTTTTAAAATGATAACAGGAATAAAGAATTAATATACATGGGAAGGGGAAAGAAGCAGCCTAGCAGCATTGTGTAATTTAATTGCTAGAGCTCTATTTACATGAAACAAAGCCCTGAAAGCAATCAGATTTAATCAAGCCAAATCATGAGTGGCTCCCATTTTATATGCCAAAGGTAATTAACAGGGAAAATGATGTATTTCAGGGAATTCAAATGTTCAAATATCAAGCTGAGCATTTAGCAGTTTAAATAGGTTTTCTAATCCTCTATTTCAGAATACTGAATCACATAGTTTCAGACTGATTCAATTAGAAACTGCATGGCAGCCAATAGTTCTTTACACTCAGAAATGTTGTGCCTACTCTTTCTATAGTTAGGTATCTTCTTTATAGATAGAACTGAGAATTATTCTTCATATTAGAGGATATACACAATCTTTTAAAACCCACAGCCCAACTGAGCTGAAAGCAGATGAAATACAGACCCAGAGTTCCCTGAAAATGCATTCCACCAACTGCTCAGGATCACATGCTCATCTAGGCTTAAGATGGCAAAGGCTTCAACAAATTCTATAAAGCACATGAAAATGTTGGCTTCCTAATGTTGCTTACTTCTTTATTTATTTACTTATTTTCACAATTTTAAAAAAAATTGACACCACCCTCAAAAAACAATAGGTGCAACAGTCAACTCTCCCTCCCACCAAAAGAGATAAAAACAGACCAAAGGTTAAACAATGCTTAATTAATGGTTCAACATTGATCAGGGAATAAGACAAAGATTTTTGATGCGGATAAGTTGGCTGAGAACACAGATTATTTTCAATGAATATTACAATTGTACTGTAATTGTATAATGCAAGAAGGAATATACAACAGAAAGTTAATGCAAGATAAACCAAGGTAGTTGTGATTGGCCTGGGAAAGGGAGTGAGCAAGTACAAGTTATACATAAATAGTGAAAAAAATCAATCAAGTAGATGAAAAATGGATAGAGAAATGTCAAGGCATGAAAATGCTGATAAAAGTAGTGGGTGGTATATGGTTGGTTGTGGGGATTAAATGTTTGCTTAAAGAAATGAAAATAGCTGTATATAAGAATTTGCTTCTGCCTAATTTGTTATATGGAAGTAAGAATTCAGTATGTCAGGAGAAATATAGAAGTAAGTTGAATGTGGTGGGAATAGGGTCCTTAGTAAGCATGTGTGGTAAAAGCAGAAATAGGGGCAAGAATGAATGGATGCTGAATGAATGTGGATTAGATCCAAAAGTGAATAATTGATATAAAAGAAGCACATTGGTTTGCTCATATATGAATGAGAATTGATTTGCAAGACAACTACAGTATAAGAAGGAAGAGTGAACAGGTTGAGAGAAAGGGGGAAATTGCAAAAGTTGTTTTTAGATGAAGTTGATGAAATCCTCAGAGGGAAAGGGTGATAATTTTACAAAAGACAGTATATGAAGCAGTCTGTAGCTTGAATCATGTCAACTGGATTTCTATTTTCTCAGTGGAAACGTTTCGCTCCTTATCCAAGGAGCTTCTTCAGTCTGAGCAAAGTTGGTAAGGGAATCCTAAATATGTTTCTAGGTAGCTGTGTGACCTTACACCTGGGGTCATGGTTATATTGAGATGTTATTTTAAGTCCTTTTATCATCTAAAGGAGAATCGTTAAGATCACCATGCTGCTGTTGAGCTTGTGAAATGGTCTTAATCTTCCTAGGCACAGAAGACAATGCAGGGAGGAAGATGGGAGAAAGATTGTGCCTGAGGCCCCCACCTCTATTCAAGGAAGGATTTTCCAAGTTGGCATAAATGGATTCCTTGACCCCTCTCTCAAACCACCTATCTTCTCTGTCTAAAATGTGAACATTAATGTCCTCAAATGAGTGTCCTTTTTCCTTTAAATGAAGATAAACTGCTGACTCTGGTCCTGTGGTGTTACTTCTCCTGTGTTGGGCCATCCTCCTGTACAAAAGTTGTTTGGTACAAATATAGTGGAAACAAGGATGGTTTGTAAGCAAAAGGCAGGGAGAAGTATAGAGAATGGTGATGGTGTAAGCTACATTTAGTCATGTTTCCTTCCCTTTCTTATTTTCATTTCATTTGTTACTTCATCCTCTTTACCATTTACTCCTCCTACAGCACAAGTCACATTATTCCATATGCTGTGGCCATCATTGTATGGGCCCAAAGATTTTGACTCCCCCACCCACTATTGCTCTGGTGAACCAAGGCTTTTCAGTAAGATAGAGAAGATGTTGATTAGGTTACCAGCTTTAGTCACATCTGTGTCACATCTAGCATTCCCAGCTAATGATAAGGGAAGCACCAGTCAGTTATGGCACATTTTGGTCAGTATGCCAAAAGTGCAACCAATGCCCAGCTTTACCCTAAGCATGTTCTTGTTGTTCCATAATCTTTACCCTAAGCATGTTCTATAGTGGATTCTATAATCTAGAGATTACCTTGCAAGCCTACGCACTGTGGCCAGCATCCCAACAGTTAGAAGGCATATGCAGTCTACTGACACACACCAAGATGCAGAAACATACCATATAAAAACATTAATAATTTATTTAATGAATGAGAATTCAAAGGAGGTTATCATTTATACCTGAGAGTTGAAATATACTGCACATTATGAACATTTCTGAAATCATATGTGTGGTGGTTATTACAGGTAGCACTAAAACACAGCTAAATCTTTCTTAATGGAACCCATATTTTGAAAGAATTGTTTGCATGCTTTTATCCGCACTGAGATAAGAAGTGGGTACAGTTCATGAAGAAGATGATTCTAAGTGCCATGCCACCGAGTTGTATGCAAACTTTTATCTGAAGCCAAGGAGAAGCCATAAAGCTGACAATAAATGAATGAATGAATGAATGAATGGCCATCCCAGAGAAGATGAAATGAAATATCCATGTCTGAAACCTCAAATGAACAAACAAATGAACAAAGAAAATCAAAGAAATAGAAGTGCATTGATGAAAAGGGGTTAGACAAACCCATCGTGTATTTTACACAGATTACTGATAACAGTTTCTCAGATTACTGTCTAAAAGAGGCATAGCATTTTCAAGAATTTCATCTGTCCCTAAAAAAAAAAAGATATAACAATGTCATGTAAGACCTATAATGGATCTAATACATTTTGATAAATATAATAGATCTTCTGTGAAAAAGAATATTAGAGCTAGACACATCATTGTCAGTGGTAAGAGGGGAAGGGGGAAGGGAGCTGCCACTACAAGTGACAACATCAATTTTTGTGTTACTAACTTACTCATATTTTTCATATTACAGCATCCTGAGCCAGTTTGGTCCAGTGGTTAAGGTTCTGGGCTAGAAACCAGGAGTCTGTGAGTTCTAGTCCCGCCTTAGGCATGAAAGCCGGCTGGGTGACCTTGGGCCAGTCACTCTCTCTCAGCCCAACTCACCTCACAGGGTTGTTGTTGTTATGGGGAAAATAGGAGGAGGAAGGAGTATTAGGTATGTATTGTCGAAGGCTTTCACGGCCAGAGTTCGATGGCTGTTGTGGATCTTCCGGGCTGTGTGGCCGTGTTCTGGAAGTTGTGGTTCCTAACGTTTCGCCAGCATCTGTGGCATCTTCAGAGGGCAGGAGCACAGACAGAAGTGCTCTTTCAATGTCATTGAAATTCACAAACATCAGCACAGTTACAATAAAAAAGAAGAAAGTCTAAAAATTAGCAAAACCTGGCTACCAGTCCTGAAAAACACAGCCTGCAAAAGGTCAACGAACTCAGCTCAACTACCAGGACATGGGAATACTTCTCACAATGAACATGCTAATCACGCTCAGCAGCCACTCGTTAACATTTCAACACAACAAAAAATCCCACCTAATCTCCTATAACTTAGCTCTATAAATAGAAAACAAACATTGCCACTCTACATGGGCACAGAAAGAGCGCTTCTGTCTGTGCTCCTGCCCTCTGAAGATGCCAGCCACAGATGCTGGCGAAACGTTAGGAACCACAACTTCCAGACACGGCCACACAGTCCGGAAGATCCACAACAGCCAAGTATTAGGTGTGTTTGCCGCCTTGAGGTATTTATAAAAATAATAAAGGCGGGATAGAAAATAAATAAAATAAATAAAATAAAAATCCTCTGGGCCTGGTGGCAATATTCACCTGACACACTAAACCTCAATTTGTTGTAGAAACTCATGCCAGGTTGTTGTTTGTGCAAAACCAGGAAATGGGGTTCATTAAATAAACCATGAGTGTTTGTTTCTTAAATTAACCATTGGTAAATAAGTTATGTGAACCCAAGCCCAGAGGGAAGAACAGAGTGGGGCATTGCTGAACCAAATTTAAAAAATGACAAACATTCTACAAAGTGGTCTTTTTCTATGGCAGGGGATGGGGGGGGGGAGAAACATCTCATAGATCTTCCTCAATGAACAAAAGCCTCCTGGGGTATTTTGCTCAATCCTAATATTTCCTCATATGGTCAGCAGCTCAACCTAAGAAAATCTGAATTGAAGTCAGATTTTCACATTGGTGTAATTTTATACCATCCTGGCACAGACTTGCCCATTCATTTTCATAAAGGAAGAATTGCAACTTCTGTACATCCCTCAGGGAGCACCATAAAGAACTGCCTTCTTCATGAAAATGAATAGGGAATTCCTTCCAAGAGAGCTGGAGTCCTGGGTGTATTTATTGCATACACACATGTAATATTATTAGGCCTAGAATTTTAGGGATATTGATGCAAAGCCTTGGCTCTTCTATACTGCTCAAAGGACTCGTAAGGTACAGACAAGCTTCATAAAATAACTAGAAAACTAGAAATAAGAAACCAAACAATGTAAGCATACACATCCTAAGGGAATCACTTTATTTCAAAATCAATACTCTGATTGTTTTGAAGGTTTTCTTCATGGCCACTCAGGTGCTTTTTGCAGTCCAGCAGAAATGAATCAAACAGAAAGTACAAAGCAGAAAAAGTTGAAAGCAAGCAAATGGATCTTGAGAGAGACTGCAATCACCAGCAGCGGCCTATCACAGCCTGACTGCAGCAGTGTGTGGGCGGCTGGCTGGCTCTTCACTTTCCTGCCATTCCTCATACAGCAGCTGTACCATAGAAAGTCCCTTGTGTAAGGTACTCCTGCTGAGTGACTGAGAATGTTACATACTTCAAGGAACACCTACAGCCTTGCTGGACCAATAGACAGCTTGCATCACTCTGCTGAATTGCCTGGCATTCTTCTATGATCCCAGCGATGATCCTTCTGCTTTTTAAATAATGGCTTTGCTCAAAGAAAGGGAACATTGTGGTGCATTTCCAGGAACAAAAAGAGCATTGTAATATTATTTTTGAAAATATCAAACTATAACCCTATAATCATTATGGATCAGAGACAAAAACTTTCCTTTTATTATTTCCTTTATACTACTTTATTTCCACAATCTCTCCTACTTAATTCCCAATGGCAGCCTCAGCCTGCCTTAAAGATACTGTAGGTCAACCACACATGTTGACTCCCAGCTTCTTGTACTCACCAATATATTGCCTCTGAACCCAGAGGTTAAAGGATGCAGTAGAAACAGATTCTTGCAGTGGGCAAGATGTTGTGTTCTTCAAATATTAGGGCATGGATAAAAGAAAAGCCTGATATCCATACTAATTCCTCACATGTAAATATTAGAGAAATCATCAATTAAAATGATGGGGTGAAGTTGCTTTCCTTTTCATGTAGAGGCAGTCTTCCACGTAGATGGAGGTGTGATATTAAACCCATCTTGGGAAACCATTCTCCCTCTCTTTCATATTACACCATGGAAGGGCAGCCATTGGCCACGCTTTGTTCTCTCCATACCATAGAGCTGCTCAAAAGGAAGAGTCATTTTGAGACATGGGAAGAGAGGATGCAGCAAAAGGAAAGCTCACATTTCCACACCCAGTTTGGAAATAGTGCTATCTCTGCATAACTCACAAAGTATAATAAATAAGGCAACTAAGCCTGTTCAAATCAGCACTAGCTTAATTCATACTGGAGATTTTAAATTTGAAGATGTCATGATTCAGGTTTGTGATCTGAGATTCGATGACAGCATGATTCAGTTTGAGTTGCTTTGAGATTCAAGATTTGGTTTGAAAAAAGTTTCATAATGAGGAAACTTCAAAAAGCCAGAAGTTGCTTCACTTTGTGGGAGTACTTCCAGGGATGGTAGACTGTTTAAACCAGAGCTTTCCAAACTGTGTGTCGGGACACGTTAGTGTGTCAGCTGCAGTGTCTGGGTGTGTCATGGCTGCTGCTGCCTCTGAGCCCTGCCAGGATTCCACGCAGGTCCTAGTGCCTGCCTTGTGCCTTGTTGCCTCCAAACCTGCCCTGCCAGGATTCCACGCAGGTCCTAGTGCCTGCCTTGTGCCTTGCTGCCTCCAAACCTGCTGTGATTCCACGCAGGTCCTAGTGCCTGCCTTGTGTCTGGCTGTAAGAGTGTGTCGCGAAATGATGCATGTCTAAAATGTGTGTCACCAACATGAAAAGTTTGGAAAGCTCTGGTTTAAACTGTTAGCCAAGTTTCAGTTGGATACCTTCAGGGTTATATCATCTGTATCTGTATCTGTATCTGTATCTGTATCTGTATCTGTATCTGTATCTGTATCTGTATCTGTATCTGTATCTGTATCTGTACCTGTACCTGTACCTGTACCTGTACCTGTATCTGTATCTGTATCTGTATCTGTATCTGTATCTGTATCTGTATCTGTATCTGTACCTGTACCTGTACCTGTACCTGTATCTGTATCTGTCTTAAATAGCTCTTCCTTTAACACTTCTAGGACAGGAAGAGAAGACCTGGGCAAAGGACAGCACAACAGTCTCCAAATTGTCTAGCAAACAGCCCATAGAAAAGATGACTGAATCAATGCAAAAGTGTCTTCCACTTTAGAAATACAAACTTTCAAAAACTGTATTTAAAGTGCAATTGCTTTCACCTTGCTTTTGTGTGTTGCCAAAAGCTTGTGTTTTGCTGTATCTAACTCCCTTTCAGTTTTCTAAGGTGCCAGAAGGGCTGACATAACTGACTGACAAACATAGTCCCTCTGGAAAGGCCTCCTCATCACTGGCTTCAGCAGGGTGCCAGATTGGGCAGGACACATGATCAAACATGGCCTTTTTTAGACAGCAGACATTTTCAGAAGACTGGAAGCTAACTTGCCTTTGTGGTGTAATGTAACTATCAAGCTTGGCCCTTCTTTGAAAGGAGATCTTCAGTATTTGCAGAGACTGGTGAGGAGGAGGAGGAGGAGGGGGAGGGGGAGGAGGAGGAGGAGGGGGGGAGGGGGAGGGGGGAGGAGGAGGGGGGAGGGGGAGGAGGGGGAGGAGGGGGAGGAGGAGGGGAGGAGGAGGAGGCCCTGCCATAAATATGAGATAAGAAAGCCACAGACAAACCGGCTGGCATAGCGAAAGTAACCCTTCTTGTTCTGCCACTCCATCCCTATACTTAGAGCAGTAAAAGTTTGGCTGTAAGTGTTTGCCTGGAACCCATTCAGTCATTGTCAGGTTTCTAAAACCAGCCCCACTAGTGCAGAATTTAAAAGTAAGGTCAGCCTTGAGCTCATATTCAGAGTTCTGAGAGCTAAGTCAAGTGCCAGTTGTGTTGGCAGGACCCGCAAGGAAGAGTAGCATTCCATTAGCACAAAGAAGAGCAAAGGTAAGGGTTGTAACTAGTCACAATAACGAAACTGAAAACTGAAAACATGAATGAAGCCCAAAGAACTGTCAGCAATGCCACTCTGAAAGAAATGCAATAGGCAGAGAATTTTATGAGATGAGAAATCTCATTGGCTGGCTGCTCATGTCAACATTAGAGGGCCCATCTTACCCCTCAACCCCTCTGTGTTTTTGTATATGGAATTATAACTGCAACATTGAATATTGTATGTAAGAATCCCAAAATCTTTGTATGCTGCCCAGAGTCGCTTGTTTATGAGATGGGCGGCTATATAAATTTGAAAAACAAACAAACAAACAAATAAAAGCTGTAGACAAGCCATCACATCTCTGAAGTGCTTCTGAAGGCTCCAGAGCACTTTGAAGCTACCCAGTTCATTGTTTTGAAGGAGTTCCCTGCTTTCATTTGCAAACCTGCTTTTATGGAGTGATACAATCAAAGCTTCATCTAATCAAATCATCAATTTACTTCTTCACACTGCCCTAGTATGAATTATGTCATTTTAAAAGATTATTGTATTGTACACAGTGCACAAAAAAGAATAACAAGCTTTGGATTTTACAGGAGGAAAACTGTGTTAGTCTACGGTGGGAAAAATCAGAAGTCTAGTAGCACCTTTCTGAATATCAAATTGCATTAAATAAAAGCTTATGCTTTTTACTAAAATATGTTAGTTGGAATAGGTGCTACCAGACTCCTTCTAAAGCTTTGGATTTCTCACTGCTGTTCTGAGATGCACAGCCCATGGAACAAAAAAGATAACTGCATTTTGGCTTATACCTGGGTTGGATTTATTTTCATTTTGGTCAGAATCTTGAAATAACTGCATATTGACTCATTTAGGAGATGTTGTTTACAGTTTCAGAGTAGAGTTGCATGGAGCGGTGGGTGTCATCAATAATGTTACTTTGGTTTTTGGCTTCTTCTACATGGTGTGGCTTTTCTTTCTTGCCTGAGCCATCTTGCCTGAGCCATCTAGAATGCCATTTCTCTCAATGGGCTGTTCTCTGAGTGCTGGTCAAGTGGCAGCATGGGATCTGTCCAAAGTTGTTCAGCAACTGCCTTTTCAGCAGAAGAGTGAAACAATATGTTGGTGCTCTTCTTAATATTTAGCAAGCTAAATTTGCATTGGTCTAAATCCACCACAGATCAATTCATCCAGTTTACACTAGGCCACAGGTTTGGTCTAGTAGTTAAGGCTCCAGGATAGAAACCAGAAGACTGAGTTCTAGTCCCACCTTAGGCATGAAAGCCGGCTGGGTGACTTTGGGCCAGTCACTCTCTCTCAGACCAAAGCACCTCACAGGGTTGTTGTTGTGGGGAAAATAGGAGGAGGAAGGAGTGTTAGGTATGTTCCCTGCCTTGAGTTATTTATAAAAATAATAAAGGTGGGATAAAAGCCCTGTGAGATCCAGATAATACAGATGTGTGTAGATGTGTGTAGAACAAAACTACCATCCTGACGGAATTTAATAAAGGAGTCATCACACTATCATTCCTATTTTAAAAATCAAAAAGAGTATTATGACCCTGACTCCTTATTCCTGGTTCATCAACACAATATTTATTTATTTATTATTTTATTTTCTATCCCGCCTTTATTATTTCTATAAATAACTCAAGGCGGCAAACATACCTAATTAATAAAATTAATAATAATATCAGTGGCAGATATACTTATAGAGTAAAAACAGTCTTCCACCATCTTAATCTTCCATTAAATTAGCCTTGTGAGTTCATTCCGCATTTTGTTAATAACTTTAAAATATGTTCTGAAATAGTAAACATGGTTACTTTCCATGCCAATTTTCCCCTTAGAGAAGGTAAAGTTAGAATAAATTGGCATGGAAAGTAACCACATTGATATCTGCTTTCACACAATCTCCTGTCATTGTTGAGCCATGAAAGTCAGTCTTGAGTTGAGCTAGGATTTCCCAAAAGTGCAGGACTAAGAATAGCTTCTCCTGGAATTACCTAGTAGGTCAGGATAATTCTGGATGAAGTAAGCAGTCCTGCAGGTACGAATCCATAAAGGACTTTATAGGTGAAAATCAGCACTTTAAATTGCACTTGGAAGCCAATTAGAAGCTAGAGCAATGCCTGCAATACAAGTATAATATGTACCCAATACCAGGTGCCAGTTAGCACACAGACCACTGCATTTTGGACTAACAAGCTACTCTTTGCCTGAGCAAGACTTAATTGGAAGCTATCTTCCATTACTTTCAGGAGGATCAAGAAATCTCCAACCTGAGTGGATTGACTCAGTCCGAGATCAGAGAGTATTTCATGAAAAAGCTGAAGCCAGCCATTTGGTGGATCACTCCATGGATCAACTGTCTAGAAATTTTAATTAATTCTGATGTCTCCCCAGTTTTAAACTTACAATTGTGCTATGTGATTGAGCTATAGAAGTACTTTAATCATGCAGACCTGTAATGCAGCAACTGGGTTATATTGACTATCAAGCTATTATGAACCCAAGAACTCTCTTCTGTAATATACAACATGGAGAACAAGGTAACAGATTCCATATAGCGCCTAAGATCTTAACTCAAAAGGGTTTTTTGGCCCCTCACCAAAAGTTTTATGGAAGAAATTGGTGGAAGGGGAAAATATATATCTTTGAAAGATGTTTCCTTGAAAACATAATTACCTAGACTTATTTCTAATTGCTGCAATTGAAATACTGTTTATACTATTTTATAATTTATCTCAAATCTCCAGGGGGTTACCAAAGTAGACTAGTTTAATAATGTGTATACTACCAGCACACATTAAAAAAACAAAACAAAAGGGGACTAGCATCCCCTTTAAATAAAATATGCTTTTATTTCAAAGCAAATATGATGATGATGATGATGATGATGATGATGATGATGATGATGATTCATCAAGTCATACAGCCAAGCAGTCCAAGAAGACACAAACATCAATTGAACTGTAACCTAACCAAATGAAAATACTACGTATTACATTTACTGCATTTTTCCCCTTCTCAGGATAACCAAAGCCAAAAAGTCCATTAGCTGCTGGAGAATAAAACACAGATCCACAGTATTTGTCCTGACTGCCCTTATAGTAGTGCTTTCAGTATCAAGTAGGTGTCCCTACTGAGCATTTTAGACTCTAGTCATTGGTGTCACACGAATTTAATAAATAAAGGAACATTCTACCATATGTGGTGGCATCTTGCGGCTGATGGCTCCATGACGACATGATGGCAACAATCCTGAATAACAATGGCTCTCAAAGCAATCCATTTAAAGTGGAATCCGGCATTAAACAGGGATGTGTTATTGCTCCAACCTTATTCGCTATCTTCATCGCTATGATTCTACACCTTGTTGAAGAGAAACTTCCTACTGGTGTAGAAATTATATATCGAACAGATGGAAAGCTTTTTAATCTTAGTAGGCTGAAAGCAAAAAAAAAAAAAAAAGGTAATTACAACTTCTGTTATAGAACTTCAATATGCTGATGATAACGTAGTCTGTGCACACTCCGAGGAAGATCTTCAAACTATCCTAAACATCTTTGCAGAAGCATATGAAAAGCTTGGCCTCTCGATTAACATTAAAAAAACCAAAGTGCTTTATCACCAAGTTCGAACCAATCCCTCCGCAGCGCCATCAATCCAGCTTAAAGGTGTGTCACTAGAAAATGTCGACCACTTTTCTTATCTCGGCAGCCATCTATCTACAAAAGCCGACATCGACGCTGAAATTCAGCATCGCCTGAGCTCTGCGAGTGTAGCTTTCTCCCGAATGAAGCGTAGAGTGTTTGTCACCTCCAACTTCTTGAAAGGTTCGATCAACGTTGCCTCCGAAAAATTCTGCAATTTACTTGGGAAGATAGGCGGACTAATGTTAGCGTATTAGAAGAAGCAAAAACCACCAGCATTGAAACAATGATCATCCAACATCAACTTCGCTGGACCGGTCATGTTGTTCGAATGCCTGACCATTGTCTTCCAAAGCAGCTACTTTACTCCCAACTTAAGAATGGAAAACGGAATATTGGTGGACAGCAAAAGAGATTCAAAGATACTCTCAAAGCTAATTTAAAAAAATGTAATATCAGCATTGAGAACTGGGAAGCCCTAACTCATGAGCGTTTCAATTGGAGGTCAGCCTTTATTAATGGCGCTGTGGACTTTGAAGAAGCACGAGTACAGGGCGAAATGGAGAAAAGAGCTAAAAGGAAGGCACGTCAGGCAAACCCTCATCATGACCGTCCCCCACCCGGAAACCTATGCCCTCATTGTGGGAGGTTGTGCGGATCCAGAATTGGCCTTTATAGCCACTTACGGATCCACTGTTAAAATTTTACCTTTGGAAGACAATCTTACTCAGCTATGAGTGATCGCCAATGATGATGATGATGAATGGTGGACATGTAAAAGAAACCCAAAAATACTGGAAGGATATACACAGCACCATTCAGAGAATGTTAGGGATCAAATTTGAAATAAAACCACATTTTTTATTAAGTATAATTCCAGAACACATCAATAAAAAATACTATAATTTATTAAGATACATGATTACAGCTGCAAGGATAAACTTTGCACAACCCTGTTGGTACCCTATAGTACCAACAACATCAGATTGAGAACTTAAACTTGGAGACTATGCAGCAATAGCAATAGCAAAAGTAACAGTATATATACATAATAGAAGTTTAACTAAATTTAAGGAAGGATGGCTTCCATATATATTATATATTACACAGCAAGCTAAATACAAACATTTAGAGCAGGGCTTTCCAAACTGTGTGTCGCGACACAGTACTGTGTCGCCTGGGGGCCCCAGGTGTGTCGCGAGACAACCTGGAAGCACTGATGGCGTACCGCCGCCGCCACGCGCGGCAGCGTGCGCGGTAGCGTGCGCAGCAGCGGCAGCGGGCCATCAGCACTTCCGGGTTGTCGTGTGACACACCAGGATGACGACGACGATGTGCTGCCGCTGCCGCCACAGCACACAAAAACCTGAAAGCGCGGCGGTGGCAACCTGGAAGCGCCGCCACTGGCGCTTCCAGGGTTTTCCGTGGCGGCAGCACTTCCAGGGTTTTGCACGCCACCTCCGCAGCGCTTCCGGGGTTTTGCACTCTGGCCATTGGTGTGTCGCCAACAGCAAAAGTTTGGAAAGCCCTGATTTAGAGTGTGGTTTCTAAAGTTTATGCCAACAGGTACTGCAAATCGATTAGAGTGCAAAGAAGGGGGAAGTCAGAAATTAATATTTACCTATATTATTTTTAGGGCTATTTTTCCTTTTCCTTTTTTCCTTTTTCTTCTTTTTTTGACATTTATGAACAATAATATAGTGAAGATTTTGGCACTAAGTTCAAATATTCATACTTCTTTTCTATGTCATAAAAACAATTTAATACACTCTGCTTGGTATCTTTTACTAATGTTATGGTATACTGAGCAATAATTGTATAACCTCATTAATTATCTGTTCATTCATATATATTTTTAAAAATACACCTTTGTTTTAAATAAAATAAAAAGATTATAATAAGACTAAAAAAATAATAAAACAAGCATGTATCCTTTAAAAGAGGGAAATGAATATATATCTCTATCTGTATATGTTGTATTATTGTTAAATAAAGTTTTAACTGTTTAAAACAATAATAAATAAGAACTTGGGCAAATGTGATCTTTTCTACTGTGCCTGATAGCATTTGGTGGAAGCAATTCTTATTGAGAAGGAAAGGATTCCATTTCCCATTCACACAGGTCTTGTAAACCATTCATTTATTGCTGATATCTACTTTGAAGGAGTTACTGTATGTGCTTCTGCAAAAAGGTAACTCTGGGGCAGGCCCATGGGTGACGGCAATAGTAAGTCTTCTATAACCCACATAGCTCGAATACTCAGAAACGTATCTGGAAGCATTGCCAGCTGAGCATAGTTCAATTAAGTGCTTGTAGCTCACTGAATGTTAAAATCTGCGACCTGGTGTTCCAGACTTCCTACAATCACAGTTACTGAAGTAAATTAGGCAAAAGTTTTCTTTATTAGTCCTTCTAGTGCATCGTTCATTTTGCTTATTAGATGTAACCATCTCTTCCCACTCTCTGCAGAGATGATGTAAACTTACCCGAGGACAATGCCACTTCAAGCTTTCTCTCCATTAGGCAAAACTGGACAGCAAAAGGAGAGCTGAAAAATATTAGTGACTGATTGGAGAAAGGGAACTGGGAATAAGGGAATAAGGAATAAGGGTATGTGAAGGATACACAGGGAGAAGTACCTTCACCTGGCCACTGAAAACTCAAAAAACTGTTTTAATGTTTTTAAGTTTAATAGAATATCTATCAATATACTATTAAAATAAAAAGAATATAGTTTGCTTTTTGAGAATCCAGACATCATACACATAATGGTGAATTATACATACACACACATCGTTGCCCAATGGTGGCTTTTGCCCAGCTCCCCAGCCTTTTTCCTTCGTAATTGGATATTACAAACCTAAAATACTTTCATAAGTACTTACAGTATATAGTAATTGACTGAATAAGACTAACAAAGCCAGGCAAGGAAAAAAAATGCTATAATTAATAATTTAACTGCAAAACCAAATTGTCTGCATATTTTTCTGGAGGTGACATAATTTTTTATTACAGTTGGATTGAATGACTTTTTTAAAAAAGCTGAGAACTTATGTCTTTACTTAGAACTTGCACTGACTTAATGGGGGTGAAAAATTGGGAAGGAGTCCAGTAGCACAATTAATTAATTAATTAGTTAATTAATGGAACTGCCTCTGAGTAAACAGTTGTTTTTATTGTGCATTTCGTAACACTTAACACAATTCACAATATAAATGGTCATTGTTTCCATTATTTTTATTAGTATTATTTTCTGTTTCTCATAGAGGGGAATTTGGTTGCAAAGAAGAATATGAAGAATTATATTATCTGATAATATCAAAAGGCAGTAACACCACACAGCAGCAGTATGTAAAAGCTGACTTTCATGAAACAGACAACCAAAATTTGTATGGAGGACCACAAAGATGACTGTACAGAAGAAATGCAGCAGTTAGCAAACACTCATACCTACTTTCATACAATCAAGACTGATGTCAGTCCTTTGACATTAGCTCATTAGTAGGCTAGGTCAAGAAACGGACTCCATAAGAAATGCTGGAACTGTACTTTATTGACATAGGTTATAGTAAGAGAATCTTGAAAGCCTCACAAGGTTTTCCCTTCCCTCTCTCTTACGTCAAAGAGAGTCAAAGCAAGGTCACTCTAAGTCTATGAAGGTTCTCAGTCATCCAGGTGGAATTGTCTGTAGCTTGAATCATGTCAACTGGATTTCTATTTTCTCACTGGAAACGTTTCGCTCCTTATCCAAGGACTGAAGAAGCTCCTTGGATAAGGAGCGAAACGTTTCCACTGAGAAAATAGAAATCCAGTTGACATGATTCAAGCTACAGACAAGGTCACTCTAAGTTTCTTTCTAACACCTTCCTCCTTTCCTGGGTTTAATTCATGTTTTGCTAACTGCCACATTCCTTCTCTGAGGTGATTTCTGTGGTTCTCCACAATATGTGATGAAGTTACATGTTGGACGTCACATAGGTGAAAAAGAAAATGAGTTTTAAAAGGTAGGGTCTTCCAAATAACAAATATAATTCTCCCAAATAGCGAGATACTTTTGTGCCAAAATTACAGTAATGCTACCACTTTCTTGTACTACAGGCAGAGATCCTTCCCAGTATGAACATTTTTGGGAAGACTTGTGAGCATTACAAATTGATTGTTGATCGGTGTTTAGAAAAGTAAGGCCAAAATTCCATCCTTTTTGCTCAAAAATCAATCTGAGCAGCATTTTTTTGGATTCCTGATTTTAAACTTCACAGCCTTGGCATCCTAACTACCAATCTCTAGAGTTTCTACAAAAGAAACACCAAAGAAAGGACAAGGGGAATTTCCTTCTGGTATGACTCAAATTGCAGTTTATTTAGCTAGTTTCCACCCACATTTGTCTTTGTTCTCAACTTGTTCTTAGTCTGCAGCTTGCTCTGAAAATTTCCCAAACCAGATGGTACACAATTCCAAAAGATCCTGGAATTGCTTCCACACAATTGCCGGGCCTTCCTTCCTTCCTTCCTTCCTTCCTTCCTTCCTTCCTTCCTTCCTTCCTTCCTTCCTTTTTGTAATTACTGTACATGCCAAAATTATTCTCCATCTTAATTCTAAGTTCTCAAATGAAACAAAAAGAAATTATACCAGTATACCAAAAAGTCAAAGCAAATTAAACTACCAGCTAACAATAACAAAAACTACCAGACCTAGATAGGAAATCTGTATAAAACCCTTCCAACAGTTTCATCAAGTTTTCAGCAATTATTTTTGTGTATCTGTAGCCTTTAAGTTGAAGAAGTCAATGCTTCATACGGTAGCCTTGTATTACAATATAAATATACTACATAGTTTAGTTAAAGATCACGTCAGACTGTAACAGCAAAATCAAACAACCATTGACACCTTGCTCACCAGTTCTGACTAAAGCAGTGGAACTCCATTCAGAACTGATGATAGAAAATTCCCAGATTTGGGAAGCCCTAAAACTCACAGCCACTCACTCTTGCTAGGGTTGAGTTTAAGTCTATATTTCACCATACAGCCCCACAGCCTTCAGACACTATGAAAAAATATTGATGGCATCACTTGGTCAGCCTGGGTTTGAGATGCATAGCTGAGTATCCTCAGCATATTGATTATGCCTGACCACAAGCCTTCAGATAATCTCAGCCAGTAGCTTCGTGTAGATGTTAGATAAGAGCAGGGAGAGGGTAGACCCTGTGTAATCACACAGAGCAGAGGTTTAGGGGTTCCCTCTCCCCCCCCCCACAACTGGAACTGACCCTGTAGGAAGAAGGAGAATCACTGCAATACTGTGCCCCCAACTCCCAATCCCCTGAGCCCCTGCAGAATACCATGATGGATGATATCAAGAGCTACCAAGAGATCAAGGAGAGCTACGGGAATATGTGTCAATGTCAAAACTAACCTTTCATCGGAAAAACAAATCTCATATAGAATTTAACTCAGTGTGGAAAACATTTTTTAATTAAAAATTTATATATGGATTTGGAGTACATCCAAAGTTGGGTTTTTCCTAACATAAGATTATAATATTTACATTTTAATGGTTTCTTAAACTCGCTAAATTTTATAGATTAGGAAAAAATATTGCAAATTATTTATCTTTCAACGAGATTTTTTAAAATCTTTATTCAATAGTTGAATAATTAGCAGTTGTTAATTATGCTTTAATGACTTCATTTTAAGATTGACTTACTGTATTTTAGTACTGAATTAAACCCCCAAATTGATGTAAGAGATTTTAATATGCACATTTAAATCATTGTTAATTTAAAATTTTATAGCAAATGTTATTATGTTTAAAATTCCCCCTTAGTTTAGTCGTCTCTTGCTTTTTCTTTCTGTTTGTAAAATTAATAGATTATAATTTTAAAAAAGAGCGAAAGAGATCAAAGACGGCCAGGTCCCACCAGAGACCATCCAGAAGCTCAACCAGTGTGTTCCCAGTGCTATGCCCATGTCTGAAATCCAGCTGAAACCATGATAATCGGCTTCTTCCAGGACCCCCTGGAGCTGTTGCCTGACCACTTTCTGAACAGTCTTCCCCGCAGAGCGAAGGTTGGAGACAGGACAGAAATAGTCCACTGAGACACAAGGTTGCATCGTCCACTTCACCTGCAGCTTCAGATTCCATAAATCAGCATTCCCAATACTACTAATTCATACAAACACAGAATAAGTTGGGCTTATTACATCTGCTACTAATCTTCTCCGTCCCTCTATTGATAAATTTGAAGTCAGGGGTGTGGAAGTTTGGAGAACCGAAGGCCACCTTTGGCATACCAGAGGCTGCACTTACATGCAAAACCGTCATGTCATGTCATGTCATGTCATGTCATTCCATTCCACTCCACTCCACTCCACTCCACTCCACTCCACTCCATTCCATTTAAATAAATGAATGATAGTTTATATCACTTGCCTTATATTTAATCATTTTTTGGGCTTTATGGAAGAGTCCATACTGCTGGGTGGCCTCAGATTTATGCCCAGACTCACATGGAAGTGTGCAATGAGGAAAGGAGAGAGCTACTTAAGAGTTGGGATTTGATACCCTTTCCTATTTTAAAAACTTCACAGCACTGCATCCTCACCACTCTCTTCAGAAACAAAAGATGGTCTTGTTCAACCCAGACCTTTTCAAACACAGCAGCACAAACCCACTCAATATGCAATCCCCCATCCTGGGTTATGCTCATTTGTGTGCCTTTATTTTATTCTTCTTTTCAAAGTCTTGTCATTTTCCTTGTCCAGATGGGATCCACTATATGCACTACGGGAGTTTTTGAAAAGGGGAAAAAAAATCTCACTGACTTCCATAAGCTTAATCACACATACACAGAGGTATTGCCTCAGTTCTGCTGGGGAAAACAAGAATCTGTTCCCAGGAAACGGAGAGGCTTGATCGCACAGGGGTAAAGTTTCCATTTAGTCTCTTTTCAATTCAAAAGGAAACATCTTCCTTTCTAAAGAGGGGGCTGGGGGACGCGAGGAGGGGGACTTCCCTAACTTGTACTTCGGCTTCGGGCCGCTAGATGGCACTGAGTGGAATTTTCTCCTGCTTTGTTTTGTTAAAGCTCTCGCCTGGAGATCCAAGCAGCCACTCGCCTGAAATTGAGTAGAATTCATTGAAACTGCAGGCTTTCGTGACGTGTCCCTGAGTGGTCCATTACTTATCTCGCTGCCAGCGCTTGATTCTTCTTGCTCGCCCCACTCCGATCTTTTCTATTCCTGGCGGCGCCTCCCGCTGAACTCTGCCTGGGCAAAGCGGGCACCAGTTCAACTCGCATCGCGAGCCCCGTTCTGCTTCTTGTTGGGGAAACCAAACTGATTGATTGGAGGCAGACTTCGGCGGAGGATGGAAGCTCCCGACAGCAGCGCCGGGTCCCTGTAACAGCTGAAGATTCTGTCTTCTCGTTTCCTTTCGTTTCTGTTCCTTTCTTATATTTTAACCATTTCATCCTCCATTCTTGAGCGACAGACGAACCTGCTCTGTTCCGAAGGAGGAAATCATGATCGAGTGAGCGAAAACGTGCAGCAAACAGGTATGGCCATGCAGTTTATTCCGATCCTGTGCAGGTCTAAGAGAAAGACACCTTTTGTTCCTGCAACCTTCAACTTGTCACGGTGCACGTTGAAGTATATCCGATCGCAAAGTTGTGTTTTTTACGAAAAGGGATGACAGTTACATAACAAATAGAGCGATCGGTTTCTTATCTCTCCATCCCAATTAAAAGGACGGGGGTGGGGGTGCATGGCAGGCATCTGACCAACTACGATTTCTAACATGTTTCTTCCTTTGTTTGGGAGCCGCGCATGTTAGCCGAAAACAGCTGCGTGAAATGGGGTGTGTGCGGGCGGGTGTGTGTACTCGTGTCTGTTGTTCTGCTACTGGGGGAATCAATAGTTCTGATCACTGAACTCCGACCGTGGCATTTCTGCTTATCAGAAAGAGAGGAGGAACATTTTCATGGGTGATTTCTGTCCGCCAGAGCCAACAGGCACGTGGAGGGTGAGAGAAGGGAACTAATGATTGGAAAATAAATGCACACAGTTCTGGGGTCCTTCGAAGTTGTGATTTTGACTAAACCTCTTGGCTTACATCTGCCTTGCATGCATATAAATTTAAACGGCTGCTGTGCATTCTGACAATGTAATAGAGGAAGTTTTTTGGATCCTCTTTCTTGTTACTTATTTTACAACCAAGAAAAAGTGATTATGGTAATTTACAAGCTGTGAGCGATATAAGTACCCAAGTCAAATTTTATGCGGGGGTGGGGGACAAGTAATGATGCAAATAAAGCTAAAAAGCACCTAGTGTCTCCTGGATAGGGAAATATTTCCATATGCAGCCTATACTGGAAAAGATAAGGTTGGGAATGCCGCTTTTATTCTGGCTAAAGCCAGTGGCCAAATTTCCTTTGATTTCACCAGCATTGCCTGGCACCCTGAACTTCTATTATAGCAGAGTGATAGTTAAACAGTGGGAGAAACATCAAAGGAACTAGAGAAGTGTGGCACTGTGACGTAAGGTCACATAATCATGCCAACACTCATCCTTTCTGAGTCTTTCAAAGAAGAATTGCATAGGGCTGCTAGCTAGAAGAGTCTTCAGGCTAATGAGGTAGTGCCTAATTTGTCTTGCTCTTAGGAACAGAGCTCACTATCACCATGGCGACCCAGGAAAATTAACTTCAATTCCATGGAACATAGTAGGGACAGGAAACCTTTACTGAGAGCAAGTGATGGAGGGAATCATGAAATATTTGCCATCCTTGATTTAATAGACACCAACTTCACAATAAATAAATAAGTAAACTTCACAATTTAGGGACTATGCAGGGTAATGGGATCAAATCAGTCATTAGATATCCTGCCCTGAAGCAACCATTGCAGCGGTAAACCAAGCATCAGCACCATGGACAGTGCCAAAAGGAGGCAGGAGCGGTTGCGGGGTAGTATAATTCAATTGCGCATTTCAGAACTGAAATTTTCCTAACTCTCTATAGTCAATACGTTAATTTCAAAGTAAATGCTCATAGGAAATACTTGGCTTATTACATGTAGTACATGTAGTTTTTAGTAAACCACTTTCCACTTTCATGTATAAAATGATGTAGTATCAGAGTAACTAGCTGAAATTAACAGTAACATCAATATCTGGCAAACCAAAACACCATGGATCAGACAGTTTTTAACAGTGATAGAAAGATACATTCATTTCTTCAATGCTAACTTTTTAAGACATCAATAGCCCTTCAGAAACTGCTTCGTTGCACACTCTGTGGTCACCTAGAGCAGTGTTCATGAAAGCAATGTTCTCTTGTCCAATCAAGAAATTAAAAAGCAATCTGGACATCACTCAGTTAATTCTTTGTGTGATCAGAACTATAGGTGTTTTTTTTCTTTACCTTTGGTAATGATCACTATGCAGCATACTAAGATGCTGCTACAATTGGAGAATGGTAGGGCCAGGATAGACAGAAAATAGATCAGAATCAATTGGTGTCTCTTTGGGAGATCGACAAGGATTGGAGACTCCAAATTGTTGAACAATCTAGCAGCAAGGTATCTCTACTCCCCCCAAAACCTCAACTTTATACGACTGAGATGAAGAACACTTGGGAGAACTAAGAGTGAATCTCTGTGTAGAAAGGTTGTGAGCATCGTTCCATTGTTGTATTGAAAACAAATTCCTGAGCTTTGGATTCTTCAGTACTTAATGTTTCCCACGCTATCCTCATATTTTCTTCTTTGTTTGTTTGTTAGATTTATATCCTGTCTTTCCTCCAAGAGGAACTTTTTATTGCTGGTTGCTTTCTGAGCCTAGTTGAATGTGCTCAGTGGTGTATGTAGCCTTATCAGCTGAAACCTAAGCTACTTACAGGACCTATTAAGTACTCCTCCATCATCTTGGGCAGTCAATGGGACATCTTTTGCAGATCCTGCTATGGATATGCTCAAAATCAGTGATCAGTTCAGATTTTTCTGTGTCAGGACCCATATTATAAAATAAATTACCACTGGAATTAAAGCAGGCCTCAAGTTTAGGGAGGGACTCAAAACTAGCATGCAGAATTTCAGATTCAATTCCAAAGGTACTTTAGAGCAGGGGTACCCAACCTTTTTGGCACCAGGGACCGGTCGTGGAACACAATTTTTCCACGGACCGGGGGGGTGGGGTTTGCAGGCAGGAGCCAATTGCACGGACCGGTGGGCGAGGTTTGCAGGCAGGAGCCAATCGCGCAGATGGGCAGTGGGGTTTGCAGGCGGGAGCCAATCGCACGGACAGGGGGCAGAGTTTGCAGGCAGGAGCCAATTGCGCGGACCACCACCGCTCACCTGCTGTGCAGCCCACTTCCTAACAGGCCACGGCCCACTAGTGGGCTGCGGTCCACAGGTTGGGACCCCTGCTTTAGAGCATTAATGTAGGACTCTTTAAAGCATCTGTATCTTTTCCTAGGATCATGTGTCTGACATCCAGCTGTTGTGAGATCCCAGGAATAAGCACAAGTGCTTTAAGGAGTTGCAGGCAAATTTTTACACTCCTGCAGGCTCAAAAGCACCTTGTTGGAATCAAAAGAGAAATGCTGCACAGCACTGCTCAAAACATATTTATTCTCTGAAGGATATGTTTTAGCTTTTGTACTTTATATCTGTTATTGTTAGTTTATTTTATTTTTTAAAGGAGGATAGTGAGGTTTTAATGTGCCTGGCAAGTTTCCCATAGCCATTAAGAGAGTAGGTGGCATACGCATTTTCTACAAAAGTATGTCTTCTGTGCCAGGCTCACTTGGTGGATGTCAAGGTTCTAGTAAAAAAAAATAAAGAATATCCTATGAATTGGAAATCTGTCCATCCCTGAGTGAGTAAAGACTTGATTGCCATTTTAGCTTAATTTCTTTAATTTCACAGACAGGATGGGATTTCTGTTCTAAACATGTTCCATATTCATATTAGTCTGCCACAATTAAAAATCATGAGCCTACAAACATTTGCCATGGATGAGCTCCTAGAGGATGAAGACAGAAAATGACATCTAGGTTACTGAAGCAAAAACACAATGATGGGCAGGAGACACACTAATGGGAAATTACAAAGTGAGACTTTCTTTGGATATAAAAAGTAAATATAAAAATATTTTACATTCTTTTTCATGACATATTTTGTAAGTATTCTAGAAAATCTGGAGAAGACTAGGCAATGAAATAAGGAATTTCATAAGCCGCCACCAGTCCTCCTACTTGTGATTTTTCTGTATCCATTTCCAGACCTAATACTTTGATTCAGCAATCCTATGTTCACATTACACTGGGCCTGGAGATATACCACAGCTGCCCAGTGGAATAGCTAAAGGTTCTAATGTATGCTAGTCTAAGAGGAGAAAGAGAAAAGAACACAAGTAAAAAGTTTCAAAATATCATACAAACACACATACCAAATCAAGAAACACCATCCCACAAATGAGGGACTGTGTTGGCAGTGGGACCAACATGCTCCCCACACTGAGAAGGAGTGATGACTCATGGATACAGTTATCAATGCCAGAGCAGATGGGTCTAGGGGGATACACTGAAGACCAGAGCAGCAGTTCTATATTACAGTACATTTCCTCTTATTCTTGCTTAGCTTTGTAGGATGCTCTGCTTTGTCAGTGCCAGAACAGAATGTGAGGTATTTGTGTCTATAGAGAAGAGCTTTCCAAACTTTTCATGTTGGTGACACACTTTTTAGACATGCATCATTTCGCGACACACTCTTACAGCAGGGCACAAGGCAGGCACTAGGACCTGCGCAGAATCACAGCAGGTTTGGAGGCAGCCAGGCACAAGGCAGGCACTAGGACCTGTGCAGAATCCTGGCAGGGCTCGGAGGCAGCAGCAGCCGCGACACGCCCAAACACTGCAGCTGACACACTAATGTGTCGCGACACACAATTTGGAAAGCTCTGCTATAGAGTTTCTAGGTGATGTACCTGCAGATATATTGTCAAACTTGGCTGTTTTGAGTGCAAGGTGCTCCCTTTGTGTGCCAAATTCTCTTAGTTCTGCATCATTTGTGAATTATAATATGGAACTTGAGAGGCATAGTTGCATACTGTGTCAGTTTATTATTACAGTATTTGTTTATTCTGTTCATTTGTTTATTCTGAGCCAGTTTGGTCTAGTCGTTAAGGTGCTGGGCTAGAAACAAGGAGTCTGTGAGTTCTAGTCCCGCCTTGGGCATGAAAGCCGGCTGGGTAACCTTGGGTCAGTCACTCTCTCTCAGCCTAACCTCACAGGGTTGTTGTTGTGGGGAAAAGAGGAGGAGGAAGGAGTCTTAGGTATGTTTGCCACCTTGAGTTATTTATAAAAATAATAAAGGCGGGATAAAAATAAAATTAAATAAATAAATAAACCACTTTCTATTCAATTTATCTTAAAGTTAAAAAAAATTAATCCATATTTATTTAAAAGGGAAGGAAGTAAAACGAAAGCAAAATATCCATCCATCCAATAGATATACAAGAGAAGCTTTGATGAAGAAAGAGGTCTTCCAGAGGTGCCCAGAAGATGCCATAGAAAGTACTTGTGCCCATGAAGACATCAGGAGTTGGGCTTGTCTCAAAGGAGACAATACGTTTTTATCATTAATTTCAGTGAAGAGACTATTCTGGAGTACAGGCTACACCAAGAAGAAAGCTTACATACAAGATGGCACTCCACAGTTCTTGACACATGCTGCAGACCCTCTGATCTCAGTGGTTAATCCGGTCTGTAACAGAGAAGGAGGTCTGTCAGATATCTCAATCCCAAATTGTTGGGGCCATGTATGTCATAAGCAATACCCTGAACTGGGCTCAGTAGCTACGTAACTGGCAACCAGTGCAATTGCTACAACAGATGTGTAACATGGGCACAGCCAGATGCCCCTTTCAGCAACCTGGCTGCTACATTCTGCTACAGCTTCTAACCAAGTCCTGGGTAGCCTCAATGGAATGCATTGCAGCAATCTAAAAATGAGGTTACCAGAGTGTGGACAACATACAAGAGTATTATGGTCTTTCTTGTGTAAGAGCGCCATACCAGGGATAATGTGCGGTGATTAGATGAGGCTGATTACATGATAGTAATCAGAAAGTATCCTATGCTGAACTGGCTTTTTTCACTCTTCAGTAAAGACAAGAGAATAAGATTATTTGTGCTAGATCTGGGTGCAATGTAATATTGCACTGTCAGTGGGGAAACAACATCAATATATTCCCCGTGCTGCTCATGGCTCAACCAAAACTCTCTTTTGGCCATCTTGCCAGTATTTCTTTTTGTGGCAATGGCATCTCTTCCTTTCTGCCAGCTTAGTAGAGCTTCTACCAAATCCTCAACAGTCCATTCTTAGCTGGCAGACCCTCAGCATAGGATTGTACTCTAAGTGTGGTCACAGCAATTTTTCACCATTTCAGTAAAACTTGAAAGGCATGGAAGCAGCATAGTCCTAGTGCTTTGCAGAATGTACCCTATGTACACAATTTGCTTTTCATTTGGAAAATTAGAAGCTGGTATAGCTGCCCACGTGAAAGCCAGTGCAGTGTAGTTGGTTAGCGTTGGATTAGGAGTGGGGAGAGCCAGGTTCTCAACCTCTCTTAGGCATGGAAGCCAGCCGGGTGACTCCGGAAAGTCACTCTCTCATCCCTAAAGCATCTCTCTATCAACCCACAATGAACCAGGTAGATTCAATGAAGAGGCCTTCATCCTGCAGTGGATTGGAGGAGGAGGAGGAGGAGAAGGAGGAGGGGGAGGAGGAGGAGGAGGAGGGGGAGGGGGAGGGGGGGGGAGGAGGAGGAGGTCTGCCCATATAAATTTTTGTAAAGTATATGGCTTCTAGCTAAGTTTTCTATTAATGTTTCTGCTGAGAAACTATTGCTGTAACTACTTTGATGCAGGAACAATAACAATGCCAAACCTAGCTAACCTGGCCAAAATAAAATGCTTTTCAAGTTCATACTGTTGCACTTTGCAAGTATTTATTACCAAGCAGTCTCATTCCAGCACCATGAAAATCTAAAAGTCTATTCCCACCAAGACTCCAGTCCTAATAGTTTATAACTAAAGTAAAAAGCAGTTGTGGATAGTATAAATAGTAAATAAATAATTAATAGTATTTGAGCATGGTATAAATAATACATACATACATACATACATACATACATAGCTAGCTAGCATTTGGGAATGGTATACATGCTGAATTCCAAACTTTAAGATCCGTATGCAAATGGATTAGGTAACGGCCAAGGACGCCTCTATCATTATGCAGAGAGAACTAGCTGACTTAGGGAGAAAATTGTGGGTATCGTGAAAAGGAAACAAATTGTTAGCTTTTAGTTGTTATTTATTTCATTTATTATTATTGATTTATACCCAGCAAAATCAGTGGAACGTAAGTTAGGCAATCAATGGGATTATTCTGAGTAAATCTGGATTCTGCCTCTGACTCCAAAAATAACTGAGTTGATCTTGGGTAGTCTGCATTTTGCTGAGGTGGGAGTACTGTAGGTGGGTGGAGGGGAAATCATTTGCTTCTCCTCTTCAGACAGCAAAATGCCTTCAGTTAGTCCTGATCTTTGGTGTACAGGATTGAGAATAAAGTTCCATTGGACAAAAGTAACAAAGCTATTTGACTGATCATTTTCACAAATTCATTAGAGGTAGAGGATAATACCTTGAAAGCAGGTAGTAAAAAAGCAAATTTATGTTTTTATTGTACAGCCTTGCATTCTATTTGAGAACTTCCCTAAAATATTAAAAAAGGTAAAGGTTCCCCCCGCACATTTGTGCAGTCGTGTCTGACTCTAGGGGCCAGTGCTCATCTCCGTTTGTTAGCCGAAGAGCCAGCGTTGTTCGAAGACGCTTCCACGGTCATGTGGCCACATGACGTGCGCGGAACGCTGTTACCATCCCACCGAAGTGGTACCTATTCATCTACTTGCATTTGCATGCTTTCAAATTGCTAGGTTGACAAGAGCTGGGGCTAGTGCGGAAGCTCGCTCCGCATGCAGGGCTAGGGATTCGAACCTCCGAACTTGCGATCTTCCAATCAACAAGCCTGGCGTCTTACCCGCTGAGCCACCACGCCCCTTCCCTAAAATATAGCTGTGAACAAAAGTATTGTTCCACATTGACATTGCTAGCTCCATTTCTATTTCTTGCTATAATTATTTCTGTCTATTGTTAGAAATACAAGGCAATCAAGAACAGAAAAGAAAACAAGAAAATAATAGTGTTCATTTAGGAAACAAATCTTTGGATGACTCATTTTGGTGCTTTTCTCCTATGTCATTTTTTAGTCTTTTTTGTTTTTTGTTTTGTATTTTGCAAACCCATATTCCTTTAATGTTTTTCCTAGCCTCACAAAACAAAAATCAAGAAATATGTTTGAACAACTGGAGAAAGTAGAAGTGGTAAAATGAAGATTTGTGCAGGAAGAAAAATACACATTAGCAATCAAATATCTAATTTTTGTAGCTCACTGGAGTCATTATTTTACCATGTACTTTATTGCAAATAATCTAAATATAATATATTTATTATCTATATAGGATACAATTAATTTCCTGATGTCTATAAAAACCTGTAGAAATAAATTACAAACTCAGAAAAATCTGCAAGTAAAAACACCTCCAGATTTGGTGAGCAGAAAACAGATTCCATAATAAATCACTCTGTCTAGACTATTTTATTCTATTTGACATGAAATTTAGAGGAAATGTTCAGAGTTAATAGTAACCAGATTTAGAAGCTTTTAGTAGAGTGATGAGAGAAAATGCTCATATTTTCTTCTTTATATGGCTGCTGACTAGGATCCCTGGTTATAATTTATATACCGAACCAATGAACGTTTTGTAGTACCAATCAAAGAGAATATTTGTA